>JALXJV020000004.1:13256009-13863334 GCA_024633595.2 Lepomis macrochirus
TTAAATACTGATATCTTCATTGTCTTTTGTTACATCAATCGGTTTCATTTTAATACTACGATGATAACTATGATTGTAGGAGGTGACTAAATCCTGCAATATAGCTACTGTATCGCTTAGAATTATTGGCTGTTAAATAGCCACATTTTAGACTTCAGAGTCCTGTTAAAGCCGCTCTACTACAGATGCCTTTGTCTCGCTTTGATGTGGTAAAGTGTAACGATACTATTAGTTTTCATTAACGCATCAAAATCTTTGTTTAAGAACTCTTTTCCCTCGTCAGTTTGAATTTTACGCGGTATTCTACCTTCGGCTAAGATATCTTTAAAGGATGCTGTGACGCATTTACCACTCTTATTTTTTAAGCATCGAACCCATGCGTATTTTGAAAACAAATCTATACACGTTAACAAATAGCGTATCCCATCATTATCAGCAGAATAAGCGGACATGTCGACTAAATCTAGCTGGAATTGCCAATCTATTGAATTCACCAAAACCTTGTTTCTCTTAAAATGCACCGGAGCCGTCTTGTGTAGAGTATAGGCATCTTGCTTCATGAGCCAGTTTTCTACGCCTGAATTCTACGCACCGGACTCCAGTGGTGTCAAATATGGCCTTTTAAGTTTTTGCTTGCCTCCGTGAACCCCCTGCATTTTCTGTCGCATAGTAGATATTTCTCATCACCTCCTCCATGATCTTTATTACAAAGACTGACGATTCAACGCCTGTGTTCAAGTATTTTATTTTCCAAGTACACAAGTTTTCAAGTATACACTTTTCAGAAAATCAGTACACGAATCTATGTTTTACAAACCAAAGATTCAGTTAAGCAATACATCACATCATCAACGCCGACGGGTTGTTTTCTGGGTAACATTAAAACACACAAATCAATGCTAAAAGTACAAAAACAAAACACATGACCGGTATGAAAATCATTATCAGGAAAAACATTTACTATATCGAAGTAGAGTAGATTTCACATCTGCATATTTATCCGCTGTCATTTGCACCATGGTACGCCATCCAGAGGTCATTCGCTCTAACGCATTCTGTCTGTTTGACAAATCTAGAACAACATAGTGTCCCATCTGTGTCGCTGTATTGCATCGCTAACAGCTTCACACAACAGGGCTCTCATCTTATACACGACGTATCTCTTTTGACACAGTTTAGTAGACTAGACACATTCCCCATTGTGTTGTTTTAGTGTTTTTTCCTCCTTCCAGATGTCCAGAGATTCCTTAACTACAGTACTCACACTGTCCTCCACTCTAGTTACCCTTTTAAGTGATGCAATGAGAAATGGATTTCTTAGCCAAATCTGTAGAGCACCTGCTGCAATGTCTCGAATACTGCATTCACACGACGGCACCACCCCAAGACCACGTAGGGACGTACTTTTGAGCATCAGTGAAATTTTTATTAAAAAAGCTCCTGCGTAATTCTCTCTTATGTCCTTTGATATAAAAGAAGGGTAGCGTGTCAATGCATGTGTGAGGTTGTTTTCTGCACCATTCATCTGTATATGCACAGTACACACATGTTTGTATAGCTTTTGTTGCAGTATATCAGTATAAATAATAGGCTACGGTTACCTGTATAATACTGCTAACAGTAGTGTTGGGAGATGTGTTCTTGTCACAGCACCCCAGAGTGTCCATACAAGCATCCATATACGGCTTGACCCTGCTCTTGTCCTCCTCTGATTTTTTCTTCAGGAATGAGAAATGTTAAATTTCTTTTCCCCAGTTCTTTGCTATAGTCATCTACCCATGAGTTATCGACAACATCATCCTTGAGTAATGGAAAATATTTAGGGCTGCTTGATAGATCCTCACTCGCAGCACATGTCCTCGCGACCTGTACAAAACATATTAATTAGAACAATGTCACCATACACAATGCAAAAGGATCTATAATTTTATGTTGTTTTGGAGTCGCTACTCCCAATTGATTACCTGTGTCCATGTTCATGTCCATGATTGTGACGATGCAAAGATGGTACTGTTGTTCTGCACGAATATAGCTCGGTCCGATTCACTGTTCCACGCCTCGGTCAGATGTATGTCGAAAAACTAACCCCTCTATATATACACAACTGTCTGCTAAAACCCTAACATCCGCTTTTAGAGGATATCCCCCATACTCAGCACCCCCCTTTTTCGCACCCCGGTCTTCACCTTTTGGTGATCGACCCCCGCCGTTGCTAATAGAGGATAAGTCCGGACACGCCCTAATACAAAACCCCCTTTCACTTTCATTTAATATTTTTAATTTAATATTTTTAATTCATATTTTAATTCATAAGTAATTAATTTTTTTATTAATTGAGATTTGATTAAATTATTAATTAATCACAAATTAATCACAAATTAATCACAAATTAATTCACGCGCACGACTGTCACGCGCATTATGCGCGTGCACGTTCACATGCACGCGCTTTGCTGACAGTGATATACTACTAATGATGACCATAATAAAACACACTTCTATTGTTCCTCCAGTGAAAGGACAGACTGTGGGAAAACAGAGGAACCTCACTCACAGAGCCCTGTGGGACAATAGATCCAGACCTTTGCCATCAAGACATTAAAAGGGACGCAGGCTGAGAAGTTTTCATTTTTGGAGCCAGTTTCAAATCATAGACTCTGCCCTTTTTTACAGTGATGAAAATCAGCATCGCCAGTTTGACATTCATTTCCTAAAGTTGCAGGTTAGTCATTATATACGTTTCCATTAGTACAGTCAAATGTGAAAGTGGATTGTTAGTTAAAATTTATAAAGTATGATATTTGGTTTGTTTAGTTTAATTAACAATTCAGGATTACAACCATGTGATATTCTTCATTAACAAAATTATACTAGAAAGGGAACATTGTTTAATATTGAAGACCATTACACTTTGTGCGTAATGGTTATAGTTACAGTCTACTTTGTTTTTAGATGACAGTGAGCTTGTTCTACAGTTGAAGAAACATAAGCAGATTCTAACTTTATTCACTTAAGCACACGTCTTCAAACATCATGATAGAACTGGGTCATAATTTGCTGTTTAGGTAACTCGTGCACAAACAGTGTATTGAATTTAATGATATATTTTTGCAATTGAAGATTGGAACATTGATTTAGTTCATTTGAAATTATTTTAGGACATCCTTCTTTCATTGTTATAAAGAGGGTAACCATGAGACACAAGGACACCAAAAGATAAACATTTACTCATTTAATGAAATGTATAAAAAGAATTGTTCTTTTGTTATTAGCAATATGGTTGTTTTACATCCATGTCAATAAAGCTGAATTGAAACAAACTGAAAATTGTAAGAAAACTCCAACCAGAGGTGATTATAAATCACAACAACAACAACTTTATTCCTACAAAACATACTGTACTCAGAGAGAGTAAAGGATCAGCTGTCTTTATAAAAGGCAATGATTTACAATATTTGAGGACACAGTACTCACTGTCCTTTGAAAATTCTTTTCCAAATGGATTGAAACATTTGCACTTAGTGAACAAAAGAGAAAGAAGTAAAGCTGATCTTACAACAGATCACAAATTAACTTCAACTGTTTCTGAAGATGTAAAGATTATATTGTCACTGGAAAACTGTGACAGTGTGACGTTAAACAAACCCCTTACAGTAAAAAGATGAACATACTGATCTTAAGACTGATGATTTGTCAATAATCACATAGTCATCAATACCTTTCAAGATGTAACAAATATTCTGTTGTACCAACACATGAGAGATTTAAGTGAAGTAAAGTCTATTATGACAATATATCCATAAAATAGACAGTTAAAGTTTTCTGATCAGTACCAATCAAACATAAAACACTGCTCAAAAAAATAAAGGGAACACTTAAACACAATGTAACTCCAAGTCAATCACACTCCTTTGAAATCAAACTGTCCACTTAGGAAGCAACACTGATTGACAATCAATTTCTCATGCTGTTGTGCAAATGGAAAAGACAACAGGTGGAAATCATAGGCAATTAGCAGGACACCCCCAAAGCTACAATTAACCCGATTCTGAGCTTTTTGTTTTGGGGGATAAAACCTGGCTGTTAGAATAATTAGACCGATTACGAGAAATGCAGGCGGCCTCTGTGGTGGGGGTATTGCGCAATACCAGGAAGAACGCATCGTCTCAAACCGTCAGCAGCGTTTTGTTCGCTTGTGACATTACAAGTTCTTTCTTCCAAGAACGACTAGCAAGAAAGGTCTCTCCAAGAGCATAAGTCCGTTCTTTGCATTCTTGATTTTGAGAAACACACCTGGAGTCGCCCTGATCGACAGCTGCTGAGTCCACAGCTTGTGTCTCAGGACACAAACTGTCATCTCCAGGATGTCTGCTTTCTCCAGCTTGGAGTCTGGCTGCTGTTTGAGGAACTCTGGACCCAGGAGAGACTTGAGCTGCTCAATGCTGCTGTTAATTCGCTCTCTGCGTAACTTCTCCACCAGAGGCTTTCTGAGCTGCAGAAAAAAGAACAAAGTCATTAATACACTTGTTCTGGACTACAGTGTTAGCATGAACACAGACAATTTCTCAGTTATGATTTTTGCATCTTCTTGAATCTTCAATTTACCTTGTGGGTCAGAGTCAGATGCTCCTGAGAATCTGTCATTGCTGCAGTGATTGTAGGTGCCATGGCTGGATCTCTGTGCTGTAGAGGTGTAAAGCACTTTGTACTTTCCATGTAGCTAAATTAAACAACCTAAAATCTATCAAGTCCAAATGTAATCTTCCTTCATTTTGTCTTGACAATTCAGTCAGATTTTTCATTTCTTAAAATGCAATCATTGTTTTATTGAATATACTTACAAATCACTAATCTCAGAGTTTATGAGTATTATTCCCATGATGTATTCAAAAGATCTTCTAAAAAACTGTAGAACAATGATCATTCTGCTGTCCAGATGTTGCACAGTCTTCTGGCTTGTAGTCAGTGTGGGTAGAAAGTTGGTCTCAGCTTCCCACACTGACTCCCTGAATGCTGTGGTCAATGAACAACAAAAGGGCTTTGAATGGATCTTTTGTGACTGATACTGGACGTGTGTTGAAGTAGAAACAGAGCCTGACGTCACCAACCATCTGGAGGGAAGGGACGCCATTGGCTGGTTCTGACAGTTTGTAAAGTTAAAAATTATCACAAAAAATTCATTTTAAGGAATCAACTCAGTTGATTTGATAAAAACTTCCACTCATTGTCAAACATTTTGACATCATCATATTTGTGCCTTCATATCCGTAACAGGATAAAGCATTCAGCTAGATGAGTGTGGGAGGTTGAAGCAGCTGTTTCCTGAAGTGTGCCAAATCTTTTTGGAGAATAGTCTACTGCAGGTGGTGTTGAGGATGCAAATAATGCTAAACTCTGCTCTCCAGAGTTTTCTCACACTCTGTCCATTGAAAGAAATTTAGACATGTGCCAAAGTCTAAATGGGCACTTCAGGATTGTATCATTCACACATTTTATTGTCTTTTCATTTTTACAGTTGTTACGACCCCTCCCTTTCTGCCTGCTGTGGCTTTATTGGTTGCTTCCTGCAGAAGCTGGCAGTTTGGGGGGCTCGTTAGGTAATGGGCTGACACCTGTGTACGCCTCAGCCTAAGCTACATATGTCACGTCTGTCTGTCTGTCTGTTTTCTAGGCTCCACATCTCCTGGTTTGGGTTTGTTTGCTGTCCTGAGTTCCTGCCAACCTTCATTCATACATTTCTCACTCATCCATGCATTTCACTCATCACTGATGTCACTGATTATCACTTTCATGTTTTGTAAATAGATGTGTTGTTCATAGTTTATTAATAATAAAACATCTTTTTGGCACTTGAATCTACTTGGTCTCTGCCTTTCTGTCAGATTCTATGAGCCGGGATCTGACACATTGAAAAGTTCAATAGTATTGTATTAAAAATATATTTGAAGTCAACATTGGGTAAATGGAAGTCACTGAAGAAATCATCAATGCCATTTAAAAAAAACCTTCATTATAATTATAACAAATACACAACAAGGACAACGTGTGACTATTGGCTGTGGTCATATTTAGTCCAATAAAAACACTGACCTGTGTTGTATCAATACAAACAATGTTCTCTTTTTTACAGCATTTGGTTTTAAAATGCATAATACTATCCTGTAAGTCTGTAATCCTGAAATGTTATCTAAAATTAACAATCTAAATATCAACTCGCGACCTGTCCAGGGTGTACCCCGCCTTTCACCCGATGTCAGCTGGGATTGGCTCCAGCCCCCCCCCGACCCTGTACGCAGGATAAGCGGTTGACAATGGATGGATCCAAACATCTTTCATTCAAAATTTAAATTAAAAATGCGCTTTCACATTTGACCTAACTTACAGAAACGTACATAATGACTTTTCTGCAACTGCAACTAAAGTTAAAATACATGTCAAATTGGTGAAAGTGATGTTCACATTGGAAAAAGAGCAGAGTCTATGATTTGAAACTTGCCCCAAAAATACATCCCTTTTAATCTCTTGAGGGCAAAGGTCTGGATCTATTGTCCCACAGGGCTCTGTGAGTGAGTTTCCTCTGGTTTCCCACAGTCTGTCCTTTCACTGCAGGAACAATAGAAGTGTGTCTTATTATGCACATCATTAATATAACATCTGACCTCTTTAAAGAATGAAATAGCAAACTTGAAATGTTTTACATCAAAATACCTGAAACTGACAGTTAAACAGAAATAATTTTACAGCAACAATTGAAATGTACATCTGTTTGAAGGCTTGACCTACTGCAGTTAATCTGTGTGATATAAAATTGAAAAAGCCACTTTACTGAACTTATTGATGTAACTGTGTCATAATTTTCCATGCATACATAAATAATGCAAACACAATTAAAGTGTATGCTAAGTTTAATTTGAATAAGTTTCAATACAAGGTTGGAAGATGATGCAGTTCAATAAAATGTCTGTAGGATGTCATTTTTCTCATTTGATTTAATTACTTGACTTGTTCCAATTGAGAGATAAAACATTGATAATCTCCCTTCATCAAAAGTCTTTATTGAATCACATTACTACACTTAGTTTTGCTCTAAAAAGGTATGTTAGGGATAAATAATTACTTTTGGTGTTGAATTTTATCTTAACCCAATCAAATGAAGGAACATGATGGAGACATCTTTCAATTAGACGAAATACAAAAAAAAGATGACATGAGAACAGAAACAATATCAGCTGAAATTGTTTGTTTATTCAACAAGGCACAATGAGCCACATAAAGTTAGAAAACTCCAACTAGAGGTGATGATACAACAACAACTTTTTACATTTCTACAAGACACACTGTACTCAGAGAAAGTAAAGGAACAGCTGTCTTTATAAAAGACAATGATTTACAATATTTGAGGACACAGTACTCACTGTCCTTTGAGAATCTTTCCCAAATGGATTCAAACATTTTCACTTAGTGAACAAAAGAAAAAAAAGTAAAAACTGATCTTACAACAGATCACTTTGTTCTTATTAACTTTTAACTTCAATTAACTCTCAAAATGTAGAGATTATATTATCACTGGAAAACTATGAGAGTGTGATGTTAAAAAACCCTTTACAGTAAAAAGATAAACATATTGGTCTTAAAACAGATCATTTGTCAATAATAACATCATCATCAATACCTTTCAAGATGTAACTGAATATCACCATTGCATTATATGTTGTACCAACACATGACAAAGTGAAGCATAAAAGTATCACAGCAAAATTGTGACCTTAAGTAAACCTTTTAGAAAAAGGGATACAACATTTGGATCTTAGAACAGATCAGTTTTGAGTTCTCAAAGAGATTTAAGTGAATTAAAGTCTATTGTGACAATATGTCCATAAAAGTAATTTTTTATCACTATGATTAATAACAATTAAAAAATAACAAATGGTACCGTATTTTCATATACTACCAATACATGAAGTACAGTGAAGTATAATAATGCAATCAGATTTGGTTCATGCAACATGCATGACAAAATGTTCTCTTTCTAAACTTGAAAGATAATGTTGCTGTCATTTCCTTAGGAAATGTCATCTTGCACAAAGAAAAAACACAAAATGCAGCTTCTGTACATACAGAAGAACAAATCTATAAAATTTCAAAGAATTCAGTTCAGTAATCTTTGACCAATGTGGTCATCTGAGTTTGTCTGGTAGTAACTCCAGTCTGTAGGTGTCTACCACGGCCTCCAGGGGGCGATGGTTGCCAGACTCTTCTCTTTGGTGATGCTGGTCTGGACTGTGGAGCTCTGAAGAGAGAAGTCAGCCTCTCTCAGCTTCTTATCAGAGGAAGACTGCAGCTTGTTCAAGTGGTTCACAAGTCTTCTCTGGGACTGTGTCTCCACCTGTTCCTTGGACAGGAAGTGATCCACCTCTTGGACACACCTGGAGTCGCCCTGATTGACAGCTGCTGAGTCGACAGCTTGATGCTGCTGCTGAAGTCGTCTCAGGACACAAACTGTCATCTCCAGGATGTCTGCTTTCTCCAGCTTGGAGTCTGGCTGCTGTTTGAGGAACTCTGGACCCAGGAGAGACTTGAGCTGCTCAATGCTGCTGTTGATTCGCCCTCTGCGTAACTTCTCCACCAGAGGCTTTCTGAGCTGCAGAAAGAAGAACAAAGTCATTAATACACTTGTTCTGGACTGCAGTGTTAGCATGAACAAAGACAATTTCTCAGTTATGATTTTTGCATCTTCTTGAAACTTCAATTTACCTTGTGGGTCAGAGTCAGATGCTCCTGAGAATCTGTCATTGCTGCAGTGATTGTAGGTGCCATGGCTGGATCTCTGTGCTGTAGAGGTCTCTGTTGAGAGAATCTGATCTCTGCTGGCTTCATCCCTCCTATTTATAGTCCCACATCTCCATACGAATATGTGGGTTTGGGTCTGGTTGAAGTTTCTCACAGTCTCAGCCAATCAGAGAGCTTGGTGAGACAATCAGACATGTGGAGCAGCAGCACGCTGAATGCTGTTATTGCCTGGGGGACAATGGTTAGATCTCAGGGGAACAGGTGGAGGACTGGGGGGTCAGTGATGGAGGGAGACTCAGAGAGCTCTGTGTGATTCTGGGAAAGTGGTGACCCTGTAGAGAGAGCAGATCTGGTGCCTGATGCTTTGATCAATGATTTTGACTGAGCACACCCTGATCATCTCATCACACGTGGGAGAATAACATTTATGGTGCAATGTATAAATTGCATATAGGATACAAATAAATAGGCCTATAAAAACTAGGTGGAGATTTGTAACACTTCAGCCAAAATCTGAAATGTAGCTGGTCAAATCTATTTTAAATTCATAATTCAGTTAGATATGCCCTTTAATTCATTGGCTTGATATGTTTTTATTCCATGTTGCTCAATCAAAAAATAACATTTTCTAAACTGTAATATCAGAAGTTAGTGATGCACATTCACGCACTTAATAAACTCAACACAATCATCATGCTGCTTTCCAGATGTATCAGAGTCATTTGACACGTGCCTTGTTGTCAGTGTGAGTAACAAGTTGAGCTCACTTTCCCACACTGACTCCCTGAATGGTGTGGTCAATGAAGCACAAAGGGACTTCTGTGACAGATGCTGGCTGTGTGTTGTAATCGAAACAGAGCCTGACATCACCAGCCATCTGGAGGGAAAGGACACCATTGGCTGACTCTGATAGTTTGTAAACCCAAACATTTTGATGAACAGTGTATCATAAAATATCACCAAAATGATTTATCATTGCGTATTTTTCAGTTTCTAGCCGGGCATATATTGTGCACCTCCAGTCATACTCACATCTCATCACTGACCATCAACTGGATCGAAATTTCAGCTCTACACACAACGGTGGGAGGTTTCCGGGGGGGTGGGGGTATCCTGAAGTGTGCCAAATCCCTTTGGAGAATCACTTGCTGGCTGCTGGTGTGATGGATGTCATTCACATTAAACTCTACTCTCCAGTGCTTTCCCACACTCCGTCCATTAGCAGGAAAAAGACATGTGCCTCTCAACAAACAGACTTTTTGAGGATCCTGCCATTTGGCACAGGCATGGGCACCTACTTAACAAACTAATTAATGCTACCCATTATAGTTAGGAAGGAAACTTAAGTATGTAGTAAAAGTTACATTATTTCTTGCAAATTTTAGACATGTAGATAAGTAATTAATATTTTTAATTTCTATATCTCATGTTTTTGTACTGAGTTGGGTCGGGGGTCAGGGAAGATCGCATGAATATGCAACTAAATTCCACATAGATAATAATTAATGAGACAGGAAATGGATATTGAACAGAGCCCTACTTTTTAAAATTGACATTACCTGCTGACCTAAACAATGAACCATAAACACTGGTGTTAAGTTATTCAGCAATGTTCAAGTTTGCTCCGATTGTCCTTTAAGGCCTAGTGGGCTGACAGATATTTCTCTGTGTTAACCAGCCTCTTGGCATTTGAACTGTGTGCTGTGATTTTCTGTTTCACCTGTTTGTTGCTCAATACCTGCGTATCATGAGGTCATAATTGTGAGAAACATAGTGTTTTAAATTAGTATCTCTTTCATCACTATGAAGAGAGTAACCATGAGACACATGAGAACACAGAATTTGCAGCTGGCAGTCTTTGTTTATTCAACAAGGCACAATAAGCCACATGAAGTAAGAAAACTTCAACTAGAGGTGATGATACATCACAACAACAACTTGTAGATTTCTACAAGACACACTGTACTCAGAGAGAGTAAAGGAAGAGCTGTCTTTATAAAAGACAATGATTTACAATATTTGAAGACAGAGTATTGTACACAAAACAGCTTAGACAAACCTTCTACAATAAAAGGATAAACATATTGATCTTAAAATATATCATTTGTAATTAATCACATAACGTAAGAGGAAATCCATTACTACAAAATGCCCAACAACAGGACAGTTAATATTTTGTATAAACTTAAAATCATTGATAACTTTTCTGATGTAAAAAGAATCACTACTGCTTTATATTGCATGCATCAACACATGATGCAGGGAATCATAAAAGTATCACAACAAAATTGTGACCTTAAGCAAACATTTAAGAAAAAAGGATAAACATTTGGATCTTAGAACAGATCAGTTTTGAGTATCAGAGAGATTTAAGTGAAGTAAAGTCCATTATGACAATATGTCCATAAAAAAATTCAAGTTTTCTGATCAGTATGATCAATAACAATCAGAACTTAATGAATGTTCCCATATTATCATTTACTACCAATACATGAAGTACAGTGAAGTATAATAATAATTGCTGATGCAATCAGATTTGGTTCATGCAACATGCATGACAAAATGTTCTCTTTCTAAACTTGAAAGATAATGTTGCTGTCATTTCCTTAGGAAATGTCATCTTTCACATAGAAAAAGAACACAAAATGCAGCTTCTGTACATACAGAAGAACAAATCTATAAAATTTCAAAGAATTCAGTTCAGTAATCTTTGACCAATGTGGTCATCTGAGTTTGTCTGGTAGTAACTCCAGTCTGTAGGTGTCTACCACGGCCTCCAGGGGGCGATGGTGGCCAGACTCTTCTCTTTGGTGATGCTGGTCTGGACTGTGGAGCTCAGAAGAGTGAAGTCAGCCTCTCTCAGCTTCTTATCAGAGGAAGACTGCAGCTTGTTCAAGTGGTTCACAAGTCTTCTCTGGGACTGTGTCTCCACCTGTTCCCTGGACAGGAAGTGATCCACCTCTTGGACACACCTGGAGTCGCCGTGATTGACAGCTGCTGAGTCCACAGCTTGATACTGCTGCTGCTGAAGTCGTCTCAGGACACAAACTGTCATCTCCAGGATGTCTGCTTTCTCCAGCTTGGAGTCTGGCTGCTGTTTGAGGAACTCTGGACCCAGGAGAGACTTGAGCTGCTCAATGCAGTTGTTGATTAAGCTCTCTGCGTAACTTCTCCACCAGAGGCTTTCTGAGCTGCAGAAAGAAGAACAAAGTCATTAATACACTTGTTCTGGACTACAGTGTTAGCATGAACACAGACAATGTGCTCAGTCATGATTATTGACATCTTCTTGAATCTTCAATTTACCTTGTGGGTCAGAGTCAGATGCTCCTGAGAATCTGTCATTGCTGCAGTGATTGTAGGTGCCATGGCTGGATCTCTGTGCTGTAGAGGTCTCTGTTGAGAGAATCTGATCTCTGCTGGCTTCATCCCTCCTATTTATAGTCCCACATCTCCATACCGAATATGTGGGTTTGGGTCTGGTTGAAGTTTCTCACAGTCTCAGCCAATCAGAGAGCTTGGTGAGACAATCAGACATGTGGAGCAGCAGCATGCTGAATGCTGTTATTGCCTGGGGGACAATGGTTAGATCTCAGGGGAACAGGTGGAGGACTGGGGGGTCAGTGATGGAGGGAGACTCAGAGAGCTCTGTGTGATTCTGGGAAAGTGGTGACCCTGTAGAGAGAGCAGATCTGGTGCCTGATGCTTTGATCAATGATTTTGACTGAGCACACCCTGATCATCTCATCACACATGTGGGAGAATAACATTTATGGTGCAATGTATAAATTGCATATAGGATACAAATAAATAGGCCTATAAAAACTAGGTGGAGATTTGTAACACTTCAGCCAAAATCTGAAATGTAGCTGGTCAAATCTATTTTAAATTCATAATTCAGTTAGATATGCCCTTTAGTTCATTGGCTTGATATGTTTTTATTCCATTTTGCTCAATCAAAAAATAATATTTTCTAAACTGTAATATCAGAAGTTAGTGATGCACATTCAGGCACTTAATAAACTCAACACAATAATCATGCTGCTTTCCAGATGTATCAGAGTCATTTGACACGTGCCTTGTTGTCAGTGTGAGTAACAAGTTGAGCTCACTTTCCCACACTGACTCCCTGAATGGTGTGGTCAATGAAGCACAAAGGGACTTCTGTGACAGATGCTGGCTGTGTGTTGTAATCGAAACAGAGCCTGACATCACCAGCCATCTGGAGGGAAAGGACACCATTGGCTGACTCTGATAGTTCGTAAACCCAAACATTTTGATGAACAGTGTATCATAAAATATCACCAAAATGATTTATCATTGCGTATTTTTCAGTTTCTAGCCGGGCATATATTGTGCACCTCCAGTCATACTCACATCTCATCACTGACCATCAACTGGATCGAAATTTCAGCTCTACACACGACGGTGGGAGGTTTCCGGGGGGGTGGGGGTATCCTGAAGTGTGCCAAATCCCTTTGGAGAATCACTTGCTGGCTGCTGGTGTGATGGATGTCATTCACATTAAACTCTACTTTCCAGTGCTTTCCCACACTCCGTCCATTAGCAGGAAAAAGACATGTGCCTCTCAACAAACAGACTTTTTGAGGATCCTGCCATTTGGCACAAGCATGGGCACCTACTTAACAAACTAATTAATGCTACCCATTATAGTTAGGAAGGAAACTTAAGTATGTAGTAAAAGTTACATTATTTCTTGCAAATTTTAGACATGTAGATAAGTAATTAATATTTTTAATTTCTATATCTCATGTTTTTGTACTGAGTTGGGGCGGGGGTCAGGGAAGATCGCATGAATATGCAACTAAATTCCACATAGATAATAATTAATGAGACAGGAAATGGATATTGAACAGAGCCCTACTTTTTAAAATTGACATTACCTGCTGACCTAAACAATGAACCATAAACACTGGTGTTAAGTTATTCAGCAATGTTCAAGTTTGCTCCGATTGTCCTTTAAGGCCTAGTGGGCTGACAGATATTTCTCTGTGTTAACCAGCCTCTTGGCATTTGAACTGTGTGCTGTGATTTTCTGTTTCACCTGTTTGTTGCTCAATACCTGCGTATCATGAGGTCATAATTGTGAGAAACATAGTGTTTTAAATTAGTATCTCTTTCATCACTATGAAGAGAGTAACCATGAGACACATGAGAACACAGAATTTGCAGCTGGCAGTCTTTGTTTATTCAACAAGGCACAATAAGCCACATGAAGTAAGAAAACTTCAACTAGAGGTGATGATACATCACAACAACAACTTGTAGATTTCTACAAGACACACTGTACTCAGAGAGAGTAAAGGAAGAGCTGTCTTTATAAAAGACAATGATTTACAATATTTGAAGACAGAGTATTGTACACAAAACAGCTTAGACAAACCTTCTACAATAAAAGGATAAACATATTGATCTTAAAATATATCATTTGTAATTAATCACATAACGTAAGAGGAAATCCATTACTACAAAATGCCCAACAACAGGACAGTTAATATTTTGTATAAACTTAAAATCATTGATAACTTTTCTGATGTAAAAAGAATCACTACTGCTTTATATTGCATGCATCAACACATGATGCAGGGAATCATAAAAGTATCACAACAAAATTGTGACCTTAAGCAAACATTTAAGAAAAAAAGGATAAACATTTGGATCTTAGAACAGATCAGTTTTGAGTATCAGAGAGATTTAAGTGAAGTAAAGTCCATTATGACAATATGTCCATAAAAAAATTCAAGTTTTCTGATCAGTATGATCAATAACAATCAGAACTTAATGAATGTTCCCATATTATCATTTACTACCAATACATGAAGTACAGTGAAGTATAATAATAATTGCTGATGCAATCAGATTTGGTTCATGCAACATGCATGACAAAATGTTCTCTTTCTAAACTTGAAAGATAATGTTGTTGTCATTTCCTTAGGAAATGTCATCTTTCACATAGAAAAAAAACACAAAATGCAGCTTCTGTACATACAGAAGAACAAATCTATAAAATTTCAAAGAATTCAGTTCAGTAATCTTTGACCAATGTGGTCATCTGAGTTTGTCTGGTAGTAACTCCAGTCTGTAGGTGTCTACCACGGCCTCCAGGGGGCGATGGTGGCCAGACTCTTCTCTTTGGTGATGCTGGTCTGGACTGTGGAGCTCAGAAGAGTGAAGTCAGCCTCTCTCAGCTTCTTATCAGAGGAAGACTGCAGCTTGTTCAAGTGGTTCACAAGTCTTCTCTGGGACTGTGTCTCCACCTGTTCCCTGGACAGGAAGTGATCCACCTCTTGGACACACCTGGAGTCGCCGTGATTGACAGCTGCTGAGTCCACAACTTGATTCTGCTGCTGCTGCAGTCGTCTCAGGACACAAACTGTCATCTCCAGGATGTCTGCTTTCTCCAGCTTGGAGTCTGGCTGCTGTTTGAGGAACTCTGGACCCAGGAGAGACTTAAGCTGCTCAGTGCAGTTGTTGATTCGCTCTCTGCGTAACTTCTCCACCAGAGGCTTTCTGAGCTGCAGAAAGAAGAACAAAGTCATTAATACACTTGTTCTGGACTGCAGTGTTAGCATGAACAAAGACAATTTCTCAGTTATGATTTTTGCATCTTCTTGAAACTTCAATTTACCTTGTGGGTCAGAGTCAGATGCTCCTGAGAATCTGTCATTGCTGCAGTGATTGTAGGTGCCATGGCTGGATCTCTGTGCTGTAGAGGTCTCTGTTGAGAGAATCTGATCTCTGCTGACTTCATCCCTCCTATTTATAGTCCCACATCTCCATACGAATGTGTGGGTTTGGGTCTGGTTGAAGTTTCTCACAGCCAATCAGAGAGCTTGGTGAGACAATCAGGCATGTGGAGCAGCAGCACGCTGAATGCTGTTATTGCCTGGGGGTCAATGGTTAGATCTCAGGGGAACAGGTGGAGGACTGGGGGGTCAGTGATGGAGGGAGACTCAGAGAGCTCTGTGTGATTCTGGGAAAGTGGTGACCCTGTAGAGAGAGCAGATCTGGTGCCTGATGCTTTGATCAATGACTTTGACTGAGCACACGCTGATCATCTCATCACACATTTGAAGGAAAAACATTTATGGTGTTATGTATAAATGCCATGTAGAATAGAAATAAATTTTAAATCTAAGTGATTTTTTTTCTAGATCTTTTATTTAGCCAAAATCTGAAATGTAGCAGGTCACATCTATTTTAAATTCATAATTTAGTAAGATATGAACTTTAGTTTATTAATTTAATAACTTTCACTTCAATTTCATTCAATCAAATAAAGTAATATTTTCAAACTGTAATATCAGAAGTTAGTGATGCACATTCAGGCACTTAATAAACTCAACACAATAATCATGCTGCTTTCCAAATGTAGCAGAGTCATTTGACACGTGCCTTGTTGTCAGTGTGAGTAACAAGTTGAGCTCACTTTCCCACACTGACTCCCTGAATGGTGTGGTCAATGAAGCACAAAGGGACTTCTGTGACAGATGCTGGCTGTGTGTTGTAATCGAAAGAGAGCCTGACATCACCAGCCATCTGGAGGGAAAGGACACCATTGGCTGACTCTGATAGTCCGTAAAACCAAACATTTTGATGAGCAGTGTATCATAAAATATCACCAAAATGATTTATCATCTCATTTGTTTTTTAGTTTCTAGGCTGGCATATACAGTATTGTGCACGTCATACTGACATTATCTCATCGCATCATCGAAATTTCAGCTCTACCCCCGAGGGTGGGAGGTTTCCTGCCCGGGTGGGGTTGGGGGGGGGTATCCTGAAGTGTGCCAAATCCCTTTGGAGAATCACTTGCTGGCTGCTGGTGTGATGGATGTCATTCACATTAAACTCTACTTTCCAGAGCTTTCCCACACTCCGTCCATTAGCAGGAAAAAGACATGTGCCTCTCCAGAAATGGACTTTTTGAGGATCCTGCCGTTTGGCACAAACATTGTGGGCACCCACTTAACAAACTAATTAACGCTACCCATTAATGCTACCCATTATAGTTAGGAAGTATGAACATGCAATTATAATCCACTCAGGTAATAATAAATGAGACAGGAAATGGATATGGGATAGAATTCTACATCTGAAAATTGAAATTACCTAGTAACCTAAAACATTAATCTTAAAAATGGTTTTAAGTTGTTCAGCAATGGTCAGGCTTGCTCTCAATGTCCTTTAAGGCCTAATGGTCTGATAGATACTTCTCTGTGTTAACCAGCCTCATTTGATCTGTGTGCAGTAGTATTCTGTTTCATCTGATTGCTGCTCAAAGCCTGATCATCACATGTTTGTGAGAAACAAACATGTGATGATGAAACAAATGTGGAAAATGTTCTCATTTGGTTAGATGACTTGACTTACTGCACATCAGAAACAGAGCCGTAGCATCGATGTTCCCTCATCACACTTACGGCACTTGCTGGCTGCTGGTGTGATGGATGTCATTCACATTAAACTCTACTTTCCAGAGCTTTCCCACACTCCGTCCATTAGCAGGAAAAAGACATGTGCCTCTCCAGAAATGGACTTTTTGAGGATCCTGCCGTTTGGCACAAACATTGTGGGCACCCACTTAACAAACTAATTAACGCTACCCATTAATGCTACCCATTATAGTTAGGAAGTATGAACATGCAATTATAATCCACTCAGGTAATAATAAATGAGACAGGAAATGGATATGGGATAAAATTCTACATCTGAAAATTGAAATTACCTAGTAACCTAAAACATTAATCTTAAAAATGGTTTTAAGTTGTTCAGCAATGGTCAGGCTTGCTCTCAATGTCCTTTAAGGCCTAATGGTCTGATAGATACTTCTCTGTGTTAACCAGCCTCATTTGATCTGTGTGCAGTAGTATTCTGTTTCATCTGATTGCTGCTCAAAGCCTGATCATCACATGTTTGTGAGAAACAAGTGACAAATGACAATGTACGATTTAAAATGAGTTCCAATACTGAGAGCCCATTTTCCCTTTTGATCTCTGTCTCTTCAGGGCAAAGGTCTGGGTCTATTGTCCCACAGGGCTCTGTGAGTGAGTTTCCTGTGGTTTCCCACACTCTGTGCTTTCACTGCTTTCACTGCAGGAACAATAGAAGTGTGTCTTATATTGCATCTAATTTAATACAATGTCTGAACTATTTAAAGACGGATATATTTTAGTCTTTTTATAATTAAACACCTGAAACTGAGTTTAATACAATAACTATGCGGCAGCAAAATTGTCGTTGAGTTGGAAAATGTTCTCATTTGGTTAGATGACTTGACTTACTGCACATCAGAAACAGAGCCATAGCATCGATGTTCCCTCATCACAAGGGTGAAGTTAAAGGAGTTAGTTGAAAAGGAGTTCATTCTGAGACTAAATATGAACCTAGTGTTACATGTTGACCGTATTGGTTATATTTACAGTTTGGTTTGTGTTTTTTAATGGCAGTGAACTTGTTCTACAGTTGAAGAAACATAAGCAGATTGTAACTTTATTCACAGCAGACATATCACGAGGGAGAAGTTAAAGGAGTTAACAGACTTAATTATCTGTTGCTGTTCTGAAACTGGTGTTGGAAAATGCACAGGTCAATGCGTTCCCCAATGTTTAAGCTAATCATCTGGGAGCACAATGAAGCTTATGTAAAGTACTGGTTATATCTCCTATGGTTTCCATTACACCCGCTATTGACTTTTATTATTTTGAAATTAAATCTGGTTGAGTTAATTACTGTAAAATTAAAGCAAAGACAATTAATGACCTCCATGTGTGAAAAACAGAATCCAAAATGGCCATAGGGATTTAGAAGCATTCCTAAGGTTGTGTGGAAAAACTCTGGAGACCATCCTCAACCCCACCAGCAGCAGACTATTCTCCAAAGGGATTTGGCACACTTCAGGAAACAGCTGCCTCAACCTCCCACCCTCATGCTGAAGGTTTTCTCCAGTAGCTGATTCAAAGGCAAAATTAGGATTGGATGGTCAAAATGTGTGACACTGATTGGAAGCTCAGAAAACCGATTTCCAAATAAAGGGAGCTGATTCTTAAATTTCCACGATAATTTCAAACTTTCCACACTGTCAGAACCAGCCAATGATGTCCCTTCCCTCCAGATGGTTAGTGACGTCAGGCTCTGTTTCTACTTCAACACCCGTCCAGTTTCAGTCACAAATGATCCATTCAAAGTCCTTTTGTTGTTCATTGACCACAGCATTCAGGGAGTCAGTGTGGGAAACTGTGAACAACTTTCTACCCACACTGACTACAAGCCAGAAGACTGTGCAACATCTGGACAGCAGAATGATCGTTGTTCTCAAGTTTTTTAGAATATCTTTTAAATACATCATGGGAATGACGCTCTTATTAATAGCGGATAAAAGTGATTTTCTACATAAAAGTATGTTCACTAAAAAAAGGATATATTCTAAGAAAACAAAAAAATTGGCAAAATTATCAAGACAAAATGTAATAAAATTGTATTTTTTGTACTCAATACATTTTATATTGTGGCCATATACTCAAAAATTCAGAAATAATTTAAGTTAGCTACATGAAACATACGAAGTAGTTTTTGCCATAGAAGCAATAAACTGTCAGTGTGTCACGTGTGTGATGAGATGATCAGCGTGTGCTCAGTGAAAGTCATTGATCCCAGCATCAGGCAGCAGATCTGCTCTCTCTACAGGGTCACCACTTTCCCAGAATCACACAGAGCTCTCTGAGTCTCCCTCCATCTTCCCCCAGTCCTCCACCCGTTCCCCTGAGATCTAACCATTGTCCCCCAGGTAATAACAGCATTCAGCATGCTGCTGCTCCACATGCCTGATTGTCTCACCAAGCTCTCTGATTGGCTGAGACTGTGAGAAACTTCAGCCAGACCCAAACCCACATATTCGTATGGAGATGTGGGACTATAAATAGGAGGGATGAAGCCAGCAGAGATCAGATTCTCTCAACAGAGACCTCTACAGCACAGAGATCCAGCCATGGCACCTACAATCACTGCAGCAATGACAGATTCTCAGGAGCATCTGACTCTGACCCACAAGGTAAATTGAAGATTCAAGAAGATGTCAATATTCTTGCTGGCACATTGTCTGTGTTCATGCTAACACTGTAGTCCAGAATAAGTGTATTAATGACTTTGTTCTTCTTTCTGCAGCTCAGAAAGCCTCTGGTGGAGAAGTTACGCAGAGAGCGAATCAACAGCAGCATTGAGCAGCTCAAGTCTCTCCTGGGTCCAGAGTTCCTCAAACAGCAGCCAGACTCCAAGCTGGAGAAAGCAGACATCCTGGAGATGACAGTTTGTGTCCTGAGACGACTTCAGCAGCAGCAGAATCAAGTTGTGGACTCAGCAGCTGTCAATCAGGGCTACTCCAGGTGTGTCCAAGAGGTGGATCACTTCCTGTCCAGGGAACAGGTGGAGACACAGTCCCAGAGAAGACTTGTGAACCACTTGAACAAGCTGCAGTCTTCCTCTGATAAGAAGCTGAGAGAGGCTGACTTCACTCTTCTGAGCTCCACAGTCCAGACCAGCATCACGAAAGAGAAGAGTCAGGACACCATCACCCCCTGGAGGCCGTGGTAGACACCTACAGACTGGAGTTACTACCAGACAAACTCAGATGACCACATTGGTCAAAGATTACTGAACTGAATTCTTTGAAATTTTATAGATTTGTTCTTCTGTATGTACAGAAGCTGCATTTTGTGTTTTTTTTCTATGTGCAAGATGACATTTCCTAAGGAAATGACAACAACATTATCTTTCAAGTTTAGAAAGAGAACATTTTGTCATGCATGTTGCATGAACCAAATCTGATTGCATCAGCAATTATTATTATACTTCACTGTACTTCATGTATTGGTAGTAATTCATTCTTTGTAAACATATATTATGTTTTGATTGGTATTGGTCATACTGATCAAAAAACTTTGACCGACCTTTTTATGGACATTTTGTCTAAAGGATTTCAGTTAAATCTCTCTGACAACTCAAAACTGATCTGTTGTAAGGTCCAAATATTTATCCTTTTTTCTTAAAGGTTTTAGGTCACAATTTTACTGTGATACTTTTATTATTCACTATGTCATGTGTTGGTATAATGTAATAATGTTTGTTACATCTTGAAAGTATTTTGAATCGATCAATGTTATTCTGAAATTTTGTCAAATTTGAGTTCCCCTCACTATATGTGAATATTGACAAAAGATCTGTTTTAAGATCAATATGTTTATCCTTTTTATTGTTGAAGGTTCGTTTAATCTCACTCTGCCACGGTTTTCCAGTGACAATGTAATTTTTTAAATTTTGAGAATCAGTGAAGTTAATTTGTCATTAAGAATGATGTGACCTGTTGTAAGGTCAGTTTTTACTATTTTTTTCTTTTGTTCACTAAATGCAACAATTTGAATCCTGTTGGGAAAGATTCTCAAAGGACAGTGAGTACTGTGTCCTCAAATATTGTAAATCATTGTCTTTTATAAAGACAGCTGATCCTTTACTCTCTCTGAGTACAGTGTGTCTTGTAGAAATCTACAAGTTGCTGTTGTGATGTATCATCACCTCTAGTTGGAGCTTTCTCACTTCATGTGGTTCATTGTTCCTTGTTGAATAAACAAACACTGCCAGCTGCAAATTTTGTGTTCTCATGTTGTTGTGCCTCATTGTTACCCTTTTCATAATGATGAAACAAAGATTTTGAAAATAATTTCAAATGAATTAAATCAATGCTCCAACCTTGAATTGCGAAATATTAAAATTTAATTCAGTACACATAAATTGTTTTCGCATAAGTTACCTAAACAGCAAATTATGAATATGACCCCGTTCCATCAAGATGTTTGATGAAGAGGGAACATCAACGCTACGTCACTGTTTGTTACATGCAGTAGGTCAAGTCATCAAAAACCATATGAGAACATTTTCCAACTCAAAGACAATTTTCCTGCCCCACAGCTTTTGTATTATATTTATGTAATATACAAAAGATTGAAATATGTGCGTCTTCAAATACTTCAAAAATTGTATTTAATGAGATGCATAATGAGACACACTTCTATTGTTCCTGCAGTGAAAGCAGTGAAAGCACAGAGTGTGGGAAACCAGAGGAAACTCACTCACAGAGCCCTGTGGGACAATAGACCCAGACCTTTGCCCTGAAGAGACAAAGCTCAAAAGGGAGAATAGCTCTCAGTATTGGAACTCATTTTAGATTTGGTTGCCACTGTTTAATCAGCAACACAGCTTTTCAGAATATTGTCATTTCATCATATGAGATCGCATATTTTTAGCATTGAGTTTCAAATGGTTTCTGTCATTAATACTGTATAAGTTAAAATCTTTAACAGATTTAAACATGCAAATATGGTTAATTCATTCAACACTATGTTTCTCAGAATTATAAACATTTGACAATCAGGCTTTGTGCAGCAAACAGCTGCACAGTTCAAATGCTAAGAACCCGGTTAACACAAAGAAATATCTACCAGACCACTAGGCTATAAAGGACACTGAGCGCAAGCCTGAACATTGCTGAATAACTTAAGGCCATTTTTAAGGTTAATTATTTAGGTTAACTGGTAATGTCAATTTTCAGTAGTAGGGCTCTTTACAATATCCATTTCCTGTGTCATTAATTATTATCTATGTGGAAATTAATTGCATATTCATACAATCTTCATTGCTGTTCTGCCCCCAACTCAATACAAAAACATGAGATATAGAAATTTATATTATTAATTAATTATCTATATGTATATGTAAATTATCTATACATGTCTAAAATTTGCAAGAAATAATGTAACTTTTACTACATACTTAACTTTCCTTCCTAACTATAATGGGTAGCGTTAATTAGTTTGTTAAGTGGGTGCCCACAATGTTTGTGCCAAACGGCAGGATCCTCAAAAAGTCTGTTTGTTGAGAGGCACATGTCTTTTTCCTGCTAATGGACGGAGTGTGGGAAAGCACTGGAGAGTAGAGTTTAATGTGAATGACATCCATCACACCAGCAGCCAGCAAGTGATTCTCCAAAGGGATTTGGCACACTTCAGGATACCCCCACCCCCCCGGAAACCTCCCACCGTCGTGTGTAGAGCTGAAATTTCGATCCAGTTGATGGTCAATGATGAGATGTGAGTATGACTGGAGGTGCACAATATATGCCCGGCTAGAAACTGAAAAATACGCAATGATAAATCATTTTGGTGATATTTTATGATATACTGTTTATCAAAATGTTTGTTTTTGTAAACTATCAGAGTCAGCCAATGGTGTCCTTTCCCTCCAGATGGCTGGTGATGTCAGGCTCTCTTTCGATTACAACACACAGCCAGCATCTGTCACAGAAGTCCCTTTGTGCTTCAGTGACCACACCATTCAGGGAGTCAGTGTGGGAAAGTGAGCTCAACTTGTTACTCACACTGACAACAAGGCACGTGTCAAATGACTCTGATACATCTGGAAAGCAGCATGATTATTGTGTTGAGTTTATTAAGTACCTGAATGTGCATCACTAACTTCTGATATTACAGTTTAGAAAATATTACTTTTTTGATTGAATGAAATTGAAGTGAAAGTTATTAAATTAATAAACTAAAGGTCATATCTTACTAAATTTGAATTTAAAATAGATGTGACCTGCTACATTTCAGATTTTGGCTAAATAAAAGATGTAGAAAAAAATCACTTAGATTTAAAATGTATTTCTATTCTACATGTCATTTATACATAACACCATAAATGTTTTTCCTTCAAATGTGTGATGAAATAGTCAGCGTGTGCTCAGTCAAAGTCATTGATCCCAGCATCAGGCAAGCAGATCTGCTCTCTCTACAGGGTCACCACTTTCCCAGAATCACACAGAGCTCTCTGAGTCTCCCTCCATCACTGACCCCCCAGTCCTCCACCTGTTCCCCTGAGATCTAACCATTGTCCCCCAGGCAATAACAGCATTCAGCGTGCTGCTGCTCCACATGCCTGATTGTCTCACCAAGCTCTCTGATTGGCTGAGACTGTGAGAAAATCCTACCAGACCCAAACCCACACATTCATATGGAGATGTGGGACTATAAATAGGAGGGATGAAGCCAGCAGAGATCAGATTCTCTCAACAGAGACCTCTACAGCACAGAGATCCAGCCATGGCACCTACAATCACTGCAGCAATGACCGATTCTCAGGAGCATCTGACTCTGACCCACAAGGTAAACTGAAGATTCAAGAAGATCCAAAAATCATAACTGAGAAATTGTCTTTGTTCATGCTAACACTGTAGTCCAGAACAAGTGTATTAATGACTTTGTTCTTCTTTCTGCAGCTCAGAAAGCCTCTGGTGGAGAAGTTACGCAGAGGGCGAATCAACAGCAGCATTGAGCAGCTCAAGTCTCTCCTGGGTCCAGAGTTCCTCAAACAGCAGCCAGACTCCAAGCTGGAGAAAGCAGACATCCTGGAGATGACAGTTTGTGTCCTGAGACGAATGCAGCAGCAGCAGAATCAAGTTGTGGACTCAGCAGCTGTCAATCAGGGCTACTCCAGGTGTGTCCAAGAGGTGGATCACTTCCTGTCCAGGGAACAGGTGGAGACACAGTCCCAGAGAAGACTTGTGAACCACTTGAACAAGCTGCGGTCTTCCTCTGATAAGAAGCTGAGAGAGGCTGACTTCTCCCTTCAGAGCTCCACAGTCCAGACCAGCATCACCAAAGAGAAGAGTCTGGCCACCATCGCCCCCTGGAGGCCGTGGTAGACACCTACAGACTGGAGTTACTACCAGACAAACTCAGATGACCACATTGGTCAAAGATTACTGAACTGAATTCTTTGAAATTTTATTGATTTGTTCTTCTGTATGTACAGAAGCTGCATTTTGTGTTTTTTCTTTGTGCAAGATGACATTTCCTAAGGAAATGACAACAACATTATCTTTCAAGTTTAGAAAGAGAACATCTTGTCGTGCATGTTGCATGAACCAAATCTGATTGCATCAGCAATTATTATTATACTTCACTGTACTTCATGTATTGGTAGTAATTAATTCTATGCAAACATATATTATGTTTTGATTGGTATTGATCGTAATGATCAGAAATCTTTAACTTTCCTTTTTATGGATATATTGTCTTAATAGACTTTACTTCGCTTTGATGTCTCTGAAAACTCAAAACTGATCTGTTGTAAGATCCAAATGTTGATCTTTTTTCTAAAAGATTTGCTTAAGGTCACAATTATTCTGTGATACTTTTATGCTCCACTGTGTCATGTGTTGGTATAATATATAATATGATGTTATATTATATAATGGTGATATTTGTTTCATCTTGAAAAGGTATGATGATTTTGAATTGATGCAAAATTTTAACTGTCCTTTTGATGGACATAATGGACTTTCCCTTACTTTCAGTAATTATTGACAAAATATCTTTCTTAAGATCAATATGTTTATCTTTTTATTGTAGAAGGTTTGTTTAATCTCACACTGCCACGGTTTTCCAGTGACAATGTATTTTTTTTAAATTTTGAGAATCAGTTAAGTTAATGTTATTAAGAATGACATCACCTGTTGTAAGGTCAGTATTTACTATTTTTTCCCTTTTGTTCACTAAATGCAACAGTTTGAATCATGTTGGGAGAAAAACCTCAAAGCGACAGTGAGTACTGTGTCCTCAAATATTGGAAATCATTGTCTTTTATAAAGACAGCTGATCCTTTACTCTCTCTGAGTACAGTGTGTCTTGTAGAAATCTACAAGTTGTTGTTGTGATGTATCATCACCTCTAGTTGAGCTTTTCTCACTTCATATGGCTCATTGTGCCTTGTTGAATAAACAAACACTGCCAGCTGCAAATTTTGTGTTTTGTCCTTGTGTCTCATGGTTACCCTTTTCATAATCATGAATTAATGACATTGTAAAGTAATTTCAAATGAATTAAATCAATGCTCCAACATTAAATTGTAAACTTTTAATATTAAAATCAATATACAATAATTGTTTTTGTACAAGTTATCTAAGCAGAAAATTATGACCCAGAACCATCAAGTTGTTTGATGAAGAGGGAATATCAATGTTACGTTACTCTTTCTTTCATGCATTAGGTCAAGTCATCAAACCATATGAGAACATTTTCTAACTCAAAGACAACTTTACTGCAGCATCATTTTTGTATTCAGGTGTTTAAATGTAAAAAGATTAAAATATTTCCATCAAAATACAATAGTTCAGACATTGTATTTAATGGAATGCATAATAAGACACACTTCTATTGTTTCTGTAGTGAAAGCAGTGAAAGGACAGACTGTGGGAAACCAGAGGAACCTCACTCACAGAGCCCTGTGGGACAATAGATCCAGACCTTTGCCCTCAAGAGATTAAAAGGGATGCAGGCTGAGAAGTTTTCAACTTTGGAGCCAGTTTCAAATCGTAAACTCTGTTCTTTTTTTCCAGTGATGAAAATCAACATAATAAGTTTCACATATTTTATTTTCTGAAGTTGCATCTTTGAAAAGTCATTATATGCGTTTCCATCAGTTTGGTCAAATATGAAAGTAGATTGTTATTTCAAATTTATAGGGTATGATATTTGTTTGTTTAAATTAATTAACAATTTAGGATTACAGCAATGTGATTTTCAGTATTAACAAAATTACTAGAAAAAAGGAACATTGTCTTTATAAGACTAAATTTGAACCAAGTGTTACATGTTGACCGTATAGGTTATATTTACAGTTTACTTTGTTTTTTTTTTAATGGCAGTGAACTTGTTCTACAGTTGAAGAAACATAAGCAGATTGTAACTCTATTCACTTGAGCAGACATATCACGAGGGAGAAGTTAAAGAAGTTACCAGAATTAATTATCTGTTGCTGTTCTGAAACTGGTGTTGGAAAATGCACAGGTCAATGAGTTTCCCAATGTTTAAGCTAATCATCTGGGAGCAGACAATGATGCTTTGGTACAATATTGGTAATTTTTTCTGTGGTTTCCATGAAGCCCTGTATTGAATTTATACATTTTTAAAGTAAATCTGGTAGAACTTTTCACTGTACCACCATGTGGATTGAGACGCATTCCTAAGATTGTGTGGGAAAACTCTGGAGAGCAGAGTTTAGCATGATAAGCACCCTCAACCCCACCAGCGGCAGACTACTCTCCAAAGGGATTTGGCACACGTCAAGAAACAGCTGCCTCAGCCTCCCACCCTCATACTGAGGTTTTATCCAGTTGCTGATACAAAGACACAAATATAATTGGATGGCCAAAATGTCAAAGAATGATTGGAAGCTGACTAAATCATTTTCCAAATCAAGTGAGCTGATTCTTTACAATGTAATTTCTGTAATAATTTTAAACTTTACAAACTGTCAGAACCAGCCAATGGTGTCTTTTCCCTCCAGATGGTTGGTGACGTCAGGCTCTGTTTCTACTTCAACACACATCCAGTATCAGTCACAAAAGATCCATTCAAAGTCCTTTTGTTGTTCATTGACCACAGCATTCAGGGAGTGAGTGTGGGAAACTGAGACCAACTTTCTACTCACACTGACTACAAGCCAGAAGACTGTGCAACATCTGGACAGCAGAATGATCATTGTGCTCAAGTTTTTTAGAATATCTTTTAAATACATAATGGGAATAATACTCTTGTTAGCTAATATAAGTGATTTACCAAAATGCAGTATTTTCACTAAAACAAAAGGTTGAATTGTAATAAATTTGACTGAATTATCAAGACAAAATGAAGAAAATTTGCATTATTTGGACTTGATAGATTTTAGGTTTGTGGCCAAAACAGCATTTATATTTTAAAAATTCAGAAATAATTTAATTTAGCAACATGAAATATACAAAGTCCTTTTTGCCATAGAAGCAATAAACTATCAGTGCGTCAAGTGTGTGATGAGATGATCACCGTGTGCTCAGTCAAATTCATTGATCCCAGCATCAGGCACCAGATCTGCTCTCTCTACAGGGTCACCACTTTCCCAGAATCACACAGAGCTCTCTGAGTCTCCCTCCATCATCCCCCAGTCCTCCACCTGTTCCCCTGAGATCTAACCATTGTCCCCCAGGCAATAACAGTATTCAGCATGCTGCTGCTCCACATGCCTGATTGTCTCACCAAGCTCTCTGATTGGCTGAGACTGTGAGAAACTTCAGCCAGACCCAAACCCACACATTCGTATGGAGATGTGGGACTATAAATAGGAGGGATGAAGCCAGCAGAGATCAGATTCTCTCAACAGAGACCTCTACAGCACAGAGATCCAGCCATGGCACCTACAATCACTGCAGCAATGACAGATTCTCAGGAGCATCTGACTCTGACCCACAAGGTAAATTGAAGATTCAAGAAAACTAATCTTTCATGACAGGTTGTAATTTTTTTTATAATAACATTAAACTGCAGAACAAGTGTATTAATGACTTTGTTCTTCTTTCTGCAGCTCAGAAAGCCTCTGGTGGAGAAGTTACGCAGAGGGCGAATCAACAGCTGCATTGAGCAGCTCAAATCTCTCCTGGGTCCAGAGTTCCTCAAACAGCAGCCAGACTCCAAGCTGGAGAAAGCAGACATCCTGGAGATGACAGTTTGTGTCCTGAGATGACTGCAGCAGCAGAATCAAGCTGTCAATCAGAGCGACTCCAGGTGTGTCCAAGAGGTGGATCACTTCCTGTCCAGGGAACAGGTGGAGACACAGTCCCAGAGAAGACTTGTGAACCACTTGAACAAGCTGCGGTCTTCCTCTGATAAGAAGCTGACAGAGGCTGACTTCGAGGCTCCACAGTCCAGACCAGCATCACGAAAGAAAAGGAAAAGAGATTCTGGCCACCATCGCCCCCTGGAGGCCATGGTAGACACCTACAGACTGGAGTTCCAACCAGACAAATTCAGATGACCACATTGGTCAAAGATTACTGAACTGAATTCTTTGAAATTTTATAGATTTGTTCTTCTGTATGTACAGAAGCTGCATTTTGTGTTTTTTTCACGTACATTTTTTCATCATGTACACGATAACATTTGAGGAAATGAGAGCAACATTATCTTTCAAGTTTAGAAGAGAACATCTTGTCATGCATGTTGCATGAACCAAATCTGATTGCATCAGCAATTATCATTATACTTTACTGTACTTCATGTATTCATAGTATATAATGCTAGTGAAACATATTATATGTTTGTTTGGTAGTGATCATATTGATCAGAAATCTTTAACTGTCCTTTTTATGGATATATTGTCTTAATAGACTTTACTTCATTTAAATGTCTGATAACTCAAAACTGATCTGTTATAAGATCCAAATGTTTATCCTTTTTCTAAAAGATATGCTTACGGTCACAGTTGTCCTATGACAGATTTATAATTCACTGTACATTATATATTGTTAAAATATAATGTAATGGTGATATCTTTTACCTCTTGAAAGGTATTTCAAGGTAAAATCTTACCTGTCCTTTTGACGGACATTTTATCATAAACTTCACCTCATTTTATGGGAATTTTGAAAAATGATCTGTTTTACAATCAATATATTTATGTTTTTACATTAAAAGGCTTATTTAATGTCACACTATTACCATGTTCCAGTGACAATGTCATTTAAAATTTTGAGAATCAATTGAATTGAATGTTATTAAGAGCAATGTGATCTGTTGTAAGGTCAGGTTTTACTACTTCTCTTTTGTTCACTATAGTGCAAATGTTTGAATCCATTTGGGAAAGAATTCTCAAAGGACAGTGAGTACTGTGTCCTCAAATATTGTATATTGTCTATAATATTGTCTTTTATAAAGACAGCTGTTCCTTTACTCTTTCTGAGTACAGTGTGTCTTGTAGAAATCTACAAGTTGCTGTTGTGATGTATCATCACCTCTGGTTAGCGTTGTCTCACTTCATGTGTTGAATAAACAAACACTGTCAGCTGACATGTTTCTGTTCTCATGTCCTTGTGTCTAATGGGTGCCCTGTTTAAATTGCTGACAAAGAGACTTTCCAAACTTTTCGTTTTCACTTAGTTGACAGGTCTCCATCATTGTTCCAGCCTTTGATTGGCACATTAAGCTGAAATTCAGCTCATTCAGAAGATGTTTACTGCTAATCAACACATTTAAATTAAAACTAAGGATGACAAATTTAATTGTGGTTCATCTAACATTTTTGATAAAGAGTATATCAAAGCTATGTCACTGTTTCCAGTAAGTCAAGTCATCAAACCAAATGAGAATGTTTTCCAACTCAAAGACAATTTTGCTGAAGCATCATTTTGGGGTAACTTGCAGTTTCAGGTGTTTTAATGTAAAAACTTTTAGTTCAGACATTGTATTTAATAAAATGCATAATAAGACAACCTTCTATTGTTCCTCCAAGCAGTGAAAGAACAAAGTGTGGGAAACCAGAGGAAACTCACTCACAGCGTCCTGTGGGACAATAGATCCATACCTTTGCCCTGAAGAGATATAGATCAAAAGGGAGAATGGCTTTCTAAATTTGAACTCTTTTTAAATTAGACTTTGATTGTCACTTTTCCTCTGCTATAAATCAGCAGCACAAGAATATATATATAGTATAAGAATATTGTTATTTTAATACTGTCACTATTATTCTTCTCATGCCCCATGTTATGTCGGTCATGTTATGACTACAGCACGTTACTAGATACAATATGTCAGTCATGTTAAGATAATTACAGTGTAAGTTTTGTGTAATGGTATGCTACCTTGTTACTGGAACTACGTAGGTGGCAGCTTGTTCCTAGTTCCGTTTTTTGGGCACATTTTGTTTTAGTTAGTGATCGCTCACCGGCTCTGATGTGGACTGGAAAAGTTCACCTGCACTGGGGTGAGAGTGTTCTGATTGTAATTATGAGCTAAACTAACTTTCATCTCTTATTCAACACAATGCACAGCAACATTTTAAGAGAAATCCCAAACAGTTGTGTGGAATGTAAAAAAATAATCTAATGTTATGGCATCATAGAACTATACAACTTGTCACAAAAAATAAAGCTTTAGCTGACAGTTACTCACCACTGAAAATTGAAGGGACAAGAGTTTGTGGTGAGCGGTATCGTATGCTTTCAGTCACTACTGCACCCGTGGGTTTGGTAAATCATGGTCCAACAGTGTTCAGTAAAATTGTTGTTTTAAATCCATTAACGGAAATAGTTGAAACAATTTCAAAATGCAAAACAATGTTTGTTATTCTGGCTTCTGTATAAACAGACAGGGTAAAGTTTTAGAAAGACTTGCTTTGGTTTGTTAGTACATAAATCCTAGTATGGAGGTAGGAGTTCCAACTGAGAACCACAGATATAGTCAGAAATGGTGTCCAATCAGGAACATGCACAGACATTTTGGTGGGCAGGGGCTCAAGTAAAAAAAAGGGCATTTTTAAAACAAGACAAATATATCAACACATCAACATTTTTACTTTTCTACAAAATAATCAGTTCACACAGACACCACGGTCTTCTTTAGTACTCACTAGGTTTATCACAGGAGCAGGCGACAGCTGAGGAAACAATGCCACAATGTGCATGTTTTTATGCCACTATTTTCAAACATATATTTAGAATAAATGACATAGTTTCATTAATAATTTGTTTATTTTTCACAAGGCAATAAATTGTTTCAATTCTTTTGGTGTTATTGGAATACATACACACTTCACATAAATCTTCACACTAAACTGTGGCATTGGGCTGCAGGCATAATTAAAATAAATGTTATTTAAATACTTTTATGTTTTTGTTTCACAAGCAAGATGTAAAATGAGTAAAGACAACCTTCAGCTTCACGCAGTCAAGCAACAGAATACTTAATTGCCTGAATACATTAATGTATTGATCAAATACTTTATTGTTGCTATTATATTACATTTACCATGCACATACAGACACACACACACAAACAAACACACACACACACACACACACACACACACACACACACACACACACACACACACAATTACTGATGATGACATAAACATAGTGACATAAACGTAGTTTCATATATGAGGAAGGACTGTCGGTAGATGTGGAGGCTACGATCAAAGTTAGGAAGTTACTCTTTAAGACACCTCCATAGTTTTTCATAGTGGTCAATTTTGAGACTTTGGTCTATTTTGCTTCCACGTCTTCTTTTACTATAATGGAAATTAAACTTCAAGAATACACATTTAGATGGTGTTGGTTATAAGCCTACTAAACTCTATCTATTTGCATCTGTAGATTTCTTCTATATTAACAAAAACAAGCTAATCTGCATATTTACAAGGCACATTTCAGAGGAAAATACTCTTGATCTAAGTCATTAACTGGGGAAGTTCTCAGTGATATGCTTTAGTTATTTTCTTTATCCCATTTACCTGCAGTGACTTGTCAAATGTGTGCAAGTCAGCACATTTTAATTTGTCTAATTTGCATAGCAATGTGGCGATTGTGATGACGTTATTAGACACAAATGTTACTGTGTTCACCTGTAGTGTCTCCATTAGTACATTAGGTTGTAAGGCCATAAGATATTGCCTTAGTTAAACTTCAGCTAACTTATTACATTAGCTCAGCTCATGAGTCATGGGTTCGCAGGACATAGGCCTATATTGTCTTTTGTCTTTTGTCCAATTAGTGGTAAACTGGAGGCACTGGTAGTTTAGTCTTTTGTTCATCACCACTCACCTCCACACAAGCCAAGATAAACACTGCTGGGAAGGGCTGCTGTCTGTAAGTGTGCTGAGCTCTGTTTGCGCAGTGAGATGCGGAGCGAGCAAGAGGAGAGAGAGAGAGAGAGAGAGAGGGCATCGGAACTCTAAAGGCTCTGACCGGATAGCCTATTTAATTTTTTCCCCAATGAATATATTTGTTTGACAGGGAATCTGTTCGCAAACAGGAATAAATATACTGCAATTTTTTATTTTTATTTTTTTAAAAAAGCATCCCAGAAAAAAAGGCCATTTCTCTTGAAGAAGAAAAAGGGCAGGTGCTGAAACCCCTTTTGATGTTTACCGTTTGCGTGTGCCTGGGTCTAACAGATTGTCCTGAACCAACATACAGTAGCTGTTAGCTAACTGTTGAAGTGTTTGCTTCTCTGTCACTGTGGCTGTATTTCTTCCCTTGATACATTTGTCACAATCTTCAATGTTTTCTCAAATGCTGTAGCTGGCCTTCTCACTAAAATTGAAATAAATTAAATTGAAGTAAATTTTTAGTCACAAGATGTTTTAACTGGGCCCAGTTGTTAAAAAGTAGTCTGATCGGATTGGATCAAATATTATAAATAGATTGTTAAAAAGAAAAGAAAAAGGATTCCAAACTAGGATCAGAAAACCAAATCCAATCCTGATTTTGATCTGGATCAAACCTTCAGTTTGTGTTGTTCAAAACATTTTAGTAAGATTGGGATCCCTTTGATACAAAAAGTCAAGATTATCCTGATCCCAACAGAAAGGACACTGGCTGTTCTACCTGTTGGTCTTTATATCATTAACAGCTTACGTTGTGATATGTAGTCCCATTTAGAGCAGGAAATCCGGATTTGGTAATCTGGAAAAGTTTGTATGTGTCTTACTTTAAAGCCTAAATATTGTATTTCGGGGCCCCAAACTCCCCCTTGGCACTCACACTGCTTGTGCACATTATTGTCAACAAGACGATTTGTAGAGAGCCACATGCCTATTTCTGCTAATGGACAGAGTGTGGGAAAGCTCTTGAGAGAAGAGTTCAGTGTGAATGACATCCATCCCACCAGCAGCCAGCAAGTGATTCTCCAAAGGGATTTGGCACACTTCAGAAAACATCTGCCCCCAACCAGGAAACCTCCCACACTCACGCTGAAATTTAGGTCCAGTTGATGGTCAATTAGCAGGCGTGATTATGACTGGAGGTGCACAATGTATGACTGACTGGAAACAGAAAAATATAAGACGATAAATCATTTTGGTGATAATTGATGATAAACTGTTTACCTACATTTCAAATGTTACAAACAGAGTCAGCCAATGGTGTCCTTTCCCTCCAGATGGCTGGTGATGTCAGGCTCTGTTTCGATTACAACACACAGCCAGCATCTGTCACAGAAGTCCCTTTGTGCTTCATTGACCACACCATTCAGGGAGTCAGTGTGGGAAAGTGAGCTCAACTTGTTACTCACACTGACAACAAGGCACGTGTCAAATGACTCTGCTACATCTGGAAAGCAGCATGATTATTGTGTTGAGTTTATTAAGTGCCTGAATCTTACAATACTGTTTTGCAGAACCTTAATTTTGGATTAAGCAAAACTAAACAATATATCTAGTCAAAGTAGAATATTTTAGCTGCTACACGTTGGATTTTGGCTTAATATTTGGCAAATGAGAAGCTACTTTCCCACCCACCCCCAGTCCTCCACCTGTTCCCCTGAGATCTAACCATGGTCCCCCAGGCAATAACAGCATTCAATGTCCTGCTGCTGCACATGCCTGATTATCTCATCAAGTTCTCTGGTTGGCTGAGACGGTGAGAAACTCCTACCAGACCCAATCCCATGCAGATTTGGGACTATAAATGGGAGGGATGAAGCAGCAGAGATCAGATTCTCTCAAGAGAGACCTCTACAGCACAGAGATCCAGTCATGGCACCAACAATCACTGCAGCAATGGTCAGATTCTCAGAAGCATCTGACTCTGACCCACAAGGTAAATTGAAGATTCAATAAAACTTAATCTTTTATGAAAAGTTGTCTTTTTATACTAAAACTACACCTTGAATAAATGTATTAATGACTTTATTCTCCTTTCTGCAGCTCAAAAGCCTCTGGTGGAGAAGTTACGCAGAGAGCGAATCAACAGCTGCATTGAGCAGCTCAAGTCTCTCCTGGGTCCAGAGTTCCTCAAACAGCAGCCAGACTCCAAGCTGGAGAAAGCAGACATCCTGGAGATGACAGTTTGTGTCCTGAGACGAATGCAGCAGCAGCAGAATCAAGTTGTGGACTCAGCAGCTGTCAATCAGGGCTACTCCAGGTGTGTCCAAGAGGTGGATCACTTCCTGTCCAGGGAACAGGTGGAGACACAGTATCAGAGAAGACTTGTGAATCACCTCAACAAGCTGCAGTCTTCCTCTCACAAGAAGCTGAGAGAGGCTGACTTCACTCTTCTGAGCTCCACAGTCCAGACCAGCATCACCAAAGAGAAGAGTCTGGCCAAGCATCGCCCCCTGGAGGCCGTGGTAGACACCTACAAACTGGAGTTACTACCAGACAAACTCAGATGACCACATTGGTCATTGGTCTGAGTTTGAAATTTTATGGACTTGTTCTTCTGTATGTACAGAAGCTGCATTTTGTGTTTTTTTTCTCTGTGAAAGATGACATTTTCTAAATGTCAGCAAAAATAACTTTCAAGTTTAGAAAGAGAACATTTTGTCATGCATGTTGCATCAACCAAATCTGATTGCATCAGCAATTATTATTAAACTTCACTGTACTTAATGTATTGGTAGTATATAATGATATGGAAACATATGTTATCTATTTATTGTTATTGATCATATTGATCAAAACATGTTGACATGTAATTTTTATGCACATATTGTCATAATGGACTTTACTCTTTCATATTACTCAAAACTGATCAGTTTTAAGATCTTAATGTTGATTCTTTTTTCAAAAGATTTACTTAATGTCACAATGTCACCTTTTTCCAGTGACGGTTATGTTGTCATAAATGAACAGTCATGTATTCAGTGGTTATTAACCTGCTGTCATCACTCTGTGATATGAAAATTTTGATCTGTTTAAGGTCAGTTTTTAATGTAATCATCTGTAAGATTGTTTTGTCTTTCATAAAGATAACTTTTACTTTACTGACTACACTGTGTCTTGGATAAAGCTTCAAGTTAGATAAGATCATGTATTGGCAGAGCTTTTCATACTTGAAGTGGCTCATTGTGCATTTTCTAAAAATAAACAAACACCGCTGTTTGCAAATTTTGTTGTCTAATATTATTTTGTCGCTTTTTGATAATATTTAAAGCATTTATATTGCATGTTTCACTCTAAATTCTCCATCTCACTATGGCTACAATCATACATTGGCCCCATTACTATAAATTCCTTATTGTCAGAGATATTTAAATATGATTCAATTAACATGACAATCAAACCTACTAGGATTTATTATTACAATTAAGCATCTCAATGACAATTAGTATTAACCAGTGTATTAATGTATTATTTAACACCATCAGCATAAAGCTAATGGAGTTTCATCCATCTATGTTGTTTTCTTCACGTAAGAGAGAGCGAGAGGTTAATGAAAGACTAAACGACTAAGAAAATGTTGAATGTAATTGATGACATTTATGCTTACTTGACTTTCTTACTGGAACATCAAGAAAATTAAACAGCCATTATGTACACACACACTTTACACACACGTGCACGCACACACAGAAACTTTGATTGTAACCAGTAACTAATATTTTATTCTCCAGGCATAACCATGTCTGTTGGCTCTCTGTTTTAATCATGGGATGGGTGTTAGAGGCTGCTTGACTCATACATTTTTTTTCAGTTTACAGACTTCCTACAAAATACAGAAATTAAGGATGTGTTTTTTGTTGGTTATGTTCATAGTTGACCGTGAGCTTAGGTGTAGTCAGAGTTTACAGTGAGAAATGTGCATTTGATTGACTGACAGAACCACAACTATGACATAATATCTCAAGCAAATTCCATAATAATGTACTCCATAAGTTATGATGTCTTTGCAATGCTTGCCAGACAATTATGGAGGACAGATTATTAATAATGCTTTAAAGTTGTTTTTTTGGAAGATTATTGCTTTTCAAGTTGAATCATTAGTTCGTATGACATGATAGGTGACATGACATGTTTCTTGCTTCTTTTACCTGTACTTAATCCTTTTGATGCACTTTGAGAAAGGAGCATACATTTTGTTTTCTTGTCTGAGAGAAATGTGTTGCTGTTTTCTGTTCATTAACTTCTGTGAGCACACTAAGATAACCACAAGCTACATAATCAGGTTCAGGTGGGATTACCTTTCTGCTTATCTCCTCTCCATCTGTTTGCATATCTATCGGCTGTCTCTGTAGGGGCTCAGGTTTCCCTTTTCCCCTCCTTTGAGCTCCCACAGCTCCCTGCACAAGGCTGAACGTGCCCCGGTCACACGCCCTCCTCTCTCTCTGGTGCTGGGAGCCGCAGCGACACACGGCTTCCCACACTTCTGTATGCAGCCTGCTCAGCTGCGCACACAATAGAAGTGTGTCTGCTCTCACAAAGCCTCAGGACGGTTCTCAGGCTGAAAGCCATTTCACAGACAAGCCATCTGGTTGAGCTGTGGCTCACCGCTGAGACACACAGAGTCAGAAAATATAGCTTTAAAGCATTATTACAGCTTTTGGGAAAAAAGAATTTCTTTGGCATTATCTATTAGTTTTTAACAGTGATGAAGAGAGTGTACTGAACATTAATCTCATTAAAGAAAGAAAAGACATTTGTCCTTAAAGTGTACCTGACTTCCCTTTCCTGTCAGTATATGCTGATGCCATTGAAACATTACAATGTTTTTTAGTTTAACTGTAAAAATTTAATGTAATGTTTAGTTTTATTTTATTTTCAAATTCCCGGTTTAGCATCATTAAAGGGTCTTTGCCTGGTTTCTTTGTCTTGTGTCAAATTTTAATCATTGTCCAGGTCTAAGCAGCGAGAAACAAAATTTTCCCATGCCCACTTCAGGAAAAATATTTTCCCAGTGACCTTGCTGATCTATGGCATACAGATAAAGCATCCCACCTGTTCGGTGTGACAGGCATTAAATTCCCTCTATTGTTCTGAGCTGTGAGCCTCCCGATTGGCTGAAAAGCAGAGAGAGGGCAAGATGAGCAGCATAAATGCAGAGCAGAGATGCAGATGTCAACAAAGACGTCCCCTGAACCTTCGCAGGCAACAGCAGAACTTACGACCACAAGAAGCAAACCTTGAAATGGCTCTCTACGCAGACCTCACTCTCCAAGACAGCGTGAAGGAGCAACTCTTTAGGTAAGCCAAAACCACATTTCTTCTTTCTTCTTTTTTTATTGTTTTATTTTTTAAAACATTTTTATTGTATAAAGTTCCTTTTACTAAACTGGTGAACATACTAATAAAACTCACGGCTGTCTTTCTCTCAGGTGTAAACTCCACATGTTGGAGAGGAAATGCTGCACTGGAGTGGAGAAGCTGAAGGCTCTGATTGGAGAACACCTGCAGAATGGGATCCCTGTTTCAGACATCCTGGAAAAAACAAAGTGCTTCCTCACCTTAAGAAAAGCCTTGCTGTCACACAACGGCTTCTCCAAATATTCAAGGGACATTTTACGGCTGTTTCCCGATGCAGAGGAAGACTTGGCTCCACTGTGCTTCTGATGACAACGAGGAATGGACAATAAGAAATCACTGTAACTGCATTAATACAACTGCAGTTTATTGATTTGTGAACTACAGATTTAACAAAATGCCAGCTACATCCCTGTGTTGATATTCTGCTGGTTCTTGAGAAATGCATTTTTTTGCACTATGACAAGCAGATCTGCAGAATCCTCAAATGATACGGTTTCTTTTTGGCTTCAGCAGTAGCCAGAGGAAGGAAATGATTCAGAGGAAAAGGTGAAGAGGTCACTGACTGGGACGAGGAGTCAGTGGCTACATCCTTACAACATGTGCTGCTATTTGTGGGATTTACAATTCTCGTGGTTGTAGATAAATCTTTTTTTAAATGTATTGATTAAATGCAGTAAAATCTGCTTTAATTTTTTAGCCAGAGCAATATTAAGCTATTCTTCCTGTGAAAATACTGTATAGGCAAATGATGTGTGATTACAGTTTGCATACAGTGTCTTACTGCCTTGTTTCAAGGTATGAAGTATCACATTCTTAAACACCAACCTTTCTTCTGAAAAGGGATTTGTTATTGTTTTGTGTATGCCATGTATGCATATTTCATTTTATTCAATGTTTTTTTTATTTATCCAAAGTGGATTGAAATTTGTTTTTGTGCTTTTTTTCACGTTTAAAGAAAATAAACATGCAAGGAATACAAGTCTTTGTCATGTCACCTTAATTAAATAAATTTTCGGGAATACATTATTCAAACTCCTATTGTTGTACCAAAGGTAAAAAGGAAAAGAAAAATAAATTCATGATTAATCCATTAGTCATATTCTGTACAGATAATTGCATTACATCATAGTTGTGATGTAATGCAATTGTTGTTAAGTGGAACAAATGTTTTTTAAACACCAGGAGCATTGGCACTGTCTGCTCCATGACAGACCCTCTGTTAACTGCTACCACTGCACATGAACAGGCAGGTGACAATAAAAGGAAAAACCAAACATAAAATGAGAAGAAACATAACAAATTCATTTGCATGCACAAAGGTCATATATGGTTCACTGAATGGTATGATGAGCATGAAAAGGATGTGAATATATGACCTTTGCATTCACCAGATCTCAGCCCTGTTTAACACCTATGGGAGATTAACATGTTGCACAACTTTCCAATAATAAAACACCAAATGAGGTGGTATCTTTTAGGAGAAGGGTGTTCACCCCACCAGTAAGGTTGTAGACTAGAGACATGATGGTGAATCTATGCTGAAGCTATTCTGGTGACTTGTGAAGGCCCAACATCTTCCTGTTGTATAACACCATGTTTTGCATTGATTACAAACATTGTAGATGTGATGTAAACCATAAGCTCACAGCTGAAGGGTTGAACCAGCAGCTGTCGGACCTTATCAGGCTTTTTGTCTATCTTATTATATGTTTGTGACATATGTTCAAGATGTGGAATCACTGTGCAGCAAATGCCAAAACCTCTCTAATCACTCTAATCAACTCACTAATCAGTAGTCAATTGTTGCTGAGTGTTACTGAGGTAAGAAGCTGTAATGTCCTGCTTTAACATTTGAAAAATGCATGTTATCATCTGGGGCTTTTAATATCCAATGAATTACACAAGTTGATAAAAATGAGACATGCAAACGTTTTTCCTGTTTTTTTCTGTGATTGTTTTAATGCGCATCACTTGGCTTGAAGAGATACATTCACATTGAGACATTTTACAAACAAGTCCTTCACTGAAGGTATGCTGTAGGTGCTGTCACTCACAGAGTTATAAAGCAGCACATTGGTCTTGATAAAAAATTTTCATACATAATATAAATCTGCTGAAAATGCAGACAATTGAGACATTTCAAGATAAATCAAAAGGACATTTCAATCAACAGTATGACATGATTAACTGTCTCTCCTGAATGGAGGAAAAGTACACACATCATTGTCAGTGTTACTGACAATATCTAGGCATTCCCATTGGGAACAATAATGTTTACTTCAGTGCCTGAATCAGAAATAAATTACTACCTTTGAAATACAAAAAGGTAGCCAACTGCAAATATTACAGAATGTGACCTTTACAAAAGGTAATACAAGTGACAAATTGCAGTAACATACTCAACTCTTCAAAATAAGACTACAACAGGAATGAGGATAAGAGTACAAGCACAATTGCTCAATCAACGTTGACGTTTCACTTTGAACTTTACTTTTGTGCAAGTCTGTAGGTGTCTACCACGGCCTCCAGGGGGCGATGTTGGCCAGACTCTTCTCTTTGGTGATGTCAGCCTCTCTCAGCTTCTTATCAGAGGAAGACTGCAGCTTGTTCAAGTGGTTCACAAGTCTTCTCTGGGACTGTGTCTCCACCTGTTCCCTGGACAGGAAGTGATCCACCTCTCGGACACACCTGGAGTAGCCCTGATTGACAGCTGCTGAGTCCACAGCTTGATGCTGCTGCTGCATTCGTCTCAGGACACAAACTGTCATCTCCAGGATGTCTGCTTTCTCCAGCTTGGAGTCTGGCTGCTGTTTGAGGAACTCTGGACTCAGGAGAGACTTGAGCTGCTCAATGCTGCTGTTGATTCGCTCTCTGCGTAACTTCTCCACCAGAGGCTTTCTGAGCTGCAGAAAGAAGAACAAAGTCATTAATACACTTGTTCTGCAGTTTAATGTTATTATAAAAAATTACAACCTCTCATGAAAGATTAGTTTTCTTGAATCTTCAATTTACCTTGTGGGTCAGAGTCAGATGCTCCTGAGAATCAGTCATTGCTGCAGTGATTGTTGGTGCCATGGCTGGATCTCTGTGTTGTAGAGGTCTCTGTTGAGCGAATCTGATCTTTGCTGGCTTCATCCCTCCTATTTATAGTCCCACATCTCCATATGAATGTGTGGGTCTTGGTCTGGCTGGAGTTTCTCACAGTCTCAGCCAATCAGAGAGCTTCGCGAGACAATGAGGGATGCCACACGTTGAATGCTGTTATTGCCTCGGGGACAATGGTTAGATCTCAGGGGAACAGGTTGAGGACTGGGGAAGGGGGGATGGAGAGAGACTCAGAGAGCTCTGTGTGATTCTGGGAAAGTGGTGACCCTGTAGAGAGAGCAGATCTGCTGCCTGATGCTGGGATCAATGACTTTGACTGGGCACACGCTGATCATCTCATCACACGCAGTGGAGATTGTTAATGAAAGCATCTTTTCTAAAACTGATCATGGATATATATCTGTTATGAATGTAACACTATTTCAATACATAAGAACTATTACTGGCTTGCTTGGTTTCCTTTTAGGTTGTCTGGTAATGTTGCTGAAAATGCAGTTCAGGTAGACTTGCCAACTTTAAAGAAAATAATACTGGCTTAGGTGCAATGGAACCTTTTTTAAAAAAAGGTTTTCAAACACAAATCACCTTATCAACAGCTGCATGAAGATGGTTTGTTAATGTTTTAAATAAAGTTTTATTGCAGCTATTACAGCTTTAACTTCAAATTCATCATCTTAGTGCACCAGAACCAGTACCTGATAAATTACGGAATAGACTCCCTTTCATCCTTCCCATCACAATAAACAGTCTGGAATGCAGACGAGCAATGTGAATCTAAAGGAGAGGGAAATTAATGTCTTTGAATGTTCATTAATCCTTAGCATGTCTGCATTCCTTAAAGCCATTTTACAAAAGCCTGGTAATGACGAGTCTGGATGACAGGAATTTCCATTCAGAGGCAGTGAGACAAAACTCGTAAACTGACTCCATAATTAATGTGATGTGCAACCAGACACACTTCTTTTGTTCTTGAAAGCAGTGAATGGACAGAGTGTGGGAAAGCAGTGAAAACCCACTCACAGAGCCCCAGTGGCACAATAGAGGCAGACAAAGACATCTATGGGGGGTGGCAGGGATTCTTTACTACTGAATTTTAAATGCTTACATTTTCTACTCACTAAACCTGACTATATGAATATTTAGATCATATTTGTTTATGTTTTTGTATTTTTATATATAGAAATTTGAAAATCCAGCTCTGTGAAAATGTAAATTTAGAGGTTTGCAGTTAGTTGAAAGAAATTCACTTTCATTTATAGCCTATGACAGTTAGCTATTTTTATATTGATCAATATTTTCTACGTTTTCAACCAAAAGATAGTTTACTTTTACACTTTTATCCGCCTATTACAGTAGATATAAGTGTGTATTTATGTATTTGTCAACAACTATAACTTTACTGAAAAGTTGTGGGTGGTGCATAAACAGATAATAGATGATAATATAGTAAACCATGGTTGTGATAATATAAAATATGTCGTCATAGTAGAAGTTAAAAGTGTTGACAAATACTGTACATTACTAAACACTTCTTCCTTATGTCTGCTTACAAAAACTTTATTGTGTGTTATGACCCATTTGATAAATGGTAATATACTGCTTATAGTTAAGTAGTTTAAAGCTCTGTGCAATTATAAAATCTGCACACAACACATATAGTTGACTGGTTGTTAGGTTACACCCCCAGTCAAAATATTTCTGTTTATTTCTCTTTGTCTCTTCTGGTAATGAAGAGAGTTCCTTACCAACAAACTTTACCCTCAGGGGAGAGCTGGGAGCTGCTTGTGTGGGGATGAATTAGCATTTAACAAGGCACATGTCTATTGTTAAGTGGGAGCTCTGTCAATGGACAGAGTGTGGGAAAGTTGTGAGAGGCAGAGTCACAGTTCAGCGCGATTAGCATCCTCAACCCCACCAGCACCTGACTATTCTCCAGGGGGAGTTGGCACACTTCAGATGAAGATTTTTTTTCTCTCCTCATAATGTTTTTTTCTGTATTTCTTTTCCTCTCTGTCTGTCTGTGGTCCCTAACTTCTGCCAACTTCATTTCCCCTCTGTTCACCAAGGCATCATTTCAATGTAAGCCTTTTTTATTTTATTCTATTGATGGATGCCAAACTGCCACGGCATTGTAGCCCTTACAACAAGGGTCATGCAGACTTTTGTTTTGCTTCATGTTTCGACATACATATACCTTCGTCTGAACTCTATGTGTTTTAAGAACCCTAACGTTTATTTTTTTTCTCCACTAGACTAAAAAGGGAAATTGGTATTCTTTGAAGGATTAATCAATTACCTGTAACCAACTTTACAAAAAACACCACAGTCTTTTTTTTACCACAGTAAAAAATGTGGTAAATTATATGAGGTCTTTTAAGTGTTACTAAAGTTATGAAAACTGAAAAGCCACTGTCGTTGTTTTCCTCCAGATGGTTAGTGCTGTCAGACTCTGCCCTTTGCGAAACTAGGGCCAATAGTCACCAATAAGGCATTCAAACTCCTTTTGTGGTGTAGAGCTCCAAGGATTCAGTGTGGGAAACCTCTTTAGTCACTAGAACAACCTGTTACAAGACAGAAGGTACATCTGTTTCATCTGGACAACTTCCAATGAGTTTGACACTACTGTTTTACTTAGTGATCATGTCATCACCATATACAAACTAAACTTGTATGAACCCATAACAACTGTGATTACTTGCAATTATTTGTGTTAACTTGTGTTTCCTTAAAAATGTGTGGTACTACAAAAAAATAAAGAAAAGAAAAGAAAAGTTTGTTTTTAACTTAACACATTAAGGTCTGATACTTGATTTAATAGTGCAAATGCAGCAATACCCCATAATTATGAAAGTGTGTTTAAAATTGAGGACACTCTCCCAGTCAGTGTCCCACATGTGTGATGGGATGATCAGTGTGTGCTCAGTCAAAGTCATTTATGTCATCATCAGGCAGCAGATCTGCTCTCTCTACAGGGTCACCACTTTCCCAGATTAACACAGAGCTCTCTGAGTCTCCCTCCATCTTCCCCCAGTCCTCCACCTGTTCCCCTGAGATCTAACCATTGTCCCCCAGGCAATAACAGCATTCAGCGTGCTGCTGCTCCAAATGCCTGATTGTCTCACCAAGCTCTCTGATTGGCTGAGACTGTGAGAAAATCCAGCCAGACCCAAACCCACACATTTGTATGGAGATGTGGGACTATAAATAGGAGGGAGGAAGCCAGCAGAGATCAGATTCTCTCAACAGAGACCTCTACAGCACAGAGATCCAGCCATGGCACCTACAATCACTGCAGCAATGACCGATTCTCAGGAGCATCTGACTCTGACCCACAAGGTAAATTGAAGATTCAAGAAAACTAATCTTTCATGACAGGTTGTAATTTTTTATAATAACATTACACTGCAGAACAAGTGTATTAATGACTTTGTTCTTCTTTCTGCAGCTCAGAAAGCCTCTGGTGGAGAAGTTACGCAGAGAGCGAATCAACAGCAGCATTGAGCAGCTCAAGTCTCTCCTGAGTCCAGAGTTCCTCAAACAGCAGCCAGACTCCAAGCTGGAGAAAGCAGACATCCTGGAGATGACAGTTTGTGTCCTGAGACGACTTCAGCAGCAGAATCAAGCTGTGAACTCAGCAGCTGTCGAACAGGGCTACTCCAGGTGTGTCCAAGTGGTGGATCACTTCCTGTCCAGGGAACAGGTGGAGACACAGTCCCAGAGAAGACTTGTGAACCACTTGAACAAGCTGCAGTCTTCCTCTGATAAGAAGCTGAGAGAGGCTGACTTCTACCCTCAGAGCTCCACAGTCCAGACCAGCATCACCAAAGAGAAGAGTCTGGCCAACATCGCCCCCTGGAGGCCGTGGTAGACACCTACAGACTGGAGTTACTACCAGACAAACTCAGATGACCACATTGGTCAAAGATTATTATCAGATATTATTCTGAAATGTAAGATCTGTCTATGCACAGTGTTTAATTCATCATGAGGTCATATTGGATTACTATTTCCATTTAATTTTGGAAATATGTTTTCAAACTTTTCACAAACAAAAAACGTTTGTGAAAGAAATGAATATAAAATAGTATTCTATGAATAGCATACATACTTTTAGTGATTAATCAAAAAATGCCTACCAGCATTATCACACCTACCTTTAAGTCCTGTAAGTCTTCTTTCTCAAGACAGACCAGTGAAAAGAATTTATGAGTCCCAGGTACTTTCTGGGAGCTTTTTTCACCTTTGTGATGTAAACTTTTTATTTTGTAAAAGATAAGTGACCCATGTTGGGTCTTAAAGTCATCTGTTCAGTCATCAGTGTGTTTGTTGTGTCAACAGTACAAATATATATCTGAAAGTTATTTCCTCACAGAGTAAGGGTGTTTCCTTTGTTTAGGTTGTACTAAACGATTGTATGTGTTATGTAAAGATGCTGAAGCTGTTCGCTACACTATTTGAGTACACTGTCTTGGACTACAAGATTTTACTGTGATGCATCATCACCGCTAGTGCCTCTCTGATGTGATTACTTATTCTTGTTGAATAAAAAAAACATCAACCAAATCTTGAGCTGTGACATGATATTGCCTCCTTTCACTGACAAAATGTGATGTTGAACAACCTTATGAATAGAATGACAATGCAGGGGTTACATGATTTATTGCACTTTTGCATTAGATTGCATTACTTTGTATGGTTATAGATACTGTCTCCATCCCTCAGTCTGCAGTCTGTAGTCTACTGTAGACTTTATTTCTATTATGACTGAGTTCTACACTCTAGGGGTTAGTTTGTGTATGTGCCCTTGAACACAAAGGAACTCATGGGAACAGCTGCATTACCAAAACTGACCTTATTACTTAATTTTTTCCCAATTTTGTTTCCCCTTTATGAGATTTAAGGTTGATAAAACCAGCTTATTCCACATTTGAGTAAATGTGAAAATAACCATTAACAGAATGATGCAGCTTTTGCTTTCAGATGTAGTAAGTAAGCCTAAGTAAATAAGTAATAAGTTTATTATAATATGGAACTTTTTACAGATCAATCAGATTCAGAATTCAGAATTAGAATCAGCTCTTATTGCCAGATATGTGTTCACATAAGAGAAATCTGACTCTGGATTGGGCAATGCTCACGATGTGCTTACTTACACAATGAAACAATACACAAGCTATAATAATAACAACAACAACAACAACAACAACAATTAATAACAACAACAACAACAACAACAACAACAACAACAACAATAATAATAATAATAATAATAATAATAATAATAATAATAATAATAATAAGACACAGGCTACAGTATAGGGAACACATTTAAACACACTATGAACAAAATCAATATAGACATCAAGTGCTTTACAAGAGTAACATTTAAAAAATAAGCCATCAAAATAGCAAAGAAAACAATAACACATAAGCAACACCATCATAAAAACAGTAAATTAATCAGTGAGTAAAACATAAGCACTAACACACCTCAAAAACAAGAACATATAGAGAATACAATAGATATAGAACAGGTGAACAAAAGTTATAAAAATATTTTAAAAAATACTGATGTATTTTAAGAGTTCGCTGTGTTCATGGGTTCATTGTGCTGCTGAAACGTTTACAGGGCAACATCCACGCCCCAGGCTGTACGTGTTTGCTGATTGGTCAACTGGAGGCACGCACGTACGTGCACGCAGCGTCAAAATCATTGTCGACCATGGCGGAATGCGTTCGACTTGACAGTAGCACAAGTAGTCATACCATGGATAAAAGCATTACTCTACCGCCCGACGAAATATTCCGCAATTTGGAAAACGCAAAGCGTTTCGCAATAGACATAGGTACCTGGGAATGTAAACGTTTTCTTTGTTTCTCCAGCCACTTTTGCTCGAGCGTGGCTAATCTCCGTGTTTATGGACCAGATATGCTGCATTCTACTATGACAACACATGACTTTAAGCGAAAGTGAACAAGACAAAGCTGACATTAGCCGCTTGAATTAATGTCTTATTTTAATTTGTTTGACAACAAGCCTGTTTACCTTGAAGATGGAAGTCTGATGAGATTTCAGGATTATCTGTAACTGTTATCTAATGAGGCGGATGTGTGTCAAACAACCTGGCCAACTTTAACAAGTAACGTTACAACAGAGTTGACGTTAGCTGCTAAGTTAGCTAGCCTGTGTTAAGGTTTTGGCGTCTCTGTTTAGCCAACGCTACAGCTTCACAGTTTACTAAGCGTTAGTTTTAAGTCTGGATCTTAATCCAGTTTGTCCCTTGTTTAGTTTCTGTCGTCCAACGGGTTCTTATCGGACATTATCAATACTGTTTTGCTTGAACAGGTGGATCTCTCACAAAGCTTGCCTACTACTCAACTGTACAACACAAAGTGGCCAAAGTACGATCTTTCGACCACGCTACAAAGGTAATTATTTAAAGTTTTTCTACACAAAGCCCAAACCGCATGGACGGGAAAAAGCTGATGTCCTGTAGTTTCTTTATGTGAAATTACCAACACCATCAGATAACCTCACATACACTAGCCAAACAAGTAGATTTTTAGATTAAAACACACCAGTTTTTTATTGTTCCACAATGTCTATAGCTGGACGTTATTAAGTATTCACCCTTTCTCCTCTGTGTTTCCATCTCATGTGTGTCCCAGGAGGCAACGAGTGACAAGCTCTATGAAATATCAGTCCAGGAAGAGGTCACTGCACGCCTGCACTTCATCAAATTTGAAAATGCTTACATTGAAACATGCTTGGACTTCATCAAAGACCATCTGGTCAACACAGAAACCAAAGTTATCAAAGCCACAGGTGGCGGGGCACACAAGTTCAAAGAACTCATTGAGAGGAAACTTGGACTCAAGTGAGTATAAGTTACAAGCTGTATAGCCAAATTATGTCTTTACCTTTGCTGTGTCAGTCAGCTTTTAGCCTGATGCTCTACAGCGCTGCCCTGTAGATTCTGCATGTACAAACAAAAACAGAAAGGGCCCTTCCTGTAACTGAGTTGCACACAAAGCAATATCCTGTTCTCTTTATGTGAACCAGGGTGAATTAGAGGACAAACTTGATTGAGTGGGAGACAAAAACCTTATGAAGACTATTCTGGAAAATATCCACTGTTTACTTGCTTATTAGCTGACCAAACATTGTGTGAAAGCAACAGAGTGTTTACATAATGGTTGACTATTTCTGCATTCATATGACATTAGCATTGAGAGCTATATATATATAAATTCTGCAGACATATACTCTGTCTAGGTAAATGTATCCTTGTAAACAGGAGATAGCATAGCATTTAGTCCTCTACTCTGGCTATGGATGATTCAAACTAATGGACTCTTTATGTTGCATCATGGCAGAGTGGACAAAGAGGACGAGATGACCTGCCTCATCAAGGGCTGCAACTTTGTGCTGAGGAACATACCCCATGAGGCTTTCGTGTACGCCAAGCATGCTGACTCAGAGTTCCGCTTTCAGACGACTCAACCAGACATCTTCCCATACCTGCTCGTAAACATCGGCTCTGGGGTGTCCATAGTCAAGGTAATAATTGAAGAATCAAAGTTTTGTCAGTGGTTTAGGAAAGTAGATTTAAACTTGATCTGACACAATTAGTCGATTAATTGATTAGTCCAGCGCCGCCAGAAAATGAATCAGCTATTGTTTTGATAATCCATAAATTGTAAAGTAACTTAGGAAGCAGAATCACCAATCTTTCTCTGGTTTCAGCTACTCTGATTTGATGATATACTTTGTTGATCAGACTAATCAAAATGTACCTGTTCATTTAAACATTTTAACAGTAGTTTTTGGTACCAAAGGGACACTGACTGCTCATCACAGATGTAAAGAAGAAGACGTTGCACAGTATGCAAAGAAGTTTTAAATACAGACCATACTGCAGAAAAAATCTCAAGTCAGTTTATGCACAGTGTCTTATGTGCAGCACACTTCTTTGTTTACATACTTGATTTCCAGAGTCTAGACTGAAACTAAAAGGGACAAAGTGTTCCTTCCTGCTTGAGGACATCAGGTCAGCTGAGTCAGTGAACTCTTTTAAGTCCCTTCTTAAAACATAGTTTTATAGGAGAGCCTGTTCCGATTTTATATGATGTTATTTTATTTTTTAAAATTAATTTATACTTTATTTATTTTTATATTATACATTTTATATTTATTTTAAATGTGTATTCTAGTCTTTAACATGTTTTTGTGTTTTGTTGTTTTAAACTTGTGAAAGCACTTTGTAACTGGTTTTTGAAAAGTGCTTTATAAATAAATATTATTATTATTATTACTTATATCTGAGTTGGCAGAATAGCATAGTGCAACAGATGTGGACCTTTTTTAAGAATGTGTTTTTTGTTTAACCGTAAAAACATCCTTCCTCCAGTGCATATCTTTATTGCAATTCTTTTATAACCAACGTGATATAATATTGGAAAATATGTTATAACCCCTAACATCTGTATTATCATTTGCTGCAAGAGTCCAGTTATCAATTTAGATCTACAGACAGTTTATCCTTATTTTGTTTCAAGTGGGTTAAGGCGCATACAAGTTTTGTCTTAATCTATTGAATACAACCCTGTTTCCCTATGTAAAATTTATTTATTTATTTATAGTTGAAAATAGCACAAAGACACCTTTTGACAAATTTCATTGTTTTTGGAAAATAGATGCCCATTTTGAATGTGATGCTTGCAGCATGTTTCAAAAAAGTTGGGACAGTGGGAACAAATGACTGGAAAGTGAGTCTTTCTGAAGTAAAGATGGGGGGGGGCTCACCATCCTGTGAAAGGCCACGCTGGCAAATAGTGCAACAATTTGAGAATAATGTTTCTCAACATAAAATTAAAAAGAATCTGGGTATTTCATTAAGCATGTGTCCATCTAATTGTCAAGAAAATTTTAAGCAAACGTTGGAAATGTCCCAAAAATGAAAAAAACTAAATGCGAATTTGGCATATTTCCATCCAATGGTTTGGAGCATGCAATCAAGAACAGACACGATTCTGTAGTGGACATCACTGCATGGGCTGAGGAACACTTCCAAAAACTTCCATTCCATTCTTACACTTCCATCACTTGTAAACAGTTCATCCCTGCATCCACAAGTGCTAGTTAAAACTCTTACCATGCAAAGAGGAAACCATATATAAACCAGATCCAATAAATGCTGCTGCCTTCTGTGGGCCCGAGCTCAGTTAAGATGGACTAAGGCAAAGTAAAAACTGTCCTGTGGTATGCAGAGTCAAAATGTATTAAATCTGTTTAGAAATCATGGGCACTGCGTCGTCCATGCTAAAGAGGAGAGGGACTACCGGCTTGGTGTCAGTACACAGTTCAAAAGCCAGCATCCGAGATGATTCGGGGGCGCCTTTGTGCACATGGCAGGGGTAAGCTGCACATTTGTGAAGGCACCTTTAATGCTGAATGAAATATACCGCTTTGGAGCAACATATGTTGCTTATTTGACAATATTTTTTTTGTACGGATGGCCTTGCTCTTTTCAGCAGGACGATGCAAACGACATTCTGCACATATACTACATACGAGACCTCGAACTATTGAGCAGCTAAAATCCTACATCGAGCAAGAATTGGAAAACATTCCACTTTCAAGATTACAGCAGTTTGTCTCTTCGGTTCTCAGAACCTTACAGAGTGTTGTTAAAAGAAGAGGTGAGGCAATAGAGTGGTAAACATGACTCTGTCCCAACTTTTATGAAACAAGTTGCTGGCATCAAATTCAAAATGGGTGTATAATTTTCCATAAGCAAAACAATTTTCATATTCAACGTTTGGTAAGTTGTCATTGTGCTATTTTCAATTAAATAATGGGTTTCAATGTTTTGCATGTCATCACATTTTGTTTTTATTTACACTTTACATTAGCCAGCTTATTTTGAAAACAAGGTTGTAATATTGGGTATGTAAAAATGATAAACCCAGTAAAAATACATCTTGTGTTTTATTGTTCAGCTTTGGCTTTTTTCAGATGACTAACGTTTGTAAGGGTCCTCTGCTCTCACTATATTTGATTCACAGGTTGAATCAGAGGACAAATTTGAGCGAATAGGAGGAAGCTCAATTGGTGGAGGGACATTCTGGGGCCTTGGAGCCTTGCTCACCAAGACAAAGGTATCCTAAACAACTTGGTGTACTTTGAGTAGCTGTTACTTTGAAGTCAAAAAATAAAGAAGGCTTTTCAGTGCAATATATGGTTCCCTTAAGCCTTGTGAAATGTACCCTTTTCTGTCCTATAGAGATTTGACGAGTTACTACAATTGGCTTCAAAAGGGCAGCACGCAAGTGTCGATATGCTTGTCAAAGATATCTATGGAGGATCTTACGGGTCTTTGGGCTTGACTGGCGATCTTATTGCGAGCAGTTTTGGAAAGTCTGCTACGGCTGACAAAGGTGATACATGGGATCATTGATATTCTGTAGTGCAGTAAAAGACTGGAATGACCCACTTTATATTTTGTACCTGGTATGTGCAGTTCGTTCAGGTGATTGGACCAAGTGATGGATACTCAGCCATCTTTTGAGTATTCAACACTTGCCTTCTATGGACTTGAAAGATGGCTGTAAAAATGTTGTAACATCCTCATTTGCTTGCTTTGAAGGGCAGCAACTGCGGTAAGCTCACAGTTTGTAAAATATATTTCGGTGGTGAGCCATTTACACTGTGAAGAAACAGTCCTGCGGGTATAATCCACTTATCTGCTTGTCCATCCATATGCTCAGAATATTGCAAACAGTCATACTGTAGTTTCTCCAGTGTATGGCAATATACACAACATTTCCATTTCAATCCTCACATGTCACAATTGGAACTCATTGTAACCTCTGTGAATCCAAGGTGACTCAGCCACTGGAGGCTACAGACTTAACAAAGGTTGGATGATTTAGTTTTAAGTGTAAATAAAATTTAAAGTGTATCACAAAGTCCAGTACATGTTTCTGTTGGGTTTGTGATTTCTTCTTGGCAAAGCAGGCTATATATTTACTTTCATCGCAAAATCTGTGTTGAAGTGAATGGATGACCTCTCACCTAGTTCTGATACAGCGTTCTCTCCATGTGCTGGACTTGTAACTGTGATGCAAATTCACAGCTTTTGATGGCTTATCTAAGCAAATCCTGTTACTGTCCATCTGCTGCTGTTGAGCAGTTACTGAGCAGATTATACAGTTTCCCTTTGAAAATATGGAACATGATTTTGATATTGATACCAAATGGTTGTCCCACTGCTCATATCATATAGTTATACTTTGCACTGCCATTAAACAGAAGCAAGTTAGTGAGAAGCTTTGTAATTTGAATACTGAAAAGGTTTTTACATCTACTGAATAATTGCTGCCGTTGTACTGTTAATATATTATTTGCAGTAGTTAAATATTCAGAGGTCACTGATGTCAAACTATTTGCCTGTATGTTTATGCAACTCTGTTCTGAATTGTAGAGTTCTCCAAAGAAGACATGGCCAAGAGCTTACTCCACATGATCAGCAACGACATCGGGCAGCTGGCCTGTCTGTATGCCAAGCTGCACAACCTGTCCAGAGTGTACTTTGGAGGCTTTTTCATTAGAGGACACCCTGTCACCATGCACACAATCACCTACAGCATCAACTTCTTCACCAAGGCAAGGCCTTTTCCTCTGCTGACAGGAAAACAAACTAACACCTGTTAAATTACACAGAGAACACAAAGTGTCTTGGCGCTCTACCAGAGTTCCTAATTGTCTGGGTTTTTTTCTCATTCTCAGTGATATATTTTTAGTTTAGTCCTGGACTTGGTTTGTCATCAGCCAAACTTGATAGTGTTTCACCTACAACCCAGACTTTTACCTCCTTAGTCAGTTATTACCATTGTAATTTGTAATGTCATTGTAGGGTGAAGTTCAGGCCTTGTTCCTGAGACATGAAGGCTATCTCGGAGCCATCGGGGCATTTCTTAAAGGAGCAGAGGAGGACAGTAAGGAAAGACCTACACACACATTGTGCTCAATTTGGTGTCAACTTGGTTATTGCATATTTTGATAACTATTAGGTTGAAAGACATAAAGATCATATGACAGTTTGTGAAGGAACAGTATTTGATAGTTTATCTTTTTAAAAACAATGTGGTTAAATTCGTGCTTACAACTATATCCAATGGAGTTTTCACACTCATCGTGCAAGTCTTCCCTCACATATTAGTACTGACTGGAAACTTGTGGTATTGCAGGAAGCAGATTCTTGCATGTTTTCACAGACATCAGGTATGAATAAAACCCCTGGACTTGCGTTGTGAAGCTACTGAATCTCCTGTTTTAGTGTCTGTCTGTCTTTCACTTCAACACATGTAACTAACTGCCATGGCAGACTATAGGAGAATTGATGTAGGTAATAGTGCTACAGCACAATGACCAATAATAGACAAAAATGTTAATGAACATAAAAAATAATGACAAAGTCTAATAAAAAATGCGTAGATGTCAAATGTCAAATTCTGCTAGCTAACTTGGCACCAATATTTTTGAATACTAACTTGAAATAATAATAAAATGCATTATGATGCAAATGTTAATCATACATATATATTGTTATTCAACATCTTACTCTTCCAGATCCAAACCAGTACAGTTGGGGTGAGAATTATGCAGGAAGCTCAGGCCTAATGAGCGTTTCTCCAGATATGAATCCCATGCAACGTGCTCGTAGTGGAACGGTGAGTCTGCTAAAAAGACAAATATAAAGACCTGAAGCTGGGTCATGTACCACGAGGCGCCACTCAAACCTCATTTTCACTCTGCTGCTGGTTCATTGGTTTATATTTCACCGCATTTCCTCTGTCAAATTTCTTCTATTTTTACATTTGAGCTGGATTTAACTTTTTTTTTTTTACTCCTTTATGGAAATACCATCACCACTGTCCTCACTGAATCCATAAGCGTCATACGAACACATTCATTAATATGTGACTATCTTTCTTTTTCGTTTCCTCTCCACACATTGTCTGTCTACCTAATTCTCTCCTTCAGTTTCCCGTAAGTACCTCCATCTGTTTCACTTGTGTGCCCTGGTTGGATGACATGTGGCTCCTGCTCACATTGCCTTGTTCTCTAGATGTGAACACTCAACTTCAGTATTTAGTCACGTCAGGCTGAGGACAAAGAGAGACCTGAGATGAAGATCTTGCTACTGTTTAATCCGTTACTAAATCATTTTATGGTCACATCTTATGCTATGAGATGGAAAATAACAGTGTTTGGTGTTTTTTGACAACCACTTTTGCTTTTGATTATTTGTTGTCATACTTTGAGCATGCCTCTGTTAGCATTAGTTTCACCACTGAAATTACTGCTTTCCCAAACTTTCATTAACTAGTTTTCATTAGTGCAAAGTGTGATGCAGGACAGCGCATGAAATATTAGCTCATCTTTTAATGACTTACCACTGAAGAAACCTCTTATCAATGTAGTGTCCTCTAATGGACTATTGATTGTGTCCCACAATTAATGAATCTGCTGGCTTCCACTTGCTATTTGGATTTAATCTAGCTAGAATCCTTCCTCCTTTTTCTTCCTTACTGCATCTTCCTCTCTGCTTTTTTGTTGTACTAACAGGAGTGAAACTGGCCACAGTGTTGCTATAGTAAGAAAAAGGGAAATGTTATGAAATATATCCCAGAATAAAAGTTGAAGAGTAATAGCTGGAATAGGCTTTGATGTTTGCATTGAGCAGCCTGAGTTCATGGACAAGACAAATGGCATGTATCTCCTCTGTGTCTTTGTTGTGTCTAGTTTGACATGTTGGAGATGGACCGTCTGGAGAGGAAGCTGGTGAATCTGCCTCTGCTGCAGGACCCCTCATCTTACATCCCCGACACTATGGACCTCACAGAGGACGCTCTGGCCCGTGAATACTGGCTCTACTGCTTCGAAGAGGCCCTAGATGGGGTAGGGTGGCAGTTTATGTTCTCACAATACAATATTTCAGAGCCTGAAATACAAACAGTGTCAGCTTTATCTGTGATGGAGAAAACTATTACAGTTTTTCTCGAATACTTAAACACTATAACCAGGCTTTTGAATTAAAATTTCAAAACAAAAGGCACACCCATTTCCCTAAACTATAAACCAGTGGTCAGCAATAGGCGGCCCGCAGGCCAGAACTGGCCCGCCAGCAATAATATTTGTCCCGTGGCCAGATTGCTTGGATAGAAAAAAAAAACAAAATTGAATGCTTCATGTTGTTTATGGAGAGCTTTTACTTTGAAAAGTTTTGAAGGACATTCAAAAGAGTCTCTGGCTTGCTTGACACACCTCATTTTTATACATCATACCTGTGAAATATCACAGTATGATATGTCACATTGTCTATGTTTAGCAAGTTAGCTTTTTTTCTTTTTACACTCTGCCTGTGCACCTCAGAGGTTGTAAACATGCTGATTACTGTTCTTGTTTGTTCGGAGCAGGTGGTTAAGAGAGCCGTAGCGAGCCAGCCTGATATGCCGGAGGCAGTCGAGCGAGCGGAAAAGTTCCGTCACAAATACAGACACAAGCTTCAGACCCTCCGCCAGCAGCCTTTGTAAGCACTGTTTTTGTGTTTGCATGCAAGGCCTATCTGTTTGACCCAGAGGTTGCTTTTAGTATACTAAACCACAAGTCTTTTCGTCAGCGTCTGCGTTAGTTTCATGTTTTCAAACCTACTGGAACTGCCCATGTGCTTTGTCAATGAAAAAGGGTAATCTTAATGTTCAATCTGTTTACTGTTTCAGTTTAAAGGAGTCCGGTGCTCTGCGTAAATATGCTAGTCATCTTAATTCACAATTTGTGATATTAGAAAGAGTAACGTGTAAGCTATCATTGTTAATATTCACGGAAAGTACTGTGCATCAACTGCCACGCCCGCTGTATGTATGTTTCTCTCTTGCTAATGTAGAGTGCTTCTCTTCTCACCTAGTGCTTATGGATCCCTCACTGTCAGAAGTCTGTTAGACACGAGGGAACACTGTTTAAACGAGTTCAACTTTCCTGATCCCTACTCTAAGGTCTGAGTGAAATCTATCACCCAATTTTGTTTTCTTTTGGTGTCCTTTTTGTTTTCTGCACAGCTGGTTCGGCCCTCGCTGATCTGAGTTCTTACAATTTCATGTTTTCCTACAGTCTCATGGTGTTGCACAATTTTTTTTCCACCTCATGAATTAAGTCTTGAATTTAGGCAATCCATTTGTCTTATTTTGAAATCCCTTTTTTTTAATGCGGAGAGTTGATTCTGTTCAAACTAGTGCCATCAGTTCTCTGTTCTCTCGTAGATTAAACAGAAGGAGAATGACATGGCTCTCAAGTACTACCAGAAGGCGGTAAAGTCCCTGGAAGAGTTGAGCTGGGAGGAGAGACAGTTTGCCCTGGTTAGGGGCGTCCTGGCTGGGAATGTGTTCGACTGGGGAGCCAAGGCCGTGTCAGAGTGAGTGGTGTTAATGGCTTTTATATCCTCTGAACAGCCAGGTTGATGGGTTGCTCTGTTCTACCTGACTGTGGGAAGTGGGAGAGGCTCTGATAACATTGTGTACCTTCCTTTGATAAGTTAGCTACCCTGTGTAAGGCAGGCTGCAAATAGTTGGCAGCAAGGATATGTAGACAGTATAAAAAAAGTAAACGGAATATAAAATTTACCTAAGGGCTGCTTACAATGCATCCCAACAAAGACTCTGCATCCCAATGATTCTTTATTTTTTTTTCCGTCACCCTTTTGAAGCTGCTCACAGGGAATCGCAGTAATCTTGTCTTAACTATGACCTGCTATTTGCCAGAAAATCAAGGTTTTATTAAGGACACACACCCAGACCAAAAGATATACAATAAAACACTTAAACAGGCAAACACTAAGTAGACAAAGGGAAAAAACGGACATAGTCCACAAGATTAAAAAGACATAGTGCACAATATTATATAGGCCTATTTACATATAGGCTAAAACGACAATGCTTCCACATTCTGGATAAGAACCTGAACTTAGTGCTGGTCAGTGCTGAAATAATACTGTTACAGTGATTGAGGACCATACCAAAAAGCCAGAATTCTCACTAAAGATTTGGGAACTCCTCTGTTTTGTAACTTTAAAAAATAGGTTTTTTTTATAATTTACACGATTCCTTTAGAGGCATTAATAAAACACATACAAATGGTGGAATTATGCCTGTTATACAAAAATCTCCTTCAAAGAAAAAAATACACATGTCTGTGCCATGTTTAGGTTTAAAGCCAAACTAGTTGTCAACGGTCAGGGCAAACTGTTCCAGCTTCTGCAGTACGGTCCTCTCCAAGACCTTCGATAAAGTACTGGCCAGAGCTATAGGCCGGTAATTATCCCTGCAGTTTATTTTGTCAGCTTTGCCTTTAATAATTGGCACAAACATAACAGATTCTACCTAATTCTATTCTTGTAGACGGTCCATCTTGTAAATTTTAAACGTTCAGCAGAAATCTTATCTATACCGCATGCCTTATTATCTTAGCAACATAACTGCATCATAAGACATCTTGTGGGGATACAGTCACATCTTCATTATTATCAATATTGCACACAGCAGAGGAGTTAATTTTAACACTGTTGAACAGCTCATAATAATGTTTCTGCCACAACTGACTTAATTTCCTCTGGACTGCTTACACCATCAACGTTTGTTGGTAAACATGTTTTACAATTATTCATTCTTTTGATTTCTTTCCAGAATTCATTAGGATTATTGTTTTTTTAGCTTGATGCATCTTGGTCTTATACAGAGGCCTGCTTGAGGCAAGAAGGGACTCCACAATACTGTCATACAAGGAACACAACTCAATACCATGTTGTGGGTTCTTACAGTTTTAATATCACAGCATGCAGACATGTCTTTCGGTAAGTCGATGTTACTCAACAAAGTGTCAGACTGTACACAGTCTGGTACCAATTATTCCCATTTTCCACCGCTGCTCCGGTTTTGAACGAAGCTGAACAGCGCCTGTAGACCTACTGGGCTGCACGGCTGCGTTTGGAGGCTTCTGGGGCTTGCGTACACCTTTCACCACAACAGTGCATCATGCCGGGGACTGTGGCAGAAGGATCGGGGCCTCTCCCCGTGACTGGTGAGCAGGTGCCACCGGATCATTTAAGTTTCAATCTTGTAACGCAGCACTAGCGCCGGGGGCCCGGCTTTTCAATAGCAGTCACCTGGCGATCCAGGGCCACTGTAGTCGCCATCAAGTTCTCATGTTGTAGTAGTGCACATATCAAACAGCAGTCGCTTGGACTCTTCAATCCACTCAGATGAAAAACTGTTTGAGGCTAACAAAACAATTTCATCATGGGACAGTGTTCTCATTTTGACTGCAATGAAGTTCAAAAGCTTGTCCTCCACTATCACTTTCCCATCATCTCCTTTATAAATAAAAATCTCTGATTTTGTTTGAGGGAAAGCAGCTCCTCTAACAAGAACATCCGCACCTGCCACCATGTCTCCTTTCACTAAGACACTGAGAAATTAATTGATAAAGATTGATTTGAGAGCAGACAGCGCCTTTTAATCAGCAGGCTAGATTGCGGTGGCTTATAAATTTAAATATTTTAGTTCCAATCTCAATGTATACAAAGTTTGGTGTTATCATACAGTGATCCAAATACCTGTCTTACTTTTGCACTGTTCTCACTTTTGCATATTTGGTTTTGATGTCATGCAGTGTCCTCGAATCTGATCCTGAGTTTGGGTTTGAGGAGGCTAAACGACAGTTGGAAGGTATCTAAGTATTTCTCTGTTTTATTTTTCCACAATTTTACCTTTTGAACAGCAGTTTATTTTGCATTTTGACACACTGAAAGGCATCAGACCCACTTTTAATGTCTTACTAATATATTTATGCTTGGTGCACAGAGGTAGTACCTCAGACTGATTTATTTGGTTTCTTTTTTTCTTCTCAGAGAGGCCATGGCTTGTTGATTCCTATGACCAGTGGCTTGAGAGACTGAAGGTCAGGCTCTTTCTCTACATTTTCATTTCAAAGCAAAGTTATATTTTGCAGCATTATTGGTGGGAGGTTAGAGATTTTACCAAAAACCCTTGGAGGTACCATGAGTACGGCACAAGCACTGTTTGGCACTGATGACCCCAGAAGGAAACAAACACATAACTCAGAAACTGTCAGCCCCAGGCACAACAATGTTTTGAGTAAGCAAAAAGAAGCCGCTGTTGTCTGTGTTCTGTGTATATTAGTAATTTTTCGCATACTTATACTGATATTGTTTCTGTGTTGTATGATCTTGATTATTAGTGCTTGAATACAATCCATCCTGGTTTTCTCTTGCAGGGTCCTCCTCATAAGTGTGCCTTATTTTTCGTAGATAATAGTGGAGTAGACATCATCCTAGGGGTGATGCCTTTTGTCAGAGAGCTTCTCTCTCGAGGGACAGAGGTAAGAAAGTCTCACGACACAATTTCTAAAATTATATATTTGTTGAAATGTTAATCCAACTTCTTTCCATCTACCCTTAGGTTGTGTTGGCCAGCAACTCTGCTCCAGCTTTGAATGACGTAACGAATGGTGAACTGCAAATATTGACAGAAAGCATTGCTGCTATGGATCCAGTGATTCAGTGAGTTATTTATGAGTGTTGGACAAATTGATGAGGAAAAAATACTATTAGCACACAGACAGCATCGCACAGCAGAGTCTTCTGACACTACCTTTTCTTTTTTTGTTATAGTGTAATTTTCTTTCCTGAATAACTTCTAAAATACAATTTTGTGTGTCTGATCTCATGATTTCACGCTTTTAAAACCTTTTTAAACGCTTGAAAAAGAACCTCAGTGAGCTGTGGTCTGTTTGTTGTGCAGGGCTGGTCTGAGGCAGGACAGACTGACATTGGTCCAGAGTGGTTCCAGTTCACCCTGCCTGGATCTGAGGTTGGTTGTTTGGCGATTTAAGTTTTTAGTGTCTTTCAGCATGTGAAAACCAATTTATAATATCCTCTGTGGCTCTTAAGGGAGCTGTACAAAGCGAGAAAATAACCCTGATGATGTTTAAATGGACTGCTGTCATCATGGTTATGTTGGCTTGGACTACAAATTAAACATGAAAGACTACGTTAAAAACTGGGGCGCATGGAGTATGAAAAAATGAGTGCTTTCCCCAGGCAGGGGTAGTTTAATGAAAAATGCTGCTGAGTTGCACTGTGTGAACATAAACATTATTTATGCCAATGTAAACATGTCAGAAGTGTCTCAGCTTATCAGAACAGAGATGCAATTCATCACACCTTGTAGGAGGGTCGAGTTTGTGCTGGACATTTACATCAAAAAGCCAGAAATCTGAGATCCTGGTGGATTCATAAGAAGTGCTGTATTATGGCAATTTAGTGCAGCAAAAATGTTACCATGTTCTGCCTCTGCCATCCCCTAGCCGTCTGGACAAAGTGCTGGCGATGGTGGTGCGGGAGCGACAAACCGACCTGGTGATCATCGAGGGAATGGGCCGAGCCATTCACACCAACTACTATGCCATGCTCAGCTGCGAGAGCCTCAAAATGGCCGTCATCAAGAACTCATGGCTGGCCGACCGCCTGGGAGGAAAGCTGTTCAGCGTGGTCTTCAAGTATGAGGTACCGGCTGGAAAACCCATCCAGCACTCTGCAGCTCTGACGCCCTCATGAGGTTCGACAGAGCTCAAGTTTGAGCAGGACAAAACGCAGAAGTCGAGCCACCACGTGGATTGGCTCTGAATGTATGGATGATGATCGTATACTGCTACTGGGTGAATGACTGATGCAACGCTGACTGTAACATTTGGGCGAAATTTTAAAGGTGATCATTAACGGGGATGAATTAAATTTGATTTTAAAACATTGCTTTTAGTTCATTATTTACACTGCTTTCTTGCAGGTCTCTGTCTGTGCATCACTTACTTTGCTTCCATCATTACTGACCTATTGATCACATTCAGCATCGGGAGTTTGTTTTCATCTGAAGTCATCACTGCCTGTGTTAAGTAAACATACATAGACTGTTTTTTCACAAATGAGATCTTAAGCTTGTTGAAATTAATGAAAAACAAAAGTTTAGTTTAAAAAACTAAAATTGCATCAGTCATTGACATACTGCCAACACACAACTGAGCACCCATATGGGCACAGGGTGTGTGTTTGTGTGTTCGAGAGAGCAGCAACAGCAGTAATTACAGCTTTGAGCAGTAACACGACAACGGTACATAAAGTGTGTTTGATGTGCCTACAATACCACACACTGCTTTTGTTTCCCAGCAATCTCACGCCATTGACTAGGCAGAGTCTGTGGATCTCCTATTTTTTATTACTGCCAGTGAATGAATTGATATTAAGAAATGAATCATTGTCACTGTCACATGTGTAGCTGTTAAAAGTGGCATCAGGGAAAACGTTTGATCAATGGGAGAAGCAGCACTTTATCACAGAAGAGATTTGGTCATGTTCCTCCACAAGGTGGCAGTATTCTACTGTGACGTAGGTTTTTATGATTTCTCAAATCAAGGTGCTTGGTGTCAGAATTAACACTGCATATTTCTCTATAAATATTCTAACCGTCTTTCATCAGAGCATCATGTCACCGAACTGGTCGTGACACAAGTACATGGATGCACTATAATTAACAGGCATGTAGTTAAACGTACAAGCTGTAACCCATCCCTAAATCAAAAATGCAATTGTTTGAAAGCAATAATACTGCAGCACCTAGTTGTAACAAACATCAAACACTGTGATTGTGAAGTGGCTGATTGTGTAATGGTGACATCATCTTAAATATCTGAATTCAAGGCACGGTCTAATTTGAGAAGCGTTGCCTTGGTGTAACAGTGTTTCCCAAAGTTACAGTTGCTTGACATGTGGACTTGCAATATTGTAACTCATTTGTACATATATGTGATATACAGTTGTGTGTGTGTATATATATACAATTCATTTGCATCATTTCAGTTAAACACACCAAGCACAACTTTGTGTATTATTCTTCTGACAATCAATTTTAAATAAATGGTGAAAACCTTTTATTTTATTCTTTTTAACGGTGTGTATTAATTTCTGTAGTGCATGTGTCAGTGGAGATGGCAGCCATCTAGAGAAATAGGGAGAGTTGAAAGTTGTCGCATATTAAAAAACCAAGCCTGCCCCTGGCGGTATAAAAGCTGGTATGTGGTGGTTGATGCCTGCTGGGGAGCTTCGGGTTGATAATGCATGAGGACGCCTGGCAGGGGGTCCTCCTGCTTTTCCTCTTGCTCATCACTCTGACTGCCAAAACACACATGCGCATGCACACACTAGTCCTGCAAGACGCCGTCTTGGATTTTGTGACATCTTTGTGTAACTTATTTGAGGTCTGCCCTGGTTTCGTGTTTAGTATGTTTTTTTTTTCTTGCCAATCCAATTTGGAAAGGAAAGTTTCCTTTCATCAGTTCAGTCATCAGCAGGTTATGAGACTATAGATGTATAGGAGCATCATACACACAAAGAGAGAGGTGTCGTTTGTGACCATTTTGTGTCTGCTACAGTGTTATTGTGCAGGTGAAACTAGTTCAGATGCATTCTGACACTATATTGTACAAATATTTCCCTTTGATTGACCATAGTATGTGACCAGCCCCGAAGTTACAGTTTCAATAGACTTGTTTCTGCAGCTGCATTGGGACTAACCATTTATTGCATGGCTTTTCACTGTGTAACTTTCTAATTACAGGTTCATAACACACTGATACCACAGGCCCTGAGAAAACAGTGCAGCATTGACTGTTACTGTTTGCATAACACTAATTATGGTAGTTACAGTAAACACTGATTTCAAAAGACTTTTTCCTTCAGCTTTGAATTCAATAACTCTGTTTCTGAGCCACTTGTGGATTCTGAGCAACAATAACATCAATTTGATTGATCATGTGACCTTACAATGAAACAATACCTTACTTTGTGTAGTTTGTGTTTTATTTACTGTATGTACATACAGTAAATCCATCTTGTGTCTCCTGAGTAATTTTAATAACTTTTTGTGTGCTTTACTCTGCTTGATGTGTTAGGATGGTATACCTTAAACTACTGGGATATTTAAATAATGTCAGGTAACATGACCTTTAAATAGGCCACTTTCCACTTCTGTCTCACTGTAACATCTATTGCAGTGGTTCCCAACCTTTTTGTCTGACATACCTGATGTTATTTAACATTATAGTATATAAAAATGGAGAGTGTTACAATTATACATGGCACAGCGATCCTGGAATAATTGTTTTCCATTTATTTTAGTTGGTTTGGTTGAGTTTGCATTCATGCTGTACACATGTGCTGCATGTTAATGTGCTAATTATTTCTTCTTCTCTGATGGCTAACAATAGTCTTCATGGACTGTCAGTCTCAGAAGGTGGTGTTCAGGTGTTGTATTGGTAACAGGCAGTGGTGGAAGAAGTATTCAGATCCTTTATTTAAGTAAAAGTACTAATACTACACTGTAAAAATATTATGTGACTAGTCAAGGGGTGGGGGCAACTGAGAATTCTAAGTTTTTCTCCACAATGTTTCCACATACCTGCTGGGTGGGAATCACTGATCTACTGCAACAAACCATCCATCCACCAGCATTGTCAGGGGAGAATGCGTGGATTACCTGCAGCTATAGTGCTCATACCTGGCAATGCTGCAGTATCCACCTGTGAGAATAAGTTTGTAAAAAAAAGCCAAAAAACAAAGGTTTTGATTCCAACATGTGTGCCACTGACACCAACTCCCATCATGATTTCTCAAAAAGCTTCTTCAGTCTCACAGGAGGCACATAAGAGCTACAGGGGTCCCATTCAAAGGCTATCTTGCGCTTTACAGAGCTTGTGGATGTCTTGCTCAAATTTGCCTTGCACAAACTGCAAGCATGAAGCAATATGTGGAAATGTCAACTTGAGTGTTTTAATGTGTTTTTATATAGTACCAGGAACACTCACTGTAGGATCAGCGTGCAAACTAGCCTCCTTTATTAATTGTGATCCATAGACACATGATGAAACATGGATCATATGTAGCCTACTGTGTGTAATATTTAAAGAAACCCACAGGATACATGTTTTATATATAGGGCACATACTAATTCACTCAGTTAGTCACAATTGGACCCATTACGATGTAAGACGTTTGAGCGCTCTATACAGATTTCTAAAGGCATTTTAAATTTTGGTCTGTTATCTTCCTCCAGCAGACTCAGTCCCTCTGTGTTACTTCACTAAGTGGCTTGTCAGCATTGTTTGTATTCAAACCAAATGAGTATAAAAGCTTGTTCATTGGTTTCAATAACCCTAACAAGCAATTTTTCAGGGCGGACACAGAAAACAAAATAACAGACTAAAAATTCAAAATGTCAACCAATTCCCCTAAGTGATTTATACACAATAATTCTACAAATATACAACATTAAATCTGTCAACACACAACAGGCTCAAAGTGTAGATTCAGAATTAGTCTAGCTGGCGCTCTGCAGTCGGTTTACTTTGTAGGATCAAGAAAGAACAGGGCATGAAAAATGCAGTCCCAGGGTTTCACTGCAGAGGATATCCACCAAACCAAACCCACTACTGAATGTTTCTAAAGGTGTTGCATCAGGTTTCTTGGGCTTGTTAAAAAAGTACGTTTTGTACAGGACGGAATTGTCTGTTTTAGCATTTACTGAGAAATAAACACCAGGTTACATGTATGTGTCTCATACACTGCATGGCCAAAAGTATGTGGACACCCAGGCATTACACCCATATGTGAATGTAAAAAAAATATTTCAAAACTATGGGCACTAATTTGCACCTATAACATCCTTTACTCCTCTGAGCAGGCTTTCCGCCAGATGTTGGAACCCACAGAATGTTGTAATCAAACAGCTAAAATCCTCACTAAGGCATTGTTTGGACTGGATTTCTGTTTTTCCACATCACATTGGGAAAACATTTCTTTATGGACGTTGTGGGCATTGTCATGCTGAAAAAGTCAAGAGCCTAGACTGTCCCCCACAAGGTCCGGATCCCAGACCTAAGTAATGGTCGAGTTGCATCGTGGGTAATGTAGGCCCCAGGTTTTGACAGGGAAGACTGAATACAAAAAGATGTTATTGCTGCTTCTACGTTTGACCGCATCGAGTTTGAACCTTGTTCTTAACTGTCCATCGGGTTGGACAATTTTATAGCTAACCAGTGGAGCCCCAAAACAAAACTACACAAATATGTGAACTTTTGGCCCATGTGCGTTTTGGAGCAAATTATTGTATGCAAATAATTCTGTTAAGTTAACCTTGGATGTAGTTGAGGGTATTGTGCACATCCAGGTGTGACAGATACAGTTTTGACAGGCTGTGAAAAAACCATGATAGATCACGTGAAAAAAAAATCTGATCTCTCTCAGCTTCTGTTATCTTGGTCTCTCCCGCCAGATAGGACAATATAGGCTACCAACAGAAAGCTATGCAAATTCTTACTGCCTCGGTCCTTGTCTCACTTGCTGGGACAAGCCCCGCCGATAGACAACCAGCCAGTCGGCCCCTGACATGGACGTGCACTCGGGAGCGCGCACACCGAGCCGGTGGTGACTCTCCTCCTCTTAAGAAGCAGGAGACCGTCCGGATGCTCGGCACATCCCGGGGTGCAGGGAGAGCGGACGACAGAGGTGCTGCTGCTGTGTTTCGTCCCTGTCCGCTGTCAGCCTGCAGCCATATGACTCAACTGCTATTCAAACCGTAAACAACAACAAAGGAAAACAACAACAACAACAAACAACCGCGGGTAAGGCATTATCTTCATATACTAATTGCATTATTCCCAGTGTAAGTGATGGGCTAGTTATTGGCGCTTTGTTGGTTTTGTCCACATGGCTAACGAAAATCTACTAGTATCGTTTCTTCAATGTCTTTTAATGGTTTTGTGCTGCTTCAGTGATGCTTAAATGAGTTTGCACTGACTTTATGGTAATTTCATACACCCCGGGGTAGCCTACCTTATTTCATGTTACTCATACAATAGATTGTCCACAGTTCTCTGTTCTGCAGTTACAATGGACTAGAATCCTTATTATAGCCTATGTTTATTACAGTTGTCATTAATTGTAGCATATCGTATTGCCATGATTTTTCATCTGTGCATAAAAACGCATCTTCATAATGTCACAAAACTTAATAACTTAATTATTGCAAATAGTTCCTTCCCAGTTTGAGAGCCAAAAGGACTTTTTGCATAATATTTAGTTAGACACCTGAAAAAAACAGAGTTAACCTGATAATTAATTTCACTTTTCTGTTATGGAAGCGCTTCCTGCTGTCATGCTTTAAAAATCAGATCAACATCACAAAGGAATTTATTGGATGAATGGTGAGGAGAATCAGAAATGATTGCAGCGATTATCTCTTCTTGACAGCTCATTGTTGCTCACTGCACACCAAAGACAGTGTGAAGTGTGTGTGTGTGAGAGTGATAGAGGAGGGGAAGAATCGGGGAGAAAGAGAGAGATTAAAGTTGGGAGTCTCAGTGTGACACCATGCAATTAAAAAATTAAAAGTGAAACACTTCTGCAAAGGAGCAATATTTGTGGACTCACATTGAGGAGTTAATGTTAATTAATAGCAAGTCAATCAGCAGGGAAGCATTAGACTTGATCAGAAGGAGTGTGGAGGAACCCCACAGTGAGTCGACCTAGGGCCAAAACAAAGCTCAGATTCACTAATAAGTGAATTAAATGAACTAAGGGCTTACATCATTTGATGTTCAAGTGTAAATTAATTTAGTGTTTCCCCCCAAAAATTACATCTATTTTTGAGGAAGATCTAAAAGAAATAGACAATGCAGCCTAAAAGTGTCAAACAAGGACTCAGACAACCCTTAAAGAATCACAGCTTGTCTATCCTTATTTTGAGTTTCAGCCAAAAAGACCACATTGCTAAACATCCATCCAGCCTTCTCTAGCCTCCTCCACCGCGGTGTGAAACTCGCCTTGCACATCACTGCCAAGCGTGGCTGCATCTGTTTGATCAAGACTCTTTCAACACTGGCAGGCAGTCCGCGCTGCTCGCTTCTGCCAAAAGGAATGGAGAGAGAGAAACTTTTGGGTTCATATAATGCGTTTTATATGCTCCACTCGATCGTCTGTAAACGGGAGTGCCTCCCCCACACTGACCGGTCAAACTGTTCCCATGCGTCCAGATACAGACCCAGCTGTTCAGATTTAACGAGTTAGCAAAGAGGAAATTTTGTTGGTAGTTTTGGAAGCCAAAGCTTTTTTTGTGTGTGATAGAGGGGATTCAGCTGGTGTCCTTATCTGCCACGAAATGAAAGATGCTGCCGACACTTTGTTCTAATAAGACAAATCCTCCCTCTGTCCCTCTCTCCCGCTTTGATTTCAGTTTCTCTCCTTTCCCTCCCTCTTTGTTTCTGTCTCACATCTTTCTCCCTCTCCTCTCTCCACATTACATCTTATTTTCTCCTTTCCTCTCACTTTCTCCCCCCCTCCCTTTCACCCTCACCCTCCTCTTCCCTTTTGTCTCTCTCATTCTCTCTCCTCTCTGTGGGACACCTCTTGCTGTGCTTCTGGTGCTGTTTGTGTCTCACAGCATTTTTGGAACATGCCTCAATGTGGGTGTCTGGAGGAGGTTCCCCCGCTGTGAGTGTGTGCATGCACTGATTGTAACAGAGAGTCTCTTGAGTGTGTCTGAATGAGTGTGTGCAGGCCTCAGTGCACGCAAACAGGAGATAAGGGCCTGCACGTCTCAGGGTGTCGCTGATGTTACCGTGGATCAGTGACAGTGTTCTAGTCTCACCCCACATCTGTTGTACCTGTGACCAAATTACCACTGAATCATTTGGTGTCTCCCCTCTCTCTGCTCCGACTCACTTGCTGACAGATGGACCTTCCTTATGGCTCTTGTTTTTTTTTGTATCACCCTGTGTTGCTTCCAGGGGCCTTTGCCATCCAATACACACCTAAAAGCTGCAAAAACATAAACCTCATAGTCGATGTGTGAATCCCACTGATATTGTTTGCAGAGGATTTTGGGAGGCAAAGCACTTTTATATTGCTGAAGTCAGTGGTATTGGCCCTTGAGGAAATGAAGTTTTATGGCCATTAACTGTAGCTTGGCAGAGGTGTTTATTATGCAGAGGCACTAACTGGAGCTGTAATTTGGATGCTTGTTATTGAGCTGATATTTATGATTATTTGTTGCCGCAAACTAGATCTATTTTACCCGAGATGAGAGATATAAAAGTGAATGTTTATGCATCAAATATTCAGCATTATTACTTTAAGACAGAAATGAATGGCTCTGTTTGGAGCTGAACTGATGGATTTGTGGCACAACAGACAACACATACATTTTTTGTGACTATTATATTTAATCTTGCATTTGTCTTATTATCTGTCATGTGTGTTGAGAATAGATTCTCACTGTAAGCTGCTGACAGATATATTTTCATCTAACCCTACCAGAAAACATTAAAGCCCAACAAAGCGTATTTCCCAAAATTTGGAAGTGTTCCTTTTAACCTCTAATCTCAGTATGTGGCCAGCAAAAGAAAAAAAAAACTCTCGAAGGTGGCCTCTGCCTGACATGACAGCTCTGCTTTAACAGCCTGTTTCTGGAGTCTTTGTTTGCTGGATCCTTATGGCCCTGCTGGTTGCCATGAGAGATAAAACAACAGGAGCAGATGGCTCCTGGAGGTTTGGTGTCACAGCAGGTGAAGCTAAAAGATGCACACATACAGCAGTTTAATACCAGGGACGCCTCCTGCCCCGCCTCGCTGGTTTTCCTCTCTCACCTTCCTTAGACCAGGGTCCACTCACTGTTAAGTATATTTTTTATAAAGAGTGTGTCACAGAAATGCTGCCATGCTTAAGGGACCGACCAATTGATCACAGGCTGGAGAGAGGTCTCTGATCTCATCAGAGCTTAATCATCTAGCCCTCCAATAGTGCCTCCCCATTCCAATTTCTTGCAAGATTACCTATCACATCATACTTATCACACTCTGCTGTGATTCATGTCTCCCTGGTGGCTGTCTCACACTGTACACTGTGCTTATAAAAGCTTTTGGTACACACCTATATTGTGTTTCCTACAATGTGTAAACTGTAATAAACAAAATTTAGCTTCCCTGCTCTGGCTTCCTAAAAATGTAGAATTGATTTTAACATTTCATTGTATTTTATATTGCGGCAGATATTTTCTCTTCATACTTTGCTGAGCTCAGACAAACTGCCAAGCTCAGACAAACTACAAACTGAGGTTGAGAACAAAAATCCTGACTGAGGTCGAAGTGAGGATAAAGTTGGGGTTATAAATTGTTGTGTCCCTTCCAAAAACATTTATTTATTTGTTGCTTTTACTTCATTACTTCTGCACTGTAAATTTCCCCTGACATCATAAGTATTGTCTCCAATTTATAAAGGATGTCCTGATTCTAGACACACCAACTCCACACCTTTCTACTTGGTGTGTGCCACTGCAATGTCATACAAACCATAGGCTAGCAGTCACATCGGCAGCAGCCACCTGTCAATGAAAGCATACACGCACCTAATAATGCACAACTTTTAGGCTTAATATAATTTGAAGATTTGAGTTATAAAAAAATCAACCCCCCTCACGGTTATCATGAAGGGCATCATTAGCTATAGCCTATACACTAAAACCTTCTTTCATACCAGGTTGTAAACATGTTTTATTCTGCTGGGCATTTTAACATGGAGGTCAATGGAGATTGGCTCCCTTTTGGAGCCAGCCTCAAGTGGCCACACGATGAATTGCAGTTTTAGCTACATCCGTATTGGCTTCAGCTCGGAGACCGGAAGTTTGCCGCTTGGCACAAACACACATATTTATATATAATTTATACGAAACAATTAAATATGCAGTCAAATATTTTAATAAATTCAGTCCCAGTCCCTTATTTTGTACTTGTGTGATAGCTGCAGTTTTGGGTCAGTTCAAACTGACAAGAATCTCTTTCACTAGATTTTTTTCAGTATGTGGACAATAAGAATGAAATAATTGGCTGACTTGAAAGGGACTGTCACCTAATGGTGGCTGACAGTCAATCATTCCTCAGAGTACATCACATGTTCCAGTCCTCGGCCTTTGCAATCATGATGAATCTCTTTCTTTGAAGTGAAACATTTATATCTGAAAATGCTCTGTGTTCATTTTTAGAGAAGTCAAACTGCTTTTCTGTATATCAAATTAAAGAAGGATCTAATGTTTATTGTTAAACAACAACATATAAACAACATTCAGAGTTAAAGTTTGGAAAAAACATTCTTAATAACAGCCCCACAGCTGTTGTCAGATTGCGATTTAAATAAATTGTGACTGGTGTACAGAAATATGTGACATCATGTTTTTCCGATAGAGCCTCACCCACTTTCGATCAGTTTCTAATTTTGGCATAAAATATTGTACTCATGTTGACCCCATCACCCATTTTAAGTTGTAGATTATATAAATACGCTTTCAGGGCCTTTAATACCGTTTTGTTTTTCTAACCCAGAACTATCCTAACACACTTAAACACATGAAAGCTATAGTCCAAACTCTGATTTTGTTTCATTTTGTTTTGCCTATTATCTAATTTGGGTATGAAGCTTGTCAGTTCCAGGCCACTTGTTTCGCCTCCCATCCCCTCAGCAGCAGATGCTCGGCCTGCTGTGCCCTGTATGCAACACACAGCCATGTATAATACAAGCTCTGGCAGGAGGCTGTGTTGTTCGCGGAGGTTGTTTATCACACGCAAGAGACTGTGCTTAAAACCTGGAATGCCACCCAGAGTGCTCCATTATCATCCCCATCCTCTCTCTCCTCAAAGGACCACCTGTTAGAGGCACATGAAAGTCTGAGAGAGCAAAACAGGCCACTGCTGTGCTCAGATACTCGACCCCCCTCCAACACCGCCTGCCTTCTCTTTCTCATGACAGGTCTATTCAGGTCTTTGATTTGATGGGATTGACGCTTTGTGCCTTCAGTTTCTATGGAGGTGTCACATTTTTCTTATGTGTCTGGAAAATTAATTTTTTGGGGTCACACTGTTGAAGTGTTTCCACCTCAGTTGATTCTATGTTCTGCAGACATTTTGACTGTTAATCCCAAATGAAATCAGCGTGTACGGACAAGACATGGATGCATTTGCTTTATCTTCTTTTGATTTCTGAGATCAAACACAAATCTCCTGAATCTTGGTCAAATTAAAGGAATATTCCACAGTATTTGATACTCAAGGGTAGATTTTTTAGGTATTTCTCTAAAGGAATATTCCAAGCATTTAAGAGATATTCTTCTTTGCTTTTTTTGCCAAAAGTTAGAATAACTGTTCCACTTTCATGTCTGTACAGTAATCATGAAACCGGTGCTGGTTGTCTTAGCGTTGCACAAAGACTGGAAACAGGTATAGTATAAAAATGTCAAATTGTGGTTTGGTAGACAGCATTCATAGTTTTGTTTCAGAAATAGTCGGACGGAAAAAAGAGAACAGAGAGAAGTTCATACCCAACTTAATTTCTCACCTCCACGCACCTGCATAATGTGTCAGATTATTACAGAAATAGTTGGACACAGAACCCCCCCACCCAATTCTGATGTCACAAAAGTGTGTGAGTGTGTGACAGAGTAAACTGGTGCCTTATGGATGTCGAGTCGGCCGACTCTTCCAGATATTTGGCATGCTAGATATCTGGCAGATGTCGGCCATGTGTGTCGGAGAGCCGTTTTGATGCGTTGTTGTGTAGTTCACACTTAACGATTGGCGACTACTGATCGACTGCTGATTTACTCCCAATTACAGCCTGACGGTCGCTAAAAATCGTGTAGTGTGGCTAAAACACACACACACACACACACACATACACACACCATTTACACTTAACATGCTATTCAGGGAGCTTTAGAGCAGCTGGTCAAGCTAGTTTCCCCCTATTTCCATTCATTTTGCAAAGCTAAGCTAATCCGCTGCTGGCTGTAGCATCATATTTATCAGTCTTCTCATCTAACTTTCAGCAAGCAAGACAATAAGCGTATGTCCCAAAATGTTGAACTATTCCTTTAATAGATATATATGGAAGAGTCATCTGTCCACACTGCCCCGCTCCACAGTTCAGTTTTGATGTTTTCTTTGTTTTCTTACTAAATTGCCCTTTTGCCGTACAAGGTCCAGGGCTGTACAGCACCTCATGTGTCAAACAGACAGACCGTTATCCTGGCTAAACACTTTGTGCGTGACACGGCTGATTGCCCTCCCCCCTGACACTCTAAAGGCCTGTTTGGAGATAAAGGTCTCACCTCAGCAGCCAACCTCACACTCTTGTTTGCAAACTGCACAGCTGGTCGAACTCCCAGCGGCCAGCCGACGCGGTCTGCCTTTAAATCCCCCAGGCGCTGCCTGCACTCACGCTGCAAATTTCCCTCGACATCACCAGCATCCTCTCCGCCCGGCACACACACACACACACACACACACACACACACAATGTGACACCTCTGTCCTCTTTTAGAAACAACTAAATAACCCACTGTAAACCCAAAGGGTGTGTGTTTTCAACTTGGTGTGTATCAGTGTGATGAAAGAGCAGACACCTTATAACCCCCCTAACTCCACCTCACCGACACACACACACACACACACACGCACACCATCACCAGCAGCTCAATACTTCTCCCTCATTGATTTTCTGTATGCCCTGCACCACCGTTTGTCTTTTAACACAAAGGAGTCGCCTGCCACAGCATCATTATGGCGTTGTGTGTGTCTGTGCCAATGGATTGACTCTGAATGTTCTGAAGTAAAAGGACAAAACAAGCCTTATCATGTTTAGAAACAACACCATGACCTGTCATCTTATATAATAGTTAATAAGTTAAGATTTGGTTTGTTACAATATCCCTTTTAGGCAGGAATATACCCACGGTCAGACAGAATTTGTTGTTTTTCTTGTTTTTACAAAATTCTTTATGAATAAGTTAAAAATATGAGCCCAGCCAAATCAGACTAAAACACAAAATATTAGTTATTTTGTTTTTGTTTAATATGTGATGAGTTTAATGCATATAAGTTAATTGCATTAAACATCACTTTGAGGATTTTATATGTAATGTTGCAGGCATTTACTGTATATATTGTGACATTGGAAAAATACTCACATACTTTGAATTTTCTGATATTTCAAATCATACCTATATCTCCCAGGAAATATTCTCTCTTTCTTTGGCTTCCTTGTAATAGAGTTGGTCAAAATACATATTCAACTAAATGTTTTTATGAATGCAAACAAACTTTTTGTGACATTAAATCACGATTTAAATCGAGCCTTGCTGTAATATAGATTGGAACCTAGGAAGGGAATAAAAAGGGGAAAAATCCTTCCACTCTAGTGTTTTGTTTTTTCCCAACACCATCATTTTATTAATGTATGGACAAGGTGCCGGGCCTTTAATGCAGATACACAGAACCTCATATTTCAGTTGAGTCACACCACACAGATATGTTGATTTTTGTAATGAAAGGTACGGTTGGAGGGCTCTTGGGACCACTGAACAGGCAGTGATGAAGGATGTGCGCAGTGCAGTATCTCATATTGAGCAAGGTATAAAGCTACATAAATGAAGGCCTGGAAGTCATTTCTAAAAAGAAGCACACGTGTTTGTCCATTTCTTTATCACCTCCTCAACCCCACCAAGTCAAGATAAATGGACCCACTCAAGAGGCAGGGAGTGATGGTCTGAATTTGTAGGATGCAGGACAGCGGACACATCCATTTGGTTTCAGATAGGACCTTTTTCATTAAATGCCTGAGGGTCCAAGTTAGACCAAGCCTATTTATGTGACTAACATTTTCCCAGAAGAAAATGCCTTTGGTTACACAGGTAAACGAAAGATTACAGTGTCCTGCTAATTTGTTGTTTTGTACTATCTCCTTTCATAGTGCTACTTGTGTAAATAGGCTTAATGTTTGCCATCAATACAGAGGTAAAAATAGCCAAAGCTGTAGTTGAAAGCTACTGATTTTCCATTGATATAAAATGTAAATACATTGTGTACTTACTAAGTCCCCAGACTTGCTCTGTAAGGCTGTACCGTGTTGCTGATGCTTTGCAGCTATGTCATGTTCACCATCTTAGTAAGCATGGTAATGTTTGCTAATTAGTACTTAACACAATTACAGCTAATTCTGATTGGAATGTTGTTAGTTTTGCAGGTATTTGGCCACAAATCAAAGTACTAGACAAACTGAAACTGATCACCCACAGTCACAAGAAGATATATGAATCCATGTCAGAACATATCAAAACATCAATAAAAACTCCTCCAACCACTTCACTACACAATAAATCACTAAATATGTTCTGTTGGATAGCCCTCTATTGGAAGCACGGTATTTGGCTTTGTAGTGGAGAAACTATGAATGCGCAGAACATAGTTGTATGTGCTAATAACAAGAAGTGGATAATGCTGAAGGACAGGCTATGAGTATCTGATACTTAGAAAATAGATTTCTTTAAGAAAGTAATTCTTTAAGAAAGCTGTAGGTTTTGGAAGGCCATGAATCGCAAAGGAAGATTTACCTTCTTCAGCTTAATGACCAAAATGATTATTTTAGGAGTTTATGTGTCTCCAATGTCACATTATCAAGTTCTTAAACTGTACATATAATTTGAGGAGTCACTGGATGTAGGGCTGTAATAGATTATATTTTCATTAATGATTCATCTACCAATTAATTTCTCAATAATTGAATTTTAATTTGTCCCATGAAATGACAGGAAATAGTGAAAAATGCTGATTAGTGTTTCCTATTGACCAAAGTGATGTCTTCTCATTTACCTGCATATTTTGTCTCTCCAACTATCCAGTTGTCAATCAATTTTTTTTTTCAGTCTCCTAATCCTTCAAAACCGCCAGATTGTTTGGCATGAACAATCACCATTCCCGATAAAATCTTAGGTTTCAGTGTCAGTGATTTGCATCTAATTGCAAGCAGAACATGTGCGGTGTTGAGATGTATTTTCTCTTCCCAGCAGGTGGTGTTGTGCTTTACAGACAATGGCTCTCTCCTGGAGTCTTCTCCTGGTGTTCCTGTTTGCCACCCTAGTACTGTCACACAGTGCTGAGCCCGGAGCCCCTCACGGCAAGAGGAGACAGGCACAGACATCATCAAGTGGCAGCAATACCCTACAGCACCCCCTGCATGGTCTACAGGGCCACCATTACAGCAGGGACCGTGGAGGACACGGGGGCCAGGGGGCCCGTGCTGCTAAAGGTGGAGCCGGGCTGCTCTCCCACAGGTCCCTGCATCCCCTGGCCAGGCCTGAGGATGATGGAACAGGCCTGGAGAGTTTGAGCCCAGTGAGACTGGAGATGGGCCCAGGCAGGGACAGAGTTCGAATGAATAAGAGTCCATCCCAGACCCGGGAAAACGACCTTCTTGGGACACGCAAAGGAAGGGGACATGGGAATGGGAATGGGAATGGGCATGGGCACCATTTTGAGCACAGGAGACAAGGGAGTCGTCGTGAGAAGGGTCGGCATGGAAAAGGTAGGTCAACTGATCCAGACATCTAGAACATTGATCCTCTTTCTGACAAATTATCAACAGCTACAGTGATTTACAGTGTTGAACAAGTAACAAGGAGCTGCAGGCTTTTTTAAGAGGAAATTTTGACATGTGACAGAAGGAACAGCACAGGTATAAATAATAAAATTAATTATTGCTGCATGCTGGCTCACTGACATGTTGTCATGGCTAGCTGGGACACTTGAACAGAAGCGATCTGATGGTACTCACGTCACTGATAATTATATTTTTAAACAGCAACCTCTCTATCCATAGATAATGTCCTGCATGGTGACTCCAGATAATTCACAGGCGTCACTGTGAAGAATTTTAATATTAATAACTATACCTCTACAGAATAAATAGTCCCTGTGAAATCCATTGACAGTGAGGTCTATGGATTATTCAGAGTAACCAAGGTCTTGTTTCCGGTGGCAGAAATTTCAAAGACAAAAATCTCAAAACCTGGACAGATAAAGCCAAAACCTTGGACTGAAAATTCTTGACCTTGGAAACAGTAGTTGACACAGCAATCTCGCCAAGGTCCATTTAGTTTTAGATTGTAGCACACAATCTTTTTTCTAACAGCTGTCACTGCATTTTCGATGTTCAAATATCCATTTTCTTCTTTTAAGCTAAAATTGATGAGAAGTCATGAAACTGCTCAGGCAATTTAAGTTTCCACAACAACCAAGCAAAGTCCATCGGCTGAGGAAGATCATTAGATACGATCAAAAGTGCCACATCATTTACTAAATGGACCATGTGGCGAGACTATGTTTAGGGAGAAAATATTTTTTGTAATGTTCACAGAACATTTTGGAATGACATTTTCCATAACCTTCCCACTTATTAACGCTTCTTTAAGGTTTGGTAACATTAGGTTTTTTAAAATTTTGAACAAAAAATGAACGCAAAATGTTCCATGTTTGTTAGAAAATGATAAACATAGTCATAGTCATATATAACATAGTCATACACAGTATTGGTATAATATTTTCTCTCTCTGTTTATCTTATCTGTCCAGGGTTTCTTCCTGAGCCTGAGCTGAGCTCTGCGTTTAAGGACCGAGATCTGTTCGATGATCCTCCCTCCTCTGCTGCCTCCCCCTCCCTCAGCGTGACCCCACCCAGTGAACCCCCCTCCCCCATCGCCGCAGTCTTTGGCTCCGGCTCCTCCATGGTTACCACGGTGATGAACGAGCATCCCCCAACGCTGCCCCCAGCCTCCACCAAACCCCAGGTAACCCCAACGAAACCCAAGTGCTTATTAAAGGCTGCGTCTGTTGTGCCTCAGTGTGATCCCAGTGTGCGAGGGAAATAGAGCGAAAATGGGCCCCATTACTGGCGTTATGCTGCCGCAAACCTCATAGCTCATCTTGGAAATGACACTCTCTACTGTGTGAACCTGAAAGTGCTGCTTGTGAAAAATATCCTCCAGCAGGCCAAACTCACTGGCTCTTGGTCACAGTGTGTATGATAAATATGGCCGTGTTCTGTATAATGAAACTACGCCTCTGGGATCAAAATCATAGAGTCCAGCAGCACATTTTCTATAACTACCTTCCTGTTCCTTTATTAGAAACCATGGCAGGACAAAATGTATGTGAGCACGGAGAGTGTTTTTCATGTCCGACTGTGGGCACATACACTGAAAAATCTGCAGGAGTGCGTGGGGCACCACACACCACCTGTCACATTCACACAGCATGATGCTTCAACAGTATGCATTTAAACAACATTAAAAAGGAGAAAACTCACTCATGTTTTCCCACGCCTCTGTCAATCTTGGAACCATTACAAATTAGACTCTTTAAGACACCTGATGTCAGTAGATACTGAGCCAGGGCCCACTTCATGAGAGCTTTTACATTCTTCACAGCTGCTCTTACAAATACCCAACAGCTTGTAGGAAATATCTGCCTTAGTTACAGGATGAGGAGACTGTTTGATTGACTTGTTTTGTTGAGGAGTGCTGCTCAGAACATCACGGTAAAGATGTTGCTGGAAATTATTTTAAAAAAAGAATCTCATGGATTACATTTAAACTGAGATGTTTAACCAGACCAAACATTTTGTCTTGTGAAAGCTGAAACAGCTGGGTTTTGATTAAAGATGTTCTTCTGAAAGGATTCTAATTATTAATCCACGTGTGACCTCACCCAGCAGTAGGACAGGTTCACCTACTAAAACCAATACTATTATGACAACAGTTAAACTGAAGAAGCCTCAGATTGCGATGCATTTTAATAGAAGTACTAAAGGTTTTTATTTGATTTTTTTAGTTCATTTGACAGAGACAGTTCTTATTGATTAACATTAAAATGTAAATGAGCCATAGCTAGCATAGAAGGGTAATTTTCATCTGTTGTCCCCAGCCAAATGTTGAAAAGGCACCCTAAACCTTGCCATGTTAGCCTTAAGTCATTGATGCTTTATCTTTGAAAAACTAATTTGATTGCTGACCAAGAATTAGGAATTAGGATCCCTTCAGGACCTACCCAAAAAAGTAGGGAAGGATCATGATCAAGAATCCTCTGTTGATTGTTGGGAGACAGGATGCGAACCACCTTCTCTGGTGTCAAAAACTTCTACCCACCAGTTGTTGAAGTGGGTCGGTATGCACCGTAATGCAGTACAGACACCTCAACATTTTACTCTTTGGTGTACCAGGACTTTTTCTTGCGTGCTGGCACTTCTCACAAACTGTCGGTACTCTCCTCTGCCCTCTGCATATCAGGTTCACTCGGCACTATGTGATGCTCACCTGTTCCTGTCCTCACATGCCAGCTAATCTCTATCGGCAGAGAGAGACAAGGGAGAACAGAAGCTTGGATGTCTGTCAAACAGCCGCGTGTGCAGAAAGTAGCTTGTCAACGTCAGTTTTTGTGAACCGACCAATCACAGCCTGGATGGGGCAGGACATTTAAAAATTTTGACAAATAGGTGTCATTTACACTGGGGATGCTGGGGACATGTCAGGATCAAAGTGTCTCCACTCACTTATTGAAAGCTTCTGTTACAAATGTTCTGACAGCTTGCAACAAGAAATGTTAAAGAACAAATAAAACAATGCAATGTAATGCAGTTGAAATGTAGAAGAAACAAATGTGCATAGTCCAAAAAAGTAACTTAAGCTAAAACAACAAGCTACTGATTACTGCATTATATTATATTATATTTTTTTATTTTGAATTGTCACCTGCCACCTTAATTTTGTTTCCCTTCATATAAATAAAGACATTTCCACCATAAATTGGTGCAGAAATTAAATGTTTAATGCAAAAAGTGTTCTGGGGGAGGACCCCAGATCCCCCCACTGATCGCATTGAATATTATTCAAAATACTTATAATCTTTTAATCTAAATTTATAATATATTCTCATCTTGTTCTCGTGACCCAAGTGTGTCGTCACACCCCTAATCTGAGGCCTCATGTCTCCACCACTTTACAACACAAAGTGACACCCCAATCAGCTGATTTTTGAAATGTCGAACTCGTTCTTCTGAATGAAGTGGTAAGCTATATTAGTAATCTATAGCCTACAATATAATATGTACTTTGCATTTAATGTAATAATATGAAGTTCAAATAATACTAGCACCTATTTATTTCCACTTCAAGCACTGCCACCTACCCAGTTTTTCTATAACAATGTCCCTCTAGTTCCACCACTGATTTTCAAAGACACCTTACATTATTCACAAAAGGTTGCTTGTTAGGAAAATATCAACATAGATCATGTTACTTTATTTGTACCTGTAGGTGGATTTGTTTTGCAGTAGACGAGTCATCGTCACAGACAACAAACAAGAGACAGTAGATAAACATGATACAAGTAAAAGTTCCAATCATCAGAAACATGGCGTCTATATGATCTGTGCAACTTGTATTTCTGAGTGATAGCTGCTGAAACAAAGCTATTTTATACCACTTTGTTTTGCACTTTGAAGAGTTTTAAAAGAAGTTGTGGTGGCTCTGTTCCCTGGTCAGTGTCTGATGCCTGCAGACAGGACTGTCAGCCTGCTTGGTATTCTCTTTACAAGATGTCTGAGAGTCCAAGAGTCTGTGTCTTTGCTGTGAGAGCAGTCAAATATTATTGGCCCAAAGAAGAAAAAACTGATAGCTTTTCCTGAACCTGTAGGTTCATTGGCTTGAGCATGCGACAAGGTTTCTTAATTAATGTTCGATCTTCTGTTGATGGTTTAATAAGCATCCAGCCCAAGTAGGTAACACAGTGCAATTAATCTAATTGATATTTCCATTGGCTCATTTCCTGAGGGTGTGAAGGGAAACAAGTATGGATCTGTTTCCATGAAGAGGCTGATTCTTATTTTTGGATGGATGTGTTTCAGGGACCAAGTATTTCTCAGAAGACATCTGAAAGTCCTGCTGACTTAATTATACTGTCTTACATTTCTATTTTGCTCCCTCTGTGTAAGGAAAATGAAAATGGTAATGTTTTTATGGCTTTTATTGCAGAAAATTATGGCTAAGCAATCCACCAAGGAGTTTTGTTATATAGCAATGTCATCAAACACTGGACTGAATGATGATATTATACTGAGGTAGAATATTTGAATTTATGACATCTACTGACTTTGACTATGTAGGGGTGAAGACAAAATTTAAACTGTTCATTATTGTTTTGTTTTTACATCCCAACTTTTGAGATCGAAAACTTCACACAGGAAACTGTCTTGAAACATAAACCACATGTGTGTCCTACAAGATGAAATATTGTCATTACACATCACTGCTGGGGGTAAAGTGTTGGAGTAGTCAGATAATGAAAACGACCTAAAGTCTAAAGCTCCAAATAGTAGCCTCAGCCTGCAATATTCAATATATTCCACAGTATGAAAGTGTCACAAAGAAAGAACAACATGCTGTTCTGATTGTTTTGTTATTCTCAGAGCCTTAACACAGCTGGGGGAAAAACCCAACATTTCCCTTGAGTGTAGTTAACCCTGGTCTCACACAGGCGGCGTGTGCACCACGTTTTGGTTTGTCTTCAGCCCGGCGTCAACTCACACTGGAAGCGTTGTTGTTCATTTGTCATTTTGTGTGCTTCTGCTACCAATCACAGCTCTCTGTGAACCGTTTCTTTCCCGTTCCCTGCTGCATATCCCACATGGAGTATTTCAGAATAAGAGCGTTTTGCCTGCCTGATTTTGCTGACTTGTTCAGCTTTCGTTGATTTTTTTTGCTTCTGCCATGGTTAAGAAGGCTACATAGTTAAAGTGTTTCTTTTTTGTTTGTTTTAACTGTTTTTATTGTTGATATACAATTGGTAGTCTGCACAGGGTATTTTTTTTGAAAATCGACCGAATTCTATATGCCTTTTCTGTGTCTGACTTCCTGCCCGGGTCTGTCAGCATGTCAGCAGGACAACAACTTTTAAAATGTTTGTTTTCTGAATGGAGTTCGAATCGAGCTGGACTATGCTATGCTAACCTCTTCACAGTAAAGTACAATGATTTACATTTCCATTTATTCATTTAGACACTTTTATCCAAAGCGACTTACAATTGCTATACATGTCAGAGGTCGCACGCCTCTGGAGCAACTAAGGGTTAAGTGTCTTACTCAGGGGCACAATGGTGGATGGGTCACAGTGGAATAAAGTTACAGACACATGATAGCTGGAATGAAGTTACACACAAATATTTTCTGAACTCACCGGGTAGTTCAACTTCATCACTTTGTATTTTCCAAGTAATGTCCAGTTTTGTTGGATTTTTATATAAATATGAAGTAGTACTCCAACATACCTCTGGGTGCCATCCAACGCTAACAACAACAGTGGAACCGGATTTGCAAGGAAGCTAGCTGCCGAGAAGCGTGAGTGAAGATACATCAAGTTGTAATCCCAAAAACTAATTTAATAATTTAATAGAAGCAGTTAAGTCAGAGCTCCTCCTGTGGGTAAACAGCGTAGTTGTCAGAGCATAATCCAGACCGACGGGTGTTTATTTTTCCAAAAGCTGCAGCGCTGCTCCCCATACGCTTACCTGTTCTTCAGCAGCTCTCTGTCGGCCAGCAGATTGACATTGCACCGCTCGCCAGGTACTCTCCAAACAACGCTCTGAAGCCTGACGTTTGGACAATTTTACAGCTGACTGGTTTTTGCAACATTGCGTCAAGCGAATTTCTCGCTGAAGTTGAAAAATTTGACTTTTCTCTCTGCATTGACTTTGTATGTAATCAAGCTGCCCAAAACGCTGGATTCGCTTTCAGTGTGAACACACCTCAAACCCTTGAATATACTTTGGAGTGGACGCACACAGGGACAGCTGCGGACGCCACGGATGCGATCTATTATCTGGAGTCAACTTGGTGGGCTCATTCCACACATGCATAGTAGATTGATTGGTGTCCGCGTGGTCACAAAAACAGGAAGCATACGGACATCCGCAAAGAACGCCCTCTGATGACAATTTTTTTCATTATGCGAATCCTGGAGGACCCTCGCATACTTGCGGACGTGGAAAGTTTAATCCTTCCTTAAGGCAGCGCACATGCCGTCTGTGTGAGTCAGGGGTACGGGCTGTGGTATCAGTGAAATTAAAAGGGTTTACCCCTTGGGAACATGAATATACTCAGCAAAGTTTTTGACAATCTGACCTTTTGATGACGTGAAATCTAGTGTGGTGTGCTAACATTTTGGCCAAAGTTTTGTCTGAGAAGAAAAGGTCAAAGTTTTTCCAAAATGGAAGGTGTGTTTTCTCAAAAGAAAAAAATGTCTTCATGAGTTCTAGATTTCTTAGAACAAGGCATTGACTTTTCTTTAGTTCACATTTCACAGTCTGTGGCTCCCGACAAAGCAGATTGGCAGCAGCTTGCATCCTGTGTCCTATCAACAGTCAATGCTGGTTTCTTTCAACCATGACAAAGATCTTTCATTAACTTTAATCAAGTACTGTTAGTTGCCTCAACTTCACCAAACTTTGATCAAATAAGTGGCAGCTCAGGAAAACCAACAGTAATGAAGGCAAACAGACTGGCAAAATACTCAGGAAACTTTGTAAACTACTTACTTTTAAAGGAAGGTAAGAGAATAAAGTAGGAAATTGCTTTTAAAAATACATTTTCCTAAAAATGCTATGATGTTTCTACCAAAATGAAATCGATAGATATTTATTAGACCTTTCTGAAATTCATAGTGTGTCATACAGCAAACATAAGACCAAAACACTCAGACAACTGTATTACCAACACAAACATGTCTGGAGTGCTCTACAGATTATACTAAGGTGCAGCTCTCCAACACCCAGAGATTCAGCACTGTTTTATTATTTCATTGTTTGTTAAGAAATCCAATACTAGTAGGCACAAATGACCTGCGGGCCTGGTTGTTTCGGTTGGATCAGTGGTTCACTTTCATATATTTAAACATCTTAAACTGCATTAGTTGTCTGCTGTCCTCAATTGCACGCAATAAAGGCTATGGTTGTGTGTAATGAACTGTATGTTTCAATCTGTGTGTTTATTGTATATGTATTATACAAATCCTGCAATATATATTGGGCAGTCATGTTCTCTGTTCCCAATCGATTGGTTTTTAAAGCACTACTTCCATCTCTGTTGTCTTGGTGAGAACATTTTATGAATCAATGAAGCATTACTGCTGCTTGTCACAACACGAGTCTGATGCGTTTTGACTATGAACTCCCTGAATGTGTTTACCTGCAATACTGATAGAAACAAATTAACAAATAATTAAACCATAGTCATCATCATCTACTGCTGAAGTGGTTTAATTGCAGTAACTGAACATTCATCTGAGGAGACACAATTGGTCTCTCTAATGTATTCTCTAAAGCAGTTTGAATGCTGGATTGTGCCAAATTTAGGATTAGTTTTTAAATCACAGCTTCATATTCTGATCACAACTGCGTTTGAATACATAAATAAAGAAGATATTTCAAATATTACCGTGGAGGTAGACTTTACACATCATGCTGAAACTAAATGATGATTAGGTGTTTACAGATCTGCATGTCAGTGTCTTTTACAGAATGTGAGATGTTAAATATATTTTTAAAGAATTTTGTGTGCCTTTATTGAGAGAGACAGGACAGTGGATAGCATTTGGAAATGGGGGAGAGAGAGAGAGAGGATGAGTCGTAGCAAACGGCAGCAGGGTGGAAAACCCCGGGCCACTGCAATAAGGTCTCAGCCTTGTACATGGGGCGCGTGCTCTACCAGGTGAGCTGCACCTCAGAACTAGTTTAAACCGGTATGCAAATGTTCCCACTGAAATGTAGATTAAATAACAGTTATAAAATGAAAGGTGCTACTTCAAGTTATGTTACCTTTTTCAGAGGCATGGAAAAGGAAAAGGACAAGGAGAGGTGATGCCAACGTTGGACATGGCGCTCTTTGATTGGACAGACTACGAGGACATGAAACCTGTGGACACTTGGCCGTCTTCCAGGAAGAAAGGTTAGTAATTGTGATTTAGGGGTTTAAATTGGTTGTTATTTGAGAACAGATTTGGTGGAAATAATCCATATCAAACTGAATTTATCCTTAATACTATATATCAACCTATTTTATAATATTTAAATGAACAAGACTAAGAGTCTAACAATGTAAACCTCATGCTTGAGGAAAAGTCAGGGGATCACCAAAGTCATATGGATACATCCTCTGAGCACCAACAATGACTATGCACATTTTGGTGACAATCTATTTTACTGAATAATTAAAAACTTTGACCTGCTGGTAGTGCTAGAAGAAAAGTTAGGAGATCTCTTCTAGGAGCCTTGGAAATTTGTTGGTAATTCCATGGTAATTTATAATTTTTGAGATATTTTGCTCAAAACCAAATGTCAAACTCTTGGTGGCACTAAAGGAAAAATCAGGAGATCATCAAAGTCAGTAGAAATCAACCACTGGGGGACAATAAATGTCTGTACAACATTTTATGACAATCCATGCAACAGTTGTAGAGATATTTCAGTCTGATACAAAGTTTACAGACCGACAACTGCCATCCCTGGAGTTATGCAAGTGTTGTTTAAAAACTACATTAGTTACATTTTATTTAATCCGAACACAGATTTAAACTAATTCAAGTGCAACTGTGAATTTTTAAATTCATTAGGCTTTTTATTAGCACATTAATGTCACATTCTATGAAGCCAAGTAGCAGACATCTGGACTTTCCAAATAAAAATACTGTAACCAGAATGACTTTTGGATTAGGAAACATTTTAATCTCTCTCCATTTCTGGCATAAAAATATTAAGCATTAAGTATATTTTACATATTGGAGATAACAGCTAACTCATACCTGAACTGTGTTGAAATGGTGGTGTATAAATTGAGTGAAAAATGTGTTCAATCCTAGCATTGTACAAACACAAATGGCTTCATCAGAATACACCTGACATAACATGTGACAATCAATTGATCTGTTTGGTTGAGGCGATATATTGATCAGTTGACTTTAGGATCAAATTGTTTATTTCATTTCCCTACTGCAGACAAAAGGCGGAGTAAGAACCTCAGCAGTGGAAATATGACTGTAGACTCTGATGCCATCGAGCCATGTGACCACCACCTGGACTGTCTCCCAGGTCAGTCTGCATCATACATGGACCGCAATACAACTCGGTGATGCTCCAAAATACAAAAGTTAAAATTTACTCAACTATTTTTCCTACAAACAACAGAAATTAGATTATGTGAAATCAGTAATGTTGTCTTTATACCAAAGGAAAACAAGAGCCAGTTTTTCCTCAGGGTTGTACAGATGTTTTTTCATACCTGATACTTGAAAACATGCCAGAATTGAATTGTAATATTGTCATTTGGGCCTTTAAAAGCTAAAGTTCAGAGAAAAACCTGAAATCCTTACATATCATTTCACACCAACGCTAATTTGCTTCATCAGGACCTTGTGGGCATGGTTTGATCAGATTTGATTGACAGTATCTGACCATATAAACAAACAACCCAACAGCTATCATTACATTTCAATTGAAATATTGCTAAATCCTGATTGGTTAATAGAAGCATGTGACATCATGTTTTTCCAACTGAGCCCCACCCACTTTTGAGAAAAGCAGAGGCGAAAACAAATACAGAAATACTTAATGGATTAACCAAAACTGCTTTAACTTTGGCAGAACAATTTGTGTTAATATAGGACCTTGTTGCTCATAGTAAGAAGCTGACTGAGTAAATTAGTTTCCAAGGCCTTTAAGATCGTAAGGAGCATGCCATTTCTGACAGAAATGATCACTTGTACAACTTTAAGTTATTTTCATTGTTTCATATGAATGTTCTACATGGTGGTATCACGTGTTTGGATGTTGAATGTAATGTGTGCTTTATGTGAAAGGTTCTTGTTGTGACCTGAGACAACATGAGTGTAAACCTCACAACCGAGGCCTCAACAACAAATGCTATGATGACTGCATGTGTGAGGAAGGTAAGTAAGGAGAGCGTGGTCAAAATGTACTAAATGATTTTAAAAGTTGAGGATCACACAAGACATGGGTTGCTGTTTAAAGAAATAGTTTGACATTTTGGGAAATAGGTTTAATTGCTTTCTGACAGAGTTAGATGAAAAGATTGACACCACTCCCATATTTCTCATTTGAATATCAAGCTACAGCAAGCTAACAGTCTGAGTAGTTGCCAATGGAGTAAGTGATTGAATTGTGGGGAATCAAATTTTGTGTAGCATGTTCACATTGACAAAAGTTTAAACATTTATATTGGTATGCACACTCCAAGTAGCTTAAAACTAGCTCAAACTGGTGACATGCTGGGCTTCAAGAGGTTTTATACATCCAAAAAAAGTAAAGTAAGTTCTCAATGAGACCTGTGTTTATTTGTTAAAATGTGGCCAGTAAAAGGGACAGACTTTTAATTTAATTTTTATAGTATATGTTAAGCCATGCCATTTCCCTAAGTCTCACTGTTTATAATAAAATTTTTAAAAGCCTTTGACTAGTAATGGGTAGAAGTCCCTAGAATGGCCCAAATTAGTAGCAGACTGACTTAGTTGTAAACAGAAAATGTCTTAGTGTTAATAATTACAGTTTGGAAGTTTGGAAATGTTCATTTGATAGATTGTTATCTGTATGTGCTTTAGAGGCAGATATCACTACAACGTCAGTTGTCAATAAAATAAAATGGTCTAATTGCCTCTGATGGGTTTAGTGTTACATGAGCGTTTTCATAATGTTCATTTTTACATTCTTAGATTCTATAGCATTGCAGATTTAGCTATGTATGTGTCTTACAACACATCCACACATATCTGTTTTAATTCAAATAACAGGGTGTTTATGACCTTTCAGGGTTTCGTTGTTATGCTAAATTCCACCGGAAGCGGCGTGTGACCAGGAGGAGGGGTCGCTGCGTTGTACCAGAGTCAGTCAGCAGTGACCAAGGAGGCTTCATCACTATCTGAGGAAGAGGAGGTGGTGGCCAAGATGGAGGAGCTTGAATGAGTAGGAGCAGGAAAAATAAGCCCTTGACAGAGTAGATAGTACAGCCAAGACATCACATTACACTGCTAACAGACCCAAGTGCTGAAAGGTGACAGCTTGCTGGTTTTTCAAATCAACTCCACAGCATAAAGCATCCAAATGTCAACATCTGGTGAGGTAAAACAAAATAACAGTTGACGTAACTGGATATACTATTTGAATGTTCATTGTGGGATGAGCCACACCTTCCAATTCAGCAAATCACCATCTTTAAGCATTTGTTCAGTTCAGTTAAAACCTGTCCATCAGTCTTAATTCAGTTTTAGTCACTCCAGCATCACCACAGAAGCACATGTACAGTATCTCACAAAAGTCCATCACATTTTTGTAAATATTTGATTATATCTTTTCATGTGACAACACTGAAGAAATGACACTTTGCCCCAATGTAAAGTAGTGAGTGTACAGCTTGTCTAACAGCATCAATTTGCTGTCTCCTCAAAATAACACATCACACAGCCATTAATGTCTATCCCACTCGCAACAAAAGTGTGTACACCCCTAAGTAAAAATCTCCAAATTGGGCCCATAATGCCAATATTTTGTGTGACCACCATTTTCCATCACTGCCTTAACCCTCTTGGGCATAGAGTTCATCAGAGCTTCACAGGTTGCCACTGAAGTCCTCTTCCACTCCTCCATGACAACATCACAGAGCTGGTGGTTGTTAGAGACCTTGTGCTCCTCCACCTTCCATTTGAGGATTCCCCATAGATGCTCAGTAGGGTTTAGGTCTGGAGACATGCTTGGCCTGTCCATCACCTTTATCCTCAGCTTTTTTAGCAAGGCAGTAGTCTTCTTGGAAGTGTGTTTGTGGTCGTTATTGTACTGCCCTGCGGCCCAGTATCCCTCCGAAGGGAGGGGATCTTGCTCTGCTTCAGTATGTCACAGTACATGTTACAATTCATGGTTCCCTCAATGAATTGTAGCTCCCCTGTGCTGGCAGCACTCATGCAGCCCCAGACCATGACACTCCCACCACCATGCCTGACTGTAGGCAAGGCACACTTCTCTTTGTTCTCCTCACCAGGTTGCCGCCACACACGCTTGACATTATCTGAGACAAATAAATGTATCATGGTCTCATCAGACCAAGCCTGAGACCTTGTAACACTAACAAGTCACATGACACCGCGGAGGGAAAATGGCTAATTGGGCCCAATTTGGACATTTTCAGTTAGGGGTGTACTCACTTTTGGTGCCAGCGGTTTAGACATTAATGGCTGTGTGATGTGTTATTTTGATGGAACAGCAAATTTACACTGTTATGTACACTCACTAGTTTACATTGTAGCAAAGTGTCATTTCTTTAGTGTTGTCACATGAAAAGATATAATCAAATATTTATTTAAATAAATTGGTCAGTACCCTCGAAAACGAGATAGTACATCTCAAGGGGTTTTTGTCCTGAAAATAAATACATTTTCTTATTTACAAAAATATGGGGGGGTGTACTCACTTTTGTGAGATACTATACATGTTGTTTAAAGATAAGGAGGGGCTTTTCAAAGCTCTGTCAGCCCACAATGACCAGTTTGTAGACAATTTGTTTTTTTGTTTGTTTTAAATTGGTATACAAGCTTCGATTCACTGGAAACACATCTCTGAGTGAAATATGTAAACTCAATTATGGTTGCTGTTGGTTTTTGAGCTAAAGCACACTTTGTGAGTTTTGGAAAACACATATTGAAATCCCTCTCAACAGTTTTTCTTGCATCTTATTGTCTGAAATATTTGTCACTTCAAGGTTCTGGAGATTTTCTTGCTAATCTGGGCGAAACAATGTTTACACATAATTTTTAGTATTGAATTACTGTGCTTGGAGTCCCAATGGGAGGCTTTTACTGCTTTAGGCTTATTCAAATTGTAAAGCTGTCACTCACAGAAATTATACTAAAATGACTTTGACATAGTTTCTGTATGAGTTATCTGCAACATTTTGTTTCTAAACATTAATTGTAAATGGTATTTGAACCCAGTCCTGAATTGTAAATATGAATGTTTGAATTGCCAACAGCTTTTTGTTAATTTAACATCATTTCTCTTCAAATATACTTAACAGTAGAATGATAAACAAAGATGCGTGTTTGATCTTCCTTTTACATGTCTTAATATATGTTTTTATTTATACTGTACTTAAGCACATGTTTGTCTGTATATTGTGTTTTCTGTCGTTTTTGTTTTCATGATTAAACACTTGCTAGGATAAACATGTTGTGGTGTAAACCTGCCTATATTTGCAACACTGACCTTAATCTATGTCAGGCATTAGCTTGTATTACTAATGGTTTTTTGTCCCATCAACAGTAACTTTCACAAATATTTTGTGTTGTTAGACTAAAACAAATAAACATTTATATTTGTAAATTGCATATAGGTTACATATATAGACAAATGATCCTATTGTTATAAATATATCACAATAGAAGTCTTTTATTACTGAATGCACGTTTATGTAAGTGGAAACTAAATCTGTAGCTTTACATTGTCCTTTTTTACAAACGGGTGTAGCAAAGGCTCGGACAACATGATGTCCTTCAGTGTGCAGTCTGAAGTTTGCATTGTGATGTTGGATTGGACAGAACAAATTTTTGTCTTTCTGTCTTGTTTGAGCTATCTGATAGGCCTCAGCCCCATGAATTCTCAAAGGATACAGCAGTGGTGGAGGAAGTATTCACAGATCCGCTTAAGTTAAAGTACAAAAGTATTATGAGCAAAATGTACTTAGAATATCAAATGTGAAAGTCCTAGCCCTGCAAAATGCCCCAGTTACAGATATATTCTTTTATATTACATTATTAGATTGTTAATATTGATTCATCATTGTGAAAGCAGCATTTTCCTGGTGTAGCCTGAGGTGGAGCTAGTTTTAACTACTTTATATACAGTGTGGTAGTTTACTTCAGTGGATCCTAACCGGGCAGTCGGGTCTCTTATCTCCAGAGGTTCACAAATCATAGAGGTCATAAATTGATAAATCAGTTTGAAAACAAGAAAATACTAAGTTCTGCTATATATATTTACATACATCTTCTCACTTTTATCTATTTTGCTTTTATTGTGAAATATTTACTCATTTAGCTGACACTTTCATTCAAAGTGACTTACAATTGCTATGTATTGTGTTACATCTGGAGCAACTAGGACTTCAGGGTCTTGCTCAGGTGGATTGATGTTGCAGTGGGAATTGAACCGAGATCTTTTACACCAAAGGCATGTGTCTTAATCACTGCCCCATCACCTCCCCACAGGGTGGATAATTTGACATATTTTGGCAACAATTATTAAAATTAAAACATCTGAGGAGTTTAGTGAGGAAATAACTTTGGTGGAACTGCAAAAACGTAAAAACACCGCAGCACTGGAGTAAATGTTTTGAAGAAAGAGGGAAATTTAATGTCTTGTTTCTTTCCTTCATTTTCTAAGAATGTGGTTAAAGTTTTGAGAAACAGTGAAATTCTTCTTAGGGATGCTTTAGAACAGTAAAAATCCTGACTTTTGTTCTATGAGGATCCACGTGCCATTATCTCACTTAAAACAGATTTTGTCACATTTTCCAAACACATATTCTTTTCTTGAAAATGAGGATTGTTGAGTCAGTTAAAAAGCGCTATCTATCTCCATGTGATAAAATGAACGCTGCAATCTTTGAAGCTCATTATCTCCCTACTACGGTGAATGGTGTCGGAACCATTTATGCTAAGCTTAGGACACATTAAAGCAAGTGCAAGCAATAACATTCAGCACGTCTCCGTTCCGAACACAGAAGGCTTCTGAAAATCTATCTGTATCAATATTTGATTCGATGAAGAAAGTAAGGCTCATTTTTCTTTCCTAACCACCAACTCAGTCGGTCTGTGATTGTGCCATCCTGATTTACGGTCACAGAATAAAAGCAGTAGTGATGTATTTTTAATAGTTACCTCTGACAGGGTGCTCTGGTGGAACGGCCTGGCCAGCAGCCAGCGAATTGATAGATTACACACAGCCACATCCCGGCAGAGCTGCAGCTTCACATCACCGACACCACAAAGGCACTTACCTTGGCTTCCTTAAAGTAATTACCAAAGTTGTTATTTTAACCCAACTTTTCAACATCAGGACACTCTCAAAAGGACATGGGTACAACAGTGAGCACAATTTACATATTGTAATAAAATTGAAAGTTAAGGTGAAATTTCTCTAAACAGCTTCAGAGATAATCAAACTGACCATAAATCATGAAAATCAATAAACACACACAGAAATGCTCTAGCATCACTTTATGCACTCTACCATTCACTTGTCAAGTCTGTCACAGCAGGTTAAGATGTAAAAGGGATCATTTATTTCTAACTACACCAGTTCCTCTGATGGTTAAAGGCATTACAGCTCAAATTAAATAACGTGTCCTACATTTATCACACTGCAATCTCATTTTGACCCAGAACTACATACAAACACATTTGTTACAGAGTATTAGGACTGCTACATTTGGCTCTGAAATGTTTGAAAGCAGAAATATTTCAATCAGGAGGGGGGAAACTTGAGTCATGTTCTATCACAGGGGTCAGAGGTCACTAGGAGGTCAGGGTTCACACTGGATATGGGAGTCCAGGGGCCATCTGCCATGCTTAAAGCATACAATGGATCATCTCCTTTAAGGTATAAGGGGACAGAAGCATGAAAGACCGAGTCAGACGTTTAGCATTTTAAAGACTTTCCCACTTAGATCCACAGTGACTTTCTTTGAGTTCAAGGGTTAAATGAGCTTAAATCCCAAGACTGGCATCATTTAAGACAAGGAGCAGGGAGTAGGGCAGATGTCAGTCACAAAACCGAAAGTGAAGTGACAATATTTCAAAGGGAGTAAGTAGACATGTTTATTTATGGACACATAAATGAGAAGTATGAGTGTGCAACTTTTATCTTGACCTTGGAAAAAACTCGTGGTCTACTTACCAGCTTTTCCCAGCTTTTAAACTTTGCATTGCAAGGTCTTCATCAGTGGAGGGAATTTGCTCAGTCATTAATACGTGACCTAAGGATGAAACTTCACTCACAAAATAACAAGTGAGAGTATAATCAGGTCAAAATAGATAACAGAATAAGATTTACAGGTGAGAGGACGATGAAGTGTTTCTGAGGAGATTAATTATTTTATTATTAAGTATCTTATTATAAACTAGAAGTATTTTCTGTCTCTGTTCTTTTGGACTGCTTTAAAGGGGTGGTATTAGGCTCATTTTCAGGTTCAAAATCTTAACTAGCGGTTGTACTAGGAAAGGTTTATATGGTTAAATTTTCAAAAAACATCATATTTTTCTCATACTGCACATTGCTGAAGCTCTTCTTTTCAGCCTGTCTGTTGTACGCTCCGCTTTTGAGCTACAGAGTGATGCATCTTACTTGTACCATATCTTTTTTGGGAGTTGCACTTGTGCAGTTCCTAGGTAAGAACTACTAGCCAATCAGAAGCAGAGAAGGGCGGGTTGTAAGAAACAAGGTAGTGTGATCCTTATCAAAGCCGAGACCGTGACCTAGCAGATGGTATAAGTTATTACCAGTCCACAACATCATTGTTCCACATCTTACCATCAGGACTAAACGTTGAACTGTTGCCGGTGTTCTGACGATCTATGCTGCCTTGATGAAAATGCTTCCATAGCGCAAATCGATAGACTCGACTCTACTCGTCCCTGCTCTGTTTTCCATTGCAGATAATACCCAGAGATAGCGACGCCACACACAACGGCCGCGACGTAATGTTCAATACGACACACACACCAGTGATCCACACAGCTCTTAAAATATATGCAGTCTATGGTTAAAACGTTTGAATATTCATCAGAATGTAAAGACAGATAAGCAGTATTAAAACCTACCAGCTGTGTTTTCCTCTGCCGTTGTTGCTGCCTCACACGCTCCTCCCACGGGTCAGCACAGGCTTCCCCTTCTGCCACTTGCGGAGCTCGGCAACTCCGAAAATATTCATCATATTTATTTTCCGACATCACTTCTCGTAAAGCTGTCAATATTTGAAATCTAAACAGCTGATTTCTCACCTCAAAACTTCTCAGAAATGGATTTAGTGATGAAATGCCATACGAAACCTGTAAAATAAACTTTATGTTGCTGGCTTCTGTCTGGTGCAATGATGATGCACTGAATAGTGAATATTCTCTCTGACTAATCAGCAGTCTTTTGTGTTTCATCGTGTCACGTGATACGAAAAAAAGTGCCTGGAAGCAGGTACAGGTACAACATTTCTACAATGGAAACCCAAACAAAGGCGAGTCGAACCAAAGGGCGTCCGCTCAGACTAGCTTGGTTTGAGGGCGTGTCTGACCCTGTCAGCCGCTAGGCAAGCTTTATGACGCGTTTGCATTGTGACGTCACAAGTCAAGGAAGTGAAGGGTTGGACTACAAACGAGCTGTTTTCAAGCAGTTCTGAGCACAGCTTTCTGTGGGAGATGGGAACTCCCTTTGGGCTCTTTCACTTTGCAAACCTGTTACATGCACAAAAAAGATATACAACTCAATAAAGGAGAGGGAAAAAGCCAAAAAGCATAAAACCACCCCTTTAAAATTAGATTGAGCGATGTAAAAGAAAGGATCACAAATATGTCTAACATTATTACAACTTATTTTCCTAGTTTTTGTCATCATCACTATCAATTGTGTATTGTACTCTCCAAATAATTGCTGGGATCTGTCTAATTGTCTGTCATTGTTCCCAGACCTCTGCATTTTCTTTGATGAGTTAAATGACATGCCTACCGATAGAAATGATGGCCAAAACTAGTAAAAGAAGACTAAAGATGTGATAAATTTGACAGCAGTGTGTCTTCCACAGAAAAGAGATAAGTGAACACAGCAAGACAGTGAAAGATAAGATCACACTCCTCCTTAGTATAACACTGACTGTTAAAGGTAAAACAAAAACATACTTGTTTGACATCAGGAATTTTGACTGTGACACTGACAAAAACTTAGGACAGGGGGTCCCTACAAATCAACAGATTTCATCCTCTTGGGATCATGAATACTAAACTTTCACGTTAGAGCAGAGCAGAATTTGTAAATGTAGATGCAGATTCTTTCTAAGGAACAAAAGGTTGGGAGGATTGATGGGCTAAAATCTAAATACATCTCCAAATGCCACAATCAAGCTGATAAAAGACAACGGTGAGCAAAATCGGAGTCATTCCATGTTATCAACCCCTTTTCTAACCCTAATTTAAGTAACCTTAACACTAATTTGTCCAGAAAAGCTAACTGAGAAGATCTGTTGGAGATGTTGCAAGGGGGACAAAGTGTTGCATCAGTCATTCACATCAGAGTTTTTGTAGTTACTGTAGTGGTTACTTAAGGGGCTACATGTCTGTAAAGGTTGCTGTGAATACATTTTGTGTATCTGCCTCAGTTATTGTATGACGGATGGATAGTAAAGCAAAAGAATAACTCTATGGCTGTCTTACTCAAATGGGTCAAACATCCAAACCTTATTGGCTTATGCTGTCATGATAGCAGCACCACTTGGTCCAGATTGAAATGTCTTAACATTTCATCCAACTATTGGATAAATTGCACTGGAATTTTGTACAGACATTCATGGTCCCCAGAGGATGAGTCCTAATAACTTTGGTGATCCCATAACTTTCCATCAACAATTCAAAATTTAAATTTGTCCAATACTTTGGTGTATACCCAAAAGACTCTTCACTTTATCTAGTTAGTTTGCCAACATAACTCAAGATTTATACTAACGGTGAGTGACCGAGCAACATTATGTAACTTTTCTACTACAAAATAACAGGTGATAGAGAATGGGTGACATAACCACACTCAGCAGCTTCTATGGCAGTACTTTTCAAAGTGGGTCCTTGAAGGGGATCCTGGGTTCCCCAGTAAAAAGGTGAATCATTTATTTTCTTCTAATTCCATCCATAACTAACACGACAGAATGAATGATTACTTGGGTCTTGGGTTTCATCCACTTTCTGTACTAAAACATCCAAAAGCAACAATTTTATCAGATCTTATCTGTGATATAATTTGTGTCAGTTTAAGGGTCCTTGATGTGAAAAAGTTTGAGAACTACTGCTCTATCAACATAATGTTGGCTAATGGCATAGGTGAAGAGGTCAAAGAGGAAATTACATGTATTATGCAAGGGGAAGGGGCACTAAATCACACCAAATCTGATATAATGTCGCTTTAATCTTTTTTAATATCTTACCCATTGCTAATATTTTTTGTTAGTGTTACAGATGATGAAGAGCTACAAGGTCTAAATATTGTTTTAGAGATTTTACCAACTTCAGTATCAAAATGGATTGATGACTGATTAACTGCATAGATTTAAAGGTGTTGAATTTAAACAAGTTAAAATATTGGTCCTTGTGTTAAAAACAAAAACCTTAGTCACAACAGGACCTTTTGAAATAATGACATTGCTCCCAGCATGTGATGTGTTGCATGTGATGTTATTTGGTTCAACTGACACAATTATATAAATATATATATAAATAGCTTATCATTGTTCTATGTTCTTATATGTTATTCTAACTGAGAAACTGAGCAGTATTTATTAAATTTTTAAACCACTGGAGGTACACCACCCTAACTGAAAGCTGGAAATAAAATAAAAAAACTGTGACCACTTTGTTAACGCTCATGTGGTTTCTTCCTTCCTGGGCGACTGAGGCCCAGTGCAGAGCAGTAGGAGGAGCAGGTAGGGGTGAGGTGGGAGGGAGTCACATGGGAAACAGTCAGGCTGCTGTCACATGGTTTATGTTTGCAGGCTGAGCTGAGGGGAGGAGGAGTTTTGGAGAGAAGTTTGTGTAAGAGAAAACCTTGGTATTCTTTCATGTAGCCCCCGCAACAAGTACAAGAGCTGCTTTGACCAAACAGCCTGTTATGGAAATCCCTGCCATAAATCTAAAGGTGAGTTTGCTATTTTACTTGATTGTCATGTTGTGTGGAAGTCTTTGTAATGTGTTTAACAAAGACTGGTGTTACATTATGTGTTAATGTCCACTGTGTTGCTCAGTTCTCATTTGTAATTCCTCTGTGTGGCAACCCTGTCTCAGACACAGATCACAGTAAAGCAGTGAAATGTATGTTTGTTGTTGTTTTTTGTTAAGTTATTTAGCAGCTATAGCCTCCAAAAATATGTTTTTTAAGTGCATTTGAGATCATAGACTTCACTGTTATGTTTTCAGTGATGAGCAGCAGGCTCATGGACAGACTAAATAACATTACTGGACAAACATAGTGATTAATCTGCTCATTATAGGAGATTTTATATGTGTACAGCTTTGGCAATGAGCAGAAAAACTGATATACAGTGAATTTGCTACTGGATATAAGAAGTTATCACATGAACCAAATAACAATCAGTCAGTCATTTCTGATGTGTCCACTTGTTGTGTTTGAAACTTTGGCAGGAAATGCTATTAGAGTGACTGTTCTGTGAGGAACATATATAAATGAACTGATGCCTTTGTGCAATTTGTGGAGCCATGAAATCAATCATCCTGATGCAGCTTCACATTTTATGCCGTTTGCAAAATGATCACGTTTTACGTTCAGTTCTGTAGTTGCTTGCTTTGTTTTACTTTTGAGCTCACATAGATGCACCCAGTGCTGCATGATATGATTATTTTCAGTATTCATTAATCTATTTTTTCCTAATTAATCATTTTATTGTTTGGGCTATAAATTAGAAAATTGTGCAATATGTCCATAACAGTTTCCCAGAGTCCAAGGTGACACCTTCAAATGTCCTTTTTTGTCCACCCAACTTCCAAAAAAGATATTTGCTGATATAAAACAGGAGTTTTTCGTTCATAAATGATTGATCAATTTTCCAAATTGTTTTTGTTTCATTTTCTGTGGAGTGACTAGTCCTTCCAGCTATAGACCGAAGTGTGACCACAGGAAAGGAATAAATGTGGTTTAACTTTAAGTTAACAATCCTATGTTTCTTTTTAACACTAGTCTTTCGTTCTCCATCACAGGCCATAGTTCTGCTGCACTGGCTGCTTACAACATGGTGAGTGTGAGCACTTTTTTTTTTTCACATACCTGAGGAATTTCTCTCCTCCTCTGGCACACACACAAAATCATATCTGCACAGAGACTGCCTCAAAATCTTAAACCCCTTCAACTCCCAATACCCATATGTACAATCAAACATAATTCTTCAAATGTGACTTGTGTTTTGTGTGAATTGTATTTTTGCTGTAGGGGATGCATGATTGCGTGGCTGCCCCTCTCCTTTGCTTGGGGGAACTTCAGCATTTTAGCCCTTGGGGTCTGGGCCATTGCACAGAGGGACTCGATTGATGCTGTGCTTATGGTGAGTCTTTGCCTTTATTCCTACACGCAGGCTGCGATCTTAATGTCATGTGACACACACAGGAGTCTAACTATAGGCACAGCAATGCATATCCATGCTAACCTATTTGTCTGTGGAATCCAGGACAAACTGTGAGCGTCCCTTTGAGAAAAATAGCCTCTCTAATTCAGCACAGCGCGCAGTAGCTGTGACTTTTGTGGTGCATCAGGTTACAGCACCAGGGGCCGGTAGTCTTAGGCCAGTCTTATTTGTGCATTTAGATTAGACAGTTTCACAAAAATAAAGACTGATATATTTTAAGCCGCCACCCAACCACCCTACCCTAACTTTGAACCACGACTCATGTTTCTATGCTAACAATTAGTGCAGCTGCTGACCACTGGCACCAAATTACACAAAAGAGGAAAACATGGCTCATAATTTGTGGTTTGCTAAAAGTCTTTTGGAACAGGCAATAAGAAGAGTTTTTAGAGGGCACAGTAACCTGTCAGTCAGTTGCTTTAGATTGTCCAAAGAAGTCGTCCTGAGCCTGAATGACAATAATGTATACCACCAAGTGTGTCTGGAGTTTTGACCTCCTCAGACTTTTTCCCTTCTCCCTGTGATACTATGAAAGTATGTGATGTCGGGGGGTCTTGCCCACAATACTTTCTCAAATTAGTCCTATTTACAAAGTCAACAACTAGAATTGAAGCCAAAGTGAGAGGGTCTATGAGAGGTACCGTAAGAAAAAAAATAGCTACCCAATTTCTAGCTTTTGGAGAATTATTTCTTATCCCAAAATATGTATTTGACAGCCCCAGATAACAAACGCAGTAGAGACATTTCCCCTCAGAAAGCTCTTTTCTCATAATTGGAAGGACTTTATTTTGTTGCAAGGAATCTTTCAATGTGGCATAATTATAGATATGTTGGCATTTCACAGCATGAAAGCACTTTCCATACTGACACATCATCTCTGTCCATTAAGATGCCTTTCTCTTGTTCTTTTCCTGTAGTTTCTGATCGGGATGGTTGTGACAATATTGACCGACATTATCCATTTTGGGATCTATTACCCGCAAATTGAGTTAACAACAACTGGAAGGGATTTGTATCGCTTCAGCGCAGGAATGGCCATCCTCAGCCTGCTGCTCAAACCTGTGTCCTGCTTCTTCGTCTACCAAATGTACCGTGAACGTGGAGGAGATTATAACATTAACTTTGGTAAGTGCTATAAGCGGACACAAGTATGTTAACATGAGGAGTTTGTAGACTTGAATTGTGGAAGTGATCATATGTGACTGGGCTGATAATGAAGAAGAGTGGGTGCTGCACAGATTTCTAGCTCTGATAAAGCAGGAACAGGAATTTCAAAAATGATTCTTACAGCAGAAGCTGATGATATCTTCCAGCATACTGGATATACATAGAAAATCAAGTAAGTGAATTTTATTCCCTTTTGGGAAACAGATGACACATAAAATACATAACAAGGTTTCATTATTAAGCAAGTGGTAAATGAGAAATTTCAGAACCAGTGATAAACAATCTATAAAATCTGAGGTTTCCTACTCCCCACAAGCCCTGAGTGTGACCAAAGCTGGAGGTACAGTGTGATGCATGTGTCCAGGGGCACTTTGAGATCCTCCCTATGTTGTTTTATGCATTTTGTCATGAAAGGCCTGCCAAGTGCAGCACAACAGGGATGACTCTGTGCTAAACCACTTGCAGATGATTTCAGAGTCAAATGAATTAGTTACAGTCACAAGACATTTCAAATGCAGCAAAATGTCTGGGCTGCAGTTCGACCGCTCAAGGAAATCATTTCTCCACGAGTTGTTTACAACATTTGTGTGTCATCCTGGCCACCAATTTATACTGCATGCAGGATCATATTAATCCCATGCGGGCTGAAAAATGTCTGCCATGATAGAAAAATAGTACAGGATTGATGTGCCAGAGCAGCATGTTTATCCACAGAAATAGAGATTTTGTGATGTTATTGGCGGTTGAGCATATAGCTTTCTCCTTGTAGGCAAACAAATAAGTACGCTTCATTGACTGGTCAGGAGATAGCCCACTCAATGTGTGTTCTTTGATTAATCGTGTGTGGCCATTGATTTTAGGACTTGCACTGCTGGGAGCTTTTCCATCAGAAATCCCACTGATTTGTAATGTCTGCTGGATGTTCCTCATGGCGTCATCTATATGCATTAACCAAAAGTGGTTTTGTTCATCATTTGTAGTGTAGGAATTTGATGGTAATGAGACTGGTTCCATACAGGGGTAGTGAGCTTTTCTTTTTTACACTGGTTTAGTGTTCGTCTTCATAAATAGAACATAAAAAAGGATGAACATAAAGCAAGAGTTGTATGTGTAATGTATTATAAAGTGTATTTGTTACCAGCTAAAATAGTCATTTATAACACTACACACTAGGGAAAGTAATGAAATGGTTCCTACATTGTGACCAACAATGTAACAAAATACTTCACCTGATTTGACTGTCTGGAGGATAATTGAATATTGATGAATCTGCTCTCTGTGGTTTTACTTTAACACCACATACACACAGCAGGTATATCCATTAGACTGTGATTGGCTGCATAGTGACTGATGAATATTGCTAATGTTAATTTTAGACAATGTGTATTTTAATTGCTGCATGATTGCATAGCTGCCATCAACCTGGTTCCCTGCTGCACCAAGCACTCTGGGAACCAGGCAATCAGGTGCATGTGAATAAACTGTTGATTCAGGTATTCAAGTACACCTCATTTTTGATTGGCAGTCCTCTAATGCTGGTTGGGTTAAATCACTCTGGTTTTGTGTATTTAGTTTCATTTATATTTTGCTTAAGACAAGGCTGTAGGACTGAGCGATCACACGTTTAACATTAAATTAAGCATTTGCTAAACAACTCCCCCTGAACGTTGAGGCTGGTCAGGCTTTGGATTTCTCCACATGCTGAAGCAGTGCGTATGGAGATGTAATAAGAACCATAGTTGGTATACGAAACATTTTTGCATGCCCAGCTAAGTAGTTTACTTCCTTCCATAGTAATGTTAACCTTACAGTGGTTTGGTCCACTGTCTACCTTTATAAGACCCTCAGCGACTTTATTCCTCAAAAGCGATTAGCAGCAAATCTAGTGATTTATTCAGACCATCAGAGGGAAAGTGAGGAATATACAAAGGTATTATTGTGATTATATTTTAATTGCAGATGTATTCCCATACATGTCGCTCAGAGGAATCTCAGTCAGTGGCTCTCCCTCTGCTCTCGCACCGTGTGCACAATGGCAGGATTGAGACGGAGTCCCCACCAGTAGTGACATGAAATATCCGCCCTTTTCAGCTAGATTGTGGTTACACAGTCGATTATAGGGGACCTATTATACTGCATTTCCAACCCTATATTGTAGATCTGTGACTCCTGTATGGTGGCTTTGCACAATTCAAAGTTCCAAAAAGTACTTTCTTTGTTCTTATTCTGGCTCTTAATGCAGGCCCTCATTTCAGCATCTGTCTGAAACAAGCTGTAGATGCTTCTGTTTCTTTCCCCAAAGCCCACTGTCTTCTGATTGGCCATTGTCTTATGTGTATACCAGGTTGCTGCAGGGATACGTCTACATGTTCCTTTGTGGGCGTGGCCAGAATTCTCTGCCTGGTGTAAATGACCATATCTAGAAATCCGGCTCGGAATGACATCATACAGAGCCATTAGTAGAAAAAACAGTTCAAAACAGAGCATTCAGAACAGGGGGATTTCTGAGGTTTTAGCTCACAGGGATTTCTTTTAAATACTTTTACCTCATCATTTGAAACTTTGGTCATGTTTAATATGAACATCTGACATTGTAACATTATAGAAATGCTAGAAAATATGAAAAAACATATGTTTAGGATTTTGTCAAAACCTGCATTTCTTGCATGTCATCATTTCTTACATCACTGTCTTGCTGTCACACTTTCACGTTGTCAAGTGAAAACTTCTGTTGTCTGTTATGATTTGACTCTTTGCCTTGTTTCTTTTCTTTTCTCTGCTGCCTTGACATTTGACTTCTCAGACTTGGAAACCTCTGTGGACAGTCGATGCACTACGGATAGTGCTGACAGTGCCTTTATTGGCCGCCGCTATTGATTCCAGGCTTCTTCCTTTTTACCATTTCTCTTCTCCAATCATCCTCTTCCATCCTCTCCCACACAGGAAGTAAAATTACAAATCAGGCTGCAGGACAAAAAATAAACAGACTTTTCATTTTCTTGGTATTTCTCTCTTGTTGGCTTGTTGATGTTCTGTTGTCCATCTTTCTCTTTTTAGTTATTTATATTAATGTATCCTTTCATCTGTCTATTCCCACCTCCATCAGTCCTCATTACCCTCCCATACCTTCCTGAATAGCTGTATTTGTCAGTAAAATATCATTGTATTGATATCTATTGTATGACATGGGTTTATATGAATGTGCAAGTTTGCATCAATGTATTATTCATTATTTTACTCTCCAGACACCTCATTTCTGTTTGTGTATTCTGTTTGCATATATTTAAAGCAGAGCGGCATGATGGTGCACATTTTTAAATCATCCTAATTAAAATCAACATAATGTTGACTTATAATAGACAATGATTGTGACCTGAATGTGAAATGTGAAAAAGAGTAAGGTTGTTGATGAGCAACATGATGCAGTTTTTATTTTAGGATCATTAATGTATATTTATGTTTTAAAATAAAATAAAATAATACACATTCCAGTTCTACAGTAGTAGTAAAACTGAATATATACTTCAATCATCCAAATCCTCTGCAAAGAAAGTAAATGGCTTGTTTGATTAGCATTAATATGTGCATGTTTGTCACAGTAATAGGACTCTGGGCCATGCAGAGGTAAGAGTGTTTGAACTTCCCAAAACACATTATTGGTATTCTGGCCATGTCAGAGTGAGGGCTGTTTGTTTTTGAGCATCAGAGGGAGTCCTGTCAGACTTTTCAGATGGAGTATGTCAGTGCCTTCATAGAATCCATTATAAAACATGTTTACATGAGATATGATGCACCCAGTCAGGTTTTCAATATAAACGGCTCCAAAGAATCCTGGATTACTTATGTCAGAAAATTCTGCTCATTCAAGAAAGACTCTTTAAGGTTTTAAGACTCATTCTCAAATCATTGATGGCGATCTGTTTCTGTGGCCAATTTCTCTCCCATTAGTCAAAGAACAGAACAAGCAGATAATCAGACAGTAGTGGATGTTAAAAGAGAGTGATGAAATGAGATGAATTTCAGAACATATCAGCAAGATTTTTTTGAATGTAATTTGCTGTTTTCTCAATACAGCGTCCGTTAGAGGAAATGTGGGCTTTACTGTATGTTGGCAAAGACCTGAGTTTCCAACAGTATAACCTGTATTTATCCAGAGTGGGCCAGATGCTCAAGTCAGGATAACAAATCAGCCCAAGTGTGTCATGAATCTGAAATGAGTGTGAAACTTTTAATATCAAGAAAAGGTTGTGTAAAAGCGTTCTAAGGGCTCCTTTCTTGTGTTTAAATATGTATATTGCAAGATCCTTGATTAGTCGCAGTGTTTCTAAGCAGATATGATTATGAATAATACATTTGCATGGCAGAGGTTGTGTGTGTTGATGATGTTTCGGCTTGTCTCTGCAGGTTTTCCCTCTGTATCACGGAACAGAGATGCCTACCAGTCCATTGACCAGCAAAATGAGTCTTCCAGCCCAGCAAATCCCTTCAACCAGGCCCAGGACAGCAAACCAGGAGTCCGCACATACTGAGAGAACCAGGTGGTGAACAATGCAGTGTTTTCCTCTGAATTTTTATAGTGTTTAGGTGCAATTTTTATCCTTTCACGTCGGTGCCTGTGTTTTGTACAGTAATCCAGCTTCAGATTGCAGCACTGATAACATATTGAATACTTATACTACTACTTATTAAAATAAATCATTATCTCTGTTTGGGTTTTACATTGAAATATGGCATAGTTAAACCCATTATTTATTTTCTTCAAAGGTGGTAACGTACTTTGCTGAGCTGGCTAATAATGAATAAATACAGAGGAAACACTGCTCCACCACCTCCATGCTGTGTTACTGTTGTTTCCTATTTTTGGTAGAGAGGTGTTGAATGGAACTGTTGCGTCTGCAGTATTTTTGTCATTTTTGTTTACTTTTCCAAGTGGGTCAATTTTATAAATGTGGCACTTACAGACAACAAGAGTCTTGTCCGTTTGTCTTTGTGATCTGTAGATTATTACAATCTGTAAAGCATTTTGTAATTATTTTCCAACTAGTCCTTGCTTTATGGCAGTGCAATGCTTGATGCCAGACAGTTTTTAAAACAAGAGAACTGAAATGAACGTTTATTGTCGAGTCTTAGAAGATACCTTGTGCCTTTTTTAATTAATAAGAGCTGTGAAACCCTTTGACTGAGTTGAAGAAATGATGACCAAATTAATAAACAGGCCTTCATTCGTGCAGCGTAGCACACAGACAGGTACTTTTATCTTGATATTGATCTATGCAAAGACTGTATTAGGAGTATTATCATGTCTAACACTGTAACTATGAAAAATACATTAAAACATAGACTTTTGTAATGGGTAAGTAATGATCAGTCTGTGCATTAACAAAGCAACATTTTCTCATTTAAAACCATTTTGAATGTATTATTCTTATGTAGTTGTCATAAGTGAAGGGCCCCTCAAGTGTAAAACTTGTTTCAATAAATTACAGACAATATACTGTGCAGCCTGTGATAGCTGATGATGCTGTTAGAATATGTTTTTACTGTATATGGACTGTATTCACAAGTTAAATGAAGAGTATTAAGCCTTCAAATGTTTACATTTAATATTTGTAGTATTATATTTGCTTATTTCCCTTAAGTGTTCAATGAGCAGTGTGTAATATTGCCATCAACTCTCAGTTTTAGTGTGCAAATTACATAATGTTGATGGTGGTTAGAGAGGCGGACACTGTGGCTGCAGGATTGATTTTACTGAGCGGTTGCATCATTTGGATTTTTTTTTTTACAGTGAGTTCTCTATTGAAAGTGTTTCAAGCTTTGAGTTCCTGTTTTGAAATCATGATAACCTACGTGACAGACAGGAGTTGTGGATGATGTCGGTCACAGAATGCTAATGTGAAATTGTCAGTGCTGTAGTACCGGAGGCTATTGAGTCATACAGATCATAATTAGCACTTTATTTGCTTATAATAAATAAGTGCATATTAATGTATATTTGCTTATTTGTATATATCATGCAATTCAGTTAATCCAACTGTATACTATAGGTTCACGCCCAGTAAGCCCCTTATTACAACACTGCATTACCACATGATGTCCACTGCATGCTTTCAGGAAAATACTGCAGCTTCAATTTTGGGCCAGTTTTTTCCTAATGTTCTTTTTATGACTGGTCTTATTTTGTTTTGGTTTTCCAACATGAGAGTGCTGGTTGTTGTCAGGCCCTTTTTATTTTTCTGATTGGACATTTTATATGGCAAGTTTCTGTTTCATTTCTTCTTAAAAATAAAGAAGAACGAAGTAGAACATTTGTTGAATTAAGTTTTATAACACAGATAAACTCTGTGCACAGATGATTAACAAAGTGTTTACATCTGTATGCACAGAAGCCTGAATTTTGAGATCTACTTCTCTTCCATGTCCATGCACTCTGGTCAGATTTTTCTCTGTCCATTCTTCTCTCATGCATTTCTTCTTCTTCTCTGTCACACACCTCTGTTTACTCTCTTCCAGCTCTGTTCCGAGATCTCTATACTGCCCTGCTTATATGTAACCAACCAAATCACACATTTGTCTTCCTGCTTTTCCTTTTTTGCACTCCACTGTGCATATTCCCACAGCCATACCACATCCAATCCTTTCAATAAATGCCAAAATGTGTCAAAACTTAAGTCAACCATTAAGTAGGCCAACTATATGCACTACAACAGCACTTGAGTTAAAATGACACAGAAATGCTAAAAACATGTAAAAGCATCGTGAAAGTGAAAGATTTATTTTCTGCCTGCTGCCTCTTGCATTGCAAATACATCATGAATAATTATGGTCATAATGCTGTGTGCACCTAGGATGTACAATCACCTGATTTTCATATTTCAACCATACCCCTGGTGAAAAAAGTGTTCTTGAGTGAATTACAGTACAAGTATTGAAGTAGTTCACACAGAATATGAACTTGTAGTCAAGGTTTCTGTCCCTGATGGCTTTCATTATTGCAAAGCGGCAGTAACTCTGGTTGGCTTGAATAGTCTATTGTCCTTACGTGTGTAGGCTGTGGAGCCGTGAGCCCTTGAGGTAAGTAATTTGTTTGTATATAACATGAATGGAAATTATATTACTGCTGCAGCAACAGCAGAAGCTGCATGTTCAGCACCTCACAGAACAGCCCAATTATTTTTACTTTCTAAATATGAGCAGTGAACACCACGTTTTGGTGTCCGTCCATCTGGAGCTAAAACACAAGAGCTGCCACAAAAAGTGGCATTATAAAAAGTTACACATCCAGCTCAGCAATAATCTTTAAAAATGTACTTTTATCATTATAGTAAGTGCATATTAATGTAATTCTTAGCAAAAACAAGTTTTGGATGTAGGCTAGACAACGGACTCAGTATCCTTGCAGTTCAATTTTATGGTTCATTGTATGGGTTGATAATTTCAGAACAATTTCCTATTACTTTCCAAGTAAGTCTCCTGAAAGAACGTAAAGCGGTGCTCTAAAAAAAAAACAGAGACAGTCTTAAAATGGTACTGTTCTATTAAATATCTGTTATTTAATAACAGATTTAGTAACATTAAAATGAATTCATTCCAAATCATTTATTGCATAACTTAGATAGTCATTCTGTCAATACACAGCAGATCAGCTCAGTATGAAATCAACTTAAAAAAATGTGTATAGGCAAACATACAAGTGTCCAATACTAAATGAATATCAATTACTATTACTATTTTCCCTATAATAGGCACCACATTACATATTCTTATTCAGGAAACATACTAGGAAATGAAAATACTATTTGGAACCTTAGTATTACGCGGTTACTTTACCTGTATTAATCAGATGTTTTGTAAACTAGTAGTAGAAGCACCAAAACATGTTTGGATAAACAAACCAACACAAATATTGTTGATCATGTCCTGAATTAACCAATTGACACCTCACTCAGTGTAGGTCACATGTTCACACAGGAATGAAGATATATACTAACTTTCTCATGAATTTCATTGAAAGTTAACGCAGCAGAACTCCCAACCAAAAAAAGAGAAAAATTATTCAGAGGCTTCAGCCTCCCTGATGTATTCACTACTGTATGTTATTCTGTATGTCAGCCAATAGCAGTCCATAAAATTAAGGAATTCAATTTCCACTGAATCCTGTTGTGCTTTCTTTCTTTATTTTTTGTAAAGCATCAGGGAGAGCTGTTAATTAATGAGTAACCTGTGTTAATGGTTCATTTGTGCTGAGTTCCTGACCAGAATGGGAGGCTGTGATGAAGAGGATGGTGGGGGTGAAGGTGGAGAGGGAGAAGAAAAGAGGAGGTGAAGATGGAGGGGGAGGTATGGCCAGCAGCCCAACAAGCTGTTGATTAATAAGGAGCTGCTGGGCTGCCTCTCCTGAGTCTTGCATGCATGCAGGTTTGACACATCCTCAGGCTCACACCTGTGATTCCGAGTCAAGGACACGCTAGCGCTCTGCCATTGTTGGTCGATGCAATAAAAGGAACTCAATTTGTCAGCTCTGTCATTACATTAGTGACAATCCCCGGAGAGGTTTTCAAAGAATGCATTTGTAGGATTCAGGTCTGCAGACTTCCAACACAATAAGAAACGACTTATTTACAGCATCTTGAAGTGACCAATATTTCTTAAATCAAATTGGCCAGTAGATTTTGGTAATGGTATCTGTGTTGTCTATTCCTGATATGACAAAGAAAATAACAATGTTTACTCTATTATAATTTTAAGTACAAAATCCACTGCACATATTACAACGTGCCAGAGGTAAATAACACTTAAAACAAAATAACAAAATGACCATTTTTATTCAACACAGACTATTCTTTATATACACCTTTTTCCTCAGTTTTTCTTTGTTTCTTTTATATTTTTGGTATTTTCCCTTTGTCCCATCTCACCAATCGTCTCTCTTCTTTCTTGATTCTCAGAAAACAAAAGCTCAGTGCACTGGACTTAAAGACTGAGCCCAGACCAAAAAATCTTTGCATACTAAATACTTTTAAATAAACAAATATGAAGAAAAATGCAAATAGCCTGTTTTTCCCTGACACACCTCCAGAAGTAGGCCAAGAGAATGGGACTAAAAATATGACCCTCAGAGCTGCTGGGGTCAAATGAAAAACCATTGGCTATGACTCCTAGGTTAATTATACAGCATAGGGGCAGTGAGTGATAAAGAATATTGACATGCTTTGACTTACATGTCTCTAATTGAGTTTAGGTTCACAGATCTGCGAAGTGTGAAGATCTCATTAAGGAAAGCGATAGGGCAATAGTCTCCGTATATCTGAAATATTACTTATACAATATTACTTAACCTGCACCTGCTGCCTGCTACTCTGTGGCTAACAAAACAACAAGAAACAGTTTTAAAAGCCCTCAGAGATTAAACCACTGTTCACATGTGAAATTGATTCAGGGATGACATTTTTATGCCTCAAACATCTCTATTCCCCAGGCAGCGCTCCCTCAACCCTTGACCTTTTCACACTTCGGCCTTGTGCATCTGTCACTGGCGATAACGGCATTAAAATTGATTCCAATTACCCTCCATACCATGATAGTCAGGATGGAAGGGGGTCAACAAATTGCTCGCCACAAGGAAAGTCAGTGATTGGTTTTATATGCTGAACATTAAATAAAAGTAAACACTGTAAAAAAATGCTGCTTGTTGTCTCCTGGGGTGTGTTCCTGTAAGGAGGCTAAGTAAAGCTGGACTTACTATGAAAAACATAATTTAGGTTAACCGAACAGTTTAAGCCATTACACAAAAACTATTAAGAGCTCATTAGTTAGTAGTGTAAATTAGTGAGCTTTAGAGGTGCTGGTAGATACCTTTGGGCAGAGCCAGGCCAGCTGTTTGCCATTGTTTCCAGTTTTTATGCTAAGCTAAGCTAGCCGCCTGCTGGCTATAGCTTCAGTTTCATCGTACAGACACAAGAGTGGTATCAATCTTAAAACAGTATTAGTTTCCTGTGCAGACAGGACTACAAATATTTTGGCATATTTCTGGAAAAGGAGCTTTTCTATTCTGGTAATAGAGAATCCAAGTTTTAGTTTGAATTTTGTTTCCACGTGTCCAGTTAACATGTTAGTCCTCCTCTCTATGCTTGCATCTAATTTGAAAGCTACCATCCACAATGCAAATATAATGATCTCTTAAAATATATGAGATGAAACAATTGCAGTTCTGTATGCAGGATAATTAAGACTCTTAACTGTATTTTCACCCTCATTATATAACCATTTGTGGTTTTATCCCCAATCTGTTCTATTTGCCCTAATTGTATTCTTCTTAATGTCATACTCTTTTTTTCAGTGACCCAATTTTTCCATGGAGATCATTAAACTTTCATTTTATCTTATCTTTAATGTTTTTCTCAATTGTGTGATGAAGACTTAGAATTTAAAGAATTAAGCCTTAAAGGCAGTGTTCTTTCTTTAGCATATGCAAGCGTCCACACTGGCACCCGCTGTAAAGTGAATGGAGAAAAGGTGTGTCGTGTTTTAATTGTTAAACAAATTAGGACAATCTCTCTATGAACTTTGCTTTCAAATGTGCCATTAAAGCCTCTAAAAAATAACTTTTTTTCTTGGAGAAAAATAACCTTTGCCCCCCTCAAAGAGGGAGAGATAGAGAGCGAGAGAGAGAGAGAGAGAGAGAGACTAATGAACAGTGAACGTGGAGCAGGTAGTTCGATGAGTGCAGATGATGAATGACCATGGAGAGGGACTACAGGACCAGAGCAGAGGCACAGCCATTTGTTACTCTGCTGTCACAAATGTATTTTTAATGAATCTGCACCTCTGACTCCTCTGCAGAGCAGCACTGCTCCTTAAGGCCATCATGACCCCAATATTTCCTGTAAAGCGGTGGTGCTGAACAGACCCATTTTAGCTCTTGCTGTTTAATGTAAATAACCTTCTCCTTCTGAGTGCTGAAGCCATCAGTCTCACTCCTCATTAACATCCTTACCTGTGCTGTGAAAAGGGGTCGTTCCTGTCTCGGTGCTGGAAGCAGGTGGGGAGGTTTCACCTTGAATTACTCCTGTGTACTAAGATCTATTTCTCAAAGATGCTGTTTTTCTTGGCAAAAAATCCTTCAAAAAAGCTTTTGGAGTCAGAGCCATTACTTCCTGAAATCATTCCAAATTATAATACCAGATATTTCTGGTGGTGTATGGCAGATCCTTTAGATCCCCTTGCCTTTGCAGTGGCAGGTAAGTACTGACATCTTGTCACTTTTAACATGGAGTCTGTTTAAAATACCAACATGATTAATTAAGAAGAATATATGGGAGAAAAGGAGGAGCCAGGAAGTCAGAGAGAAGTAAAGGTTACCTGCCGATTTCCTGCAGGGCAAACATCTTAAAGCATACTGCTGACAATGATGTGTAATTAAGTTAAGAGGCAAACCAAGAGGAATATGTTTCCAACAGCAGTACACAGTGCCTTGGTCGGCTGAAATATTGAGGATGAGTGTGGGGATTGAGGTTAACCCAAGGCCAGTTACATTCACACACCTCTGTAATTCTAGCTTTTCCACTTATTGCATGTAGATGTGGAAACTGGCGGGGAGAAAAAACCCACTGCAGACACCATCCTGGAAAAGACTACTTCATTTTGGAGGAGACTGATGCATGAGATGATACACATGACACACATGAACATGTGACCTACACTGACACCCTGAATGACACACACATCATTGTGTTTGCTGTGCTCCATCTGTGCTGTCACACCAGTTCAACAATCTTCTGGGGAATCGGACCCGGGCAGTCATTCATCCTCAGCCTCCAGCTTCCAAAAAAAAAAATGTTTTATGCAAAAAATGGATGCTGCAAAAGGCAATTCCCCACATGCACAAATGCACACACTCTATAAAAAGAGTGTTAATTCACTTTCAGCATACTTCATTTATCATTTTAACAGCTAAAGCACAAGCATAGCAACAAAAGGCAATCCAGGAAAGTAAGATTATTATTCATTCTATTTGCAAATTAAAACAGTGCATGCGTCTTCAATTACACCAGAACGATTCTTTATGCTGTTGTTATTTTTGTCCATTTTGAACAAGGAGGCCGTCCATGGCAGGCTCTAACAGCAGTGAGTCATTGACCTCCATGTATGTACATCCAGTTAGTGTCTATAAGGGCTATTGAGAGCTCCCGACTGCTGAGAAAATGTTATGTACAGTATCTGGCCAACAAAGGAAGTCAAATTCCATCCTAGGGTTGTTATGATTGAATAAAGTCACATTGCTAGACAGGAGCAGGAGATGGTTGAGGGGGACTGAAATCAAATGTCATGGTGTTTATGAAGGCATCTCATTGTGGCTGGACGTCTCCGTAGGAATCCTCTGCCTGCCCGGGCAATTGGTCTTGACAGAGCTCTCCCCCGACTCGAGGATCAGCGGGCGGTTGTTCTTGTCTCTATCGTGGTCTGTGACACAGGTCTGGTTGTTACTGTCAAGACAAAATAAATGAGGGGCTTCACTCATTTTCCAGAACATGAACATTTATTCAATAAGTGTTACTACTTTAATGCAAATATGATGGTTATACACTACACTATATACAGCTACTACTAAACCTAGGCCTGTTATTTAATCTAGCATTTATATCACAAATTTAAATGATTGGTTGATTTTTTTTTGTCATTCACGTAAAAATATCCAGCCTTCTGGATTTAAAAAAGTACCAAATATATGATCGAGCAGTAAAACAAGACCTCTTACTAAAGATAAATTACTGCAAAAACTGTCCATATATGCAGCATATATATATAGCATACAAAATGGATAATAATGCAGCCATTGGAAATCTGTTGAGACTGGACACATTTTTCTAAGGATTACAGTCCTTAAATCACCATGTGTAGTACAAACAAAATATTTTATGCTCTGGGGTGCTCTTGAACTTACTTATTTCTACCACTACTTAAGACTTTACATATAAAGTGTGTATGAGTGTCAATACCTGTCTTGACTGTCTGTAGCGATTGTGCTGTCTTCATAGATTTTCAGCATTGTTTCTGTGCGGTCATCATGGTGCTCCTTAGGCTCCTGAAACCTAGAAAGTACATTTTGGAATAGAACATTTTCTTTAGTTGCACAAGGCTGATGCTATTCTGTACTTTTCTTACAGTCAACATATCACATGGAAATGATAAAACCAACAATATCTCTCAATTTCTCAATACATTCCGGCTTCCCTACTTGTGGCACTCAGCTTGAAGCCTTTTTGATCCCACTTAACATTTTAGAATGTTAAACACAATGCATTTGCAAAATATTTAAGAAAATAATTAAAATAACCATTCCAACATAAAAAAAACAATTACAGTTTCATTTACAAGACATACAACATTTTTGTTGTTGTTATTTTATTTATCCAAACTTCATATCCAAAGATACTTGGGAGGCAACAAAAGCTTCCATTTTCTTCCAATCACTGTCACCAGTCAACCAATATGACAGCAGATGGACAATATGGAAATAATATATGCTTTGAATGCAACACCTGGGCTCGAGTCTCTCTTTGACTTTGGCAATGGACAGGATGTAGGGGCTGATCTGTCGGGTGATAGTGGTTAGATAAGAGTTCTCCTGCTTCAGCTGCAGCAGGTCATGAAGCTGGGCTAAATCAGTTAACGAAGAAAATAAAATTGAAACCAAAATACAAATCGTGAAAGAGGTAAACATTTGTGCAATGAATTTAAATGTTTTTTAATGATAAATATTTGTCAGTGCTGAAGACAAACCTTCATAGATCTCCTGCTCATTCGTGACCCTCTGAAAGGTCTCCTCCCAGATCTGTGAGGGAAATGAAGTAAGCTGATTCTCATAAAATATTATATGGACTGCGGTCGTCTCATGCATTCCAACAATCTAAATTTATAACAACGGGTGAGAATAAGCTTGTCATAACAGACCTGACTAAGGACAAATGTAGAAATGTTTTTATCTGAATGGCCTGGCCGAGGCAGGTACACTCTAAGGGTCAAAACATCAAGGTATCACTTGACACACCTCTTCAAACATGACTCTCATAGTTTCCACAGTGGAGTACTGGGCAGCTATCTGGCTGTCAATGTGCAGCGATCTGTCCAGGATCTCTCCCATTTTATCTGTGTTGATGATAGAGTGGTGCTTGGTCAGATCTCGGTGCAGCTCCTGGACCTGGTCCTTTAGATTCTGAATTTCAGTCTGGAAAGTCTATAAGGACACATGTATAAAGAACATACTGTAAGGCATGACTCTCAAGAGCTTTTCAATGTCTTTAAAATAGCAGCAGTGATTTGATGGGTGTGCAGATGCCAGGTGAAGTGCATCTGAGTGTGAAAACACTTGTTCTCTACTTGACTAACTGAGGATGAAATCCCAGAAGAAGTCATGCTGCTGGCTTTTCATTGGTTTACTTTGAGGATCGGACATGGCAGAGAAAGTTTCTGCAGCAGTTTCAACCAATTTAGACCAAAATACATTAGATTTATAAACTATGGACATGAAAAACACGTTAAAACACAACAACAATGTGCTTCTTGTTATTTTTTTCACAAATCTCAATCATACACTGTAAATTTGCTATTAGAGGATGACTGCATGGCAAAAGGGAAATAAGCACCTTTGAATTCTTTACAATAAGTTGTTTAGCTAAGCTGCTAGCAGCCACCATGTCAGTCTTGACTGACATATCTCAGAAGCTGTTTGATGGATTGCCATGAAATATGGTACACACATGCCAGATCCTCACAAGATTGGAATAACTTTGAGTTAAATCTTCAGTTGTACTTTGTATTTAGTCCTAATTAGCACATGTCAGCAGCACGCTAAAATAAGAAGTAAAAATGGTAAACATTATAACTGCTAAATATTGCCATGTGGTGGCAATTAGCAAAATTAGCATTTTCATATATGATCATGCTGATTTTAGAATTTAGCTCAAACTGTGCCTAAATACAGCCTCAGAGAGCTGCTATTATGGCTGTAAACTCTTTTAAGGCTTAGTAAGTGGTAACTGTCAGAAATGTAACTGGAAATCTAGTACATTATTGGTCACATACAGCACTCACCCTGTAGGTGTTCTCATAGTTGCGGCAGTGCTCGGTGAAGGGTGTTTCCCTCCCCTCAGCCAGGAGGACCTTGGTGCAGATGTTGCGGTGACAAGTGGGCCTTCGGGGCATTTCACTGAGAGATGGGGAGCGGCAAGACATGGAGAGAGGGGACTGGTGCCTGAGGTGAGGGGGGAAAATCACAACTGCCTTTTTTCTCTCATTAAATACTGTGCTTGATGAAGTTATTCTCCATCAACAAAACATTACTTCAAGCTAACCTCTGTCTCTCACACCACAGGAGGATTAAGGCCTCATATAAATTGAACTCTATAATAGACCATATTGGTCCATAACAGTACAACACAGCTTGCACTGTTTAAAACCCTCAGGACCCAATGCAATATATTTTTTATTTTTATTTTTTACCAATTACATCCAGAGCGTTAACACAACCAGTTGGGAATAGTGCATACTGTAACACTCTCGGCCAGAATTTCCATTATTACGACCTAATTTATGTTTGTATTCTATTAAGATTTACTTGCAGCTTTATATACATTTGATGTACATTACGTTTTGTATTGTGTGGTAGCTTCTTCACCCGATAATATGGAGTCTTTTGTACACGCATTAATGTCTCTGAAGTAACCACACAAAACTTATTCTTATAGATATCTATCTATCTATCTATCTATCTATCTATCTATCTATCTATCTATCTATCTATCTATCTATCTATCTATCTATCTATCTATCTATCTATCTATCTATCTATCTATCTATCTATCTATCTATCTATCTATCAGTAAATTAGTACTTGGACTTGCTGTCACATCTCTTTATCATCACCTTCATCACAAGTGTGAAGTATATGTGTACAGCACAGAGCCAAATAACTAGACAAATATACATTTATCTAGGTTCTGATAGGACCATATTCTTGGCTTCATGCCTAGCCCAGCATAACTGCTCTGAAGCCATTCTACAATTACCTAGGTGACGTCAAAGGAATGCAGTCCTCTAAGCATCTAGGCTGTCCCAACACGCATGATTTGACAGCCAATTTACGACATTGCCACTACTAAAGCAGTATCATCAGTTGCATGAAAGAACATGGGTATACATCTTCACTTCTGTTGTGTATTATTCTGTGTTAAAAAGTAGGGGCAGCCAGCTGGCCGTCCACCAATCCGTACACAGTTTGCATCCTGCCTTAGTGGCTGACAAGTGGGGGAAGGAGCTTTCAGACAGCAATTTAGGATGTATCAGACACAACAACACGTTCAGTTGCACTGAGTAACAGATTACACCATGTGGGCGGCATTCTCAACTACCATACGGTGAGGAAAAGCCCATTTCCTTCTCCATCTGTGTATGGAGTGGACATGAAAAATTGTGCAGTCAAGCACCTTGTGTAACAACTGTCATCTTACAGTGTCAATGACATCAACAGAAATTCACTAAAGAGAGTAGAAAGCATACGACTCCGCCTCTGATCCAACACTGTTAATGCAGGCAGTAAAACACCTTCACTACAATCACCATAAATATTCAAGAGGTTCAACTACAAAAGTTACATATTTGGGGGTTCACGCTGTAATTCCCGGCACTTGTCACATGCTCATGACACTCCATTTATACAAAAGAATAAACTTCAATGACTTGAAAATAATAAAATATATATAAATTTACCTGGGACCTGGTATGCTCTTACTCCTGCCTTCTTGCCCAGTGTCGATACAACAGAAGACCTGTCTAAAACATGTATGCCTCTCTCTCTGCCATACACATGTCATCATCCAGCCCCTGTCCTCCCATCACTGACGCCAATTAAAGACTGCCGTGCTAAAGCTGTGACATCAGCGGCCTGGAACAAAGCGGCCCGACCGCTCCTGCATGCCAACTTCCAGATGAATCCTGGAGAGTTCTGTGAAATTACGATAAAAATAGTGCCAGCCGGCTGGCCACCAATCCCTGCCCACTTTGCATCTTGCACTGGCAGGGTGCTAAGCAAGTTGGAGAGGAGAGTTGTCAGTATGTTGGCATTAGTGGGTGGGCTTAAGGACCTGTGAACAGTTGGGAGACTCTTATGTGGAATAAAATTGTGTATATGTGTAGAGGGACCTTAAGTACAGAAAAAGGACTAAACTCTTTGTTCTGTGTAGCAGTGATTGGTGTTTTATTAAAGGCTGTAGTTACTGTTGAACTGAAGCAATTCTCAAAGGAATGTATCAATTGAAAGACTATATGGCTTTGTCAAACGATTATCACATTTTTTTGGTTTTCAGCTACATTGCAACTGAATTCAATGTAACAACTGACTTCTAAGTAAAACAAAATGTCAAAATGAAAATATCCCTATCCAGCACCCGCGAAAACACAGCACCACACTCATTCATCCTTCTTTTTGTGTTATTTGTGATATATGTATGGGTGGTGGTGGAGCAGTGGCTAAGACACATGTCTCTGGTGTGAGAGACCTGCGTTCAATTCCCCAGTGTGACACATCCACCAATGGATGGCCAAAGCAAAACCAAAGCTTTCTAAAACAGGAGGGACTGCTTCCCTGCCAGCCCACATGCAACAAGGTGAGTTAAGTAAACATATCAGTATACAGCGCTTACAGACAGACAGAATAACTGCCATAGTGAGACTCAGCATGGCGCCTCATTTCCTCTCACTGCAGTCATCGCTGTCCACCATCTGTACTTGCATACCATTTGGGAATTTTGAGTTTGGATCCTTCGCAAGTGTGAAATTTTCATTCTACCGACTTTTTGATTGCTTGGAATGATCCAAAAGAGCCCATGGTAATATTCAGACAGTAAAAGCACACTGTACATAAACCCCTCATGATTACATTTAAATATTTGGCAGCAGCGAAATGGATCTTACCTTGTTGCAATACTTGCTGATCCGGCAACAGAAGGAGGGCATCGCTGACCTAGCAGCAGTAAGGGCTCCAGACAGCGGGCAAACTCACTTCTGTAGTCTGTGTTGATCTAAAGGAAGGTAGAGATAAAGTAACTTAGTCTTGTATTAATTCAAAAAGAGTTTCAAAAATGTGCTTGTATTTGTACCATATTATCCTATTGTTTCTCCTTCTAATTCTTAACCGACTGAAAAGAAATTAATTTAAAAAAAAATCAATTACAGTTTGGAGTTGCTAGATTCAGGCCAGATCCTATGGTTAACCCTACAATGTATTAATGAAAATAGTAACCTAACAACAACAACAACAACAACAATATATGAAATAAAGTAATAACAACAGCCATTATCATTATTGTTGTCATTATCACCATTTAAATGTTTTCTTTTTAAATTGATAAGATTAAAAATAAAACAAAACACATGGGTGTGTCCCTTTCACCAAAACAACTGCACATTTTCCCAATGAAGATCCAATATTTTGTTAGATTTTGGATGTTTGTATGTTTCTTCCTAATTGCTGTTTTCAGTAACTGATATAATAGTGAAACACACTGATTTTACCTACTCTATAACTTCTCTGTTTGTGAATTCTTTTACATTTACTAGATCTGGTGCTGTATGCAGAAGCAACAGGGACATGGGTGGAAAAAACTCTCTATCTTTTTCTTGGAGATTATCCTGAGATTAAATTAAGATTATTTTGGCAAGCTCCTGTACCCAAAGTAAAGAATGAACTTTCAAGCCCATTTTTAAGACCACTGTATAATTTTTGATGACGTTTGGCTGGCTGTTATGGAAAATATGTTAGTTAAGCTGACCTAACCATTAAAAACACCTTTTGTGCTTGTAAGACTGTAATTTTGTGGTCCTCTGTGATGTTTAGTCTAATTTGTTGTTGTAAACTTATGATTGTCATATGATGTGTGTATGTTTTATAATGAGTTTATTTTCATTTATTCTATATCCTCCTTTATGTTCTTTGATGTTGTGCTCTCTGCTTGTTATATGTCTTGCTTGTTTCTTTAACCATTAACCTTCCCAGGGTAACGTTCACATCATATTCATGTTAACTAATGTGTATTACCCGTGGTAAATAAAATATTTAAGTCCTACAGAAGGTACCAAGCTCAACTTTCTTACAATAAAAAAATGGTTCTGGGCTTTAGGGCCACAGTGAAACTGCATTAGGAGCAAGTGAAACTACTATTCAGTACGCTGCAGTGGATTGCACTCTGAATGTAACCTTTTCTAGCCCTGCATGAAGGCTGTTCCAACTCACTTTGCTGCTCTGCACTGGTCTCAGTCGATGAGGGAGCTTTACAATCCTCTTCAGCCTCTCCATGAGTTGCTGTGTAAGCAAAAACATCCGGGTGTGATTCAGTGACCTGTTTCACCTCACTGAGACATTATGGACAGCCTCCATTTAAAGACCAGTTCAGTCCAGCTAATACTGTACTTCTCTCTTGCCAAGAAAACTTCCTGATGTAGGAACAGTGGGCAGGGTAGCTTAAAAATCGCTGATAATGTGTGGTCCATACTTTTACATTACATATATGCAGTGAATAATCCTTTTATTTTTATTTTATCTTTAAATTTATCTATATTGACTTTTTACTTTTTGGTTTATGTATTCATTTTCCCTTCCCTCCCCTCCCTTTCTTTTCTCCCAATTATGTCTAATATTGCAGCCCAATATTTTATAACATTCTCATGAAATGCAATAATAATTTAACATATTTCATACAGTAGTTTATGTGGCTGTACTCACGTATCCCATGTCCAAAAACTCAAACTTGTTGGCTGAGCTGAGGAAGGCCGAACAGGTGACGAGGTGAACCTAAAACCATCAGAGATTAAAGGTTAGACTTCAAACAAGCTGCATGGAATTTAAGCCTCCAACAGGCTGAAATTAAGATAAAATGGTATTAAATTAATCCCGCAACTAACTGCACACTTAGTATGATCAGAATGATTGTCATCTTCACAGCCTATTTGCAAAAGTATATTAGTACATTTTCTGATATACAATTTTAAGTTACTTTTCATTTCCATTTTATGCTATATTGTACATGTACTCGACTACATATCATAGCTAATTACTACAAAAGTAATTAGTACTTTTTACTCCACCATCTGGCAGCTGGGATTACTTTTTAGATTAAGATTTTACATGAAAGCTAGGCTAGCTAAGGTTCTCAAACTTCAGCTTGTGACCTCTTATAAAAAGCATCAGATGTCTATAAGTTGTTAGCAGTTTCAGCAGAGACTGATGTCCCCTGTAAAAGTATCAAATGGTTTCATTTAAATAACTGTTCAAGGCCCCTAAATGTTAAATGATCCAATATTCCACAGATAAAAAAGATTAAAGAAAAGTCCAAAACATGAACACAAGTGTGTATTTCAAAACTTATTTTTTTCTTCTTGCCTTCCCCATTACACATCTCACGAGCCCTCAGATTTATCTTGTGACCCTGTGTAGGGGCAGGACTAAATGACCTTATTAGCTACAACTGTAAAATGCTGCTAAATATTAAAAATCTTATAATGTCAAGCATAAAAATAGATATCATTTAAAGGTAATATTTTAGAGTACTGTACTTTTGATACATTAGGTATTTTGATAATACTTTTATACTTTTACTAAAGTAGAATTTTGAATGCAGGACTTTTCCTTAAGTCTAAGTTTAAGTACTTCTAAGTACTTCTTTAAAGTTGTAGTCATTGTTTATGAGCAGGAACATGTCAGCAGCAGTGCTTTTGTGACTGATTATTATTATTTATTCTCAGGTCTTTATTTTACTTTACCTGGAGGGTTGGTAGGAGGGCTGTAAGGTGTGAGAGCTGTTCCTTTAGTGCTTTCTCCTTTTCCTCGTGTTGACTGCAAACACACAAACATGTAACGCTACACCTTCACATCAATGCCTGCTGAATGCTCAGAGGATTCAACTCAGGAGGTGCAACTACAAACAACATACTCCATATTTCCAGAAGCTAATCTATCTGTCTTCTCCCTGTGTAACAAATACACAGGCACAGACGCAGGCCGGACACACAAAGCCTGACATAAATAGCCTTTAACACCCTTCCGGGAACACAGCCACTGGACGGCTTCCAGGCAACGGAGAGAGAGAGAAAGAGATGGAGGACACTGGGCACAAAAAAATCTCATTAAAGATCCCCACAGAGTGCAACCCGATACACTCACTTACTCACATGCACAAAATTGTTCTTTCAATCACGCATATGTACACATGGAGGGACAGATTCACAGAGAAAGTAGAGACAGAGATAAGACACAAATTGTATTTCTTTTTATATTCAAATACCATATATTTCAGCAATTAGTCATTAATTTTACATAAATTGAATTGATGTGCCATAATTTGATTTTAGAGACTAATTAGTTGTAAACCTTGGATGATATTGAATGAAACTTTAATGATTGCTGTGGGGATGTTGTAAGATTTTTTAATTATTTTAGTGATTGGATACTTGTGAGTTCATGCTAGATTAATGGTTTGGGAGGCCGTCATTAACCTGTTTTTGCAAAGTAATTTCTTAATTTGTATCACTTTACAGCCCTGTTTCTGCACAAGCTACCTAAGTAACACGGACTACAAAGGACACAAGTTGCTCAATTTCCAGTAGGGCACTTACAGGTGCTTAAGTTGGTAAAGGTGCTCTGGGTTTATTTAAAGTGGAGGAAATCTACATACAGCTTCCAGGTTTTCCTGCAGCAGTTACTGTTGTTATTTTATGGACATGAGAAAGTCTATCAATTACATGCTGTATATTTGTATATGAGTACTTTTCAGTTGGCTAGATTTTCATTGATTGGATCCAGGCACAAGCTGCAACCATTGGCTTGAAGTCTAATCCTACTGAAGCGGTTTTAATTCTGTACAATGCTTTGTTGAAATGAAAATCACCCAAGAAAATGCCGAGGAGAGAGATTATTCCAGAGCAAACAGGGTGCTGCTATTCATCACCATGAGCACAATGCAGTATGATATAATGGAAAAACTATCAAGTGACACAGTGGCAGCAGGATAAGAGCATTCAATTTGGTAAATATTATGACACGAGCTGTGAAGCAACAAAAGAGCATTTTCATATAGGAACTATGCATCTTTTTATTTTACCTCTGAGCTGCTTTCAGGAGGATCTTCTTCCTCTCTGCTAGTTTTTCCTGTCAGATGAGAACAGAGAAAACAGACCCCTTTATTTTATACACTGTTTTGAAAATGGCCTTGAGCTCTCTATACCTAATGAATTTTCAAGACCATGGGGGAAAATAGTGAAAATTCATCAGTGTGGTATCTGCTCTCTTTGATTGTTCATTATGTGAAGAAAATACACTCCGTTCTCACAATTAGGTTAACAGAGACATCCAGTGGCCAGGCAGTGCAAACGTTGTCAGATGTTGCAACTTGCGTGTGTGTGTGTGTGTAGTAGCTTTTTAATGCGTGATTAGGGGAAAAGGGAACAGTCAGGAACATTACATAACCTGCAAGCTGTTGAACAGACTACAGATTGCACTCTCTTCTTCCTCCACATTCAGACACACTTCTCCTATCATTGCTCTCAGAAGAACGATCGCCTCTCGAGTTGAAGTCTGCAGCTCCTTCACCACCTACGGATGGAGGAGGAGGAGGTTTGCTGTCACTGAAAAGCCATGTAGGCTGCTGCACTGCCACACATTTGTCATCAGAGCCTCAATCAGAACTTCAAGCTGAAACATGCAAGCATAGTTGAGTAGTTGTCACAATGAAGATTCTACTTTCCAGGACTGCCTGTTTCATTATCTTACACTTCTGACACAGAGCACCCAAAGCAGAACTATGAGCGGTGAAATAAAAGCCAAAGTTATTTGTATTTAACTGTAATTAATTAATCAATGATCAAAATATTGTTAAAAAATAGTCCTCATTTATGTTTATGGATTCAAATTGGATTGTAATGAGCTACACACATTCTGGGTGCACCTGCACCACATTTCACAATATCATTACCACTGCTGAGTGCTTGAATTATTCATGATCACAAACGTATAAACAGACATGTCTCTCTCACCAGTACAGCCTGGTCCAACATCTCACATCCCTGCACGTAAGCTGTTTCAATATCAATGCAGTGAGTACGACTCTCCCTGTGGTAAACAAACAACAACCAATTTAAAGTGGAGAAGAGAAGAGAGACAAGACAAGACAAGGACTTTTGACTGTTATACATTTTGTGTAGAGGATTCACTCACACTTGTGTGTCTCGGAAGCACTTGATGCAAAGCATTGACTTATTCTCTGTTGAGAACAGGATGTAGGGCTCCTCATGAAGAGCTGTGGAGACAGTGATGCCTTTTAACTTCAGCCCACAGGACTGTGAGAGTATTCAGTTTTTCCAATGATACAGGTTTGTGAAAAACAAATATGAGAGCTTTCAGAGTACAAACACAGATTAGCTGATGTTTAGCAAGTCTTTCATACTACTTTCTTAAGCCTTGGAAATGTAAGCAGAACACAGGAGGGACTACTCCACTCATGAGCAACATGCTTCTGCCCTTGCGTAATAAAGTCTTGTGGGCCTGTAAATCTTCTGGAGTAAATTACAGGTGGCACTCACAGCACTTCCTGTGTTTGGCTTTGGTGCGTTTGGCCAGGGATACAATCTCATGGTGGGAAAACATTCTGGCCTTGTGAGTCGACTCCCTGCAGGCACCACACAGTGGCTGGTTACAAGTGTTACAATAGAACATCACCCCTGCCTCCTGTATGGAAGAAAATAATAGAAAATGCAACTGAAAGACAAAGTGGAGAGATGCTTAAATGTTTTATGTTGATTAAGGCTACACAAGGCAAACTATGAGGTAATGATCACCTAAAAAAACTCAACATAATGGCTTGAGTGTCATGAGTGAAAGGCTAGATTCATCCCTGTTTAACCTTAGATTACTCTTTTATGTCCTCAAAGACATGAAACAATGCAGGACTCGTGCTCTCTGCAGTACTGTTGTTTTGCTTAACATGATTTCTGGCAAACTTCCTGTGTTATTGTGAGCCTCTAACACTTGTATGCAAGCTAAACATCTGAATGTGACTTGATGCGGGTCTGTCTGTCAGTTTGTACCTTTTTGTTACTTTCCTGGTCACAGTTGGCACACTGCACTATTTCCTCAGCATCCGCATTGTTGTCGACCAGGAACTTGAGCAGACGGTCCTCTGGAGGGAGGGTGCTATTTCCTTTTACTATGGATGGGTAACTGTGGCGAAGACAGACAATCAGACAGCCTGAGTGATTTGTTTAGAGAAAAGTTTGGACGCCCATTGTAGTTCACTATACAACTTATAAAAGAGAAATGGAAGATAAGAGATAAGATACTTTATTTGTCTCACGGGTGAGAGATTTCAACATTACAGCAGCAAATGAATTGCATGAGATAAAGTGATAAACATAAACTAAACAAAACACTAACAATATCAAATAAAATAAAGTCTCATGGCTGCAGGAAGAAAATATCTTCTGAATCTCTCATTCACACAGCCGTCAAACCTCCAGTGAAGACAGTAGTTTAAACTTTTGAAATGAACAGTATTTATGTATTCATAGAAAAATAATAGTAAATTTATTTTTTAATATTAGTTTACAAGGTAACAAATTTTTGATTATGAATAGATTATATGTCATATTTCAATAAATTTAAAATCAAAACAAATTGCAGCACCTGCAGAAAAATAAAAACATCAATTTCATTTTAAAACAACAATAAAACAAAACAATAACAATAATAACATATACAGTAAGGGGAAAAAACAAAGGGCAACGACAGATCTGAAGTTTGATTAACAAAAAAGCCTACATCCATCTTTCCAAGCAAAACTTTTAAAAAGAGAAAGAAACAAGTAGCATCATCAAACAAACATTGATGGAAAAAGTCATAGCAGTGAAATATTAGTTTTTCACAGTTCTATCAACTCAAGTATAACCACATCTGTGTAACAACACAGCATACCCTCCAGTGCTGGACAAATATATTAGGCATAACAACTAAATTTACAAAATATGAAAAATATATTATGATATGAAAAAAAACTTTTAAAATGAAAATGTATTTGTATAACCTCTTTCAATAACAAGTGGAATAGCAGTTGAAATCTGTGCAAAAACTATATAAAGAGGCATTGGGACAACATATAAAAGAGGCACCTGGCAATATAAAAAGACACACATACATTATATTACATTTAAAACGTGTAAAATAAAATAGAAGACGAAAATAAGAATTAACTTATTAAAGCAGAAAACAGTACTGCAGGACACCTGAGGGGGCAGCAGTGACGTCTGGGACACCGCCGCCGTAGAAGAAGATAATGCGGAAGAGGCTGTCAAACACGACGAAGCAAACGTGTGCGTAGGTGATACTCGAGTCGTGCGATAAGTAGAAAGTTCCAGCAAAATATACCATTAAGTAAGAGCGTTTGTAAAGACCTTGTCTACTGAGGGACGCATATTCGACGTTGAAAATGTCTGCTATTGGAGAGGAAAATGTGCGAGGTGCGAGCGTTTTTAAGGATATTGGCGCTGAGGACGGCGACTGGGAGCCCACTGAGATCGAGAGCCTGTGTATGAACTGCTTTAAGAACGGTATGACACGGCTACTCATGACCAAAATACCGTTCTTTAAAGAAATCATCGTCAGCTCTTTTAGATGCGAGAACTGCGCCTGGTCCAACACCGAAGTCCAGTCAGCTGGCCGGATTCAGGATCAAGGAATTTGTTACACTCTGAAAGTCAAAACAAAACAGGACTTGAACCGGGAGGTTGTGAAATCAGACGGTGCAACCACCAGGATTCCTGAGCTGGATTTTGAAATTCCTCCCTTCACCCAGAAAGGCGCACTTAGTACCATTGAGGGCCTTTTAGACCGAGCAGTTGCAGGGTTGGAACAAGACCAGCGTGTCCGTCGAGAAGTTGATCCTGAGATGGCTGAGAAGATACACGAATTCATCGAGAAGCTGAGGAAGTTAAAAGAGGTTGAAAACGAATTCACTCTGGTGATTGAGGATCCGTCTGGCAACAGTTTTGTGGAAAATCCCGTCGCACCTCAAAAAGATGAGGCTCTCACTGTGTCCCGGTTCACGCGGACGATCCAGCAGGACATTCAGCTGGGATTGAGGGCTGACGATGACTTGGAAGAGGACTTGGACAAGGAACCAGCTAGCAACAACCTTGAGGCCATGAGAGATGAGGTTTTGGTCTTTAACACCAATTGCCCAGAATGCAATGCACCGGCATCAACCAACATGAAGCTCGTCCAGATCCCTCACTTTAAGGAGGTCATCATCATGGCCACTAACTGTGACAGCTGTGGCCATCGGACCAATGAGGTGAAATCAGGTGGAGCCACAGAAGAGCTGGGCACCAAAATCTCCCTGCACATCACGGACGTATCAGACATGAGCCGAGACGTGCTCAAGTCAGAGACGTGTGGCATCGTCATCCCAGAGCTGGATTTTGAGCTGGGGATGGCAGCCGTGGGCGGAAAGTTCACCACTCTGGAAGGGCTACTGAAGGACATCAAAGACCTGATCGTCTCCAAAAACCCCTTCACATGCGGTGACAGTAGCACAACGGATAGGGTGCAGAAGCTGAACGACTTTGGAGAGAAAATAGACAAGATTATGGCTGGAGAAATGAATGTCCACTTCATCCTGGATGACCCGGCAGGGAACAGCTATTTGCAGAATGTGTACGCCCCGGAGCCAGATCCTGAGATGACAACTGAGAAGTATACCCGCACGTTTGAGCAGAATGAAGACCTCGGCCTGAATCAGATGAAGACTGAGGGATATCAAGACGAAAAATGAACCGCCAGCACAAGCTGATCGGACTAAATCTGTTGATAATGTCTAGTCAAAAACCCAGTGTAATTATATCGCTTCATATTTTCTCCCTTTTTGATATATTTTAAGTTAAACACTGGGTGAATGGTTGTTTCCATCAGTATATTAGTCAGTGAGAGGAATTGTAAGTTATTTAAATATACATTGGAAATAAATTAAACAAAAAAAACATGGAAGCTGCTATTAAAGCTAAATTCTTTAACTCCTTGTTTATTGCATTCTTGTGACATCCCAGAAGATGGCGCTGTGTCATCTCTGATTTAAAGGATTTTTTTTTCTCTGAGGACCACATCCTGTGTGACAAATTAATCTTTTTATACACCTGTAAGCATGACATCATCTGAATAAAGTGTTATGTAAATTGACAGTTTGGCTCTGCTTTTTGAATTGGCAGATGTTAAAAGACAGGGTGTAATGTTATCTGTTGATTTAGATTCAAATACTAATTTCTGCTGTAATCTACACAAATAGTCTGAGAAACAGCCAGAGTTGAATCTCTAACAAAGACTTGATTTAGATTTTGGGTGCTTTTTACAGATTTACATGAGCATTTTTGGATCATCTTCATGTTATTACATATTAACTTTATCTATTAATCATTTTGTTGTCAGAAAACTCTAATAAAATGAATAATTCTACAAATTCCTTCTTTTATTTAACCATCAATACAAAACACTGAGATGACAATAGAAGAATAAAATACCAGAAAAGCAGCAAATCTCTACGCTGTAGGAGACAATAACTGCTAAAATTAAAAAATCAAAATAGTCAGATACTTTTGTCTTGATAGACTAATTGTCTATTAAACAAAAGCTTGCCTAGTCCTGATTCTTGTTAACCCAAAGACGTATGCACAGTGACCTTTTGATCTCAGGTAGAAACGGACTACAGATGCAGAGGCCAGTTTCTGTCACATTAGCCCCATTTGCACAGGCCTGTTTGCCTTAAACATAATGCTGTTTGCCTCATTATGATTCAGTTGCAGTGACACAAATGTTCCTCACCCCTGTCTGCTGTGCATGTTTTATCTAGTTTTCATAGCAACAGGGATCTATTGTGTTCTACTAATAGCAGAGTAGTGAATTCCTAGATTACGCGGTTCTTGAGTGAGCAGCTGTTAGCAGACTGCTGCTGCTGCTGGAAATAGTCACTGCCAGGCAGCAGAGCACAGCGGCTCCCTGCCCACTGGGTTATTTCCATAGAAAACCAATGATTTCCTGGGTTTTCCCTCCTCACTTCTCAGTTTCGTGTGCTATGAATAAAAGCACTGCTGCTGATTTATACAGACATTATCTACCCCAACAAAGGTTAATATTAAATAGCTATGAGTTAGATAAATGTGGGACTTGACTGAGGTCCAGCCAATTTGTCTAGGTCATTTTATTATTCTATTTAATTTACAGTTAGCTCGCAAGTATAGTCCCAGCATATCTAAAGAATGTAGGTGATAATACATTAAAACATACACTATATAGCCTGTGCAGAAACACTGTTAAAAAGCAATAGTTATGACTGAGCAGAAACAGAACCGAGGAGCGCATCAGCAATGATCATCATTTATTCATTTAGCTGACGCTTTTATATAAAGCAACTTACAATTGCTATACATCTCAGAAGTCACTTGCTCCTGGAACAACCAGGAGTTAAGTGTCTAGCTCAGGAACACATTGGTGGATGTGCTGCAGTGGGGAATTGAACCTGAGTCTGTCACACCGAAGGCATGTGTCTTATCTACTGCGCCATCACCACCCCAGACCACAATCATAGTCTGTTAAATCAGTTCTCAGTCTGATTAATATCAGTTTTTTCATATTAAATCTCTATACCACTGCATGGTGGTGCTGCGTATTGTGTACTGTTTCCTGCGGATGTCTCTGATTTCCTGCAGATTGTTATTCTTTTCTTTTTAATATGTTTTTTTATTGTGTCCAACCTGCAAACCAGTTTTCCTCTGGGATGATAAAGTTAATCAACCCTGTCAATGAAACTGTATCTAAGGGACAAGACATGAACAGTTGAGAACAATGCAGTTAAATTGAAACTCAGCATTGCTGTTTGATTCTCTTTCTCCACACACAAGAGAAATGAAAAAATCTGGGTCATGTATCTGACACAACTAAAAACTGCTGGTATAATAACTTCCCTTGCAATAGAGCTCATTTACTATACATCCCTTTGTGCCTTAATGGGGCAAAGTGAATACTCCAGACCTGAAGGTGACTATTAACCATGAGTCATTCCTTAATAGGGGATGAAATAGATTGGTGTCATGTGACTGCCTTTGATTGCCCTAAGCTGCTGGCACCAGTGCCAAATACCAGTATGCTTTGTTTGCTGGGTGACTGGTCTTAGAGGAACTTGCCAGCCTCGCTGAGCTCTAGGGCCAAGGACTAAATCAGAATCCGGGATGACCCTGCAGCTGTTCCAGCCACTCATGCCTGTCCTACCCCGACCAGGCCAGCAATGGGTCACTGAGCTGCACCCTCAAACCAAAACAGAGAGACTTGATGCTCTCTGAAACCAATGGGATTCCCCTCAAATCTGCTGCATGAACCAGACCAATCTACTAATCAACTTATGTGGAACAAATCCCTTTGAGCAATGCTGCCCAAAACAGGGGCCTTTGGGGAAAATATGGCTTTTAACACAAAACGTTTGACCCTCAATGGGAATCCACGGAGAACAAATTATATTTTACTCTAGGAATTTAAACAGCTTAATCATGTATGAGCCGTTTGAAATCACCTGCTCATCACACGGCATCAACAAATGTTCATGATACAGGCTGTGTGAGGCTGTAATCCAAACTGATTGTGTCTATAAGCCACCAAACCAGCCAGTCCTTGACCTTTGGACTCCTTGACTTTTCTGTTTGTTTAGGGATTTATGGCTTAGTACCACAGGTGTGATGTCCAGGCTCAGATATCCTATGCAGACACAAATGTGTTGAACCTCCATTTCTAGTTCAGAAACTTGATTTGATCATCTATATGCATCCTAAATAAGTCACACTGCTATCTCTTACCCACAGAGGGGGCAGCTGAGACGGCTGTCATTAGTCCGGCCTCGTAGGCAGCGGGCACAGAAGATATGGTAGCAGTCCAACAAACACGGGGACTGGTACTGCTCATGGCACAGGTGACAAACCAGGGGGTGGACATTCGTACAATCCACATTACAGATATTTTCCAAGTTGGTGAAGATTCCTCCTGCCATCTGCAAACAGAGTATGTGAATAATGACAGTGGGTATCACTTGATTGGCAAGTTTAAAAAGCCCCATCATCACATCACTAAACAAAAAAGCTTTGACATGTGTTATGGTCCAATCATTCCAGTTATTATAAGAGAGAGCAGACTCTGATCGAGGGAGTGAGGTGTTAAAAAAACAAGACGAACTGTTTCTCTCTTACCTTGTCAGATGTGTAGTGAATGCCCAGGGCGTCAGTGACAACACACAATCCAAAGATGGCAAAAGAATAACATTAAAGACATTATCAGCACCAACGTTTTATCCAGCCGACAAATCCTATTGTAAATGCAATAGGCCAGTCTGCAGAAAGCACAGACAGCCACTGTCTTACCTTTCAGTGGTGTTATCAGCTACCCCAAGCAGGAATGACAGCAATGCAGAAACTCTTCAATAGTGGGCCGATGGGGTCCCTCCGCCAGGCAGCTGACAGCACACACCTCATGCCAGCCCCCAAGTGCTGCCAGTGCCACACTTGGGGGCTGTGCAAAAGGGACATTTAATATTGCTGTCCCACACAGATTAAAAATACAGTTGTCCTATTTCTAATGTCACTCTGTTGTTATGTCTTGGACTCGAAGGCAGGGTGGATGGTGGGTGAGGGGTGGAAATTATAACATTGCAAATCACTGAACCTGTTGACACTTAAACTTAAACTTGTCACAGAAAGGATTATTTTTAACGCCTTCAAAGCCCTTTGCGTTTTAGAAAAGTACGACATAAATGAAACTTGGTAATTTTATGCTCCATAAAAGTACTAAATAACAATACTTTCTTACTAAAAGAAAAATACAGGCGTCATCTATTTTAATTTTAGAGTAAAAATGTGAAAATCTTGGTAGTGAAGCTGTCGTGAATGAAACTGTAAAAAAAAATGACAGGTAACCCATTTCATCCTTATCTAATTATTTAAAAATTATTTCATTTACTAAAAAGAACTATGTAATTTAATAAATAAATAACTGTTCAATTTAAACCCAGTTAAATATTAACTAATCATTAATTTAGCATGTGGAATGCATACTGTTTATTTATGCTTAGACAAATAGCATTTCATTTTCAGACTCCCAGGGTTAACTTACAATTAATTCAACTAGTTCATCTGTTTTCCTTATAATTTGTTCCAACTTACACAGTCTTTAACAGGAAACGTTTTAGACATTATTAGGAAATTAGTGATGGAAAAAAGCTTACCAAATACTAAACTCAAGGTCCACGTAATTACACGTTCAGCTCACCTCTTCATTAGGATGGAGTTTGCTCAGTCGTTTGATAGTGTTTGTTTGATAGTGTAGGCTACTGTTTTTATAGTTATTGTTAGGAAATTATTGTTGTGAGCCAGGTTCAGGTGTGAAGAAGTTTCGGAGACTGATGAAGACTTAACATAGCATAGTTTATTGAACCCGGCCGAGGAGATACAGTGCCAGCATACAACATGTGAACACGTCAAATGCCAACACCAAATCTGAAGGATAACATCTTGTGGTCCCTTTTATGTTACTGTCTTCCCCTTAGAGCCTGTAGGTTTCTCTATTAGGTCATCTTCACCTAGAACACCTAATCTATCTGATGTTTAGATTCCAGTGCTTCATCATATTGGAATCTCTTACTATCCAAGAGTTGTACTCTAATCTGTGTAGCCAGTTAGTTCTTGTAAACATTCTTGTATGGCTCAACCTTGTTAGATTCCCAGAGAACACTCATATCTGCTAGCCTGACGCCTGAGCTACTGTCTCTAGCTAATCAGTCAATTGTTGTCTCCTTGACGAGAACAAGTACACATGAGAAATACCTAAAGCTATAATGTCAAATATTTATGGAGTCAGCTATATTACTCTAAGCTAGACCTGTCTTACCTTTCACTGTTACATCAATTAAGACACCTAAGAAATATTTCCAACAGTTATAATATTATAATATATAATAATATTTCTACCTAATTAAGCAACTATAATGTTATATTTGACATATTACTTTATATTTAGCACGCACCATAACTGGGTCGTAATTATATTTACAGTACAAATGAATTTGGAATCCACAAACCGCTTAATCAATTCCAGATAAATCGATGCGATCGATTTTGCTGCCGGGTTTTATACTTCCTGCGCAGCCTTTGCTCCTTCCTTTTTGCTGAAATTGGTAGCCATGGCCCCGATTGTGAGTAGTGAAACGATCAAATAAACTACATACAGACGATGTGTTTTAACTTGTCTTTCGCTTTCGTAGAAGCGTAAATATCCAGTGTACAGCAACAGAGGAGCTACGGATGGTTTAGCCTTTTTATTTAGCTTTGTTTACTGTGTCGTCTAACACCACGTTGGGCTAATAGCGAAGGAGAATGCTAACGATAGCTAGCAGTAACGTTAGTCATCGGGGACATCAGGAGTGAAGTTTTATGTGAAGTACAGAAAAAACAACTTATCACTTACGATATTTCGACATATTTGGCAGCTTTATTTCGCCTTTTTTACATTAACAGTTTTTAAAGTTACATTGTGCTGTGATGGTTATCTGCGTGACTTTTTTTTAACCCTCAATTTCTGTGCTAGAAAAAGCAGGTTGTCAAGAAGCAGGGTGGTAAGAGGAAGAAGCAGATCCTGAAGTTCACCCTGGACTGCACTCACCCTGTAGAAGATGGCATCATGGATGCTGCAAACTTTGTGAGTAGACCAGTTCCGACATCTTGCCTGTTTAAACAGTGTGCAACAGCTGTCAGTCAAGAGCCCTGAGTGTCAAACACTGCTGTCATATCAGTGGGTGTCAATCCTGAGTCACTGGATATGATGGTTACTGTCAGTTCACAGTAAAGAAAGGACATGATTATCCAGTGTGGTTTTAATGGAAACTAACAATGTGTCACCTGTCAGTACCTGTACATCTGACACCTTTTGATATGAAATTCAGGCTTTATGTGTACCATTCCTTGCTGTGTGTGACCTGCTGTGATCTCTGCACTTACAGGAACAGTTCCTGCAGGAGCGCATAAAGGTGAATGGCAAAGCTGGAAACCTTGGCGGTGGTGTGGTGTCTATCGAAAGGAGCAAGAGTAAAATCTCAGTCAACTCTGAAGTTCCCTTCTCAAAGAGGTACAAAACACAATGTGACTCTTATCAGTCAAGTAATAACCGATGACAAAATGTGTTTTTTTGCATATCAAGGCCATGTTGACAAAAACAGACATAGGCCCATCTAATTTGATTTGGTGTTGCAATTTTCCCAGAGCCGCTAATAATTAAAATCCCCGCAATGTGCAGTTATCTATTTATGAAAGAAAGGAGAATGCAAAATCACTTTAAAAATTTAGGAAAGTGATTTAATATTGATGTTTAACAACAGTTATGTAACAAACTACCCGACTCACCGCTAAAATAAGAATAATAAAAAGTATTCTTTAGAACTGGGGGTCATTGTCATGTTCACATTATGCCCCAACAAGTGTGGTTTTGACTAAAGCAGTTTAGGCTTAGTCTCTGTTGGAGGTAAGGACTGTGAGGTAAGCCTAATAATAATAATAATGATGATGATGATGGAGCACTTCAGAGTAAAGGGGGGAAACTCCCCTCAACCACCACCAATGTGTAGCACCAACTTGGGTGATGCACGGCAGCCAGAATGCTTGCAACACATATCAGCTTGACGTGGCGAGAAAGGAAAAAAAAATAGAGCCAATTACCCTTGGTTTATAAAAAAAAAAAAATTACAGAGTTTATCTACTTTCACACACTTTGGGTTGGGTAGAAAATACTGTATCTCAAAGATTTCTGTCTTTACCATTTAATCTTTTACCTTTAGTTGGTGGAAATGGAAGATAATTTCCAGACTTCATAGTGGTATCTAGCTGTGCAGTGTGTGTCAGTGGGGCTTGAAGTCTTATAAAATCTTCTCTGCAGAGGCCTGTGCCACCAACCCAATACAATAAAAGTGGAATTTTGTTTTCGATCAGGAAGTTCTCTATTGAAGGAACAGTAAAAAAAACAACAAAATAAAATACAGGCCTTATTTACAGCAGACACCTTGACTTGATATAATAGGAAAAGCGGTTCTGTTCAGTTGTCCCAGTTAAGCTGTGACAGAGAGCCAGCGCGCACAATACCCAGACCCTGAAATCGGGAGGGTATCTATGTTGCAGGGTCCTATGCTGCCTAATCCTTGAACTGGAGGTCATTGTCATGTTCCCATTATGTGGTATATAAATCTAGGGGACATGGGAGCCCTGGGAACATATAAATGACCCCCTGAAATCAAAGCACTGAGGTGTCAAAATGTTTTTGTCTTATTATCAGGAGCAAAGAGATGTTGCTGTTGAGAAACTTATTTGCATTTCAACGCTTCGAGCACCACCAACAAAGTCCATGTTAACTCACTCTGTGTGGAGGTATACTGCTAAGGTTAAGTGGGCAAAAGTCTACTACTGTAACAGTCAATGGACTGGGTAGATTAAAACATATACCAAGAGAAGTCAAGAGGATCTGCATAAACTAATTCAAAGAACTGAAAAGAATAAACAGATACATGATGACTATTTCAGTCTGAGCTAGGAACACTACCACCAGAGGGTGACTCTACCACTTTCTTTTTTAAATGGAGCTCTTAATACCACTGGTGGTGATGGCGCACTGGATTAGACACCTGTCTTTGGTGTGAGAGACCCGGGTTCAATCCCCCGCTGTGACCCATCCACCATTGTGTCCCTGAGCAAGACACTTAACCCCTCGTTGCTCCAGAGGCGTGTGACCTCTGACATGTATATCAGCTGTAAGTCGCTTTGGATAAAAAGCGTCAGCAAAATGAATTAATGTAATGTAATATTATGACTGGGATGTTACTATTGTTATATCTAGTGTAAATGTTTGTAATCTGCAGTCTGCCATATTATTCTCAGATTACTTCAAATATACATACACTGCATATCTGCAAGTGACAAACAATACTTGCTTAATCTGTGTGTGCTTGAAGTTAATAAGTCCTGTGAACCCCAGATCTGGAAACTGCTTTTCTTATTTGAAATGACCTGTATGTCATCCCGGGCCAGTTAATAATCCATAATACAAAAAACTTGCTTTACCCAATTTTGTAATGCTACTATTACATATATACTATTACATGTCTTTATCAGCCTGATCCTTGCAAACTCTGGTGTACAGTCAAATTGAATAGAAAAGAATACAACTTCATTAATCCCTCTAATGGAAAGTTTTTTTACACTCTGGTATTATATACATTTTACACATGCCCTAAAGCAGATGTCACTAATAGATGGACTGTGGTCTGGATCCAAACCCAGCCGCTGTCCTCTCCTGACCACCGACCTACAGCCGATTTATTGAGACTTACTACCTCGTTTCTATTTTAACCCGCGCATCTTCTCGAACATTTACTGTACTGGTTTAGTGGCCCAGGAAACCCTCAGACCAATCGCATTTGCTCCAATCGTGTCCTGTGACGCCACTCAACCAATCAAATGTATGCATTCTGATGCTTGTGAGATGATTCCGCGAGATTCAGGTTCGAAGACTTCATTTCGGAGACGCACACGAATTGAGGAGACGAAAGGGAAAAGAGATTTCACATGGCTTTTAATTAAGAATGTTGAGATTCTTACATGTACATTCCTCCCACGGGCAGTTCAGAACCAGAATCTCTCATAGATCTCCAATGCTAGCTGGTAGGACAAACTAGAGCTCATGTTTCTCACTGAACAAGATGAAAGTAGGAAAGTGGTAGCTCTATAAGAGGGAATGAAAGAGAGAGAGTCATGACAGTATACATTATATATTTATGTGTTGAGTGTGTATTATAGAATTTGTTAAGACAAATTAGATGCTTTATTTTAGTTTACATAAATTTAGAATTTATTGTTAGAGTAGTTATTTATTTTCCCTCCAGTTTGATGTGAAAATTGAAATAATGAAATATTATTTGATTTGACAGTCCGTTGTTGACTCAAAACATATGTTGAGACAATTATACATGATGGTACTGAATGATAACGCAGGGTAGATGTTTTGATGTTCTGGACCTTTGCTTCGGGAAGTTTTCTCTAACTGGATCTCTTTGAATTGTAATTGAAATACCCCTGCCCTAAAGTATAGAGATATAGCAGAGTGAGGGGGCTGCCATGTATTTGGCGCCCTGAGCATTTAGAGGTTCAGGGCCTTGCTCAAGGACACTTTCGGCAGTGCCCAGGAGGTGAACTGGCACCTCTCCAGCTATCAGTCCGCACTCTGATAGCTGAATTATAGGGATAATCTATGTATGACCTACTTTTGACAGATTTTTCTGTAATGTTATTTCCCCATTCTGCTCGTCTCTGTCAGGTACTTGAAGTATCTTACCAAGAAGTATCTGAAAAAGAACAACCTCAGGGACTGGCTGCGGGTCGTGGCCAACACCAAGGAGAGCTATGAGTTGCGCTACTTCCAGATCAACCAGGATGAAGAGGAGGAGGAGGACGAAGATTAAATCTGACACCACTTTTAATAAAATTTCAATTGAGGAAAGAAAATCTTTGTCTTTTTTTATTTAAAAAAAAAAGAGCTTTAAATGTGTTTTCTGTGCATCACACAGCACAGTTGCTTATGCATAGTACATACCAGATGAATGTGTTTTTAGTAAATAATTTAGATGCATAATTAAAATGGTCCATTAAGAGTGTTTCATTTTATTTGTGTTTTTTGGTAGGCTACCTTACATGAATTGATTGGGTTGTCCAATGAGAAAACGTTATTTTCCTTTGGTGTCATATGCACAGACATCTGTGTCAGCAAAGCTAATTAAACGAACAAAATGTAAAAGTATACATAGGTGCATTTTGCTAATAGAGATAAACAAATGAGAAACAACAATTAGGCTGATTTATAAGTAATTGGAAAATATCCACAGTGAAAAAGCCCCATGGCAGCATGTGCAGTCAGGACACTTCCAGCTCTTGTGTATTTCTGACATGAAGTGAAGTTGAAACTCACGTGCTGTCTCCAGTGAGCTCTCTGCGGGGTATCTTGTGTTACAGCTGTGGTAACCTTGACAACTGTTAGACCACTGGCAGTCAGGACTCCTCTCACAGCATGCAGTCATCGGGTTGTTTTCTTGTCTTGAGGGGGGCGGTGGAAGTTTGCAAAATGAAGAAACATATTTTGAGTCAGGTCGTCCTATGGCATTAATTAGAAGTGTCACTTAGTCCCCAAAAATATTAATTGACAAACATTTTCCCTTAAGGATAAAGAAGTGCTATTTCCCATTTACAGCATAGCTTCGTAATTAGAGCAAATCTTGTGCATAAACAGCTGTGAGAGAAAGCAGGAGAAGAAGTTTCTGCCTCAATTCTCCGGACTTCCAAAAGGAAATGGGCAGGCGACAGGCGCGGGAGTGGATCCGGCTATTAGCGGCACATGGCGATGCCGCACGGTGTTGTTTTTTTTTTTTTGCACACTACTAGTTAAAGTGGTAACTAGGAGGGCATGACTAACTAGTTGTGGGTGAAATTATGGGATGTATCGTCATGGCAACAGACCAGACGTCACAATCTGGGCATGTGTGTTCCATTTTTGTCTTTCTTATTTTTCAGACTGGGAGACCTGGATAGAGATCAGTAGAAAAAAAATGTAAATGTTATTTTATATTTTTCACTCCTGGAGAGAGAGAGCGTGCCCCAGATTCACTGCATTTTTTTTTAAAACTGAGCGACGAATACATTTCTTTTTGGGTGAAGAAAGAGACTGGGCTACGGCGTCTGGAGGGTTAACTTTCAGTATTCTCAGTCTAAAAGGGGGTTTGGGGGCTATGAGATAAAGATGCCGGGGTCGCTGAGTAATGAAGACGAGGGACAAGACGACATGGATTTTGAAGACGATATGCCAGGTGAGGGAAAGGGGGAGGCGGGGTGTCCTTCAGATTATTTTTGCGCCGCTACGCCTTGAATGCGGGGAAAAGGGCTTGTCCTGCGTTCCTGAGACCAGAGAGGAGGAGGCGGGGGGTGGGGGTGCAATAAGCAGAGTCATGCTATTATTTTTTGCACGACCTAGTGTCTTAAAGGTGATTTTTGGATTTGCCTCCGGCTGTCCTCACATCCAGCCTGATTTGGGGGCATGATGAAAAAGCCTGCTGCATGGCTGTTTTTTTCCTTTTACAGGCTGCGTGCGTGTACAAGTGAATGGCTTTACCTCAAGTCCAAAAACACAAGTTTGATTTAGAGAGCTGTTTAAAAACCGTGATCAGTTATTCGGTGCTGTGTCAGGTTCTGCTGTGATGCTTCTCAGTTAATGTGTGCATGTGCTTTTAAGTAGAAATGGGCTACAGTGACAACATCCGTGTTCGTTTTGTAATAGAAGATGCGCTGCTGTTTCCACATGAGGCTGCTCCAACTTTAAATGTTTTTCTAGCACTGCATGGCCGCAGAGGTGTGAAAGCCACGTGTAGGCTACAGGAAACTGCTTATCAAGTGCGCCCTGATGCCTTTGTCATGGTTCACTGTTGATGACCACGGTTAAGTCACCAACATCCCTTCAGCTCTAGGTCTTGCACTAACTGAAATGAACTGTAACCCACATTATTGACAAGCAGCTCATTCAGTTCACATGAAGGTTTCAGGCAAGCCAAATCTGTGCACTATATCTTGAAGCTGTAAAATTAATCTGTCAGCCACTTGGGCAACACAACTGGCAATGAACCAATTGTAGTACTAATGGCAGTTCCACTGCTTAAAATGTTTAAAACCAATCAGCACAGGGATGTCTAGATGCCCTAATTAATGATACAAGAAGCCACTTGCCAAATGATGGTAATTTTGTTTTCTTTTGGCTGTTAAATTTGTCAGTCTTCATGGCACATGTCCATGCACCTAATAATTCCCTGTTCTAACAATTGGTTAAACAGATAAAGCACCTGATCAGTTAGGGAAATCCTGGTCATAGTGTTAAGTTAAGTTGACTAAAATTATGTTTTGATTGTATAAGATTTAAATGTTGCATCATGACTACTCTTCCTCTGGTCATTAGATAAACCAGTGGTGGGGTAAGTGATATGGTATAGCTGTCATGGCAATGACATGTACTTAAACTGCTAACAGGAATGTCGTGGGCAGCCAAGGGATGTCTTCATCAAAACCTACATCTGTCACAGTCAAACCAAATCCCTAATTGCCACAGGTCTGTTTCCTGGTTCAGTGGGTCGGGGGCTGAGTTGTTGAAGTGCCCCAGAATTGAATTCTACTGGGCAGAGTAGCCAGGCATCTTTATACCATGGTGTCAGTTTGGCCACTGGAGTCAATAGATTTATATATGTTTTTCTTTTCTTGCAGCTCACTCCTAGCATCAGATGATTTGATGGCAAGACTTAAAAGATGCTGCTTTGCCCTTGTCTTTCTTTTCACATCACAATGTGGGAAAGGTGAATAGTATAGCAATAGACAGAGTATGAAAGGAAATTTGAGAGTGTAAAAATCCAATGCAGTGTTGTCTCCAACCATAGGCCTGCATCTCGTTAATTGCTGCTGAGTGATGTGTTACACAAAACTACATAAGAGAGGAGTTGGTCCAAGTTATTGTTCAAAATGAAGGTGCTTTCTAGTTTGAGAAAAAAGTAACATGCATAGGCTATCTCCAAAAATGAACAAGGAACATTAAGTGAGAAAATGATGACAGTTAATGAATACATTTCACACAACATGGTTGCCATGGTGCGTTTCTTGCTCATTTTTCATGCCTGTTATAAAAGTCTTGAATCTCAAAAGCTGGCTTATTTTGCACCACTGTCAGAACAAAGGGGAAACGTTGATCACAGTATGGCTTAAATCATCAGCTCATCGTTATTTACCATGATTTTCTACTGAAAAACAGATTTTAGAAAAATCACATATGTAGTGAGCCTTGTGGAATCGGTATTATTCATGATGATGCCTTGCGTATAAACCAACACATTGTTCCTCTGTATACAATATTTTTGAAAAGCTAGATTAATACCAGCAGGCTTGCCTCTAAAAGGTGTGCAGTAGGAGGAGAAACGCCAGGCAGAGAGAGGGAAGGGGAGAAACAGAGAGGAGTGTTGAAGAGTTGAGGCATCATCTAAGACTGCCAGCCATAGCCTCAGGGAGAACACAAGCACTGATGCGTGTCCCCAATAACCCAGTAGTTGGTTAAACATGTATGAGAAAGGAAAGGTGCAATTGATTATGGCATGTGAATGAAGATATGTGAGCAGTAATCCAGTTTGAAAAATTTTCATGTGTCAGTCAGAATTACTTTGTCTGCCTTGATATAATTTTGTATTTTTATGTTGTTGGCAATAAACATATCAAAGGGACTCTATAAGACTGACTTACGAAGTCCCTTTGATATGATACACTATGCTGACAGTTATATTGTAGTGAAAGGCAAATCTGTTCAAATTCAGTTGACCTGCCATTTTTAAGCTAACGACATGAAAATGTATTTTTATTGTGTCGTAATGAATAGTCTTGTTGATAAAGATATTCACACATTTCAGTAACAGTGCTTTACATCTTTGCTGTTTAAAGAAAATGTGGTCATTTCACTGACAATGACAAAGTGTTGCAAATCCATTGTTATGCTGCTGATACAGAAAGCAGTTTTGAGACAGTTTACGACCTCCATCAGCAGCCATCAGAGTGACAGACAAGGTCAGGAATCCCGGTCAGATTTTTCCCAGCATCAAGATGCTTCCATGCAATTAAAATGCAACTATGTAGAAGCACGTCCTAGGGGGATTTCAGCCCCTTACATGCTATCCTATCACAGCCTTTATTTGTTGTAGCACATAAAGTGTCCTAATTCCCTTTGTTTCACTCCGGGTGCTTACACTGTCACAGATTGTTCCATTGTGTTTTCTGTTTTAATTGTTTTGTTCTCCCCTAAAATTGAAAGATTATCATGGGCTTTTGTGTGCCTACAAATGTTATCCCCCATTGGAAAGAGGTCTATTTTTGGATCCTTCACTGTGAAAGTTGACACCATTTTTTCCTGCTGCACGTGCACGAAGCCTGTGCATGAAAAATGCTTTTTTTAAATGTGTATTTGCAGATGAACAGTGCACCATTCCAGTCTGTTTGATATCTGCTTTATATTGCACATATTTTAATCATGTCATGTCTCTAATATATATATTATTTTAATTGTGCTTTTTGGACATCCTTCCATCACTTTGATGATTAGATTTTCTAATGATAGTCTCTGGATATCTTTGTCTGAAGGTGTTTGAGGTCTCGACTATAAGCACCTAATCAATGAATAGAGGAAAACCTATGACTCCTTTCCTCCTTTGTGGCAAGCATTGCTGGGCAACATTAAGTGGGCATTTCCACACGGGGGCCAACAGAGAAAGGGCTAATGTGTTTTCCAGTAAACTCTAGCTTCGTCACTTGGGAGTCGCTCATGAATCTCCCTTCTAATGGGTCAGTCCTGTGGCCAAGCCCTTGCAGGAAGGTCAGAACTGTGTCTATGCCATCCGTCCTCACTAGACAGAAGGCTTGTTTGCCAAGTAGGGCTTTGGTCCTCTTTCTAACAGAATGCGGTGCCAGACCTCCCTGTGCCACATGACTGGACGACCTCCTCCCCCCTTTCAACACCTGGCACAGCCTGGTCCATTCACCACGCAGAACGATTATCATTTCCCTGATGGCTTTCCCTTTGGGGACTTGACAGGTCATTTACTGTAGGCAGGTTTTAGCTTATATGGCAATGCAGGTGTTAAACACAGACATCTTTTTTCCCCTTTTGTCAGTTCAGTTGCATTGCTGTCACACCTTCTGCCTATAAATGAGATAAATCCTGAGACTATTTGTTTTTTAACAAGTCTATTGAAGCTGTGGGGCTTCAGACATAGCTGTGCTTTGAGCAATATACTAACATCGGCATGCTAACATGCTCATGATGACAATGCTGACGTTAAGCATTGGTTCACCATCTTGGTTTAGTGTGTTAGCATGCTAACATTTGCTAATTAGCACTAAACACAAAGTACAGCTGAAGATGGTGGGATTAGTTTTACAGGTAATTGGTCCCAATTGGCAAGATTTTGGCAAATTATAAGCATTTTCCTAATTATTGTGCTGAAAAGTAGGTAGGTAGATTTATTTAGTCACAATATAATAGGTTATATAATGAAATACAGTTTGAAGTGAGCAGAACACAAAGCTGCTGTGCACTCCCTTCTGCTACATAGCAGACAATATACATTAATATAGAAGCAATAATAAAAATGGTAAACAGAAATTAACATTAATCAATGGAGCAGTGCTGAGGATGAATTTGAGCTTAAAAGTCTGTTAGCTTGGGCGTAAAAGCTGCTCTGTAGTCTGGTGGTATGGCAGCTGAAACTTCTATATCACTTCCCAGAAGTCAGCAGGTTGAACAGGCTGTGGCTGGGTGGGTACTCTCCTTTAGTACCTTTTGGGCTCTGCCTAGGCACCTCACCTCGCACTGATGCTCAGGAGATGGTACCAATGATCTTCTGAGCAGTTTTAATTGCCCGCTGCAGAGCCCTCCAGTCTTGGGCTATGCATATCCCATGCCAGTTTGTGATGTTTCCAGTCAGGATGCTTTCTATTGCTCCTCTGTAAAAGCTGACAAGAACTTGGCACGGGACTTTCTTTATCTTCCTCAAGAAATACAGCCATTTTGAGCTTTCTTCACAGGTGTAGAGATGTGAGATGACCATGTCAAGTTCTCTGTGATGCTGATTCCCAGGAACCTGAAACTGTTCATCTGCTCTACCTCAGTCAGAGCATCACCAAAGCAAAAACAGTTCATGTTATGGGGGACGTGAATGTTTGTACCACATTTCACAACAATCCATCCAATAGTTAAAGTAAGATATAGTTCACTCAAAACAACAAATGTGAACCCCAAGGTTGGCACTATAGGAAAGGGCAGAGATTTACCAAAGTCATTAGGATTCATCATCTGGAAACTATGAGTGTTTGTACAAAATATTGTGCCAGTCCATCTAGTAGATGCTGACATATTTTGCATGATAAGTGAAAACTTTGACAAGCTGGTGGCCGCTACAGGTAATTATGGTTATTCTCTGGGTACCATGTATGTCTGTGCAAAATGTCATGACAATCCATTCAGTAGTTGTTGAGATATTTCAGTCTGGACCAAAGTGTTGGACTGACATTGCCATTTCTAGAGCCACACCACCAGCATGGCTAATGAATCAGGTGCATATAATGAAACTATTAAAACCTACACCAGTAACGCCACACCGCCCCTGTCAAGTTACAGTGATTTATTGTACAAGAAGCAGCGCATAGGGAAACAGTCCAGCATTATCTGGTGTATCTAATCAGTGATGTGCGGTCAACCTGTCAGCCATAGTTCACTCATAAAAGGAAAGAGGTGCAGAGTGATGGGTTGGATGTGCTTTCTGTAATCCACAGCTGTTTCCATCTGCATCTGAGCCGTGTCATCATCTGTGAATCTAAGAGAGATGTAAGGCTTACTGCGTTCCCATCATGACTTGCTTGGCAGGCGGCTTACATACATCTGAGACATAAAAGAGCTCCCTGATTGAGATACTGGATACATAAACTCAAGGCTGTATTTGGAAAGAGAGAAATAAAGGAGAGATAAGCATGCGGGTGTCTGTGTGAGGCAGAAGGAAAGAATGAGGAGACAAGGCAAAAATATAAAATAGATAAACAGACACAGAAAGACAGAGACATCATAGAATGTATCCCAGAACTTTTATGACACTAAATATACATCAGTGGTTGTCCTGCTTTAATCAGCTATTAACCTTCAAATAATGTAATCAGTTTTAGTGCTGTAAATGCTGTAGTAGAGGCATTTGTGACTCAAAAGGCACTACTTGCATTTTTACATGAAAATTAGATTTTAAGATGATTACTGCCAGTGAAAAATGTCAGTCTGCAGCATTACTAAAAATATTTGGTGTGTAAATCACAAGTTAACCCCAATTAGCACTAAAGAAGGGACACAATTCATCTGGTGGTCAAAGGGAACACAATGAGCCTGACATTGCCACTGATTAAAGCTTTGAGATCACTGAAGTGTATGTACTGTATGTGTGTGTGCACAGGGTACCTCCTGCTAGCTTTGCTAAATAGAGGATAAGTGGTTGATGAGGCTTGTGTGTCTACTACACAGGAATCCCTCCTCCCCAGTCTCTCACTCCAGCTACCCAGGGGAGTGGTAGACTGCAGGGCTAGTGTTGGCTGATTGACTCTGATACATGTGCTGCATATTTCATGCCCTCCAGTCTGTCTGCATGAGACGCAGAGACACGCAGATAGATGGACTGAAAGAAACCGAAAGACAGTTGGACACAGAGGGAGAAAGAGAACGAGATCAGATTGACCTTTATGGTGAGGTTACATCCTGTGTGCATTTCTCTGTGTCTCTTTATAGTACTGTTTGCTACTGTCTCGCTTCCTTACTTACTCCTCTGTGACCCACTATGGCATCACTGAAGTCTGCTGCGCTCAGCAGTCAGCACGTTTGTACACAGCAGCTTTGAGACACTACAGCTGACAACCAGCAGCAGGTCGCTTTAGTCCCAGCAAGCATTAAAGGCAGAAGATATGCTCAGTATACCTCAGTGGTCCTCCAGGGAGTTCCCATTTACCAGAAGAACAGGCACTCCATCTATTTGTGCTTTGACGGGTAAAGTTGATCCACTCTCAATGATGCGTGATTATGAGGTTTATTTTTCCAAATGCTCCTGTTGGTCTGGCATTGATTCATCATTTCAATTCTTTTTATGAGCTGTTTTGTCAGTTCCCATCACAATTTTCCCACAGGTTTTTTGGTTAAATTTCTTCAACAATTAGATAATTATCAAAATAGTTGTCACTTCATTTACAGGCCATCGACAAAACGATTAATCAAGTCACGATTTCAGCTCTACAGTGTACAAGCCAAACTGCATTTGTCAATAGAAAGATTCAGCCTCATTGCACAGTGCATTGTCTGTAGAATTGACAAACTTTACAATATCAGCCACATTTCCAAATGTACATCATATTCCTAAGCAGATTTTTTTGTTCTGTGTCCAGATGAGGATGACGAAGGGGAGCGCAACACTGTTCCTCTCACACCCCTTGACAGCTTCTTCTCTGACAACGACTCTCTCAAACAACAAAAGAAGAAGAAGCCCAAAAAGATGAAAGAGGGGAAAATGCCCAAAGTTAAGAAGAGGAAAAAGGAGGTAAGATATAATTCAAACTCAACATCATCTGTCATGACCTCGGATGCAACAGCTTGGCAGGCTTTGCTCTTTTGATGTCTCTGCAATTGGATCAAAGGTGTGTTTTGGCTGCTGGACCGCCTCTGTAATCTGAATGAGAGGCAGTGGACTGTTTCAGGTTGGCAGCAGTGGCACCGTTATTGCCAGTGTAAGCTGTGGGCTCCGAGGGCCAGTTTAGAGTGTAGATTTGTGCCTGTGGTGCTGGGGCTACACTCAAGTAGCCTACAATATTTGTGCCAAGTTAGCAATGGGAGTCAGAGCTGGGACTGAGAGGTACAGACAGTCCAGTTCCTCTAGCTTTTACTCTCCAGCATTTAGCCAACAGGTCAGAGGTTTGAGCTGCTCTCAGCATTAATAGTACTGACAGTTAAACAGATTTGTTATGGTGAGATCAGTAATCACTAAGATAAGCTAAGTTTTTACAGCGTGCCTTTGTGACTTTTACTCAACACTGACCAAGTTTGGTTTGCCAGGTAACGGAGTATATAGTGGGTTTATTAGAGCATTTTTTACAAATAAAAACAGTTCCTTGCTACAGCTGGAAATGAGATTGATGATAGCAGAGTTTGTCGGCTGGCAATCTCAAAACCCAGCACGTCTGATGACAAGTTGAATCCCATTAAATTAATAACTAACCTCTAGGATCAGACGATAGCTGATGGGTTCTGATATCGTATTTCAGCCAATGCGTTCTGCCTCTTTTGTGCTCCCCACAGACTGTTTACCTTTATGCAACCAAAGCCTCAAGCCTCAAAACTCAAACATGATTGGTCAACATTAGTCGGACTACAAAAGGACTACAAAAGGGAACTAGACTGCTTCCAATACCAAAATCCCCAGATTCTGCATTCATATACAGATATCTGGTTATAGAGATTTGTAGGCTGTTGTTACATTATATTCTGTGAACTTTATTATTGTGTTGAAGTCTATTTCCCATGAATTTGTGTTTCCTTGCCTTAATGTGAACCCAAGAGATTAGTCCTACCCATCAGCCAATTGTCTCTGCAACTTCTTGCCATAACATTACTCAAGCCCTGACCCCAAAGCCAAACTGACTTTCTTTGACATCTTGTCAAGACAAAAAATCTTGATCAGGTCACAACATTCGAGGAGTTACAGAATTACAGAAGAAAAGAAACAAAGACAATGAGCTAAAAGACACATGTAGCTTTGCCAGCAGGTTTATCACTACACCACTAGTGTAACATTTCATTCTACAATTACACATTAATGGGAATTTGAAAATCAAAGGCAGCATCTTGTAAAGTGAGCTCTAACGTCACTAGAGAAGTCTCATCTACCTTTATTTTTCCTGATAATTTAGCCAAACTCAGAAGCTATAAGATATTTTTATTCAATGATTACAGGAATTCACTGTATTCCCAGTGCACTGTATTTTCCGCCTGTGTTGGTGATGGCTTTAACAGTGTCAGTGACATAGCCAGGATGTTCCCCTCTGCTGGCTTGAGATGCCAGCAGTCCTGTGAGGAGCTTGGCTGGCCAGGCTGCCACCCGGCCCTTTGGCTGCCTGTGGTAAACACTGAGCTCTGGGTCTCACTGAGCTAATGAGGGGGGGACTCCCTCTGACACTCTGCTCTCTCTCTCTTTCTCACACACACACAGACTCTGCTCTGTGTTCTCCTCTTTCCTCCCTCTCCTCTCTCACACGCATCACCTCACTTTGCCTTGATCGTGGTGCTGCTTTTGTTGCTGTCTTTGCGTCATAGGAACCGCAAATGTTTCTTTCTTTTCTTTCTTTCCACCTGCCGTATTATTTCTTTCTCTCATGCCCTCCCACTGAGAAACCACAGCTGTTGTAATTCACTTCCAATCACTCCCTGAAGGTTGGTGTCAGACAGGGGCCAAAAGGCAATTGGGGTCAGAGACTGTCAGTGGCACATCCCAGTCTCAGGTTAGAGCTACTGGTGGGAGAAATGGTAGCCACAGAGTGATGTATCTGCCTTCTTTTTCTCATCTGCAGTGAAACAAAGGAACTATGCAGACATGGAAATGAATCTGAGTTTATAGAAGGCAGTTCATTTTATTGGCTAAAGAAGAGGCTGCAGTTTGGGCACTATAAAACATCCATGAAGCAGTGAGGGAGCTGCTTGTATTTAGCTGAAATACCGGTTTGAGATGTGCTTCTGACTAGTTTTTATAAGTTCAGTATCCTCTCAGGGATTGTGAGTCAACAGCGAGCTGTTACTGATTTCTGAAAAGAAGAGGCTGTTGTTTTGGAACCATGAAGTGTTTTTACAGCAGGACTTTTTCTTGTTAAACTGGATTTTATTGAATATCTACGTCGTCGCTCATTTGATATTTTCTGTGGCATCCTCCGCAATCTCCCTAAGGCAGAGCCATTATGGGGAAGCATCTAATTTGATTACGTTATCAGCGCTTATCTGATTTTCCTCCCTCTGAAAGCAAAGACACCCTCTTTGTTGCTGACAATGTCCTCATTGGTCCTCTGATGTGTGTGTAACATTGAACTCTGGGCCACGGTGAGGTTGTTGCACAGTTCCACCTTGTCTTTGCAGTTGCTCTCCACAGTGGTTCTGCTTCTTTGCTTTCCCCTCCTCCATCTCCACCCCCACTCCCATCCCCCATCCCCAATCTTCAATTTACTCTCTCTTTTCTTCTTCTTCTTCTTCTTCTTCTTCTTATGCATAAATGAGATTTGTCTAGACGGGTGCTCTGCAACCACAGGCCTCTGCATAACAAGCTCGTTATGCAAACGCATCTGATTGGATGGCATCGTTCCATTGGCTGCCACTGTGATAGAGTGTGTGTGTGTGTGTGTGTGGGGGGGGGGGATGAGTGGCAGGATAGAAAAAAGAGTGAGAGAGAAAAAGAAAGGGGGAGTTGTTAAGAGAGAGAGAGAGAGAGAGAGAGAGAGAAAGTAATGGAGGATGCAAAAGAGAAAAAGTGAGAGAAAAGGAAGGCTTGCAGATGGGTGAGCTATGAGAAAGAGAGAGCGAAAACTAAGAGGAGAGCGAGAGTGAGCGAAAGAAAGAGAGAGAGAGAGAGAGAGCTAGTGCCAGACACTGCTCAAATTTGGTCACCATGGCAACACAGCCAGGCTGCTGGTAGGGTTGGCGGGCGCTGCGGCAACGTGAGCCTTTCCACTGCGCTACAGAGCAAAACGCCTGTAAGTCTCTCCATGGATCCACACAGGCCTGCTGAGCAACAGGCAGCGAGCAGAACACAAAGCTGCTGTGCACAAATTCACTCCATAGCATGTGCACACACATGTTCAAATACAGAATGCCACATATTGTACATGTACCTAGGCAAAGGCATGAACAAATTCATATACTCTGTGCATAAAAGGGAAAGAAACACACACAAAAAAGAGAAAACCCCTCCCCACATGCATTCAAACACCCCCACCCACACAAACACAAAAATGATTCTTTAAGGCAAGGCAAACAAACCCATTCACAAACAAATACACAAAGATGCACACATGCGAACACACATAGTACACCAATGATTAGGTGAGAGATGCATTATGAGAGAAACACCATATACTTTCCCTCTCTCTCTTTCACTCACACACGCATGCACGCAGACACCCACGCATGCATGCACACACACACACACATACACACACAATCATGAGCACACATGCATTTGTTCATATGCAACCCTCTTGATCACACAAACAACACCTGTTAACTGTTAAATCCATATAGCCTTCCAGATGTCTCATATTAACCAGGCAGTTCTGAGCAGTGATTGGCTGTGCCGCCTGAGATGCTCTTTGTTTCTTGGTTTGAGTTGACGTCAATGCATGTGTAAGAGGTGAACGTGCTTCTGACTTGACTCCTTGTCAGCTCACCGCTAACTGTTGGCTTGTAATGTAATAGTTTACAAGTTTCATCGCAGGCAGAAGAATTATAATATTTGTAGCGCAGTGACACTTTGGAATGATGTAATTTAATTTATGCAAATGCCATCAAGAAGAAGCTTTTATCCAAAGTGCTTTATAGTACACTGGCTGCATATATTTTTCGCGTGGGTGGCCACTGTGGAAGCTGTAATCCCTCACCCTGGCAAAATAAACACCATGATTATTTGCCCAATCATTCAGTTTCATATTTTAATTATTCCCCCTTTATATTATTAGATTTTAAACTCTGTCTTAGAAGACACCTCTTAACTGGAGATAGATGTCATTTGTTGTGTCAGTGGTAAAATTCAGACATTGCATTCAGTTGTGACCCAAGAATCTGGCTTTGGTACCAGTTTAGTCTGTCACAGTGAGGTAGGGAGCGAAAGCAAGATTCCAATCAGATTGTACCTGTTTACATTTATAAAAATAGCTGTTTGCCAGGAGCTCTTGAGTATATCAAAGTACTACAAAGAAAGACCTACTGACCAATATTATGCCTTTATTTATCTGTATATAAAATGTTCGTGTGTCCTTGTCAAACAACTTAGGGAGGAATCCAGGCAAGAGTTGACAGTGACCTGGAGGAGACCTCAGAGGTGGAGGAGGAACGGGGATGTCCAGAAATAGGTTCTGAGAGTGAGAGCAGCATGTACGGCCCAACCAAAAAGAAGAAGAAGAAACCGAAGGAGAAGAAAGAAAAGAAGCCCAGGAAGAAGAAGAGAGATGAGGAAGACGACGATGATGACGACGACGATGGAAACATGAAAGTAAGTCTGAGTCAAGGTCCATGAAGCTGTCACAGATCACACCCTGGGTTCTACTGGTTTCTGTATTTTAAGTCACATTAAATTTATCATCTTGTGATAATCTAATAATAATTAGTTGGATTTGAAGTGCTTTTCACATACCCCAGAGAGATTTGACAGAAGCACAGCAAGCAGAAAATTAATAATAAGCCTGGCTAAAAAGAGAAGTCTTATGTGTAGATATAAAAACAGAGATGAACTCAGCATTACAGATTGAGACAGGATGGGTGTTTAGAGGCGGCAAATGATTCACTGATGATCAAATTCATTTCATGATTCATGACTTAATTTATTTTTTTTTAATCAAGCTTTTGTCACCCACTGTCAGGCTTGTGGTATGTTAGCACTACTATATATTAGAGCATTACATTGCATAACATTTATTGAGTAATAGTACTATGGAAAGTTACAAAAAGACAAATACAGTACACTGTTTAGAGCAATAGATAAGACCATCATCTTTTCATTGCGGTCATATTCTAAAGAACACATAACATCAAGAAGAAGGAACGTGAGAAGCTTGACAAATACCAAGGGCTGAAAGAGGAGCTAGGAAAGATGTGGAAAGTAAGAGCAACAGTGGTGCCAGTGATAATCAGAGCAATGGGGGCTGTGACCCCCTAACTGGGAGAGTGGCTACAGCAGACCAGGTAAAACATCAGAGGTCTACGTACAGAAGAGCGCAGTCCTAGGAACAGCTAAGATACTGCAAAGAATATATATATATATATATATATATATATATATATATATATATATATATATATATATATATATATATGTATATATATATATTCCAGAATATCCAGAAATTAGTTAAACTACTTGCTATGTCACATCCACACGGTTAACTGAGATCTATGGTGAACATTCAGTAGCTGAATGTTCTAGCCTTCTAGTGTTTAGCTCAGCACATACAGTACATCATTCTCCACACTAAAGCTCAAACATCATAATCAATGGACAAGAAGAAAAACTTTGTTTTTTGACTGAAATGGGACTCGGAAAATATGACGTCTCCCTACCTTCTAAGTAATCTTGCAGTCCAACAATGTAATAAATCCTTGAAAACTTTATGTCAAAATTCATTGCGAAGACCTAACATTCAAGAATAGTCTATTTGTTTTATTATTTAAAACAAGTAATATGATAATCAATTAACATTTATTTTTATTTATTCAACCTCATTTTACATATCAATTGTGATCTTTCCCATCTGTATTTACCAGGAACCCAAGTCATCCAGCCAGTTGATGCAAGAGTGGGGTCTCGAAGATGTCCAATATGGCTTCACAGAGGACGATTATAAAACCATCACTAACTACAAGGCTTTCAGCCAGTTTCTCAGGCAAGCACCTAATTTTGTATCTGGATTATCTTTCTATTATCTTTCTATGTTAACTGCTCTATTCTGTTTCTGTGTCTGTGGGTTGTCAGAGACCCTCGCTGGCACATCCAATAAAAACTCCATAGTGAGAGCGGAGCGTGGTGTGACGAGTCAACACTGCTCTTTTTGTTTGAGCTAGAAAGCTTGGCTGTTGGTATAAAGAGTCTGTCTCACCTGGGGCTGTCTGGCTCGGCTAAACCTCTGCTCCGACAAAGTGGAGCATGAGCCCCTGCAGTGCCCCCTGTGAGTAGTCAGCTGCTTACTGGATGCCTGTGACAGCCGGGAGGCTCTGGGACTCAGTGCTCTGACCCACTATCTTTCACAGGCCAGCGTGCCAAACCTCAAGCTGTTGCCTGACAAATCACAAACATGACATACACACAGCAAAGCAGGGAGAACAAAACTTAAGGGGCACTGGGGTGTCAGCAAAGCAAGACCAATTCCTTCCAGTGCTGAGGGGAAGTAAAAATTACATCAACAGGAATGAAGTGTGACATAATAAAGCTGCCGTTGCTGTCTCCTCTCCCCCTGGTTTTACTCAGGCCTCTCATTGCCAAGAAGAACCCGAAGATTCCCATGTCAAAGATGATGACAGTGTTAGGGGCCAAGTGGCGGGAGTTCAGTGCCAACAACCCGTTCAAAGGCGCATCTGCCACCGCTGTGGCTGCCGCTGTGGCTGCCGCAGTGGAAACGGTTACCGTAGCACAGCCAACGGCTGTCAGCGGCAGCCAGCCGTGCTCTCAGCTGGGGCCAATCAAAAAAGCCAAAACCAAAGAGGGAAAGGGTAAGGCCTATTGAATCGTGACAGAACACATATTTTTAGAAACAATAGTGAGAATACAACTCGTTTATTTTGTCTGATGTCACGGTCTGTTTTTCTTAGGACCTGGAGTTAGAAAGCGAAGCAAGACCGTGAAGGAGGTGAAAAAGAAACCCAAGCCGAAGAAGACCAAATCAAAGTCCGGCCAAAGTGGGAAGAAGAAGAAAGCATCCTCGGTATGTCTTTTTCCAGGACCATTTTCTTCATCCTCATTCATCTTCTGAGCTTCTCCACTACTCTGTGTTTTCAGTGGCATCAAAGTGACCAGACTGTTTACTGCGCTTACTTTGAAAGTTGGTATATTTTAATTCTTTGTTTAGCTCTTCAGTTTGTATGTGTTTTTCCAGAGTGAAGAGGACTTCCTGGAGGAGTCAGACTTTGATGACATCAGCATCCACAGTGCCTCTGTGCTTTCTGATACCTCGGGGGCCGCCACCAAGAAAAAGGCCCGACGTGGGAGGAAAAAAAGGAAAAGTATGTTTACTGTCTACACTCGCCACGCTCTGTGGAGTGTTTTTTTCCCTCCAAAATCCCGCTGAAATCCCTCAGAAGCAGACTGTTTGATTATGGGTAACGAGGAAATTAAAAAAAAAAAAATTTAAGCTTTATTTGTTTTGGGAATCTTTTCTGGAGGCAGATGCTCTTTCTCAGCAGCTATTGCCCTCACAATCATGGAGTTTCATTCACAGTTAGAGCCCGCTCACTGTAATGTGTAAACTGTTTATACTGCTGTTAACAGCTGCATTGCAAGTTAATTCCTGTATGTGGGAATTGCACATGTTCACCTCTTTCTGCACCTTCTCCAGAGGAAGACGGTGATGGTTATGAGACAGACCACCAGGACTACTGTGAGGTTTGCCAGCAGGGTGGCGAGATCATCTTGTGTGACACCTGTCCCAGAGCGTACCACCTGGTCTGCCTGGACCCTGAGCTGGAAAAGGCCCCCGAGGGCAAATGGAGCTGTCCACACTGTGTGAGTAGATTAGTTTCATATATAAATACATTTGTGAAGTGTTATATTTTTATGTTTGCTAACAGCCCGGTAAAGGAGGAAGGAGAACACACAGCACCACAATGCAAGTTCTATATAGAGATGCAAAATAATAGTAATGATAATGGTAAAAATAAAAATATCAATAAAATGAATAATAGTAATAATAATGATATTATGACTAACAACAATAATTGCAGCAATGGGTATCGAACAGTAGGTGGCTTGCAGTCATAGATCCAGACTATGCAGCTCTGGAGGCAAAAGGAGAGAGACAAGAAAGCTCAAAACTTTGACAGAGGGAAGAAGTCAAATTAGTAACATGAATTAATGGGATAAGAATGCATACAGATGGATACAAGCTCAGTGCTTCCTGGGAAGTCTCCCAGCAGTCTGTGCCTATAGCTGCATAACAAAAGAGAATGCTCAGTGCTCACCTGAGCCAGACCTAACTACAAGCTTTATCATAGACGAAAGTCTTAAGCCTACTCTTGGCGGAGATGGTGTCTGCCTCCCGAACCCAAAATGTGATCTTCCTAGCTTATTGGTGTATATGTGAAAGCAAGTTTAGTCAATGTTTGAAAGTTAGTCATTAATGCTTTTTGAAAATGTGCATAATTGAAGGACAATACACAACAAAGCTTCAATCATGCAGCCCAAGTATGTCAGTGTATGTCAGTGTATGTCAGTTTCCATAAAAAGACAAACACTATGAAAATATTCTGAAATAATTTCTAAATATGTATCTTTATTGAATAGTTGTAGTTATAATTTATTTTAGCAGCATGTAATCCCATGCTACAACCTTCACTAAATTCGTACCACCTGTGTCACTCAGGAGAAAGAGGGTATCCAGTGGGAGGCCAAAGATGAGGAAGAGGAAGAGGAAGAGGCCCCAGGAGAGGAAGAGGATGACCACATGGAGTTTTGCAGAGTGTGTAAAGATGGAGGAGAGCTGCTGTGTTGTGACACCTGTCCATCTTCATACCACATCCACTGCCTCAACCCACCTCTCCCCGAGATACCCAACGGGGAGTGGTTATGTCCACGCTGCATGGTGAGCTCACATTTTAGTCCAAATACTATTTAATGCTTTTTTTAAAATGTAAATCAAAGCTAAATACAATACATTAACAGACACTGATTAACAAGCTGTATTGTTAATCTGGAATTGTTTGTTATCTCTCAAACATTTTAGCCCAGTTACACATGTGATTTAGCTCCTGAATGTGACATATGAGATGAAAAAATCCACAAAGGATGAAACTGTAACTAGAGAGACAATCAAGTACACTATATATTTTTGAGATTTGAAGTGGCAACAGTAGGTAATTATACTCTTTGTTTCATTATGTTGTGCTTTGATGTTCTCTCTGTCTGCTGTTTACATGTCCTGTTTGTTCTTTTTATGTATAATGTCCAACTGGGGGACTGCAGATGAAAATTGACTTTTCATATTGACATCATATGGATGTCAATGATTGTGTGTTATCTTTGATAAATAAATGATAAGTATAATAAGTTAAATATACTTGGGAGCTGGTTTCTGATTTAACAGAAGGATCAACTTAAATTGTTTGATTGTTAGAGTAAAGTTTTGGAACTCATGTCAGCTCCAAGTCATGTCAACCTAGCAGTTTGTGCTATCCTATCAGCCAGTTATTGTTTGAATTTATCTGCATATTAACCCAAACTAGGATTCTGAGGGTGGTTGTTTAGGCAGGTGGAAATTTAACTAACTGGGGTGCCTTATAGACCTGCCTGTCATGTGGTGACCCCAATGATGTATTTTTCCTGCTCTTATTTTCACCAAGATTGTTTGTGTGTTGTTGCTTTGAAACATGCTCTAGATAACTCCTTTTTTTCTCAGTGCCCTCCCCTCAAAGGTAAGGTCCAAAAGATTCTGCACTGGACATGGGGAGAACCCCCTTTGCCAGCTGAACTGCCTGCAGGCCCTGATGGCAAACCCAATGATCCACTGACCAAGCCTCCACTCAAGGGCCACCCAGAGAGGGAGTTCTTCGTAAAGTGGGCTGGCCTTTCCTACTGGCATTGCTCCTGGGTCAGCGAGCTGCAGGTGAGACACCAGAAGTAGGTCCAATCTCAAATGAACATTTCTGCTGTCTTTGGATACAGCAACTATGTGTCCTCTTTGATAAAAGAACCAACCAACACAACAAATCAAGAGAGTTTTAACTGGGTCATATTTCATAGTTTATAACAAATATGATGATGTGTGTTCCTTCATTCAGTCAGTCTTTCAGAAATATGTTATAATTGCTTATTTAGAAATAAAAGACAGCTTTCTTAATTTATTTTGTACCCGTCTTCCCTTCATTAAATACATTCTATAACTTGAAATAGTTAATCAAATTAGTCTCAATACTATGGGTAGATTATATTTTGTCAGTCTTGTAAGAAAGACGCGTCCCCAGAGGTGGTGCTGAATAAAACTAAGCAGAATTGATTGTTTTGCTCCGTCTGTGTTTGTGCAGTTGGAGCTGTATCACACGGTCATGTATCGGAACTACCAGCGTAAGAACGACATGGACGAACCTCCACCATATGACTACGGCTCTGGAGAGGAGGAGCTCAACAGTGAAAAGAGGAAGAGCAAAGACCCCCAGTATGCTGTGATGGAGGAGCGCTTCTACCGCTATGGCATTAAACCAGAGTGGATGGTTATTCACCGGATAGTCAACCACAGGTGGCTGCTCACAGTTACACAAATTCTTGCTTTTACTTGCCATGTAATATTTATTTCCACATGAAAACTTTTCTTCACAGCTCTGCATGTTCCAGAGAGATGCTGGGTATTTAAAATCACAGAAAATGTGTAGAGAGGGACAGCACAGAACATGCGTCTCCAACCAAAAGACGAGTCATTTTTTTCCTATATGTTTCCACACTTTCCAGGCCTGTGTTGGAGCCTATCACTCATATGTACAAAGGTGTATTTCAGACTGATTCATATTTCTATGTGAGATACTGTTTGCTCTGGAATTTAATCAGAAATTTAGAAATGCTTGCTGTCCAAATGTAGCGCTGTCCCTTTGCAGCTACAATTGCAGGAAGAAGTGACTTTCTTGTGATTTCTATATAATATGTGTTATGTCCCATTAACCAACAATACTTCCTTATAAAGAGCTTAATTATTTATCACTATACAATCCCTCCAGAAGCCCTGTGCTGCCTGTTGTTGTTTACATTTAATCTTCCCTGCAGTTATGATAAGGATGGCGATGTGCATTACCTGATCAAGTGGAGAGACCTGCCCTATGACCAGTGTACCTGGGAGGTGGATGATTTCGACATCCCAGAATATGACAGCCATAAACCTTGTTACTGGGACCACAGGTTGGTGAACAGGATTTATAAGTTATCAGACCTTTAGCTGTTTAGCTGTAGTAGTGTGGGGATATGAGTGAGGATGACCAGAATGAGTCCCCGGCACTCAAGGGGTTTAGAATTAGCGAAGGCTGCTGCTTCCCCTCTGCCCTGCCTCTATCTGGGATGCCCCTGTTTGAGCTGTTTGGCTCATCATGTTGCAATTGTTTGCCAGGGAGCAAATACTTGGGGAGGACCAACGCCCCCTGGTGGTGAAGAAAGGAAAGAAGCTCAAAGATGACCATCCAAAGAGGGAGGTCCCTCCTGATGCTCCCATCATAGATGTAAGTTGGGATAATTAGATGCTCTTTGGTCACAGATGTCCAGTAATTTGCCTTAGTTACTTGTTTCTTATAGGTATTGGAAGACTGCATTGTTATTGGCTGTGTTCTCCAGCAGCTCTCTACAGTAAATCCCTCAAAAGTAATACTGTAGGTGTAAAGCCCCTAATTATCATGATTTAGCATGATAAGGTGCTGTACCTTTTTTCTAATGCTGTATATAGCAAACAATCCTGTTGACATTGGGCTAAATGATGCCAGTTTTGACTCTAGCCAATGTAATACTTCTGTCTTCTCAAATGATCAGCCAACCATCAAGTTTGAGCACCAGCCATGGTACATTAATGCCACGGGGGGAACACTCCACCCATACCAGCTGGAAGGCCTGAATTGGTTGAGGTTCTCCTGGGCACAGGGCACAGACACCATCCTGGCTGATGAGATGGGGCTCGGAAAGACTGTGCAGACAATAGTGTTTCTCTACTCACTCTATAAGGAGGTGAGGGTGGAAAAATGTCCTTTTTTATTAAGACCATATAACATGGAGTACATTACCAGTTCTTATGATACAAATGTTTAATTAGAGATAGAGTAAATCATATTGGACAATGAGAACAGTAAATGATAAAGCCTGTAGCATATCTTCTACCTGTGATGTGAGAGTTGCTGAGTTGTGTCTTTCCTCCTCCTCTCTCTTAGGGTCACTCTAAGGGGCCCTTCTTGGTGAGTGCACCCCTCTCCACTATCATCAACTGGGAGAGGGAATTTGAGATGTGGGCTCCAGATTTCTACGTGGTGACATACACTGGAGACAAAGACAGCCGGGCAATCATCAGGGAGAACGAGTTCACCTTTGAAGACAGTGCAGTAAAATCGGGACGCAAGGTGTTTCGCATGAAGGTACCATCATGCTCACACAGCTATTCCAATTATTATTGATAATTTTTCATAATCAGCTCTACAACTGATGCGAGTGTTCAGAAGGAGAGGAACATATTCGTATTACGTGCAACTGAAGCAGCTTAGTTTCCCTTCGAAAATCAACAAGCGCAGCTTCAATCAGGAGGGGAATTTAAACTCCCGTGCGACACAGCAAAATGTACGCAGACAGACCAAGAAGCAAAAGGGGTTAATCAGCCTTTTGGTCCATACTTGATGTGCTGGACAGTATATAGCCATCAATATACATTATAATCCGAAGTGGAGGGTGGTTTTCCATTTTCCATTTTCCTTGCTAGGACGGATTTGGTTTTTGGTTGATCTTACCTTACACTGACATCTGAATTTACATTTATTAAATGAGCATAATGTATTATTAGTTACCTTATTTTCAGTAGATGAACTACCAAATTGCCCCCCCACATCTAAATTGGTCAACCTTAGATATATTCACCCTCTTGCAGAAAGACACTCCTATCAAGTTCCATGTGCTGCTGACATCCTATGAGCTGATCACGATAGATCAAGCCATTCTGGGTTCCATCACATGGGCCTGCCTGGTGGTAGACGAGGCCCACAGACTGAAGAACAACCAATCAAAGGTAAAACAGCATTTTTGGCACTGATAGCAGCCTGTTCCAGAAGTAGCATGAATATTATCAGGGACACAAAAAAACAGGAAAGCAGCAGGAACAATGACAGATATGAGTAGGAAATGTTTGTTCATGAACTCATCCATGAATTAAGAAGACTGATAGATCATGAACGATGGTTTATAGCTAGCTGATTTTGGAGGTATGATTGGAGTTTCACATTCAGGAAGTTTTATATGCGTCATTGCATTGTTTGTGGAGGCACGTGTGTCATATCTCGCACAATGTGTCTTGTCCAGTTTTTCCGAATTCTCAACGGGTATAAGATCTACTACAAGCTGCTGCTCACTGGGACTCCTCTTCAGAACAACCTGGAAGAGCTGTTCCACCTGCTTAACTTTCTCACCCCAGAGCGCTTCAAGTAAGTCCTTTCTCTCTTCTGTTTATCTTTATCATCCCCCTGTCTTTCTATCCTGCTCCATCTCACCAAAACCTGCTATCTGGTGCATCAAATAGGTCCCTGAGACTGCTAGACAGACAGAACTTGTGTTAATTGCATGGTTTGAATTAAATATATATTTAAACCATAGTTAAGAACTAAGTTACTGTAGCTTAATTTCATTTATTTCATTCTTCTTCATTTGACCTGTCATCGTGAAGTAACCTCGAAGGCTTCCTGGAGGAGTTTGCTGATATCTCCAAGGAGGACCAGATCAAGAAGCTCCATGACCTGCTTGGCCCTCATATGCTCAGACGGCTGAAAGCCGATGTCTTCAAGAACATGCCTGCAAAGACAGAGTTGATTGTCCGGGTGGAGCTTAGCCCCATGCAGAAGTAAGCACTGGATAAAAAGAAGCAGTTGAAGTTGATACTGTGAATTTCGTCCGTTTCATTTGATAAATTTAGATTTTACAGTAATAGGTTTTTGCCGAAAAAACAAATTTTACTTTGCAGTTTCTGAAGGCTTAAAGTTTAAAATGCAATGAATTTCCAAAGACACTAGTTTGTACTCTCTACTTCACAGTTAGAAAACTGCATGCATTGCTGTGATAAATAATGGTGTGAAGTAATTATGCCAGACTTTTAATCATAAGATCAAGTTTAAAATAATTTATTTGCCAAAAGTGACGGGCTAAACGCGATATCTCAGTAACGCCTTCATGGAATTTGACACAAACCTCCATTTGGGCTCAAGGATGAACTGATTAGAATTTGGTTGTCAAAGGTCATTGTGATCTCGAAATAGTTTTTAGCCATAACTGAATTCTGCGATTGCAGACTTCACACGTTGACTGGGACGACACAATGAATAAACAATAACTAGCACAGACGGGTTTTCCTCCATCTCGTCCATTTTGCCTTTCACTTTCTGCCTCCTTCTGAATTTCAAGCAATAACTTGCATTTAGCCAATACACAATGCACACCTTTTATTATAATTCCTCCCAAGTATTCACTGCATATATTATGAGTCCTGACAGACATGACTAGTTGGTAGAGGAATACAACCGCAGGGCTGTAGTTCTAGTTTTGAAAGAGTGGAAGTAATTGATTGTGATTTTCACTCTCATCTCTTATCCTGATTTAAAATGAATTCTTATCTCTGACCTGCAGGAAATATTACAAGTTTATTTTGACGCGAAATTTTGAGGCTCTGAACTCCAAAGGTGGAGGGAACCAAGTGTCCCTGCTCAACATTATGATGGACCTGAAGAAGTGCTGCAACCATCCCTACCTGTTCCCTGTGGCTGCTGTGGTAAGGCAGTGGTTTTAGGCATAGTTAAATATTTGAACCCAAAATAGAGTGCAAAAATAATGTTGATGGCTTGGAAAGAGTGCATGTGGAGAGACAGAACCATGGGTGTTCGACACAAGATACCAAACTGTATCAAAGATGGTACTGTGTCTTAAAGCCATTGATCATATATACCAAGTATTTACATATTTGTCCAGTTGATGCCTAGATTTGATGTTTTCTTTGCAGGAAGCTCCTGTTTTACCCAACGGTTCATATGATGGCAACCTACTAGTGAAGTCCTCAGGAAAACTGACGCTGCTTCAGAAAATGCTGAAGAAACTCAAAGATGAAGGACACAGAGTTCTCATTTTCTCTCAGGTAATCTCAGGTCATATAAATACTGTGTCTTGGCTGAAAGCCATTGATTTCACTGATCGATAGCCATGAAACACTGAAAAAAACAACCTTCCATATTTTAGCTAATGTCAGTTGTAGGTGGTAAATCATATTATATTCCAGAAAAATATAATTTTAAGTTAAAGTACAGACATTTCTCAGTTTTTACAAATTCCACTTCGTTTGACCCTCTCCACATAAAAATACCTTGTTTATTTACAGATGACAAAGATGCTGGATCTGCTTGAGGATTTTCTGGAGTTTGAAGGTTATAAATACGAACGTATTGATGGAGGGATTACTGGAGGCTTGAGGCAGGAGGCCATTGACCGTTTCAATGGTGAGTATGTTAATCCAGAATCTATCTTCTACATGGCTTTCTATCATCTCACACCAAACTGATTCGCCGCTTTGGTTTTTGTCACAGCACCAGGGGCTCAGCAGTTCTGCTTCTTGCTTTCAACACGAGCTGGAGGTCTTGGTATCAACCTTGCAAGTGCAGACACTGTTATCATCTACGACTCTGATTGGAATCCTCACAATGACATCCAAGTATTGATTTTTCAGAGACTTTCACGTGCATGATTTTGTGGCAGCAGTTAAGCAGCAGATATTTGATAGTACCTGCTGAATACTGATTGTCCCCTCATACTGTTAATTTCAGCTGTTCCCTTCTATGCCTTCTTCTATCTTTACATTCTCCCAGGCTTTTAGCAGAGCCCATCGTATAGGCCAAAATAAGAAGGTGATGATCTATCGTTTTGTGACGCGGGGCTCAGTGGAGGAGCGAATCACTCAGGTGGCGAAGAGGAAGATGATGCTGACCCACCTGGTTGTGCGGCCCGGCCTGGGCTCCAAAACCGGCTCGATGTCCAAACAAGAACTGGATGATATCCTAAAGTTTGGCACTGAGGAGCTTTTCAAAGATGAAATGGAGGCAGCACGAACCATGGGTGTGTCTAAATGCCACATTTTCCTCTAGCTAAGAAGATACAGAAAATATTGTGTATTGAATCCCTTAGACATATCTGTTTTGGTTTATAGTTCCACACTCAATCCAGAAAAGTTTTTACACTTCCATTTGAGTTTCTAACTGCTGTATCATTATTAGACATTAGGTGTTAACAAACAAATGACACCATACTTAGAATAATTGGAGGTTTTTTTTATTATTTCTTGTTTTTCTCAATAATACGTTTTCATTGGAATTGCTATACCGGTAGTCTCTTGAAAAAGCATTCTCATTTTATGGCATTAAATACTCCTGCAAATCCATATTTCCACAAAAGTCAGTTACTCTCAAAGTTCATCAAAGTTCATGGGAAGGCATGTAGAGGCTGCTCGTTTCAGAAATGGCAATGTAGGGTTTGAAAAAAAAGACTAAAATGTGAGTCCACATAATTGTGGGTTGTCTAGTCATTCAAAAGTTCTCCTTTTGGATCAAATGCTTTTCAAAGGTCAAAGCTTTAGACATGGGCAAACATATTTTCTATCTGCTCAAAAAGGGCTCCTATTAGTCATTAACTAATCTCATCAACAGGTGACAACAAAGATGGTGAGGAGGGCAATGTGATTCACTATGACGATGATGCTATCTCGAAGCTGCTGGACCGCAGCCAGGATGCCACTGAAGACACAGAGATTCAGAACATGAATGAGTACCTGAGCTCCTTCAAAGTGGCTCAGTATGTGGTGAAAGAAGAGGATGGAGAGGTGAGAAGATAACCATGTTCTTCAGCTTGATGAATCAGGATGAGTGGGGACACACAAATGAAAAAGAGACTACCAGTATGCTGTACAGCAGACTAGAGATCTCATGAAATGGCTGTTTGACTCTCTGCATTTCTTTAAAGATTATGTATTATGTTTGGCCCATGATTTACCAACACGTGCACAAGGACGCACATGATACATGTTTTTGCTGACTTTAGAGGGCTGGGACAATGTAAAACATATCATTGGACAAATAAAAAAGAAACATTTGACAAACCTTTAGAAAAATGCTAAATATTTAATGTTGTAGGAAATGCTTTCAACATGTTTGTAAGGCCTTGAGGATAAAAAAATTGTGTGTAAAGCTGGGTGTACAGAGGGTGGGTGTAAATGAAAAAAAAACCCTACATGGTACATTTAATTCATAATTGATCCACCAGGACCTTGAGCCTCGTAAGTTGGTGCTATGTAACATTGTGTCAGCACATAACAACATAATTATACAATAAAATATTGACATATGTAGTGCAAAACAACATGTAACACGACAGCATACAGAGAAATACTATTGTAAGTGCATATTCTGAAAGCCAATTAATTATTTATCTATCACCTTGATTTACCTTTGTGTGTTCCCATGTGCAGGAAGAGGTGGAGCGGGAAATTATCAAGCAGGAGGAGAATGTGGATCCAGACTACTGGGAAAAACTTCTTCGCCACCACTATGAGCAGCAGCAGGAGGATCTGGCCCGCAACCTCGGCAAAGGCAAGCGCATCCGAAAGCAGGTCAACTACAACGATACGACCCAGGAGGACCAAGGTAGGCTCTGTTAACAGGCACATGGCGCACGACTATCACGACTCACAGGCTTGTGTTAACCTTTAATATTATCATTCCAAATAATTTCTTGGCTGCATTTTGAAAGCAACAGCCATGTTCTATTATTGCCACTTTTAATTTTACATGTTGGTGCCAGGATTTGGCATTCCTGCCCATAATTAAATATGAGTAGAAATACACAACAACACACGGGATGCAGAATGCAAAAGAGACAAGCTTTTTGGCTTGTTAGCCATCGGCTTACCAGCTGGCTTGTGGACAGGTGGCGGGCGAGCCAAAAGCATATTTCTAAGAAAAAAGAGACATTTTCTAAATAAACCACACAATTGTGGCACTGTTTGGGGTTTATTGTGTAGTTCTGTTTCTTGTCATCTCCAAATGATTTAGTAATGTTGCATGCCTCCGAAAGTCACTACTATATGGTGTGTTTTGAATAGCATTCTGTGAGCTGTTGTTTAATGTAAAAGCTCACCATCTAACCAATGATCACTTAACAGATCACTTTAAAGGTTAACACAATTGTTCTGCTTATGATATTTTCTCTGAGCTGAGCATGAACATTGCACTGGGATATTTTAAGTAGTTTCTCTTTGATAGAAGCTTGGATTTTAAAGTGAGAAATTTGCACTGAAGCTTTAAAGATCTCACTCAGATCTGTAGTATAGTAGATATTTTTTGTGTTTTTGTGTTCGATTTATGAGAATATTGCACAGACCAGCGTAACACCCTCTCTCCTGGCTTTAGTGCAGGTCAACCGATTTTTGGAACATAAACATTCTGGTCAACTTCGATAGCTAACATCCCACTCAGCTAATTCAATACTAGAACAGTGCTATTCAAGCTGTTGCATGAGCTAGCATGGTGACATTATTTTAACACAGAATAATTGGGTGTATCAAGTCAGGCAACAACAGCACAGAAATTAATCACCATGTTTATTAAATCATCTTATGTTGTAAGTAAGATGATGATCTCAGTAAGAGCTGTTGACCTCCATTAAGTCTGCCTCAGATTTGTGTGTTATACTGGCCTAAAGCTCTCTTGTATCTCGTTCATGTATATAGTCTTTTTAGTGGGTTTTGAAGCACTTCTTTTTAGTAGTTCAACAATTTCTGTCTATTGCAGTGATGTATATATCCTGTAGTTGTACTTTTAGGAGTGGCTACAAGGTCCTGATTGCCACAGTTCAACAGCAGTTGACTATGAGAGTGTAAAGATTTCAAAGCTCATCACAGCTTAGAGTACACTCTAAGTTTATAGTGATTGTCTGGCAGAGTAGTCAACTCTCACCTCACTTCCAGAGGACAGAAGTGGTACAATATGTGCATGCCTAGCTGTAGTGGTCTGTAGTAATCTGCAGTGCCATGGCGCCCTCAGGTGGCCACCAACAGAAGCGAATGCATTGTACTGTTTCTCTTTGATGTGTGGCTCAGAATGGCAGGATGATCTTTCAGACAATCAATCGGAGTACTCTGTGGGGTCCGAGGACGAGGATGAAGATTTCGAGGAGAGGCCTGAAGGTAGGCACCAAAAAACCACCCACAATAACCTTCATACGATCATTATTGTGCTCTTTGAGTATGGCACTACACTACACCACACTCAGCAGAGCTACTTCTTTGCACAAATTATTCTTGATCAAGGTCATATCTGACTGTGCCCATGGTAAGACACTGGAGAGAAGCCATTCTAACAATGCATTTTGCTTTATTTTTTGTAGGCGGACGCAGACAGTCTCGCCGGCAGCTGAAGAATGAGAAAGACAAACCTCTGCCACCCTTACTGGCACGAGTTGGTGGCAGTATTGAGGTATGAATTACACGTTTTAGGTCCTTCAAAGGATATCCTGTGCATCTTCAAGTGGAGGTATACAAACTGTTGCAGCAACTAATAAAATCTTTGGCAGCATGACATAGTTACCAAGGGGAGGACATTTTGGGGTAAGGGACCACTGTAACAAACTGAGAGGGAGTATCTTTAAGCGTATCATGTCAGCAAGCATCACTGATCCCATGCCCACTCTGAGGAATGGGGCGAGTAAGGAGAGAATTAGTATAAATTTAGATGATCATTTATACAATATAAAACAAACAGTTCAGTGCAGCCTAATGTGCGTGTGTGTGTGTGTGTCTATATATATCTATACAATATAATCTCCCAAAAAAATCAATTAATATCCTAAAAAATCAATATCCGCCAATTGTGCCACCAGAATGTGGGGGTTTGTAAAGCTGCATAAGCTGCTCCGTTTGTGACATTTTTCTGTTGCTTCATTCTGACTTTATACATTATAAGTTCTTACACCACTTTCTGTCTAAAGTCGTTTCTTCTTATTAAGGTCCTGGGGTTCAACGCTCGCCAGAGGAAAGCCTTCCTCAATGCCATCATGCGCTGGGGCATGCCTCCTCAGGATGCTTTCAACTCCCATTGGCTGGTTAGAGACTTGAGAGGGAAGAGTGAGCGTGAGTTCAGGTAAGGCCCTAATATTCTTTACACTGTGTCCTGTTATTTGATTATATTATAGCTCTCTTTTCACAACATGCACTTTTTAGTGAAGTCCTGCCTGGCATCAAGCTAAGAGGTAACTCTGGGTTATTTTATTAAGTCCTCACATTCAATTGGTTAGCCCAGGGCAATGCTCTTGAATGCTCTTATCAAGGTTGGTCTTTCCAATTTCAGGGTTACTTCACTTTGGAATGCACCAGAGCTAAACATTACATAAATAGATATTCAGAATGCATATAGTCCTGAGTTTTGTTTGTTATTTCTAAAGCAAAGCAATGGCACTCAGTTACTTCTGCTATTACGCCTATGATTACTATTAGTGCTAGTACTACTACTACTACAACCATTTACTCCTAACACTGTGTTTCTGCTATTATCTTGCAATTATTATGACTACTAATACTACAACTACTACTGTTATTTTTCCATATTACTTTCTACTTCTCATGCCATCAGTACTACAATTCCTTCTGCTACTGTTACAGCTACTAATACTAGTACATTTTATGAATATAAAGTGAGCCAGGTCTTTTCTCTTTTCTCAAAAGAAGGTCTCAGAAAAGACTCATGTCTTACAAAGCATTGTTTACTGAGCCCGACTGGGGAGAATAGTAACACCATACAGGGTATGGATACCATCTGCCAGATACTTCCTGGTCCACAATATTTATTCCAGTACTATCCCATACCGTGTCGTATACTATGTCATCTTTAACTGGCCTGAATCTGTTAGCTCAGTCACCTTGAAATCTAATAGTGTCATGGATTTGCACTTATCTGTGGAGATTCTTCTATAATCATATAAGATTGCCAGAGAACACTGATATCTGATAGCCTGATGCATGAACGAACAGTGTCTCCCTATCAGCCAGCTGTCGTCATCCTAACAAAGCGAAAGAGAGAGGATAATAACTATGCTTGAAAGTATCTTACCTATTACTGAATTAAGTCTACTAAGAAATTTCCCAGACTGTTCATCAATTACTGTTAGTCCTTAATCTAAAACTTCTTCTGCTATTAATTTGTTTTTATTTCAGTGTTATGCCAAACATTTGCTCACATGGGATTACAAGACACCATTGTGTATCACACATCAAAAATATATCATACCAGACATACCCTATTAATACACATAATAAACCAAAATATGTACTTTTATATACTTTCAGAATCTGCTACTAATAGTATAAGTGCTTCTCCTACATGTGCTGTTTAAAATATGGTGTGCTGGTAACCTCAGAGGAATCACGTGAACTGTAAAGTGCCTTCTTCCATCAGGGCCTATGTCTCTCTGTTCATGAGACATCTATGTGAGCCGGGGGCGGATGGTGCAGAGACCTTTGCTGACGGAGTCCCACGTGAGGGACTGTCTCGGCAGCATGTTCTTACCAGGATCGGAGTCATGTCCCTTGTCAGGAAAAAGGTACTGGTTATTCATCCAAAGACTTTAACACAGAATACCAAGTCTTCTGCTGGAGAACTGTGAGATTAGAGAAAATAGGTCAAACTGTTCAGGCAGAAGCAAATGCAGGCAAGAGGAAAACTTAATCTTTGGGTACCTTCCTGTTTTAGACATCATATCCGACAAATTTAGATGTTTTGTTAGCTTTGTTTGCCATGTAAGTTATACACCTGGCTAAAGAAAAAGTGGTAGTAAGGAGTTTGAGCTTTCTAAGTTTCTGTTTAAAGTCCTCCCCAAGTTCTTAGTAACTTCTAGCTAGTTTCAAACTAGCGATTTACTTAATCTGATTGCAACATTGAAGAACTAAATAAATATCTTAGCTAGCAAAGACTTTATTAATTTGTAGGTTGCTTAGGAAACATCTGTTGTGCGGCCCAATCAAAGGCAATCAACTATGTAAACAGGAAGTTACTGTGGCATCCCTGTAGCTTAATTCCCAAAAAGTGTTATAGGTTATAGGGAGCTAAATGTTGTATTAAACCTGCCCGCCAATCCTTTGAAATCCTTTGAAACTTTGCTTTATGTATGTAAAACAAAAAGAAAGAAGCTGGTATTCATAGGAAATATCTAATGATGCTAGCCTAACCAACGACATTTGGTTGTTAAGAATATTATTGCCATGTTTTGGAATTTGAGTATGTATTTCTGTTAAATGTAATTTAAAATCTTCCTGGGTTACATTATTAAATGGCATTTGGTTCCAATGTCAGGTCAGATATGTGGACCACATTCCATTTTAGCTCTATTAATGTTATTCTTCACTGCTCAAAACGAGTGATCTGTTGGCAAGATAACTTTAGTTTTGGTTCAGTAAAGTCTATGGTTCAGTTAGCCACTAGTTAGTAGTTGTATTAAGAGACAACAACCTGTTTTGATTTTGTGATCTGTAAATCTCCTCAAAGTAAATACATATTTTAGTATTTATTGGATACTTCTAATTTATTCAAATTACGTTTGAAAAGGAGTTGGTGCAACTGGATACAGACAAATAAAATCTAAACTTTTGTTCCAGGATCCCATATGTACTTTACAATGCAATGGACGTCTTCTTGATCTCATATTTGAGGAAAGTAATCCATCCCACGAAAGACCAGAGTTTTCATTTTATTACAGTTGAACCGATCTCTTTTTTGTAGGTGCAAGAGTTTGAGCATGTAAATGGAAAGTTGAGTTCCCCAGATCTGATTCCCATCGGCATCGAGCTGAAAAAGCTGACTGAGAGTTTATCTTCTGATCCTAACACCCCTGTGCCAGCCAGCCCTGTCGCTACACAGCCTAGCACTCCCGTCCCACCAGGTCAGAACAAAGTGCCTGTGATGATCATGTTTTATTTTTCTCTATAAAGTTCATCCTTAGAATTGTTTTTTGTTGTTGTTGTTCTCTGGATTGTAGAGAAGTCTGAGTCTCTTTTGGGTACCGCTGAGGATAAGGAGACCACAGAGCAAGATAGCAAGAAACTGTTGGAGCAGGAAGTGAGTTCCTTTTTTCTTCCACTATCCATCACCTTTATTCTGTTCTCCTTTATTGTCTTGTCAATCTTCTCATGGTTCATCACACTTTAACCACACTCTCTCTTCTCTCATCTTCAGCAGAGGCTTCTGTCAAACTTAGCCACCTTTTAACTTGTCTGTCTGCCCTCTATCAACTTTTCTTTCTCATCCTGTTTCCCCGTATGTGTTTCCCTCTGCAGACTGCCAGTGCCGAGCCAGCACCTGTACCTGAGAAGGCAGCTGACAGTGAAGAGAGCAAGTCCAGCTCAGAGGAGAAAACTGGAGATGAGAGGGACAGAACCGAGTCACCCTCCACAAAGACAGAGCCATCTGCCAACCCAAAAGAGTCCGCTTTGAAACAGACAGAGCTGTCATCCAGTCAAAACTCACCTAAAAGTGAGTGGTGCATGATCTGTGTGCTACAAATTCTTTATTTTTTGTACTTTGTTTAATTTAGTCATTTTCTTTGTTATCCACAGGGGACCCCTGCAAAGACACGGAGAAGGGGTCAGAAAAAGGAGATACTGATTCCCTTCTGGCAAAAACTGAAGACAAGGAAAATAAGCCAGGTACACATGCTATGAATCCTTTAATAAAACTGTTATAAATTGTACAATAACTGCTTCTTTTGAAAAACAAGGCAATCTTTTAGTGGCAGTCAATTATATAGATATAGATATAGAACTGTTCTATCATTGTTCTATCATTTGTGCAGCAGTTGCAGATGACATGAAGAGTGAAGATGCATTAGAGGGCCGATTGAATGGAGACAAAGACACGCTGGATGAGATGGATGAAAGCAGGAAGGAGGACAAAAATGGATTCAAAGCCAAGTTCATGTTTAATATTGCTGATGGAGGTTTTACAGGTAAGAATAAATCTGACTTTGTTTTGATCCTAAATGAACCAAAGAGACTGGACTGAGAAATTAATACGCCGCGAATTGTGAACCAACTGCCAGGACAGTATGACAGAAGTTGTGCTGATTTTACTGGGAAATGGGAATGCTTTTTGTTTCACAGCTGGAAGTCTTACATTTAAATAAAAATGTTTTGAATATCCTGAGCTCACACAGTCACTGCCAAATAAACACTAGTGGGGAAAAAGTGTCACAAATAACATAATCAAGTGTTATTTATTTATTTATATTCAGCTAAGGGATTCAGTTGTCTCTGCATGTAGACTGTCTAAATTAATTGAAATCAAAGGAGCATACTGTAGGGCTCACGCACATCTGCATGTTGTGGGTATTTATCTCCCCTCTCTCTTTAATGCACTTTAACTTTGTGTTCCAGGTTGTTTATTTCAGGCGCCACAATGAAATAACTTTGTTTTGCCATGAATCTGGTTTGTGTTGTTTATATGCTCTTACATGCCTTTATATGCTGGAAACAACTTGAGTATTACTTTGTGTTTTTGTAAAAACTGTCTGTCTTCATACTTTCGCTGTCAGAGTTGCACACCCTCTGGCAAACTGAAGAGCGAGCGGCGCTGTCTTCTGGAAAGATGCATGACATCTGGCACCGTCGCCATGACTACTGGCTGTTGGCTGGCATCGTAACGTATCTTTTCCCAGATGTAGAAGCAAGAAGCTCATCATCTGGCACAGTAATGTATTTACTAATGACCGAGGGGAGCTGCAGTCAAAGGACTGATATTTAAAAACTGAGGAGGGATATAAAACTACGTTTTCCACAATCTTCCTTTTTTATTTGAAGAATTTTATGAGGTTCTGTGCTCCCGTTTGTTGACCTTGACTGGGAATCTATCTCAGACATGGCTATGCCCGCTGGCAAGACATTCAGAATGACCCACGTTATGCCATTCTGAATGAGCCCTTCAAGACTGAGATACATAAGGGCAACTACCTAGAGATGAAGAACAAGTTCCTGGCTCGCCGCTTTAAGGCAATCCTTTAAGTCTATATATCAAAAATAACTACTGAAGGCTGAAATAATTCAAGGGTTAAAGGATTTGATCTGAATGCAACTGAAACAGACTGTCTCTCAAACTGTATTTCCCTTTGCCTGTCCTATCTGTGTTTCATACACATTCCCTCCCACGCTCTCTGCAGTTGTTGGAGCAGGCTCTGGTGATTGAGGAGCAGCTGAGGCGAGCAGCTTACCTGAATATGACCCAGGACCCCAGTCACCCGGCCATGGCTCTCAACACTCGCTTCACGGAGGTGGAATGTCTGGCAGAGTCCCACCAGCACCTGTCCAAAGAGTCTCTGGCTGGGAACAAGCCTGCCAATGCCGTGCTGCACAAAGGTCCGCGATCCAGTTTCAAAAATAGCAACAGTCAAAATTGTCATACTGGTAAACTACGAAAATAGTCCTGCACAATGACATGACTTTTACATCACATAATCACATTGTCTTTGCTGTGTTTTGTGTAAAATCAGGTTGTGTGTGAAACATTGATTAAAGAGGCATGAGCACATTTTCAGTTTAAATCCCATAACCCCCCCCCCCAGAATTATCCAGATGTCACTATTACTTTACAGAAACCATATTTTATGAAGTACTTGGTCATATTTTTCTTTTGGTGTTCTAATTCAAATGAACTAATTTAGTGTATTTTCTGAAAACTTAAGTTTTTCATCATAAGGCAGTTGACCTGCCTAACTCTTGTTTCAAGATGCAGACACTGATTTGTAGAAATTCATTAAAACAAAATTTTTCAATCGGAAATAGGTTTATCTATCCAGACATTAAATGAAGTGTATAAAGATGTTTCCAAACTGCTGCTGTGTGTAAAGCATCTGACAGCCAGCCAGAAAAGATCTTGTCTGACACAGTGACTTTATTTTGTGTTAACTTGACTCACCATCAAAACTGATTAGTAGGATGAATGTTTGGGAAGAAGCCAAGACCAAATACTGCATGTTACTGAGTTCTTGAAATGTTAGCGTTTAAATATGTTGTTGTCTGTGACGCTTATTGATTTATTTGTTAATGATTTTTTTACCGGCATTTGACTCTTGGCAGTTTTTAATTTCAGGCCCTGGATCACCCAATTAATTAGCCTTTTTTTAATGATTGGAGGTTACTCAGACTATTTTTGAATTTAATTTTTAAAAAAAAAGCTTTTGTCCTTGTGTTTGTCTCATTGATCTTTTCCTCACTAAATGATTTTACATGTGCAGGCATTAAATTAGTGTTAACATAAGTAAAAACACTTTTTTTCTGATGTAGTGTGTGTGTATGTGTGTGTTCATGCTCTTACAGTGTTGAACCAGCTGGAGGAACTTCTGAGTGACATGAAGGCAGATGTGACACGACTGCCCAACATGCTGTCCAGGATCCCGCCCGTGTCGGCCCGTCTGCAGATGTCTGAGAGGAGCATCCTGAGCCGCCTCACCAGCCGAGGGAGTGAGCCTCCACCACAGCAGGTGAGATGGGAAACAGTGGTCAAGAGGGTGGTGGCTTCAGAAAACTATCTTAACAAGTAATTCATTCTTTGGTTACAAATCACGTCAAATACTAGCCAGTTTTTGGTTTGATTTCCTAAAGTGATCTAAACCCATTTGTTTTAAGATCAATAATTTTAACTTTTAAGTAAAGTTTAGCCCCATAAGATGGGGAATTGTTTTCAATGTTGTCTCCCTAAGAATTACTGGTCTCTTTCCTTAATGGTTTGGACTTGGTTGGTTGTTACTATGCAGTGGAGGCTGCAGGCTCAGAAGGACGAAAAAGCGAGGCTCACTAAAATGTGCTGCAGGGCTGAATAAATCTAAGAAAGAAAAGGCTTTGGCCCAAAAACTTTGAAGTATTCTGTAGTCACGAATCAGCAACCACATTATTCCTTCAAAAACCTGTGGAGACTCAAACTCCCTATCCTCCATGGAAGAGTTTCCCCATGAGTAATGGAAAAAAGAATCTGCCTTAAGTTGTTTACTTTCACCACTGAGCTCCACACTTTAGTCCCAAAGGATTTAACAGAGGCTGTGTTGTCTCATTACTTTCATCTCTCCAGCACCTGTTCACCAGAGGTGAATGTATGTGTTTTATTCTCTGTTACACAAGAGATCATTTCAGCCAAGCAGTGTGATTGGTCATGCGCTCTTGACTGTGCTTTTTTAGGTTGCTATGCCAGCTCTTGTTGTAACCAGGGAAACAGTGGGCACTCCAGCTTGCTTGCCTTCGTTTTTTTTATTTGCTTACTTTCCTACTGTAGGAAGAAAACTCCTCTGACAGAGCTTCTTAAATTGGTTGTACAGAAGAATTAATACCTGCTGTGTTGCTGTAGTATTAGAAAGGAGTTGTGTAAAGTTGTAACATGCAGTGGACTAACTAATCTCTAATTTTTGATTCTTAGCCTTTTAGCCAGGGGGGGTTTGGCTGCTCCCAGATGTACAGCAGCGGCTTTGGTGGAGGATTCAGAGGAGCAGGTGGACAGCCCATGGTCAACTACAGCCAGATGCCTCTGGGACCCTATGTCAGTGGTAAGCATCAACAGTTACAGTAGGATATTGCATCACATGTGACATAAAACAGGTCAGACTGGTGGTTGTTCATGCGACTTAAATGATACTGTTTGCTAAATCAAACTGCCAATCATTGACATAGACTCATAGATGTTTTATTTTTATAATATTAAGAGGATACAATAACAAACCCCAAGGTGAACCAAAATTGCTAAACAAAGTAACTGAAATTATTATCCAACTTTCCTTTGTTGTAAAAATGCATCACAGCTATCATTACCAACTGGTCCTTATTCAACTTATTGTACTTAACATAGGTGCACACATAGTGAGGGTTTGCAAACATTATGGTTGTGAAAACCAGTGAATCAAAACATTTTTATCTCATAATTCTCACTATAATATGCTAAGAAAAGTAAGACATAGATATTTATTTTGTTAAAATGAACCACTTACATATGAAACCTGTTTTTTCTTCAGTGTCCTCTAATGGCCCCCCACCCCCTACAAGCCATCTGGACAAGAAGTCCCTTGACTCCTTTAGAGACACGGCTACGCCTGACCTCAAGTCAGGCAAACCCAGTGATGTCATCTGTATTGAGGACTAGGCCAGCTCTGCAACACTGACCGGAGGTCAGAAACTCCCAGGGATGGAATCTGTATGGATGACAGCTGCCCATCTTTTCACCACATCCTCCTCTTTCTCCTGCTCTGTCCTGATTTATAATCTACAAAGTCAAGCTCTCTGTCTACGGATAAGGCAATTCACTTTTTGATGAATGCAGATGTAACTATCTTGCTCTTTTATGTTTCGAGGATCCTATAGAAGTATTTCAGTAGATATTGCTTTTGTTAACCTGTGCTGGAGAGCTGAGGATTAGGAGGGAAAATGAAGCAGCTTTTCTGAAAGAGGATTTCTTTTTTTTCCCAGCCCTGCACTACAAGGCGAAACTCCAGCAAGTTGGCATGACTGCTGTTTCTGATGCTCTTGATTGGGGCTCATTCTAATCTTGGAATGTGTGTTTTGTTTGTGCCAGCCTAAACTTTTTCATTCTGCGTGCCCCGTGTTGCTTTATCCATTTGCCTATTCACTGTACACTGTGACTGTGCCCCACTGGAACTTGTTCCCTGTGAAGAGGTGTGGAGTTAAGGACATCTTCAGTCATAGTTTGATAGGAGATTGTTTTTCTGAGGGCCAATATTGTTACCTTAAATGTGTTTTGTCATTCATGTAGTAACCAGTGGATAAATTATTGATTTGACAGCATCAAAAACTATTATCATGTATGCAGTAGCTGGACACAGTATTTCTGAATCCTCTAAAGACTGCCACCCGCTGGTAATTTGGAGAAAGTAATCTCTGCCATGCTTGCAGATACACTTGACTGCAGTACCAGTAACCTCTGAGGGTTGGCTTCTTGTACTGTATATACTCAGAGACTGCTGTTTATTTTACCTCACATAGGTCTAATCATAGTAACAATATGTATACATACATAGATGAAGTCAGAATCCTGGCTTGGCATCGTACATGAAGAATGAGCAGAGAAGAATAAGCTGCAGGAGTGGTTTTTAACACATTTCAGAGAAGACTGAGTATTTCTGTGTATGGAACAATATTTGTGATTCTTATTATATTTGAATGTTAGTAGTGGTTGTAGAGCTTAACCCTGGAGCCATGACCACTGGGACTGCACTATAAACAGGAACTCATCTGGTCTACATCTATATACAGGGCTTTAATGCGCAGGCCTAACTGAGAACTGAGTCCTGAGTGGAGAGTGGCTTTTTTCCCCTCTTACGTACATCCCAGGGACTTTCCCAGTTCCCCATCATTGTTAGAACTGAATAAGAACATCTGTGCTTATGGTGCAGTGTCACCTTAAGTCTAGTATTTGTTGCAAAATTAGCTTTTGTTTGCATCTCTTTACGTTAAGGTTAAATAAAATGTATTTGGTCACTTGGTGCCATTAAAGAAGACGATCCCATATGTTTTGTCCTTTGATGCAGTGCATTTCCTCCACAGAGGTGAAGACTGTAATTGGTAGTGTCACAGTCTAAACCTACGTTTTTTGGGATTTTTTCTGTTTATCAGCTTCTAAGGACCATTGTTGCACAGCATTACTATTTAGAAATGTCCTCACTTCCAGTTTCCTCAGTTACATCTGGGTTATTTTAAGAGTGTATGTTGTTGCCTATTGCTTTATCTGGTGTGAAGATACGTTAGCATGGTATAGCTACATATCTTGTCCATTCCATCCACTACAATTATGTGCTAAAGTGACTGTCCATTAAGTAAAACAATCTTTTTTACATTCAAGCTTACTATATTTCCTTTTCTATGAAGGCATTGCTTGAATGTTTGGACTCAAAGTGCAAATTGTTATTGACACATTTGTCTTTTTTTTCTTTTCCAAAGAACAGTGGCATTACCTGTTTGTATTATTATTGCCATTGTCAGAGAATTTATTTGACATTGTTGGGGTGATTGGACTAATCTAAACTGAAGAGGTGGTGTTGTACAGAGTTGGTGAGTGGCTGTATTTTCTTACTCTCCTTTGCCACTTCAAAGGGTTGTCCTGAGGTGCTGTCTTCTGACCCCTTTTCACTTACTTAGATTGTGTCACTGCAACCCCCTCCCCACCATTTCTCAGACAACATGCTTTAACTGAAATTCTGTTTAAAAACGTCAAGTGAACCTTGAAGTGCATCATATTTGTTTTTTGCACTATTCTTTCTTAGTGTTTATCAGTGCTGTTTTGTTCAGTGTGTTTCTGTTCATGCCATCAATTACTTGACCATGACATGTATTAGGTTGCTTGACAGATAGAACCTCAGAAACATGTAAATACTTGAAAGATTTTTCAGAGATAAGTCCATCTCATACAGATTTATGTATCAAACTGAAAAAAAAAGATGAATGTCTGCTGGATGGTGTTGCCATAGAACTGCAGTGTGCACTGTATGTGCTCATCAGTCAACATCATGTCCTTTTCCCTCTGGAGTGATGACCATGAGATGACATCAAAAACACAATACTCCAATGAAATGCAATCAAACTGAAGTCAGTATGAATGTAATGTCTGTTAGAAAAAAAAGACTTCAGTCTAATATTATAAATATGTTAACAATGTATGTACATGCTTATTAACATGGCTTCAAAAGCTACCAAAAGACCCTGACAAAAGGCACCTTTGTTGCAGTGAATGCACAGCATGTGAAACGTTTGATAAGACGGTTCACTTTGGGGAGGTGGTAGTGTATCTAGCATTTACAGACAATGAGCTCCAAGCAGTGTTATGGTTCTGATATTTGTGCTGTATAGCAATTGAATGAAAAAGTGAATTGTCATCTTTTTATTTGTATTCTGTGTATTTGTTCAATGTGTTTTAATAAATCTTCTGGATAACAGTAACATTGTGGGACTTTTTCCCCCCTTGTGGCTAGTCTGCAGACAAATGAAGAGGCGAGCATGTGAGTAATTGACCTGTGAGTCGAAGAGGACTGGAGATTTAATTAACGCAAATTACTTTCTTTTATTTGACCTTACACCCTACCTTGTAATCATTGTGCAGCGTCTTCCAGCACTATACGTCACAATCTGCATGAGCCTGCGGTACAGTAAATGTGATTAGAGGCAGAAATAGAAACACTCGTAGTCTGTAAGGAATAGAAATAGCAGCCAGACAGAAGCCATTCACAGAATAGTCTAGTTTAAAGACAAAAAACCCCAATAACTTGATAACTTGATAATGAGTCACAGTTTTTGTAACTCTGCCACCACACTGGCATCATCATTTGTTTCAAATATGTACAACACAGCCTACAACAACCTGTACACCAGGTTTTATTTTCTATTGTCACTCATGTACATGGTTTTATATGGGCTTGAGTGTGGGGTTTAGCAATAATGTCTTAGCATAAGTCTTAATTTTGTGTATTACCTGGCTGTGAGACAAACTTCCCCTTGGGGAAATAAAGTTGAAAGTGGAAGGTCAGAGGTGACTGCTGTGCAATTAAATAAGCAATCCATGTATGTAAAGCCCAAAGCAATAAAGCAAATCCAAACAAAAAGGGCAGTTAAATAGACAAACATAACATTTTTCCAGCCCCTGCATATTTTAGGGAGTCGGGGGTAAGTCCTCATCTTTTATTGCTATGTTTGAATCAGGAAAACTAGCAATTTAAGCTTATACCATCCTGTCAATGTACTTATTTTCAAGGTAACACAGTTTACTTAGTCACCACAAAGTTTGTGCCATTTTTCCCTGCAGCAAATTCATTACATATTCTTAGGTTTCATTCATTATACTCAGCATTGATTCAGTGTTCTCATAGTTCTCAATATTCTCATGAATAATAGAATAGAATAAAATATGCCATGCATGATATGATAAACTGTATAATATAATACTTTATGTAGCAAAATGTATGTGAATAAATGAATGAACACTGGCACTCTTCTCTGTCATGTCTCATATCATATCTCCAGAGATTTTAAATAAAGGTTAAAAAAATGCTGCTAATCCTTTTCTTACATGGCGACAGCAAACATTTTCATTTATACAGTCAGTGTTTTTCAGTGTCAGTGTATATTTAAATAATTCTTATTTTGCATGTGCAATATATTATTTAGTATTTGAAAATATCAAATGGATCACATATAATGCTACAATATATTTTCTATATATATATATATATATTATATATCTATATATATTTTTTTTTAGGTAGACAATTTTAAGATCTGTCCAGGGACAACGGATGAAAAATAGCCTTTTGGCTAATTCTGGTGCATTCGCAGCAATGTTAATTAATGTACACTGTCCCTGTCAAATAAACTAATGAATAAATAAATGAATAAATAAAATAAACAATTCATTTAGCTGCACCCTTCAAATCTCTCGTGTGTTGATAATCAGTTGTCACCTTCTCTTTCAGCCATTAATGAGAAAGTCATACAGCTGACTCAAGTACAGCATAAAAGACAACTTCATTCCCATACGGAAATGCTCTGAGACAGAATTTCCCCTAATTCCTTTTGTCCAGCCCTCTTTTTCTGAGTAACTCACCTGATTGGTACAAAAACCACCCCTAGGCTTTTCATTGGCCACATGCTTGACTTTGTCACTCTGCCATTGGCCAGTTGTGTTTGAGAGCCCTCACCCTGCTTTGTGCTGCTGTCTGGGCAGCAGCAGGGGTCTGGAGAGTGGGAGGAGGGAGAAAACCAGTATGAGGCTGGAGGGGCTGAGGGGGTGAAAGGACCCATCTAAAAAAGAGAGGGACAGAGAGAGGAGATAGAGGGACGAACAGAACCAGAGAGACGACAGAGGCTGAAGAGAAAGGGGAGGGAGGAAAGAGGGTTACCTCATCTAGTGCTGCTAGTGCACACGGTGCAGGGGAGAAGTTGTGGGAAAGTAAACAGCAGAGGAGAATTCCAATCTGTTTTCAGCCACTTGCAGCCCTCGCAGGAGACCATAAAGATGAGTGAGCTGGACCCGCCAGCGTGGTAATAACTGAGAGTTTATGGTTGATTACCAGGATTAAAGGGTCACCAGGGAGTGCCTGAAGCTTCTTGGAGGACATACTGCTAAGGACAAGGAGGTGAGAGGCATACATTTGTTGTCCTCCAAACACTTTCCCTCTTTCCTCTCCTCATTCTGTCTCTCTTCTCTCTCCCTCCTCACGCTCAGCATGGTTAGCATGTTGCAAAGACAGCAGCTTTGTCCAAAGGGGCCATTGATGGAGTGGAGTTGGGGGTGGGTGTGCTGGTTTGTGCCTCTCTGTCTCAGTCCAACAGCTTTAAGGGGCAGCTGAGAGGACAAGGGAAGGTGGAGGAGGAGAGGATGGGAATGGCAGATACCCGTGTGGCCCTTTGGCAGAGTACACACCATCATGGACGATTAAACCCGAGTCTGCCTGAGAGAGCCGGCGGGGCTACAGAGCGTGAGGCCTTGTTATGATAGCAGCAGTTCCTGAGACAGACTCCAGGAAGGATGAGTAAGAGATTGGCGGCTCATCCCAGACCCACACCTCTAGCCGGCTGTACACTGCACAGCTCTTCCACAGCCTCAGGCTATAAAAGGAGATTCCCTGGCCTGGGCCTGGCCTTAACCATTCCAGTTTGACGGTTACTTCCCGGAGTACAAAAGCCCCTCCCAGGATGGATTTCACGCTGCCTCTATACTCTGAGCAGAATAAAGAGGGGAGACAGGGAGGAGTGGGGTGAGGGGGGAGCTAAGGGACCTTTGACCAAGTAATTTGCATTTTAAGCTAGGGCACTGTTTCTGCCTCACTTGCCGGATGTCCAAGTGCCTTTTTTTTATGAAGACACTCCATGGCCTCACTGTATCAGATTTTTTTGTGCTTATTCACAGTCTAGCACTTCCAACAGACATTAGCAATCCGTGCATGCATGGCGTGAAGCCACCACAAAGACTTCACTATAAATGGGAACCCTCTCCCTTTTGCCACACATTCATTCATTCATGGAAACTAACTGCACTCACGCAATCATATGTACACATGCAAGGCCATGGTGTTCAAGTACACAATCAGTCATTTGATAGTGGTGACACGCCTGACAAATGTTTTCTAGTGTACTGTTTTACACAATGACCACATCCCTCTGGGAATGTCAGATAATTTACTAGAAGGAGGAATTCTGGGAAGTTTGTAAGTTGAGGCTCATCTACAGTATTATTTCCTATAAGCTCTCAGATATGGACTCCAAGATCAAATAAAAATCCCATAATCCTCACTTAACATCTTGAGCTTTGAGTTTTACATTGAATTGTGTGAAGATTTCATTTGGCCAAGTATTGTATGAAACTTCCAGAATGCTTTGCGACCTAAGGTGCACAATAACATCAAACAAACACTATGGCTGATGGCAACAATTGAATGTAGGAATCCAATTGAGTTTGGTCTCTGCACCTGCCAAAAATGGAAGTGTCCGAGACAGTTTACATCAGACATTTAGATCTATGCAAATGTAGTTCAAATAGCTATTGTTCTTCTGTACTCTGTGGTCCCAGTTGTAGTTCTTGTAGTGATACTGTTTGTCCAAAAGCAAGATCAAACCATTGTCCTCTCAGCAATTACAGCCGAGCTTTGACTTGGAATGGGAAAAAGATTGAACTCAGTTTGGACACTTTCATCTTCATCATACAGGATAATCACACAAATTAATGTCAAGATTTTCTGCAAAATATTTGATCTTACCGGTGGTGAAATCTTATAGTTTTTGAGCTCTGAGAAACACTGGACTTCCGGAAAAGTGAGGCTGTCTATTAAGTTAGACCGATTTTTGATAAATCGATCAGCTTACAGCTTAGTGGATACCACTGTGTCATTGCAAGAAGGTCCTGGGTTCAAACCTCAATCATCCTGGCCTTCAGTGAGGAGTTTACATGTTCTCCCCGTGTCTGTGTGGGTTTTGCTGCGGGTGCTCCGGTTTCTCCCACCATCAAAAACATGCTAGGTTGGTAGCTGCCCACTGCTCCCTTCAGGGATGGGTTAAATGCAGAGAAAGAATTTCGCTACATGTATGTGTATGTGACAAATAAAGTTCTGTTACCTTTACACAGGTGCCAGTTAGCTCACCTAGTGCACAGTAGTTACAAAAGGCTGGGGCCTAGTACATGTGGTGTGTGATGCCTGTGGCCTGTGTTTGAGTTTAGCCTGCAGCCCCTTGCTACATGCCATCCCCTCTCTCTCTCCCACATTTCCTGTCCCTCTTCAGCTGTCCTTTCCATAATAACCCCCCCCCCCCCACCCAAAAAAATGATTAGCTTACCCTTTATTTAAAGAAATAATTAACATCATCAAAAAGCATCATCTGTTTACTAAAATATATTTAATGGGAATTCCACTGATACAAGTAAAGTCCGCATGTTTCATGGGGGAAACTAAGACTGTGAAAACAGTTGTATGAAGTCTTGTCTCTGGAGAAGATGTGTCAAGTCTGAGAAAATAACCATGATGAAATTTCTACTTAGGCTTGGGCACCTGGAAGGTTTTTGAAAGGCGTGGGCATGCAGTAGGCAGGGAGTGTTTAAGTATTTGTTGCATTAGGACAGTGGTTTTCCAGTCTGACACTGTTAAGCCAAATCAGCTATTAGCAATTCTTGTTTGCAATGTACCCATGGACATACTGACAGCTATCACTGGATCACTGTGATACTGAAGAAAACTTAAAAAGGGAGATGGGAGAAAGAGATTTGGTTTTGAAATCCAGAGACACTGACGCAGAACAGTAATTGTTGAGTAGTTGGCATTGATCAAGAACCCAGTTAAACCTCTGCAGACACAGCTGTCACTTTGTGTTACAGGATTAATTAGTTATCTTTAACTTGTCACAAGCTGAAAAATTGTGTGCCAGAATTATTCAAAGAAATGACATGAAATGAAAAAGAAATGACCGTCTAACCTGCCCATATATTTATTGTGTTTGATTCTTGATCAAAACGCATTGTCTGGTCAACACATTCAGGACATTCTTATCTCTGTTCAGTATTTGTACAGTACAGCACACACAGGAGTTCAGTACGCTATTGTGTTGTGAGTACAAATGGCAGATGGGAGGTGGAGGTTGCTCCCACTGTGTCCTTGACTAATGTAACACCACCAACACATCACTGCTTTTGTGGACTGACATTACTGGAGCTGCTCTCTACAGCAGAGGGCATATGAAGGCCAGACTGGCTCCTGGATGAATAATATATCGCTGAATGTCTTAACAGTGGCAACATGATGGCAAACCTGAGGGAAAGTAGGAATGAACTATCTCGAGTATCCATAGATAACCCTCTTAACGTTTTGTGTTTACAGTGTGATATGATATTCCACAGAGCCTTTGGCACACAGTCTTCAGAAATTCATTTAAAGTGAAATTTAAAATATTTATAATGTTCATGATATATAATGCAACAGGCTTGGCTTCTTCTGTGTTCAAAAATCTTTGGTAGGGCAACGTTATGTTTAAGCAAATACACAAATGTCTGTGAACAGCCTCCCACTCAGATTGTTATGCCGTTTGACAGTCAAAGAAAGGCATATTCCGTCTGTTCTCAAGGAGCTGTTTGCAGTTCCTAAATTGGCCAAGTCACACTCGCATCTCTTGATGGGAGATCCTCAGGGAAGTTGAAGAAGGAAGGAGCGCCAAAGGCAGAATCATCTCTGCCTGGCACTGTTTGTTGTTGTCAATGGTCCACTGGTCTCTCATTGTCTGCTGAGTGTTTGTATGCCTTTTTCTCTTAAGGAAAAGCCTAAAGTAGCGATGCGCTCAGTGACTTTCTGTTAGATTTTCCAATGCTGTTTATTCAGTCTTCACCAGCTGCTGTTCACTTCCATTGTCTATTGATATATCTGACTGCAACTGACCAATGGCTGTGAGGTTTGTCTGCAGTTGGTTAAACATTGCACTCTGTGAACTAAATATGCAGCACAGCAGATCTGCAAAATCCTGAATGAAAGCTTTGAATACAGTTAGTGGTTAGGCAAGTCTTTTATCTTCCACTTTAAAAAAAACCCTGTCATTTAATTTTATTTTTAAGGCAGATTACATATCCTGACGCACAGCACAACAGGGACCTGAAATGGAATCAGGCAACATAAATCAGATGCCAAGTACACACAAGATACAACTCAGTAATTAAAGATGGCACAATTTTAATGGGAAGAAAGTGAAGGAAATACAATTATACAAAAAAACTTAATATGCAAAACTGCTATATTTAAAACAAAATATAATAAAACTTCAACAAAATTGGATATCCACAGCAAATGTGTGACCTGTTGTACACACCCAGAGAGTTTATACCCCACTTTCCTCTGTACGTATAGGCCTACACCATACCTCCACTAATTACCACATTTAATACATAGCTCTATGTAGGTCAGGGACAGGGTGCGTAGGAGTTGGCTTCATCTCTATTCTGTGATGTATCCCTCAAGAATAGCTTTCACACAGCACCATTCCTGGGGCTCTTTATTTTTCTAAGCTGGAGTCTGTTTGATGCCGTGTCCAAATGCTTTCCCTCAACACTCATTCAGAATACCTGTCATTTCTTTTCGGAGGTGGTTTTTTTAAGTGAAAAACTTTTGGGTTCCTGTTTTGTATTAGTGTTACTTTAAGTAAAATCTTACACTGATGGTTTCTATAATGTTCATTCAAAGAGGATGCTGCTGTCATCTGAAAAATCCTCCATTTTCCTAAAAGTTCTGTGAGCCATACTATAGACTGCACAGCCATGGCCCAAATGACCTGTGAGCTAATCAGTACTGCAGTGACGAATGTAGAAACAATGCTTTCTTAGGGTGAACAGAAGTTTTTCCCTCCACAAAAGAATCATTGTTGATTTGACCAAGGAGTGGGCTGAGTAGAGAAACTGTGTTTGTGGTACAGTGGAGGCAGCTGGGTCCAAAGGCTGCAGTGGCATATCGTCCGTGTAAACAGGCAGAGAACTGATGTAGCAGTGTTTGCTTTGCATCAATTATAATCATTTAGGCCCACCATAATTTAAACACTTGTTGAACACTTATTGTGGCAATTCAGAATTCAAGGCCATCTCTTCTGCTGAACCACGGTGCTTACAGACATTATGTCCAAATTCAGCTGTCAGCAAGCAGTAGTAAACAACAATGAGAGCTGTAACTGACATCATGACAGCCCTTGTATCTTGGTTAAAAAATAAAATGCTGACAATGAATTTTACGATCCGCAAGCAGTGTGTTTCAGGGCAGTTTTCCCGCACAGACGGCTCATGCTCAGCCGCCTCTGCTGCATGCTGTAATTTCCCCAAAGGAGTCCAACAAACTTCCCTATCAGGCCCAAGAATGTTCCAGCACTGGAAGCAGTTTGGTGCTAATTAAAATGTAAAGCAGATGCTGAGTTCTGGAGTGGTAACCTAACATGTACAGAAACAGAGTCTGTACATCACAGGAAATTTCCATTTTATTTTGAAAATATGCTAACAAAAAAAATAATTTCCATGATTACAGCTGACAATTTTACATGCCCAGCTTTTTGTTGAGGAAGTACCATGGGTCCAAAATCACTGCAAAACACATTATGTGTTTGCAACTACTATATGCCTGTACTGATAATGTTTCATTATTTTTTCATTAATTCCTAAAATGTCTTGTGTGCTGCCATTGATAAGACAAGATGAAATTAGCCTCTCAGATAATTGAGGTCTGTAATGTAAGGACATATGTTTTCGTCCCTGGGTGTGTGGATATCATAATTAATCTGCCACTAAGCCTCGTCAGACTCTTTGATTTAACTAACAGTCTTTCCAACAACCATATGTCATGTTTAGCGTTTGGATTAAACTCTGTTTCTCTCTCTGTGTAACTGAAATGTGGAGTAGTCACTCAATTTGGGATGTTTTTACGTACTGCAAGTATAACACCAAGTTCACTTGACTGCATGTTCTGAAGAACGCAAGTCTGAGCATTTCAGTCTAACATTTTGTTGTGAAAACACTGTAGAGATAAGTTAATTTCAGTTCAGCTCAGTGATATTTACTACAACACTGAGTTTTATCTTAAAGGTATTTTACATGCAGCTGCTGTTGTTAAGCAGCTTTGGTATGTTTGTAAAGACCACAGAACATTCCAATCCTTCTGTTCATCTACTTTTTTGCCTTTATCTGAATAATTCCTATCATATAAAGGGTGGAAATTTGTTGTCAGTACTCTAGTGCATTAAACTTCTCCTGATCGCCAAAGTTCATATTAAGTGCAGATGCAGGAAAAAAACTTTGGTTTGTAGTGGTGCAATACTTCAAGGATTGCAATTCCCTGAGGAAAGAATAAACATCATCTTAAATTCATTATTATTAGAATTATTATTAGAGGTGTTATTCTGTGATTAAAAACCTTAAGCAACCTTCTAAAATCTTTTTTAATTATGTGGTATCAATCATTTTTTTCATCACAGTGTCACATTTTAACTCAAATGGTGGACACTTGAATTTTGTCTCTTTTTCAGAGATTATGTCTACTGTGATGTCTCAGCAACCGCCAAAGGAGGATGAAGAGGAGGAAGATGAGGAGCAAGGGGAAGAGTTTCTGTTTGAGGACAGTACGAATGAGGAGAAACTTCAGGAGGACAGCAAAGGGATTGGTTCTGTTAGGTCTGACCAGTTGTCCAAAAAGGAGGACAGACAGACATCAGACAGTGTTCCACAAACAGATAGCACACAACTTCTCAGAACATCGCCTTCTGCTGGACAGGAGGATATTCCCACCAAGGATGTTGCTTCAGTTTCTACTCCAGGTAACACATTTTCAGGAATACTTTATATATTTATATATCTGTCCTGAGATGCTCTAAGTTTATTGTTTTGTCAGTTCAGTATCTGTTATTTAGTCTGTGTTTTTGGTTCCATGTCTTTGTTCATTTGTCCATGTCATGATCCCTGCGTCATAGTTGGTCAGTGTTTGTCTGTTTACATGGGTTTCTTTTATTGTCTGAAGTTAGATTCTTGTCTGGTATTTTGTAACTGTGTCCTGTCTGTGTTGGTTATTTATTTATTTATTTATGTTTGCCTGTCAAGTGTTCCCCCTGTTCCCCCAGTTATTGCTCTGCCTGCCTGTCTCTCTGTTCCCCTTTGCTGTCTCTCTGCCCTCCTGCCTGCCTCTGTTTTCCTGTCTCTCTGCCACGTTACCTTGATCCCTGTCACCTGTGTTGCTCCCGCCCTGCTTGTTAGTCCCTGTGTATATATTCCTGGTGTTTCTGTTAAGTCTTTGTCCGGTCATTGCAGTGTGTTTTAGCTTGTTGCCCTCTGCCTTGTGTGTTGCGCTCTGCCTGTTCATTTGGATTTCCTTTGGATTACTTGTTTTGTTTAGACACCGTTTATTTTTTGACTCAGTCACTCTTGTAAGTGGGCTCGCCTTTTGTTTATTAAACCATTGAACTGAACCTATCAGCCCTTTGTCTTGCATTTGGGTCCTCCAACTTGCTCAACCCCTCGTCAACTCATGACAATGTGTGCATTGAGGGGTGAACATTATTTCATTAAGCAGATATTAATCTATAAATTGAGCTACATATCTTTGTTTTTTGTTATTGTTTAGTTATCTAAATATAATGTTGGGAGGATGTACGTTTCAGTTTATTCATCATGAGGCAAGAGTATGGTCTGAAGACAATATTAATGGAGCTGGAGAGTGCCTTGCTGTTTTACAAAGTTAACTTCTAAAGAGTTACTTACTCCTTCATTACTCAGCTTAGCTCTAACAAAGTCAGGTATGTCAGCAAGACTGCATGACAACAACTTCTAAAATGGAGTTCGGATCAGTCACGGCTGTGCTATGCTAACTTTTTCACAGTAAAGTACAACGATGGCTGGAATAAAGTTACAGACACATATTTTCTGAACTCACCAGGTAGTTCAACTTCCTTGCTTTCTATTATCCAAGTAATGTCCGTATTTTAATGTGAATATGAAGCAGTAGTCCAACAGAGCTCTGGGTGTCAACTGATGCTAACAGCAACAGTGGAACTGGATGTGCACGGAAGCTGGCTGCGTTGTAAAAGTAGTTTACTCCAAGCTCCTTCCGCAAGTAAACAGTGTAGTAGTCAGAGCACAATCCAGTCCAACGGCATTTCAGTCCCCCGATCTGCCTCTCCACACTACGCTCTGAAGCCATCGGTGACGTCCGGATAAACGCTGATAGGCTATCGCGACTCAGTGTCACATGAATTTCTCACTCGAGTTGAAAATTTTCATCTCACGCAAAGGCCTTTGTGCCACCGGCAGCACCCCCTCTACGACGAACGACAGGAAATCACGGCTCTCCGTGTCTTTGCATTGACTTTGTACACAAAGCTCACTTCGCTTTTGGTCCGAAAGCACCATTACAAATAAGAAGAGATGTGAAATTTGGACAAATGGAGGACCTCACATATTTTTTAGCACTCTGGCAGAAAATTGTTTCTTACGTTGTCATTTTTTATTATTACTAGTATTATTTATGTCTTATTTATGCTTATGTTCGTTTTTAATCTGTCCACATATGTATGGTTTAGGTCAGAACCGTGAGATTGTTTAGTGTTTTCCCCCCCTTGTTGTTCCACTCTGTGAATGTTCATTCAAGGCCGAAGGAGAATCTCTGTTCCCCAAAACATAGAGACCTAGACTGTGCAAATGGTTATTCAGCCCTGTCCTTGGGGCCAGACACCTGAAGCTGGCTTAGACGGCATGTCTCTGGACCAGCGATATATGTTATAGTACTTATCTGTTTATTGTCTTTTATTAATACATTTTTCAAAGACAATGGTTTGTTGTAACTTAATTATTTGCTTAATCCCTCACCAGCAATATACAAAATCCACAACATCGGCCACCTTAGCTTCTCCTACGCGTTTGCAAAAGGAGGGGTGTGCAATGGCTGAGTTGTTACTTGAAATTTGCAACCCTCACCACTAGATGGCAGTAAAACCTACACAGTGAACCTTTAACTCATGCAAGTGACATTATTTAGATATATTTTGTTAAATATTGGATCATGATTACTGATGCACTGACCCATAGTAGGAGTATTTTAACACTGTAATGTTAGCTGGCAGAGTTGGACTTATTCATCCTTTATGTAAACTTTATAGACTTTTCAGTAGTACAGTTAATCGTATTAGCAATTATTCACATTTCACAAGCTGTTATGTTTTGGATTCAAATTTTAATATAACTAATAGATTTTAGTAAAAAAGTAGTATAAAAAGTATAAAAAAGTATAATAAATATCTATCTAATGTAGTGGAGTAGAAGTATAACATAGCATAAAATGAAAAACCTGAAGTAAAGTTCAAATATAAACACTGGGAAATTGAATCAAAGTAGCTACATTTGCTGTTGCTGTACTGCAAACAAAACCCCAACTCGCCATCCTCTCAGCAGCACTGTCATCAAACACTGAACCACCTATTACTACCTACGTAGTCACTGTGCAATAATATGCCTTTGATAAAATTACTTTATAGTGTACCTCTTTTTTGGTTTCTTCTTTAGTTGATGTAATCTGATCAGTTTCCCATAGCCTTACGCTGTGTTAGTGACTTATCAAGTTGTATAATGTCTATTTAACAGGATTTAATCATTGCCTCAGGCATAGGAGAGCAGAGTTAACTTTCCCTTAATTGGATGAAGCTATGTAGATATAAGTATGATATATTTACTACCTGGCTAATGTTGCCAAACAGGCTCTGGTAATTATACGCCCAGATAAAGAGTGAGATTTAAGTCTTGGAGAAATTCTGTTGGACAAAGTGAACTGATTAATTCTTAATTAAAAAGCTTTTTTACCACGTCTGTGTGTAGTAATCCGTTAAGTGGGCTGTGGAGATGCGTGGGGGAATTCTGGGCGTTGATAATAGTGTGCAGTGGAGGTCTGTTATGTAATCAAGGGTTGAGAGCAGCTAAGATTCAGATCCCTCCCTCACCAGATGACATGAGTTCACATGGTGGGAGGAAAGGAAATTGATTATAGCATTTGTTTATTGTAGCACTTTCCTTGTACATATGCCTTTGCTATGAAAATACAGTACAACCATAAAAAATCCGTGTAAACAAGTCTAATTTAATTTTTGACGATAAGGCTTTGGTTTAGAAAAGTTCAACTGTATACAAGAAGTATGAGAGAATAAGTAATTACAACACAAAGCCAGCCCCTGAAACCAAAAGTTGTTATTTTTCCTTTGCTTTGGAATAGTCTAATAGTTTATCTGTTTTTCCTTCTTTTTGACAGATATTCCGGTTAATGAGTCATCCAGTTGGTAAGTTTCCTCTGATTCCAATCACAGTGTGGTGTATATTACTAAAGGGCGGAGGAGAAAGTAAACTCAACATCATACCACATCACTGTTATGACATTATGTCGGAGATAATGTCATGCTCACACTCCATCCAAACACACCACAGTGGGTATGAGATACTGTGATGTTACGCTGCATCTATTTGTACAAAATTTAGATGCCAGATGGCATGTCACACTCACAGTGACAAGAGATAGAAAGCGAAAGTGATGTTACTGATACAATTCTAGAGGGAAATCACAGGATTGCCTAATTCATGATGATGCATATAGTATAATATAATGAGTCCAGTTTATAGGCTTTTATGTGGTATTAAGATGAATTAAATTTAAAAAGTCGGCTCATTCAATCCAAAAAAAAATATTTTTTCCATGTAATCCTAGTGGTATGCAGTGCTGCAAAAAGTGTGTTTTAAGAAAACAATCTGTGAGATTTCTGCCATCACCCCAATATAGTTGAGGTGAGTGGAAATTAAATTGTGATGCTCAAAGCATTGAAGAATGACATTTAAATTTGAATCAGTTAAGTGTCTCTATAAGCTTTCATTTAAAATACCAAGGATTATGAACCCATATTAAATGTACTCGTAAGTAGTGTTGTTAAATTCACGACTGATTTTCCTGCTGTGAAAATGCATTGAAAAAGGTAGTCCAAATGTAAACAGTAAACTGGGATTTGTGTCTGGATTATTAACTGGGACATTGTTCCTGGAAACACACTTATATTTAAGTGTCAATTTTATTTTTTGAGTAGTATGAAATTCCATTCATTTTCTGTGTATTTTGGGTGGTGGCACAAGTTTAAAGCCCCACACACCTATGCCCACACAGGGGGTTTCAACTATTTAGGCTGATTAGACGTCTTCTCAGGACTGTGTATGCATGTTTGAATGTGTAAGTAACAGCTCCCTTGCTTCCCTGTTAGTTTTGCTGCACAAAGTTAGGGACAGGTTCACCAACTGTTAACCTGAGCACACATCTGATCAGATAATAACTGAGAACACCTGTGTGTGTTGCAGAGCTGTTAATAGGCACATAGCTCAAAAGCTTGGCAAAGAAAACTGAAACAAACTGCATGGTTCTGTGCTTTGCTATTTTCTTTTCTTGTGATTTGGGTGAAATGACATCTAAAACTCAAAAATTTAAGAATGAGAGTTCAAGTCAAGTCATGGCAAGTCAGTATGATTGAAATGACCCCATCTCTGGTGCTGTCAGACAACATCTTTCATACAATCAAGAAGACAGTTTGCTTCAAGGCCTCAGCACGGCAAATGATAATGTGATAGTTTATTGATTCCTATGAGGGAACTGCCTTTTTGCTTGCTTCCCTCCACAGGAAGGTCAGCAGTCAAAGTCATCCACAGTACAGATCAGCAGCCCTGGAGCTGACAGCATTAAGAGTTAGGATACTTTAGCTCACTATCAGCAAGCTTTGAACCCACGCCCTCCATTCAAAAGACAGCTATCCAATTTAATGCCTTCAGCAATCCAAATCTCATCAGTCAGTATATAAGAAAAAGTGAAATATTGTTTCTGTAAAGTTTACACCTCCTAAAGGAGAAAGGGGATGTGAATCTGTTTTGAACTGCTGTAACTGCCAGATATTGGTAACTATACAAAAAAAACAACCAAAGACACACGGAATTATAATATACCATACAGGTTATTGCATACTTTCCTTGTTTTTTTCAAGTTATGAGATGAGCTGGAATGTTTTAAGCTAAAACAAAGTCCCTCTCCAGCCTGTCTGATCTGCATGATGAAGCCATGCAGAGATCCTGATTTTAGTGAAGCGCCCCCACCTGCACTTCTACTGTAGGAAGTGTGCTCAGAATCCTGTACTGAGCACACTATAGTGGACTTCAGGGTCTGGATTCCTGTGAGCTTTCCTGTGCTGAAATGAGGCGCCTGTATTTGTGTACAGGTGTGAGCGTGTGTGTATGTGTACAATATACGTTTCTGCTGTGTGTGTATATGTGTGTACATGAATGCCTGCATATATGTGTGTGCTTATGTGCATCTTTGCGTGTGTGTGCAATAGAGTCACAGTGAGGTCTTGGCAATTTCTCATGCGGGGAGATTTCTGCTGAGTACACATTTCCATTTTGTTGTACTCAAAAGTCTGCCTTTAAAAGAAGAGCTATCAATAGCACTTTCCATCATCAAGGTGCTAAGACTGTCAGCACATCTACCAGATCTGTCAGCAGTTTTAGAATAATATTGCCAAAATTACTTTGCGATTGTATGTGTTTTTCTTAACTCTGCAATGACAGCACATCAGCACGTTACAGCTATTAGGCTCAAGGCAGCATTTCTCTTGTGTGCTCCAGTGTTTGATGCCAGCATTTACTTCTGACTTCACTTTCTACCACTTGACAGATAGTTTTCATTAAAGGCATAGCACAGAACCTCAGCATTGAACCGATTAACACAAAAGATACCTTGACAACGTGGCATTTATGAGTCTGTTTTTTGTACACTGAGCTCTTAGTTTAGAGGGTGTAACTTTACTTCAACTGTTTATTTTATTCCCTCCACCAAAGTTACTTTTTACCCTTTTGCTTTACAGAACTTTACACTTTTGCACTTGTGAAGAAATTCATCTAATGTAGCTTACAGAACACATTTATTTTTCACAGCCACTTTTTTGAAGACCCCCTCACCCTGTTGTACTCACCTCAGTTGGATGTGCTGTGAAAGCAAAAGAAAAAGGTGACACTGTGAAAGCATTAAAAACAAACATAAAGTATACAAATAAAATGAGATGTCATGAACCGAATACTTTGAGTGCAATTAAATTGGAGTCTGTCATGCACTGAACGACTTTGGGCATTAACACGGGGTGCATCATGGGAATGGTTCAATGTGAGGAGTGGGCAGTTGTTTATGGAGGAGATTTATGACCTGAGGACAAACAGCGCTCCATCAGTATGGTCGGCACAATGCTTGTGCAGTTATAAAGAACAGCAATGCTCAAGAGAGACCAGGGGGCAAAACAGGTAGAACTATGGCAGGTAGTATTGCTCTGGCACGGTAGCTGAAGGGAATGGAAACAGATGGAAGTGTGAGATTTGCATTCAGGCAGCTTCTTCTTTAGGCTGTGCTCTGCCCCAGGCAATGTCATTTGCATTGAAAAATGTTTCCTGCTTCTCTCCTTGAGCTATATGACTCACTAGGGTTTATAGGCACAGATAAGTTGTGAAGGGGTGCGCAAAAATATGCCTGGATCGATAGCTACACTGCTTAAATCACTCACACCTGACATGAATGCAGAGAGTCAGGCAGACAAGCTGTATATATCGCTATTGTTCTGGCTCCGCTCTTTTCCACACAAGCAATTTTAATGACAAGAGATCAGTTTATCGTAAGAAATATGTTGACAAATAGCTCTTCATTTTGTTTTCATGTGGGTCCTGATCATTTTTGTTGTTTAGATTGAGATGAATGATCCGGCATCATGGAGAATGGACCAGAGTAATACTTTACAGTGTTTTGCAGCTTGACACCACTGCAAAATCAAATAGTTGCTATCAGTAGCTCTAATATGACATGTTGGCAGGGCATTATGTCTACTTCCAGATATGTGCAGGGCATTTATAGCACAACAGGACGAGTGTAGCAGAAACATAAACAGAACTATGGAGTTTTGATATTTAGAATGCTATACTTAAAATACTATAAATAGTATGAGGTTATAGCTTTGATGCACAACAATGGATCCATATATTTGCAATACATTAAATTCATCATTCAGTATTCCAGGTTTTACTCAATTAACTTGTTTTTGATCATCAGAAATCATTATTTTCCTTTTTTATATTTATTTTTAATAAAAAAATGTTTTGTATCACCACCCTTCTAATGCACAACATGGGTCAAAAATGACCCGTATTCATTTCCTATGTAATGTCATGCAAAGCTGAGTGTTTTTTTGTTATACCTTTTGAAATCATTTTATTTCATTATTTAAAATTTCAACTAGTTATTAAATATCTTGTTTTTGATTATCACAAGCCATTATTTTTATTTTTACTTTCTTACTGTTTGAACAAACATAGTTTTGTATTTCTACATCAATTTACACACATGGGACAAAAATGCACCATATCTTTTCACTAGGGAATTTCAAAGAACATTTGATAGTTTTAAATGTTTGCTATTAGTAACATATTTACTGGTGTCCAGTATTCACCGGCCACACATTTCATAACTGAACATGGCTGCTTTTGTGCATTTGATGCATGTAAGTTTATTTCTCATTCGTTTTACATAAGAAAATATTAGATATCTTGTAAAAGAAAAACACTCAACCATGCTTTAAATTACATAGGAAATAAATACGGGTGATTTTTGTCCATGCATTAGAGGATTTATGTACCAGTAGAAAAAAATGCATTCTCATGTAGTGAATTTTGTCCGTTTTCTGTGTATGATAACACAGATGCTACAAACTACCTGCTGTTATTTTTTTTTGTCCTTGCCTGCTCTGGACATGCTTTTTTTTGTTTCTGACTAATATAACACAGTTCACCGGGTGCTGTACTCTACAAGTAAAGATAATGGTTTGCATATCATTGCATACTGTCTACTTCCATTGTCACTTCAATTTAAAGTCAGAGTCTGCAAGGCTGCCTCCCCAACAGCCCCAAATTACTGCATTTTGTGCACATTATTTTCCTGGCACGTCCTGTTTGTCTGCTAGTTGACCATCACTTTGAGTGGCTGTTGCTGCTGCTGGCATTGCAAGTGTTGCTGAGGTGTTTAGCAGAGGGAGAGGTTTAATTAGTGTAGATGGGACTCGCCTACACGCTGGATCCTGTCACATTATCAGTCATGTGGGGGAGGACAATCCTTCACTGGCAGCATCAACACAGGCCATGTGATAGCTGTGTCAAGAAAATTTTCCCTTGTGATGTCAGAGTCTGTTTTTAATAGCTGGTTTAGGGCACTTTTTCATTCAAAAAGCCAGCGGTGATTATGGTAAGCCGCAGGCATGACAGATGATTTAACAGTGCTCGGGGGCAAGTAGAGTAACTCAAGTAACAAGCAGTAGGTGTGATTCTATATATATATAATTCTTTTTAAACACATGTGGCCTTGCAAAAGTTCTTCTGAATAAGTAGGTCAACAAAACTTATCCCACATACAGCTGAAATTGTCACTATTAACACAGCTTATTGGGAAATAGTGTCAGATATTGTCACAAATAATTATGTAAAATAATCCACTCTAATGCTGAATATTTTTACTATTTTGACTTAACTAAAGGTCCTGTGTTGGTGGAAAAGTTTCATGACCAAAGGTTGGGTAAAGCCTACGTAGAAAATATTTTAGTAGAAAAGCCCATACCTCCACCTAGGCTTAAAAAATCCTCTAAGTGTGTTATTTAGTGATGGAAAATGTTTTTTCATTGCATACAGAAATAAACAAATATACAAAAATTTACTAGCTACTTCTTATGGACAGCTGCCCATATGTAAAAATAGTGTTCCTAGTTCCAAAAAAAGTTACCTCAAAGATATCCCACTGATTTGACAGCAGCAATATGTGTTCTGTCAGACTTAAGGGAGTGTGCGTTTGCATGCTTGGATAGCAAAGAACTATTTCGACCTCTACCTCTAGCCAATCTGCCTCCCCTTCCTCTCACTGAAATTAACTTGTAATGAGGCACACAGTGCTGCAGTGTTAGTTTAACTGAGCTAACATTTGGGTACCTTCCAGGGGCTCAGCAACAGCAGCCGAGCCCAGTACCTCAGCTTCTTGTGTGGGAGAGGGGCTCCGGGAGCTTCCTGTGCCTTCAGCTGCTGAGACGTCGGCCGATTCAGGAGTCCACAGCAAAGAAATCGTCAAGGAAAACTTTGGCTCAAAGGACACTTCTGAAGGTACAGAACTAAATTATATTGAAAGGGAAGTGATGCACCTTATATTGTAGATCAAGGGTTCAATTTCAGACCGAAGCTTGCCATGGGATTCGGACGCATTCCGCCTATGTATTATAGTGTTCACATCACAGACAGATCTGTTAGAAAACCAACTAGGCCTCCAGAGTTGCGTAAACAGCACTGTGGACCACACCATAATGACATTGGCAATATAAATTGTGTACCAGTACTGCACATTGCATCTCTTGACTTTGATGACAGGTGGCAAGAACACCATATTATAGGCCTACGGTCATCTTATGGCTCATTGATTTCTACAGTGAAAGAGGCCAGACCATCCATGCACTCAAACACACACACACACACACACACACACACACACACACACACACACACACACGCACATGCTCTATTCAAACTCATACCGACAAAATACACACTGGTTCACGCGCACATATTCTCTGCCGTGATTTGATTTCTACACAGACATGACATGAATCCAATTAATTCAGGATGAGGATCAATAGAGAACCATTTCCATGAGGGAAAATTGCTTTTGGATTTTGACTCAGTCAGCAGTGCTGCCGTTATGTGAAGGTGGCTCAGAAATGAGCGATGTAAAGAAGCTGTTTTTTATGTCCTACTCTTCTGATGTATTTTCACACACAGGCCTCTGCTGCCATTTTGAAAGTGTACAGTATATTTAGACTGACTGAATAATAACATTATATTAAACTTCTCTCCTAGATTGTAAAATTGTAATAAAGAAAGTGGAAAAAACAAGTTAACTAAATTTAGTTTTTAAACATCAGACACCAGGTCATGTTATGCATATGTATGAACCTGCCTTGGAGGTTGTTGATTGTGTAGACAGGCTGTGTTTCAGTTTGACAAAATGTACTTTACATGGGTAATTACAACTAATTAAGTATTTCCTGTTTGTAACAGCAGCCATGTCCTTTCATTCCTCGAATGTGGTCATGGCACATTGTGATGTGACAGTAAAACGTGAAGGCTTTGCTGTGGTTTTTTTCTGTCACATTTTCTACCACTATGACATATTCATAATGGCAGTGCATGTATTTGATTGCCAGCGGTGTCAGTGTGACCTACGAATGAGGTGAATGGAGTGTCATGGTGGAGAAAAGTTAAATGAAAGTAAGAAATACAGAGAACAGAACTTCTGGTTTACCACATTTGAAATAACAAGCCATGTTCCCAAGAGACCTAGTCATTTTGCAGATATGCTGATAGTCAAGCTGATAGCCCAAATCCAGTTGTTTTCTTCTCTATTCTGAATCCTTTCTGAATGCACAAGCACAGGAAAGTGAGCAAGATATAAAGAATATTTGTGTAGAGCTAATCCTCTTTTGTAGAAAAACAGTTGCTCTTTGTTCATCTCCTGGATTGTGTCCAAGGTTCTTTAAAATTTTAGACTGAACTCTGCTTTATAATCCATGGCAGAATACACATCTCCAATCAGATTAATTGAAAACAGTGATTGTTGCCGTTCAGGGCTTAAAAGAAAGTGTTGCAGACAAATCACAGTTTAAAACCAAATCAATATAGCTCACTGAGCTAAATTAGGCTGAAACACTCTCAAAGCAGTTAATGACAAATCCTGCCGAGCATGGAGATAGAATGGGTCAATAGCTCAAACAAGCTGGATACGATCATGTTGTGTCACATGGACAAAGCCGTTATGGTAACATGCACAAGAGATTTGCAAGATCTCCCTGAGGAAGAAGGCCTTTAAATGCAAATGATACAATATAATGTAAATATTCAAAGACTGTGTAAATTCCTAACCAGGGGCTAGAAGATCTGGCGTCTTTTATCTATTCTGTGTTGCTAAAAGGATTCAGGCAATGTAGTTTGGAGCTGTGTATGCATGTCTTTGTGTATCTTGTTTTTGGTGGAGAAATGAAAAAGAATTCTCTAACAACAGGAGGTGCAGCTATCAAACAGAAATGGAGATAAAAGATGGAAGACAGGAACTGCTTTTTTTCTTTTTAAAAACAATGTTTGTTTACTTTGATGTTACTGGTTTTCTTTGCCAGCTTTATGTGTGGCTAAAGCTGAGCCCCAGACAGTGGTGGCTTCAGAGGTGATCTATGACGACGTTCCAAGTGAGGACCCCCTCTCTCCTGATGAAGGTTTGTAGCTGCAACAGAATCGTGTTTGTTTAGGATGGTTGTCCACTGATGATTCTTGGTGTAGAGCTTCTGATGTGTAATGTTATTGTGTGTTTAGCAGATATGATCTACGAAGATGTTCAGAGAGACAGTGGTCCTCTGGATGCAGACAACGGATGGAGCTCCAGCGAGTTTGAAAGCTACGACGAGCAGTCTGATAACGAGACCAAACTGCCAACACGGAGCAAGGTAGCATTACCATGGGTGGATGCATGCCTGATGTGTCTATTTACCTCACACAAATCATCTGTTTATTTTAATGCCATCATGACCCGACAGGTTGTTTGGTTGGTTTCCAGCACTTAAAAGATAATAAAGGAGAATAGTTCATCTCCTCCTCTTCTTGTGCAGTTGTCTTTATTAATGCATAGACCTGGAAGGAAACTATAAAGAATATAAAAAATGTAGGCTGTCTAGGCTTTACACTTTCACTGTGGGATGAAAGTAAACAACAACTTTTCTGTGTGAAAAAGCTCAGATCTCCTTGCCTCTTCTCTGCTAAGGATGTTGTTCGTCAGTGTTGTGCAGCACGGCTACACAGTGTCAGTCTTCCACATGATGGCACTGTGTGCACATTCACATTGTGCTGCTTTCCCTTTATACTTTGCCAGCCTTTAACTTGCATGCACAGTTGCAGGCACAGGGAAACATTGGATTCACATAAATAAAAAAATATTCTGATGAGTTAAAGCATTATTAATGTATGTATTTATACATGCCTTTACATATTTTTACTTATTGAAGGTGCATATGTATGGATATAATTCCATTGTAATCCAAGAAAATCCTGAGTTAATTCAGTGTTATGACAAATGAGGGAAACCAAAAGAAGAAAAAAGGTTGTAGTGGGACTTAAAATTAGTTGCTCGGGTAATTACAGGAAGGTGTGGTGTGAAAATCCCCCAAACTTCTCTTCACTGGCCACTGAACAAAAGGAAGGATTCAGCTGCACTGGTTGAACAGTTAATGAAGAAACCTTGACGATTAGAACCCAGCAATCCTTTTCGGCTGGCATAGCCTCCATCAAAAACACATTGTTTTTAATTAGTCTCGCCTGATTAATTTTTCACCAAGTGTACCTAAAGTTCTCCTCTTGTTCAGTTCAGTGCTCAATTCGAGCTGCATGGGAGAGCTGCAACAGCATTTGCTTCTTTAATATTTGCCCTAAACTGCCTGCACCCCTCCTCCCACCCTTCTATAAATTAGTGTCCATTAGTCTAAAACAAAATAACCCCATTGACCAAAGCAGTGCGCCTTCACTCTCTGTGCTTGTGATTAATACCCGATGTTGCATAGCTTGTTTTGCCTTGATCACTTTGCCTCCATTTCCCTTTTCTATTTCCTCTCCCCTACTTTTTCCTCCTCCCTTTGCCTCTTGTGGCTAAATGCGACCTGCCCTCACGCCTCCCCTCCCACTGTCCAACACCTGTAGCTCTCTCCTGAAGTACATCGGCTGAGGGAACGATGTGCCAAGACCAAACGTGAACTGGCCATGAGGCTGTCTGGCAAGCACAACTATGACATCAAGGTATATCTCCAGCAGCAAGTGAGCACAGCTATATCACACTGTTTCTTTGCAGAGCTCAAGTCACTCTGCTAGATGTTTGCCAATAGGATTGATGATCACCCAGAGCTGAAATATGCTGTGTTGAATTTGCTCAGCTGACTCAAAGGCTTAACTGACTCTCTGCACCATCCTTCCCAGCTTTCCTTTGGACTGTGACTTTGCTTTGAGACTGTCTGTCAATCTCTCTCTCTTTCCCTGCCTGGTTAAATATCAAGATGCAGTTATGGGACACATGAATTATTAAATAATATTCTGCGTATTTACTTCCATAAACACCAGTGCAACTTGCCCCCAAACAATGACCTACTTTCCTAAAGTAGCTCAATTTAAAAATACTACCACCCTTGGTATTTTTGGTCTGTGGTTGCAGGGTCTCTGTGTTGCTCAGGGTGGAGTTTGCGGTCAGCTGAATTCTCCCACACTGAGCACTGCAGCTCTGGCACTGTGATGTGGAGCTCACTCTGTTACCATAATCTGTCCATGATATGCTCATAGACTCTCTGATTAGAGGCTGTACAGCGACCCACAGGGAGTCACAGATGCTGAGATTCATGATGAGCCCACTGAGCACCACTTCTCTCCATCTCTCTCCGGAGGAGGTTATCAAGTCTCCACAGCATGGCATTTTCCTCGTGCTCTAACGCTCTTTCATTGTTTCTGTCTACTCCTTCCAACCAGGTTCAGCAGCTCATGAAGGCAGCGAGAAGCGGAACGAAGGATGGGCTTGAAAAGACCAAAATAGCCGTCATGCGAAAGGTTTACTTCCTACAGAGAAAAGATCAATTGGGTAATGCAGAGAAGTCTGAAAACTTTGTAAATGTCGGTCAGCTGGCTTTTTTGGATGAAAGTTATACTGTTTCAGTAATGGGTATTGGTTAACTTATGAAGTTTGGGTTTTGTAACTCCTTACAGTTGACTCTTTGAATTATAGGCAGTTGTCTATGTTTAAAGCTAGCCAAGCCAAAGTAGTGTTCAAGGCAGATAGAGTAGAAAGCCTTACTTCTTACTTTATACAAATCCCTTCAGGGAGAAATGAAAGCACTGTGAAAAAATATCTCACTGATTATAACTATAATAAATAAAACAGACAGGCTTTTTCAGTTTTAAGACAGACGATGTGGTTGAGTAAAGTTTTTGATGTGTGAGAAAGAGAAGGATGAAGCAACTCTTGCAGTACAATATAGATTGTGTTATAGGAACCATTGCCTAACAATAGAGAGAGATTAACATCCATTAATGGAGTATCGAGCAGCTCCATAAACCATAGATACCAGACCCACGCCTCAAACAAATCTCAAAGCCATCACAAAGAGGTAAGGAGGCCAGTGGTGCTATTTTTAGGTGTTGATCGGGGGAAATCTGCACGGCATTATATTTCTTTTCCACCAATCCTCTGTTATCATTCCAAAGTCTTTAATTGGAACGGTGGAAGCTTCTGGTATCTATGTCTTTATGGTTACGGGTGAAGTGGGGATTTTTTTTTGTTTGAGACTGTTGAATGTCTTTGTGCCAATGCAGAGATGAGAATGTGTTGGATCGTGTTTTTGCAGACACACTTCTGTGTGCCTCCTTTATCCTACAGAGATACAGTATTGTTTTGAAAGTTTTTTTCATATTTTTCCGAAGGCCTCTCTCTCTCATTCCTTTCTGCATTGCTCTGTCTGTCTCTTTTCAGGTAATACACTTAGTGTGTCGCAGTGTCTCCAGCTGCAGTGAGATCTGAAGGCTGCCTTTCTGTTGTTCCCTCTCTGTCTCATTCTGTCACACATACTCTCTCTCTCTTGCTCTCTCTCTTTTTTTAACCTTTCTATATCTTTGTCCTTCATTTCTGAATGTCTGCAGAAGAGGATGATGATGCAGGATACCTGGATGTGGCTGTGTCAGAAGAGAAGCATCCTCCTCCACAGCTGAGCCCCATGCCAGAGGGGCTGACCAGCCACCAGGTGCACCTGACAGTTTCTGCAAATATTGTCTTATCTTTTCCAAAATAAATGTATAGCATACGTACGTAGGCTTAACATACACCATACTTAAAATCTAACATTTTTGTGAATATATTTTGTACCCATGAGATTCAGCCTCGAGATAAGGCCCTATGCTGTCATGTTAAAAGTATTAATTTGTTATTTCAGCATTATTACATATCTATATATTCTTTAATCTCTTCCTCCAGTTTGGAAAAGCAGTGTGTTTTATGACAGCTAGAACAGCCACTTTCATGTCAAGGGATATCCAAAGATTCAGCATGAAGGCCTTGTTCAAAGAGACCCTCTCTTCTTTCAGTTTTTTCCTCTACACATACTCCAAACATCATGATTACAGTGTAATCCATCAACCTGTGCCTTGCTTAACTGAAAGCATACCACACACTGAAGCCCCATCATGTCCTCTTAGTACTGGATTTTCTGACTGGTCTATTGTCTACGCAGGTTGTCAGACGCCATATCCTCAGCTCCATCATTCAGAGCGAGCGGAGCTACCTGGAGTCTCTCAGGAGAATCTTGCAGGTGAGCTGTTAAGTCTCCTTTGTCCTCCTCTGCCACATGCAATGTCTTCACCATTTAGCCATCATGAATTACACAGAAAAGAGAAGCAGTGATATCCATCAAATTACTAAGGTGTCTCGGCATAAATAATCCTGATAAAACAGCCGTCCTCATTTCTGTGGAATTGTGCTGATGCTAAAAGAGAGACTGTCAAGCTTGCACAGGATGGGGTGCAACCCCTCCTCCTTAATCTCTCTTTTTAGTGGGGAAAAGGAGACTTGTTATCTGCTTATCACAAAAAATAAAAGGTGTGCCAAATGAAATGGAATCAGCAGCAATCAATGGCTGCCTTATACACCCCAAAATCTTTCACTGTCAAGATACAATGTGCTATCCTTGTTGTCGAGTGACATGATTGCGTATGATACTTGGGGAGGTTTAGCTGCTCTGAAAGAGTCCAGCCAAGTGATAAATGCAGTGTTCTCCTGACAGATAACATAAAAAGATGAAAGGCCCCAAGCACAATTAGACAATGAGGGTTGTAACTTTCAATATTGCTCTAACACAAATTGCACAGTTGTTCATGTTGTTCATGTTGTTGTGCTGCCTGACCGTGATTCTTCTGTCGATGATTCATTTACTGTGATGGATTTGTGGTGATAAGAACTGCAAAACATAACAAATGATCACACTGTTGCTCAAATAGATTAGACTTTTTGGTGTTAAGTGAATTTGCCATGTTTACGTGGATGTTCAGTCAATGTTGATAGTAAATGTTGTCATTTGAAATAATTAAATTCCTCAGTTCTCGCTATATTGACTAAGAAAGCTGAGTTCTCCTGCTTGTGGATCTGTGCCAGCAGTGCCTATATGTACCAGTATGCATTGCAAACAAGCTTCTGACGCCCACCTAGCATGCTTCTATGCAACAACAATGCTAACACTGCAGTATGCCTTCCACAAAAAGCAAAAGCAACAAAAACAGTTACCGGCATACAACTTACCTCTTGATTTTCTTTGAAGGTCTCCAGCACACCACTGTCCAAGTTTGGAGTAAAACTGTCATCCATAGTAGTGCCCACACAGGTGCTCTCTGGGTTGGTATCGCCAGCAGCATCCAACAAACGCACTCACCCACATGTTTGTTGGAACTACTGCCCATGCTGAAAGTTATTGCAGCAGAAGGATTCAGTTTCTTTTGGCATTGGAGGGCAATTCGAACAAAAGCACCACCAGTCGCTGTTTGCTTTTGGCGGCTCAGGTTCTGCTTGTCCCTGCCAGCCATATCCCCTTGCATTGCTAATGCAGCTGCAGCCTCGGCCTCCACTGCATTTCTTTGGCGATATACGTTGGCTTGAATAAATATGGCTGAATTTCCAAGCCAGCCAAAACACTGTAATATGCAACCCTGTCCATAGCGACCGCTACACTATTTAGGGATATCACTTTTACTGTTATAGCTACTTCGCAATACAAGCAACGAGAGCAGCATCTCGAGCATGCCCCTTGACTACCCAGAGGCAGAGACTAGAAATCCAAGCAGAAATTGCCTGTAGTTCCTCTGTCTCCAACTACGTCACTATGATGGTGCTGTTGCCAGAAGAACAACAGATTTTGCAGCAGAAGAACTCAACTTTCTCCGTCAATATAGCATACACTGAGGAATATATGTTTCAGTTGTCTATATTTATCATCAACACTGATTGGACATCCAAATACAACGTGGCAAATTTGTCTTTTCATCTTTCACGTCTGGCTTGTACACAACATTATCTATACTTCAAAGAAATCATTTTTACTGTCTTCCACAAAGAATCTTGTCCACAAAGAGCCTGTCAACTCATTTAGTAGGTTATGCTAATATCCCCATGAGGGCTGACTGAAGAATCAATCAATGCGTTTTTCACCATGTTGCTTTTGTATATAACACTGCTGGGAGCTACTTTTTCCCATTATTATTCTGGCTTTTATGATTACAAGTCACCTTGAGTTCTGAACATGTTTGCTAGTGGCAAATGCTGGGTGAATCCTTTGGACTGATGTGCTTCAAAGTACAATGACAACAATTACTCATTTCCTTAAATTCATGGGATAATTGTCTGTTAGCCTTCAGTTGTCTTTTTATGCTGCTGAAAAGAAGATATGCTTAAGGAGGTTTGTCTGCTGATTCATCTTAAAGGGTAACTTTGGTATTTTTCATCCTCTACCCTAATTTCTCATGTTTTTGTGTCTATGTTACCAATTGGGACAACATTTTTTGAACTTGATCCAGTATTGAGCGAGTGCGCTGCAATCGGCAGTAGCAAGACAGGGCTGTGACATGATTTTTCTGGACAATTGTGCCCCGCCAAAGTACGTCCACTAAAGTGCTTGTTTTGCCACTGACAGGCTCTGCTTGTTATTACCTGACATTAAGTGCCTGACAACATTAAAATCAACCCTACAGAGATAGCCTTTTTTTTTTTTTTTTTTTACAGATTACAATGGTCACAAAAGGAAAACAAAACATCAACAAGGTATACAGTCAAATAATATTACACAAATCTGATACATAGATAAGTAAAATAAATACGCAAGAAAAGTCAATACAAAACAAAATAAAAACACACGCTCACTCCGATGCATAAAAAATCTCAGGGGGCTTACAGGACAAAGACTTATCCGTAGGTTACAGTGAAGTCAAATAACCTCCCAGGAGGCTCCTTGTAAGATGATGTTAGACAAATCCGGTTCAAGATACTTCAGGTAGGGTTCCAAAAACCCTAAAAAACAGATCCTATTTAGAGTGAAAAGCGCATGTAAGCTATTCCAATGGAAATATAACTCTTCGCCAGCCCTTAACCACATGACCAACAGACTTTTTTTTTAAAGAGTTAGATCCCTTTTGCTTAACCAGGAACTATATCCGTTTCATCAAATCCCAGAGTCTAGGTTGACAAAAAATATTTTTGCACAGATAAATACCAAAGTTAGTCTTTAAGTACTAACCCCCACACACATACATATGCACACATTAACAACAATTAAAACCCAATTTTCTTTAACAATCTCACCAGGAATACCACAGACCTTTGATGGAAGCTGATCCACGCATCCTCAGCCCAAGGAAGATCCGGCCTATATTTTACCGGATCAGGGAGATCACACAGTGCCACTCCATGTTTCAGATTGCACTGGCATCACGAGTGGCTGAATGGGACAGCAGTGAGAAAATTGGAGACTTATTTGTTGCTTCGGTTAGTGTGTGTTCATGTGCATGTTTTTGATATGTATTTTCATATGTGTGAAATAGAAAATCAAATTGGAGGCTTATTAACTGCTTTGTGTGTGTTTGTGTGTGTGTGTGTGTGTTTGCTTGTGTGCAATTGTTTGTTTTTGTCTAAAATCAATCAAAGACTTGCATTCTGGGTGAAGGCATGTTTTTCTTGGCATTTCTATCTAACTTTTTAACACAAGCTCTGCTACCAGAGTTGTAATGAGCTACAGGTTTGATTGAGCAAACAGGGATAGTTTACCCCAAACATGGAATCAATTACAATGATGAATATCTCCACTGGATAAATGCCCTCTGGTATACGTGTTTACAAATTTTGAACTAGGATAACTGTTCAGTCTGAATTTCTACAGTGAGCTCATTATTAGCCCATTAGAGAGGCTGATTTGACCCTTGTCTTGACTGGCCATAATAATGCTCTTCCATTGATATCCTAAGACCTACCATCAAATGAGGCCACGCTGGGGGAAAAAAAGGTGCTGGGTGCTGGGACTGTGTACTTCTCATTGAGCTGGCCCTTTTTCATTTGGTAGTGAATCTGTACCTGCGGGGCTTGTAGTAACATGTGAGAGGCAACATTCTGAAGGAGTGTACAAGCAAAGAGGTTTAATTCCTTCATACGATTTGCTAATTTCCCACCACTCTTCAAACTGCCACTATCAGCAGCCTGGTGTGGGTTTAATTGAGGAGAGAGAATAAATGTCTACCCCACACAGACACAACCTCTCCCACACACACACTCTCACACTCCGCCACCTCATTCCTCTTTGCCCAGCCTCTTAAATGGCTCGTGAAGGGTGTTGCGGTAACCAGGATGGTAAACAAATCAATTTCTAAAAGCACTATACTTAAATAGCCATTTTCTAGCCTCTCTTTACATTGAAATCACCTACGGGTCACCCTGGCAACAACACGGTAAGCCAGACATTCAAGATGTCAGAAGAAATTATATGACTGTGTTGCTGATGGTGTAAAGACAAAATAACAAACGCAAAACAAAAGAGCAGAAGATGCTCTTATTGTTGGGCTCTTCATGATAAATTCAGATAATTATGCTTGTTTCTGTTTCCACAGTTTTCTAAGTCCATGGTGCTGGATGTATACAGTGATTACGTGAACAACTTCACCAATGCCATGGCTCTAATTAAAAAGGCGTGCATGTCCAAACCAGCATTTCTAGAATTCTTAAAGGTGAGCATCAGCCTTTACCAATATGTTGTTTTTTAAATGTTTTTTCACTTAATTTTCAAATTAAAATAACTTAATTGCGTTTTTTGTGTGCTTTTACCTCACCTCGGCCCTTTAATTAGGCACCATGAACAGGGCAAAGTAGTGTGATGGTGTATGGAAGGTGCCAGGAAATGATTTAAATGTGCTGAGTTTAACAATTCCCTGTGCACACAGCATTCATGCATGAGTATGACCTGGATCATTGAGCTGTAATGCTGATTTACAGAACCAGATCACACAGCTGACAGCCCTGCATGTTACTCAAGAGAACACGTGTCCCTCTCTTTCTGTTCCTCTTTCTCTCACTGGCTATGTGTGTGACAAACCAAATAATAGATTGGCTAGACACAGACTGGAAAAAAACACAGAATCAATGATAGATTCACAGACAGTGTTGCTTTTTAAAAATATTGTGGAGGCACTGACTGCATGCACATGACCATACGCATGCAAGGAAAACTTACAAGGATAGAGACTATTATTTTCAGAATACATTTTGCAGACATTAAGAGGTAATATATTCTTAATTTTTGTCAGAAATAAAATTCAAACAGCAGATTGTGTCCCATTAGGTTATTATTATTTAGACCAATTGGGGTGTTAGAAGTGAGGTGGCTCTAGGGACATTATTCAGAAATTCCATGCATATACATGTACTTTTCCTCTCACATACACATATGAAACCAAACTCATTCACATACTATACTGAAAAGCTCACACACATACAAGTAAAATGCTTTTTCACACAACTGAAACGTTCTCACACACTCAAGTGAAATGTATGTTGTATAAAAGCATTTCAGTACGTTGTATGAGAGGATTTCAGTTGAACAGGAAGGCATTTCAGTTGAACAGGAAGTTGTTTAAATAAAAGCACATGTCCCACAATACAAGCGAACAGCTGTTGATCTTACAACAGCATTATGTTTATCGCTTCTGACAAGCATCGGCACATAGTTTGATTTCTTCCAAAGTATATGCTCAATTTCAAACTAATCAGATAGGTCGGCTTTAGCCACTGCTAGTTATCAAATGCCAGCACACCAGCGCTGGGGAGAGTGTGCGAGCGTAGCATTATACATTTTAGTGGTCAATGCTGGTGTGGAGGCTGCTGGTATTTGGATGTCAGGATTTATTATTGAACCTGCTGTAGGTGTCATGGGCCTAATCTGGTTCACATCATCTGTGGGGGTAATTGTCCACTTCAATTCAATTCAGTTTTATTTATATAGTGTAAATTCATAACAGAAGTTATCTCATTGTTTGTTGAGAGAGAATACACAGTAGCACAGAGCAAGTTCCACATAGTTATGTAAATAATATTAATGATAGTGGTAATATTAAAAATATCAAATGATATGGACGTGGCAAATGTGAATTTGCCACACGCATCGGATCCTGCACAAAGGTGTTAATCATCACTTTCTGTGTCCCCTTTGTGGCGTTACTTAGCACTTGGTGCCAAATACTGTAACTTAGTATTTGGCATGTAGATGTGTTTGTGACAGCGTGACTGTTATGAAGTACGTAAAGTTTGGTGCAGATGTGAGCATGCAGGCTGAAGTTACAACAAGTTCCTGTTTTAGACACTACGCCACAGGCATGCCGTTCCACGAAACACAACTTTTAATCATCTAAGGGTCTGTAGGACTAAACGACCATATAATTCAAAATGGCCGACTTCCTGTTGGGTTTAGAGCATCGCTCCAAGTGATGGTACGTCTGGACATGATACATGTGCCACAGAAATTTCATACATGTAGGTGAAATGTGCCACGGAGGCTGCTTCATTAAAGGTCACTTGCTGTTGCCAGCAGGTGGCGCTATGACTATGGGTGAATGTTGGCATGTGGATGTGTTCAGGGTGCGACTTGTACAACTTTTAATCATCAATGCCTTTAGAATGCACAGCGAAAATTTGAAGTTGATCGGATGAATTCTCTAAGAGGAGTTTGTTAAAGCATGCATCCTATAAATGGTATAAAACGGGTTAAAATTGCTTGTTCAATTCAAAATGATGGACTTCCTGTTGTGTTAAGGGTATGGGTCTTTGAGGCTTTTTTGTGTGTCTTGATTTGATACATGTCCCCAAATTTTGTGCGTGTAGGTTGAACGGGTCCTAATAACAGGACTAATAATAATATTGTAGCAGTGAGTGTTGAGCAGGAACATGGGGGCAGCAGGCGGCCGCAACCACAAATCCAGACTCTGCAGCTCCGGAGGCAAAAAGACCAGCTGAAAGCAATGGAAGGAGAGAGACAAAAAAGCATAAAGTTACGGGAGAGGGAAGAAGTCGAGTTAGTAACGTGTCGTAATGATATAAGAATGTATACAAGTGGAGAGAGAGAGGAAAAGAGAGGAGCAGGCTAGGCCTATAGCAGCATAAGTAAGAGATGGTTCTGGGCTCACCTGAGCCAGCCTAAAGCCTAAAATGTTGAGATGGTGTCTGCCTCCTGAACACAAGCTGGGACCTAATTCTACAGGAGAGGATCTTGATAGCTAAAATCTCTGGTTCCTATTCTACTAGTGTTGTATTAGGGTACTATGAGACCTTTAAGATATGATGGTGCCCGACCATTAAGGGCTTTGTAGGTGACACACTTGACAGGTCAGCCTTACTCATTATCCTTTTTTCTTTACATCAAAAGAGTCAAGTGTTTAAACCCCAAATTAGCATGAGGGACAATTACATCAGTTCCAGCATACTGGTATGCTGAGGTTGCTTGATATGCTGTTAATGTTGCCTGGCAACAAATTCAATTCTACTCAGTAAGGTAGGTGATATTGCCAGTGATCTTACAGAACGCAGTAAAGTGTTCCTTAATCGTATATCGCTACTAAATGAATTACATCTATTGCATTGTAATTTGTACAGATCTATATTAGAGGTATTCATGTGTCCAAAATGTTTGACTCCATCTGAAATGGAACAGTGGAAAACTTGACATGCATAAATTAATTAATAAAGAAGACCCCCAGATCCAAAAGGGCACAGAGAACTGTCAGGCTCAGTCTGAAATGACCTGAGAATAATAAGACTTGATCCAAAAGCCATTAGCCTGAACAGACGCAAACTGAGAGAAAACACCAACACTGGTAGCAGCATGATCTGCCACCAATTAACATCAGCTGCACTTGAAACAATAGAATTGTAATTTCCCCATGTATTTCACAGTTCACTCTGCATCTTGCCTCAAGAAACAATTTTTTCCTGCTACAGTATGATCATCAGACATATTGACACACAGATGGCAACACAACAAAACCCTACCTGATCTGATTAGACTGAATATAATTTAGACCCGGTCTGACTCACGTTTTGATTACTAGGAACCAAGTGGACCCCTGAAACCCTCTAATTTGAACTTCTTCAGCTTCCTCAGCTCTCATGGGAGCAGCCTTGCTTGTGGTTGTCAGTGCCACCTTTGCCCACTCCACCTCCCCAGCTAACCCCAAGCTGTTGGGTGCCTTCTGGCTGGTTACATTAGATAGCCCACTATTCCTTGTGTCCATCGTGGTGAACTTTTAGTTCCCAATACACAAGCTAACAACTCCTGGCCGCAGTCCCTGATCCCTAATTCTGATTCCTGAATTTTGGCCACTCTACACTCCTACACCTCCACCCGAAAATAAAGAAAAGATAGAGATGGTGAAATATATCAGCAAAGATGATCCTGCTGTTGGTCTAAGCTCCAGTGGTGGGTGGAAACATGACTCAGTTTGGTGTTTCCTAGTGGTGATTATTACAGGAAAGACCTCTCTATCAATAGAGAAAATTCTGGCCATGTCTTGAGAGATCAGTCAGGTGAACTACTGCTGCTTTGATATCATCTCAGGCAGTGCTATGGTTTTAGACACTGTCTGTGTTAGACAGGTTTGACTGAAAATGACTACCCTCCTTACAAGAGAGATAGAGAGGTTCTCCTTAAATTGCTCTCACACACTGAACTGTATCTCTTCCTGACACTGGATCTAGCAGATTAAAATTGTATCTTGGAGATCACTGCCTTCCTATCTTCACCTGTGATTTAATAGTTGGGTGGATGCTGACCACTGACTACTGTTAACTCCTTGTAGTGATTGTGCACAAGGTGTTTTAAATTGGTGTTTATACAACAATAGGACTATTCAAATAAATTGTTCAAGGGGCCACCTTCTTTAGAAAGCAAGGGCCCATTGGGCCAGACATTTTGCTGAGCTATTATGGTCATTATGTATGTACACTTGACACAGTGCGCCACCATATTTTCGAAACCTTTATTTTGTTACACTTCAAAATCATCATGAACTAAAAAGGAAAATAAATGGGCCATCTTTAAGTAATTAGGCCAACTATTTAATTTGTTTCTCTTTGCAACACATGCTGAGATATAGCCCCAAAAGAAAACATATATTTTGAAACAAATGTCTGCCATTTGTTTAATTTGGACATCTCTTACTGAGCTCCACAACTGTATCTTAACAGTATGTATAATCTTTCTTGTTTTCTGCCTACATCTACCCCATCTTCAATTAATTATTTCACTTAGTTTAAACAGACAGATCAGTTAACTTGATTTAATCTTTTCCAGTTCTCTTTAACCAGCCTACAAGCCTATGAGCTGATGATGAAAGGGATTGTACATCTTTGACTGGGCAGAAAATGCCGGTTCATATGAAGTGAGGGCAATCCGCAAACAGTGTAAATGCTGTAAATGCTGCCAACACTTTTGTTTATCACACCGTCTCACTCACAGTGACATGGACAGAACTTAAGATTGATTCATTATTCAGTATTCATTTCATCATTCATTTCCCTCAGCTGAAAACACATACTGATATTTGTGAAGTTAATAGACAAAATTAAGGGATAGATATGCAAATGTTGGCTAATCAATTGTAATCATATTACAATTATCAAAATCTCAGGCAATATTTAGTCTAAAATTTCAGAATATCAATATGAATCCATTTTATTTTGTAATATGACGTTTTAATTAAATTGATATCCAGTTCTAATCTGTGTGTCATCTTAAAAGTGCAAAAAGTTTCCTGAGGATAAAATATAAACAGATTATATGTTAGCTATTGCAGTGTATGGCAGATGTCAGATCTCTTAAGTGTCAGCAACAATTCTTTTTTCTTATTTCTGTCTCAGAGTTGATCTTGCCTTGTCCTTTACTACCATACCATCTATTAAATGTGCCCAGTGGTATGCCTTTTTATACTGATGGTGTCACTGTGGCACAGACTCGACTCTGCACTGAAACGATATCTTCTCCTGACCTACGCCTACAGTAATACATTAGACATAACACACTCAAAAAATCTTGTCTTTCATACTCTCATATGACTAACAGACCCTGATTTTCATACCTTATTCACCCACTCACACGCCTTCACATGGCCTATAGAGAATTCTGACAAGCTCCTCTTAAAGTAGAAATAACAAAGTTTGCTCTTAATGTGTAAGAATAATTTTTCGAACTGCATGTTCTAGTTTAATTTTTTTTTTCTTTTGTTTCCAGAAGAAGCAGGCATCTAGTGTTGACCGGATCACACTGTATGGCTTGATGGTTAAGCCCATTCAACGATTCCCTCAGTTCATATTGCTCCTGCAGGTATAAAATGTTGTTTTAAAGGGACTAGTCATTTCATTTGTTTTAATGAAGTAAGTCTCTTCAAGTGTTGGTAGCTAAAACACTTCCAATATGGGAAACTAGAGTCAAATTAAAGATTCAGCACATACTCTAATAAAGATGCAAAGCTGCAAGGCCACAGAATTGATTATGGATTTTATCTTATCCAAAGTACAAGAAGTTGTACCTCACATACTTTTACATTGGGGTTAGCTAGAGCTTGAAAAGCAGCTAGCCACATCAGTTTTTCTTAGTGCTGGCTTTACATTCCGACTCTTCCACTTTCTATTCTGAGCAAAGATTTGGATTTGAGCTTGAGTTGCTAGATCTGCTGTAGCTAATTTCATCCCTCAGTAGGCATTGATTATCCATGAATTCAAAAGATAAGTTATGAATGTGAATCAGGCATTTTCTTCTAGCCTAAACTCCGTACTCCAAAGAGGAAGTGTATACATTAAATTATACATTACAGAGAACTAGAGTTCAAGGCACTAAGGTACATTTGAGATGCATATCAAGACAACACCAAGCTTCCACTGGGTCATAGATTACAGTAAATATAGACATACAAGCCACAAAGTCTACAGTTAGACAGACTTTGAATATTTGGAGTTTAAAAATGGTTTATATTGGTTTGTTTTAGCCAACACTACTTACAAAAGGTAGAACATGCAATACAATATGCTGTACAAAGTTTACATAACCACTGGAAAGTCAGTCTAGTGTACACCGTTACCTAAATCCTTTGTAATCTGTGACAGTCACACACCTAAACTCAAAGACAGTATTTGATTCAGATTAGAACTTATCAAGGAAAAGACAACACTCCCTCTAGAACACATTATTTTGTTACAATTCAGTATATTGCAGGATACCGAGGAAAGTATTAAATCATAAAACGTTTTTACTTTTTACTTGCAGTTTCTTTACTTTAAACTTTCCTTGTGACCTTTTTTAGGACATGCTTAAGAATACACCGAAGGGCCATGTGGATCGCCTGCCCCTGCAGCTTGCTCTGACAGAGCTGGAGATGCTGGCTGAGAAACTGAATGAACAGAAACGAGTAGCTGACCAGATTGCAGAGACTCAACAACTAGCCCGAAGCGTCAGTGATCGCCTGCTCAGTAAGGTGACTGAATACATGTGCATGTGCACGCACATGCGTGTGCACTTGCACATATGCCCCAATCAAATCAACTGTGAGCCAGACTCTGAGCCCTTTAACTCCTCTGCGTTGTTATCACTGTGAGCCAAACACCTATAAATTAAACTAGTATATAGCAGTTGCTTATATCACTATCCCACACATTAATCTAGGGAGGCATTTTTATTTAGAGAAATTATCTCCTAGAAATGATGCCCATTATCATCCCTAAACAGTACCAAATGCAATGGCAGAGGCGTTGCTTCTCCATTACCACACTGAAATTACCGTCCTGCCGCTGCAAATCTGAACAAATGCTGCTCTGAATAAGAAGAATTAGGGGGTAAATGAGACATTTAATTGGAAACTGTAAGAGAGCTATCTCTTTCACCCTGTCACTCTGCTTCTCTTTCTCTCCACTTTACCTCCCCACTATTCCCCTCTTGCACTTCCCTGCTTATTCTCTTACTTTCTTACTCCACTTACACACTCTTTTCCTCTTTCTCTAGTGTGACTGCATCTTCCTCTGTCTTCTTTTCTCTCTATCTCCCCTTCCCCCTCTCTTAATGTCTCTCTATCAGCCCTTGCTTTCCAGGACTCTGAGATGAGCTGATTCGGCCAATCTCCTCAACTCCACACAGAATTCCATTTGCTGCGGTGACACTGCAGAATTCCAATAGGAAACAGTCTCCTCTATTGCCCCCATAACCATCCAATGAAATATTCATTCTTTGTCTCAAAGTATCTAAGTCACCGGAATAGGACAGATAACAATGTGAGTGAGACTAGGTTTCGCACACATTCACACAACGCATGCACTCTCACTCACAAATGCACACGGCATGGTGCAATGCCCTCTGTACCTACTGAAGCTTGAAGACTTTATAGGTGTATACTTATAGCAGCTCACCTCTTGAGGGAGCTGTATGGTTTTGTGGCAATCAAATGGCAGTCCCACTCGGACTAATGAGTCATTTTATGTGCTATCTGAGTCCAGCCAAAAGCTGCACTGCAGGATGTAGAATGGACACAGCAGTGAGATTCATTATTTCCTAAATATTTGCCTTTTGAACAAACACAAACATCAAAGGATCAGGATTTGAACTCCATATGTGGACATAACCTGCTGCTTGCAGTATTGTGGCTTCACTTAAATTAGGATGAGCCTTGCTTAGATCAGTGCAGTATGCATACAACTAAAAGTATTGATTTAGGCAGTCATAAGAGAAGCTGGACCAAAGTGATAAAAAAATGCTTTCTGTTGCTATTTCCCTTTGCTAAACATATGGATGACTGGAAAGCACAGCATTTGTCAACATACTGTAGCATAAATTGCATCTGTTATTGGATTCTTTAACTGTGTCTGTGTTTGTGTGGGTGTATTTGTGTAAAGGTGTGCATGCAACAAATTGTTCATGCATGTATATCTATGCGTAGTTGCCTTGTTGTGGAAATGATTTTGTGTCCGTATAAGCTAAGCCAGTATGGTAGATGGTACATGGTACAAACAAAAGCCAGAGAATGACCTGAAGCATGTGTTGAAAGTATTTATTTCAAAAGAAATGTTTGCAAGGCAAATCTGCATTCTCTCTTTCACCAAGTTTGCTTAATGAATAGGCTAGAGATGTCTCTGTGTGTGTGTGTGTTTGTGTGTGTGTGTGTACATATACACACATTAAATGACCTTCAGCAGCATGAATGTGTTGCTAATCCCTGATGAGACATCTGTTCCTCCAAGCCTGACTTCTGTGTCCTCCAGGCACTGAACTCTGGAGGACTGGCCCTTTGTGATGCTGTCTCCTCCGCCTCTGATCTGATTGCTGTGTCCCTTTTAGCAACTGAACTCGGAGCAGGGGTCACTGGTCCTTTGTGAGACGCTTATTGAGACTGTGTATGGTGAGCGGGGACAAGTCCTAAAGTCGAAGGAGAGAAAGGTCTTCCTCTTTGATGATGTACTCATCTGTGCCAACATAAATGTCAAGTAAGTCCCTCTTGTGGAGCAAGTCGAGCTCAGTGCCCTTGCATTCAAAAATACTTTGTTAATTCGTTCGTAATGTGTAGTTCTAGCATGAAGTTGCCTAAGCTTTGAAAGGATAGTCTGCTAAACTGCTCAGTTAAGTGAAATAGCATTAGGTGGCACAGGGCTCTAACGTGATGCCCTAGGTTTTGCAAGGATATTTTGGCAAACTGCATAGGAAAGAGAAATAGCTGCAAGGGGTTTTGAGCACTATCTGGAGTTGCAGGAGCTTTATCAGCTTTAAACAAATGGTAGAATGCCTAACTACAGCTACAGGAGTCTTAGATTACTGACATAAAACATTTTTTGGTTTCTTTCCAATTTATCTTATGTGACAGCACCATTGATCACATCTCCCACCCTCCACTCCACTACCACCCCCTTTCGAGAAGTAAACAGGAAAGAGATTTTGTATATTTTACAAAGCTCCTGTCAAAGATGTCGCTTAAAGCCCTCTTCTTCAGCCTTCAAAGTAATTATCACTCTATGTCTCATTCAACTTGAGTGTCCCGAAGTTGACTTTGTCTGCCCTCCAGGATCTTGAGAAACCGATCACAATGTTGATTGTCTGCGTGATTACTGGAATACATGAATAGCAATGAACTCCTCCTCATAGCCAGGGGTACAATTTTGGCGGGGAACATGGGTGATCATACAGATTTCTAATTCCCACTCTTTTTTGACATTTTAAAGGCTGTCTTCTCCGATGGAGTGCTAGGTGTAGAGCTGTTAGCAGGATGTTGCTAGGGTGGAAATATCCCTGAGGTTTTTTCCTTTAAACTCCCTCCTCTAATTGTTTTTCTTCTTATCTCCACCAGGGGGCCTCCAGATATCAGCAGCCTGGTCCCTGTTGGCCCCAAGTACACCATGAAGTGGAGCGCCCCCTTACAGCAGGTGCAAGTAGTAGAGGTGGGGCAGGAGGGCTCTCAAAACAAAGACACCTTTTTCCAACAAAGTGGGGCCAAGCGGCCAAGTGGTGCATTTACTTCAGGTAAAAACCAAAAAAATGCCAACCAGTCCTATCTCATTCCTTTCCCCAATGTGCATCCTATATGTAATCTCATCACTTGGACTGACTTTTATGCTCAGTCCTTTACTCTGACTCAGCAAAGCTGATCTGTTTCTGTTCTCAAGTGTCCCACGGAGGACTGGAGATGCATGCATGCTGCTTGTCACTCTGATTGAGGATGTGTTTGTGAGGAGGATAGTGATGACGGTCACTTGTTCCCATCTGCCTAGGGTGTTTTATCTTGGAGAGAGATGTGGGGGTAGAGAGCCCCCTGCCGCAGCATCCCCACAGTCTCATTTTATTCTCTGATAGAACACAAACACATCTAGAGTGGAGTCATCAATCTGCAGAGATTATTCCCTCCCTTTCCAGGCCCAATTAGAGAGCCAGTAGAAGTAGATAGGAATCGGTAGTTGAAACACTAGTTCTCACACCACCCCTCACTAAACTTGGGTGTATACAGAGCTTGACGAGATCCCTGATAAATGTGCCATGGGAAAAGAGAGATACAAAGCCTTATCAGGATGTAATGGTACAGGATTTTCAAAGTTGCAGCTCTATGACTTAAATAATAATGATGCCTTCTTCAGAGCTACCCATGTCATGCTCAGCAAGTAGCTACTGCTTTGAGAGCTAGTCTAGATTCTCACTGGATTAAGTTGCTCACAAGTATACTCACAACTTGCTGCAAGGTTTTGGGATCATTTAAGGTTAGCTCTCAACGCAGCTGTCTCTCTTCCTTTACCTGCTTCTAACTCTGCGAATGTTATGCCTCACAGAGGCTGCTGTATTCTTACTCAGACATTCCCTCTTCTTTTTTTCACCTTTTCGACACGGAGTGGTCACCTTAATCATGTCTATCCAGAAACCTCCCTGAACATCTGTGGGGTCCCAAATTTTCATTCAGACAGGCTGGACCATCTATTTATAGTTTCATCCCCTGTGATGTCATTCAGTGGGGTGTCTAGTCTAAATCCTCCGTTCCCTCAGCATGGTCCAAAATTGAGTCATTTTTCATCTTCTGCAGACCCTGGTGTTACTCTTGACTGAAGAAAGTTGGCCTTTAGGGAAATGCTGGCCCGTCTTTCTTGCTCAAACCCTTTGTCTGTGCCTGTGTCCCTGATGGGCTGTCTCTTCGTCTGTCCCTAACAGCACACAGAAAGCCCACCAATGTATGCACTCTTTTTGTGAAAGCCGAGTGTTTCAGTTGTTTACCCTCACGCTGTCTTACCTTCATTCTGCCCCCATTACACCCCCATTATTGCTGCTTATTATTTGACTTGCTGTCATGAGTGTAGTTTTTTTTTTGTCAAAAGTGAACCAGTGGGATTTGGCTGTGGACCAGGCTAGGGTTTTCAATGCAGGTGTGGAAGCTGCATTGTCTTTAAATCCACTGGCTAGCGTCACTGGCACAGCAGCTGAGTGCCAAACTGCTGACTTATTCCAGAGAAAGAAGGGATGGACCCCTCTGGGCTCTTGCCTTCCACACCAGTCAGCTACGTGCCTGGCGGCTGGTGTGGATAGCCATGTCTGAGTGTGGAAACCATATCCTGCCTCACCAACGGGATTACGCTGGATTACAACTCAGCACATTCACCTCTCAGGCCGTAGCCAACAACAGGCCCCAGAGGACTCAACAAACCTGCACAGGGGTCCAGGCAATCCCTTTGGAGAGGACAGGAAGACATTGTTCTTGCAACTCACAGCACACCCTTTTATATTCAGATGTCTTACCTATTGATTTCTTTGCACATATGACAGATGTCACTGGATGCCTGTGACAAAGATCCCATTAAACCCCAAAAGCTACAATGGAGCTCTCGAATTGAAATGAACAATCCCAGCCTACCCCTCTCTTCTTCTCACTGCCTTTCCTTTTACAGCTTTACTCTCACTCCATTTATGCACGCGGATAGACAAAAGGCGGCATGTCCCATCAGTGGAGCATTCCTCACTAAGCCCGCCTACCAGCTCAGCTCTTCTGCTGCTTTATTATGTAGCAGAGGTGACAGTGCAGCACAGCTCTGGAGCAAAATCTACCTGCAGAATTTAATTAGGCAGTTCGCACGGAGTCTGCTGCTGGGGAGATGTGGGCCAGGGGAGCTAGGACGTCGGATGGCAGACAGGAGGAGACACAGCTATTGATTCGCGGCAGTAGGAGAGAGAGACTTTGAAGGTAGCGGCCCTCAAATCGATGCTGAATTTTGCGTCTAATGAGACACCTGCATTGCTTTTGGCCAGAAAAAGGGCATCATGGCTCCAAATAACAGTTTTTCCATCTGATTTTTTTACTCATAAATTCACTCTTTGTAGTTCAACAAATAATGAAGATCGATCCATCTACACATTGAACCTCTTTTATTAGTGTCACTGGAGTTTCAGCAAAAGCAACTTTTCTTTCTGCACTTCCACTAGTTCTCTGAGGCAATGTCATTGTTTTCCCTAAGTGTGTAAAACACTGAACTATGTTGCATGTCTACATCAGAATAGTAGACATGCAACATAGTAACTTAGCAATTTGAAGAGATCACCTTGAGCTTTGTGAAATTGTAATGCCCATGTTTTCATTGTTATTTGACAAATTATCGGCTAAGTGTACTTTTTTTGCATGCAATATGTTGGTAAAGTCACAAATTCTTAGGCTTTGTGTTGCCACCTCTTAGGTAAAGCGATTCTTGGCCCTCCACGGCTCTACCAGGAGCTGCAGGAACTGCAACATGACCTTTCTGTCGTGGAGGAGGTCACTCTTCTTGTGGGCACACTACAGGGGATGTATCAGGTACTTGTCATTTCATGTTACATTTACACTGCACCTGTCTTACAGGGAAATGTGTATCATACAACATATATAATGCAACAAAGTCAACGGAAAGCCAAGATTTCATCCTTATGTTTCCTCAGTCTAACTGACTCTACAGTCCCAACACCACTCCACAGGTTAGCCCAGTTCTCTCTCAGTTTTCTTTAATTGAAATTGGCCACTTAAAAAAAACATGCCCACAGACTGACCTTCAAATGTTCTCTCCTCCAAAAACTGCTTTCGGTATCACAAATTATTTATAAGCCAGTTATCTCAAGATATTAACTGATATATGAAAATATGTGTATACATAATATATGAAATATGGATGTATTATGTAAACTGCAGCTTACTTTACAATAGCTCAGAAGCCCTGAGAACACTCCACTGAATCACAAAGACAGCCAAGACAAAATTGAAGTATGCACAGTTAATTTAAATTGTCGGATTGAGTGCAAACTAAGAGATCAAGTTTAGATGGTACAAGGATAACCATTTGGGGAAATCTCTTTCTGCTATTCCCCCTCAAAGAAATTGCAAAATGATTCTAGATGTTTAAAATGGGATCAAAGAAAATACCCTACGCTTCTTGAATCATCAGTTTCTAAAAGCATGAAGTCTCTCCTCTATCTCCTTATCAACAGTGCCACAGTGGTGCTGTGAATGAGATGTTCCTTCTGATTAACTGTATGCAAGTGTCAGATTTGCTGCGTTGCAGAAGAAACCAGCAGTGTCCCTCCTGTAGTGTTCAAATCAGGACACTTCCCAGTAGTCTACCACTAACACATTAACAGTACCATACACAGCATAATACATCCAGGGAGGTATACTCCAGCAATCACCAAAGAGCCTCTCAGGCTAATGGTGGCACCTTTGCCTCTCTGCACTTAATGAGCACAATGTCCTCAGGAGGAGTGATATTGGCCTGGCACTAAATGACTGATTTTCACTTTCCACCCAGTTATAATATTGTCCACGGAACAAATAGATAAAATACTTCTGCACAGCTCATTGACTTCAGAAAATTGATTTGATTCTGTTTGACTTGGGGGACTAGGTTTGTACAATGGATGCTGGTGTTGAAGTAAATTCAGCGTTACATTTGAGGGGATAAAAATGCCACAACCATGTAGCTTCAAATAATGTATTGCAGTTTGATGTGAGTGGATGTTTGGTGGTTCGTGTGTAAGAATATTAATATGTAAGTGCATCTACAGTATCCCCCTGAGGTCAGTATGTATGTAATATGCTTGTATCTTTCGTATGACCTACTATATGCTACAGCTTAGAAACAAGTTTTAACTGTGTGTTTTTCCATCAAAGAACCTGAACACCACTGTGGCCCAGGACTGGTGTCTGGCTCTGCAGAGGCTTATTCGCATCAAAGAAGAACAAATCCAGAGTGCTAACAAATGTCGCTTACGCCTGCAGGTGCCTGGCAGGCCAGACAAGTGAGTAGCATACACATACAGATGTGCTACAAGTGAAATGTGCTGTATATGTTATGGTATGAGAACAAAAATGACCACAAAAGCGGCAACAGCAATAATGACTCCGGTGGTAACTGATTTAAAGAAGGAAAAAGATTTTAATGATAATTAAAATAACAAGACAAGCATAGACTGTCACCCCCCTATAGCTATATCTCTTTGTATATAGTTTGTCTCTTTTAGATAGTTGATAGTAAAATGATAGTGGCACTAAATATTCTAGGAAAAAGAGGGATGGTTAAAAAAACAGCACATTGTTGTTACATATATGCACTTAGATCACTGGGCCAACAGGACATTCTGACCTTTTGTGAATAAGAGGCGAGAACAGTTTACTCTGTTGTGAGTGGGTAATTACCTGACTCAAATAATTCATTTCCTTCAGTACTAGGGTGGAATAATAATTTGCCTCCATGAAATGTTTCTTTTGCAGGATTTAATTGAGACACTTTTGTGTGGCAGACTTTGCCCAACATTGGACCATAGTGCATAACTTTTCTCAGTTGCTCAACTAAGATCCATATTATTTTATGTTTACAGTGTCTGTACAGGAAAATATCCAGCATTTGTGAAAATAGTATGCTTCTACACTACAATGCTATAATTGAACTCCTGGTTGTAAGGATACTCTAATGTAAAACACCTTTAGTTTTTCTGTTAGATTTTAAGAGTTAATACACATTAAATAAATTGTGAAGTAAATTGTGATATGTAAATTAATAACCTATACGGTTTAGTATAGCAAACCAGCAGCAGTTGCTGATCATATATGGAAGCCATAGCAGGTTACCTTGTCACACTACGGATGTTGAAGTGGTTGTCTTAACATGTCAAAGTAGATCCTGGAGGGTAGAGTGACTGCTGAATGACTGAAGGCCTACTTAGAGAAGAACAAAGATGGCAAGGAGAGAGCATATGAGTAGCTTATAGTACTGCACAAGAACTGGGAATAGCAAATAATGGCAGATTATAATGGATCCCATTTTGTGGCTTCTGGTGGGAATTGGATAAGAAAGAGGCAGGGGAGGACAAAAAGAGAAAGATTGCGATAAAAAAAGCCAGAGCCCTGCTGAGAGAGACTAAGCAGGAGGAGGAGAGGAAGAAAGAAAGAAAGAGTGAGAGAAATGATCGACCTCCCCCATGAAAGACTTGGCTCTGTGCCGGCAGGGCAGTGGCAGTCAGAAGAGTGGGCCTAATGCTTCAGAGCCAGGGAGAATCTAACTGTGCCAAGGCAAGCTAAAGTGACAGCTTGAGCAGCGGAGCTGTGCAGATCAGTTCTCCCACATCTCCCAGCTTCCTCGTCGGCTGTCACACCAGGCCTGCAGGGCCAATCTGCTTACTCAGATGTTTGGTGGAGCCAGATGTCATGCTTACAAGAGAGTCCCCGAATTCCCCTTCAAGGGGTACCCTATTTGCTGAGTTCTTGTGATAATGTCATTAGCAACTAATCTGACAAGGAGATTTCCCACCTCTACATTTGTCCAAGCGGTAGATTTGTATTTAAAATTTAAATAATGTAGAGCAAGACCTGCGCTGAAATCATACTTGGAGATGGCCACAGAGTTTTTGTGGAGAGGTAAAATATAACAATGTCAGCTGAAAGAGAGAAATCTCCTGTAGGGAAAAAGAGTCAATTCTGGTTGTGTGATAGCAATCTAATTGAAGCTGGGCCTCTGTGTCGGGTGGCTGGACCGGCAGTGAGCCTTGGGGCTGGGGGTGACAGGTGGCACAGCGGGTGCCCAAACCATTCTGACACTACCCAGGGTGCGGCAGTGGCAGATTGCAGGGGAGAACAGCGGGAAGACTGGCTCTGTCTCTCTCACAAACACACACACAATCACACACACACACATACATTGGTTTTCCCTTATTATCCATCTCTGTTTTGTTACTGAAATGATTAACAATCTAGGGCACAACAGTGCTTCCAGAGTTTGAGCATGCTACATGTTTTTACACATGCTTTCTGCTGACAAATGCACCTGCACACAAGCAAGAATGCAGCTAAGACAAAGAAGCACACACATACACACTCGTGCGCAAAGCCGATCCTTTGCTCTGCTGGTGAGAGAGTGGGACCGCAGCAGGGACCCCCTGTACTGAGTTGGTCCCCTCCTGTCTGGCCGCAAGCGACTCTCTGCAGTCAGGCAGCACATCACAGCCTCCACTCTGCAAACAGAGTGAGGACGTGGAGAGAATCCTGACTGCTGCCTCAAAGGCACCAGCCTACGTGTGACAGCAGTTCATTAACATCCTCTTTTACTGCGTCTGCTGGAGCAACCACAGGCATAGATACATGGGGCCGTACTGGCAAGCGACAGATACAGAGTTCAAATTTCATACTTTAACCAAATGTGTTTGTTACTTCATCCTCTCTTTCAACTAGCATACACAAAGAAACATTATTGTAAGCCTGAAGCCTCTTTTTTTCAAGGTCCCTTTTAAGGCTACCTACAAGGCGAATAGCAGATCTTGCATTCCTTCATCTTTAGTTAGTTCTGGCTGAGAGTCTTGTCCAAACACACATGCTCCCAAAGAGGCTCTGGAGAGTCCTTATGACTCGTCTCTGGTTGTTCCATGTGTATGAAGAGGGGTGTGCTAGCAGATAGAAGCATGAGAGAATGACGCAAAAATGGTTGGTCTGCCCATGTTACAGAAAAAGATTATTTTGCTTATCTCTAGTGGCATCTAGCCTTACAGAGTATAGTTTTAGTTGTCCAGACTTTGTCTAATTTTAGCTTCCACCCCCACAAAATGGGGGTAAATGGAATTAAATTTGAGGCACTCAAAACACTGACAAATGACAGCAATGTGTCTGTTCAGAATCTCTGTCCCTGTTACTCTTGATACTTGATGGACTATGTCTTCATCTAACTCTTGGAAAGATATCAAAGTGTACTTCTCACAATGGTGGAGTGTTCCTATAACATTTGTCACATCATTGTGCTTTAGTGCATTAATTTTATGTGAATAGCACTCCACCTCTGCACCTACCCCAACCTCTGCTTCTCTGTTTTTAGCCTTATTTATGCAGGGACAGCTTACTGTTTTTGTCTTCTTGTCTTCCCATTCACACATGTAGACACATTCACACCTGGAAGTGACCAGGAATAACCACAGTCCTCTTCTTTTAGCCAATTATCAGGTGCAGCAGGGCTTGGGTTGAAGGGCACCTACGGTACATTTTCTTTGGTCAGCTGTAGTGGTAGTTTGTGCTGCTGCTTGAGCAGTCTAAACAAATTGGGGAAATGTGCTACTTAGCTCATTTACTGAGGTGGTATTTTATCTGGTCTTCATGTGCTGTTTCCCCTAGATTCATTTTAACATAAGCTTTTGTTATATGGCACGTATAATATCATAGAAGTGGACGTAACCATCATGACTTAATCCATTGTTTGTGGACTACCATTTTTAAGCCTGGAGTTTGGAATTTTGGCTGTTGCTGAGACACGCATTGCTACGCTTCACTGGATACCACCATTCAGTGCTGGAATTTGAATCAAGAAACTCCAGATCTTTGTTATTGTCAGGCAAATTTTGTACCACTTACCGAGAATCCTGTGTCTCCCAACGCTATGATTTTGTATACAATTCTGTCACCAATAATTACATTCAGTCTGAACCCAACCCTTTTACGCAAAGAGGCCAGTACAGTGGACAGCTATTCAAAAGTAATTTATTTGCGCAGAGGTTCTAATATTGTAGTTGCACATCTGTCACTACAGTGGACACTAGTGTGTCATGCCATACACTGCCACCCTCTGGTAAGCTGTTGTAGGTGAAAATTAAATCTGTCAAAACCAAGATGGTAAATCTTGCCACTACTTCAATTATAGGAGAACCCTACAGCTAAATAAAATTTGGTAACATTTAGTAAAAACTAAGGAGTAACACAATTGTTAACCTTTCCAAGTATTGATTCTATGTTGGGAGGAAATTACGATTAATCATCTGTCCAGTAAATTGGACATGCATCGCTGGCTATATTTCACATTTTCACTACATTTAACTATTATCGAGACGTTGATTTTCTTGAAAACACATGTTATAACTTTTTGGATGCAAATCCATAGATTTATGTTATTAGAAAAACTTGCAGTTTTTAGAAAAATATATATATTTTTGTGCAGATTAGTTCCATTATGTGAGCAACATTTAGTGTCTTGCAGGAAATAATAGAAAGGCATTCAGGATAGTGGAGTAAATTCCATCAGAATCAAGTAAGGATAACACTAGAGGCAATGATGATGAATGGCTGCCAGAAATAGGAGAATCCCCAAATGCTAGCAGCAGTGATAGTGGAGCTGAGGATGCTGAGAAACAGAGAGGCTGAGGAGCAAGAAGTGAGGTTCAACAGTTTTGCATTGCTTTAAACAATATTAGAAAATGTTAAAATATGTGACCACATTAGTTTACAGCATTAAAAATATAGTTTTCACATACTATATGATTTAATTCAATGGTTTGTTAAATGTATATTTCTGTCACGTTTCAGAAGAAACTAAACAGGAGTGAACCCAGAAGCACAACTCAGAGACAGAAGTTATTTATAAGGCAAGCTCAGTTTATAGAAGTAGTCAGGCAGGCAGGGTCACAGTACCAGGTAAGCAGGACAAGAGAAAGGCATACACATCCAAATCCAATAAGCAAAAAACAGGTCCGGGAAACAGGCGAAAGAGTGAATAGTCACGATCAGGAAAGAATAACTAAACTATGATACGCTGGAATGCTAGGCTGGAGACTCTAGACAATCTGGCAAGGAACTAGTGCAAGAATAAGTTCCCAAACTGATGAGCACGATGAGCTGCAGGTGAGTAGCTAGGCAGGGAAACCAGGTGAAGGAGTGAGGTGAGATCAAGCAGGAGGGAACTGGAATCTGAAATGACAAGAGAGTTAGTGGACTAGAACAAAATAACTTGACCAACTAAAATAATATTTTAAGAGCTGGGGAGATTCATGACAATTTCTTCAGTTAAAACTTACATGCACACTGTCCAACTTAATTGACATGTAAAAAAAACTTCTTGAAATATGTGTTTAAAAAAATTAAATTCTATTTTTCATGCCTAAAGAGCAATTAAAACGCATAGGAAAAAATTCTGAAAGAGGCTGACATAATTCATGCATGAAAGGGTTAAGTCTGTCTCTAGTAATATATTTCTGTGACTGATTGGCAAGTGTGATCAACAAACTCTTGTATAGGGACACTGAACCGTCTCCTTTAACTCATCTCACCATTCACTTTCTCTCCGACTGTTTCTCTGGAGGGTGGAGGTGAACTGAAGGATGGGTGCATGACAGGCTGCCACTCAGCACTCACTCCTACATCTGTCCCGTCCTTGTGCATTAGTGTCACACGTGTGCTTTGGCACTGACCTGCTCCCATAAATCAGCCAGGCCGGCTCCTCGCTTTGCTCCCGCGCCCCGCTCTGCCCTCTCTCCTCTCCCCTCCCTTCCCCTTTAGACTCTCCTTGCCTCTCAGCTCTCCTCATCTCCCCTCAGCCAGAATCCAGACTCTAGTTCTCCATTCTGGCGATGCACCACACCTGCACTGCGGCTGTCAATCAGCAGGCAGGAGGAAGGAATCGGAGAGTGCGCTCAGTTTAGCATGTTTGAGGCCGTGTGGGCATGAAGTGTTGCCTAAGGAATCCAACCAAGTGAGCAGTTGTACTCTCGTCACACCCTGTCTCCCCTTCTGTCTTCGGCAAATTGCCTCTGCTATATTTAAGCAGCGAATGGTATGAATTACACCTCTTTGTGAAAGCTCCACTTTTTCAACATGTCACGGAAGTTTGAGATCTTACTTACTTTATTCTGTTCCTGTCTCCAGTCCCTCTCTCTCTCTCTCTCTCTCTATGTGTGTGTCTCAGTTTCCTTGCTTCCTCTATGAAATGAAAATGAATTTGCAGCGGGCAGCTGCAGGTATGACAAAAGCAGAATTTCAGGCTGCACACTGTTCTCCACTCTATTACCTTCTAATGATGTCTGAATGTGAAATTGTCTTCCTTATGTGAGCCTGAGACCCCAACCCCCCTCCCCTTTCTTTTCATGCACTCTCTTGCACTCTCCTTTTCTTTCTTTCATCGCCTCAGCATAGTTGTACAGGTGACTGAGACAGGGCCATTATTTTGGAAAGCTGCTTAGTGCTTTAAAAAAGACATCTCATCCTTGGCCAGACAGCTAACTTGTAATTCCAATAAAGGCTGATCAATCCAGACAAAGAGTGTCCCTCTCAATTGATTGACACCATCTGAGTCATTTCTAACTTAGAGCTGCCAGTCTCACTATAGACTGCTCAGCATTAAGAAGTTATTTTAGTTGACAGGAGAGAGAGTCAAATGTTTACACACAGGCATGGCTAGTGATCCAACAAGCTGACAAAAATTTGACAGAATAGTTGCATAAGGATACTAAATGTTTAGGTAATGAGTGTGTATGTTTCTCTACCTTGAATTTAACACAATCTCTGCAGGAGTTATGCATAAAGTCCATCCTGTATTTATTACCAGTCAGTTGTTGGTTTGACACCATGGCTCTCAGTTGAGCCCACACTCTGCTCCGGGAGCCGAAGAAATTCCCTTACATCACTCTAACATGAACCACTCATGGTTATCCCTTTTCCCCCACAATCTGTTTCAGAAAGTAGTCTTTACAATGTCTGAGCTGAACCTTGAGCACTGAGTTGACTGAGCCTGAGATGGGAAACTCTTGAGTTTTTTCGTACCAGAAGAGCTGATCAGAACTCGTTCAATCAAGTTGGAGTACAGGGCTAAAGGTTTTGCAACTGGCCCCACCGGGCCCAATCAGCTGACACAAGTGTGTAAACACAACTGCGTTAAAAAGGTAGGAAAATTCACTGCGCTTGCGTACACAATAAGGTGTTCAGGGGACCACCGTTTCCGTTGAAAAAAACCGTTTTGCTGCGTTTTGTCTGCGCCCCTGGGGCGAAAACGGTGGTTCTTTGAACACCCTGAATTTTCCTGCCTTTTTAACACCGTTGTGTTTACAAACTTGTCGCCGCGGATTGGGTAATACCTGAGATACGCACACCAAACGGGAGAAAACATACCTCGAAGCCCGTTGCAGAACGTTGCGCAACGTTGCGAGGAAACATGTCGTTCAATCAGAAAACGTTGCAAACCGGTTTAAAACGTTTTGAGATTGAACTTGCCACAGAACATGTGCACATGGCTAGTAGGTTCCTGGCGACCTTGGTGATTTTGGATGCAAGAAGAAATTTGACGTGAGAAACAGTTTGTCTCTTGTTTTATGAATTGAGCTTAATGGTATTATACCCATTATGCATAACATGTTTTTATATTGTTACATTCAGAAACATCTTTCTTTGGATATCTTGAATTACCCTTCTGTCCCTTCTTCAAATAATCCACAGAAGCTTGAATGATCAGATGAAAAAAGACATATCTGGGAAAAATGTCAACCAGGAGACAACATCAGAGTGGCAGTTTTTGTGATTACAAAACTGGATGACAACCTTTGTGGCAAAATCTGTCTCAGATACCTGAGTGTTGAAGTTCGGGCAGCCATGAAAGATCAAGCCATAAAAACACTGTTTGACATTTATTTATTTACCTCACGTTGTCTTGTGCTTTGTAGCCCAGTAGCCTGCTAGATACAATTTAAGGCTGTTTCAGCTAATGAAGAGACTGGACTGAGGGGATAAACTGGACACAACACCCAATGTTTTTTGGTAGTCAGTCTGTTGGCAACTTTAAAGGAATCTGCAGTCCTAGTTCCTTCTCTCACCCCCACCCACCCTATTGAATGTTAGGTACCCTCCAGGCAGTCAATGGACATAAAGTTGTTACTGTGTTGCAGAGACAGTGCACAGTTAAAACGTTATGTATGAAAGATAAATTTGTTACAAATAAATAGCTTAGTCTGCGATGGACTGGCGTCCTGTCCAGGGTGTACCCTGCCTTTTGCCCAATGTCAGCTGGGATAGTCTCCAGCACCCCCGCGACCCTGTACGCAGGATAAGCAGTTGACGATGGATGGATGGATGGATAAATAGCTTAGTCCTTACCTATATACTGCACATGTGCAACTCCCAACATAGATAGAATAGAAGTGAGATGCCTCAATAGAGTGGTCAACACACAGGGTAAAAAGAGGTCCTACAGCAATGTGTAGTATGACAAAAATATGTTGTTTTTGAAAAGTAAATCATGTAAATGTATTCTGGTACAACGCCTAAATAAAATTATGAACCTAAAAATTAGTATAATATGATCTTTTTAGGACACAAATTTGATGATGTAAGAAGCCAACTGTTAAAAGTTTGAAATAATTTCTCGTAAAAAAAATCTTGGCAATTTAGGACATATCAGTTTTTATGATTCAAAAGTGCAATAGAAGTAGATTAGAATTAATTTTAATTCAGTAATTTCTTTCAGTAGTTCACTTCCTAAATGCAAAAATTAGCCGTATAACAGGCTACATGTTTGCTTTCAGTCACTATTCACAAAAAAAACCCCAACACATTGGCAAGCATAAGGATTTTCATTTATTTTGCAATCAAATTTTTTTGGTATTTTGTGTGAAGCATGAATAAATATGAAGTTACTTACACCTGTAAGAAAATAAGAACATATTAACCACTTGTCAAAATTACAATACAGGGACAGAGGCAAAATGCAAATTTTAGTATAAAGATGTGTGATCTGACATGTTACGAGCCCTTAAGCAAACTATATTCACATGATTTACATTTAATAGGAAGCCGAGACATTTTTCAACTTGGTTAAACTTTGAATTATGCGTTCAAAATGGAAATATATGCATAGATTAGTCAGTGTAGTGCATGAGACACAACATCTGTCTCTTGAGAACTTTTGGTAAATGATTATGTTCTAATGTATTAAACTTTTGAACACCTTCATTAATTCATGAACAGTAACCACTGTTTTTTGGTTTAGCTGGATATTGTGTATTTGGAGGTTAAAGGAATGTTACACTAAAAAGCTGTGCTTTGAATATCAAACGCAGTCTTGAAAGGTGCCTATGAAAAGTTTGTAGCTTGCTCCTTTGCAGAGAATGGCAGGTGTAGTTGGCTTGCATTCATTGCCTTTACAATGGATTCCAATGGCGACCCAGTTTCTAGATGAAAAAGGTTCATGGAAACGTTTATGCCACTCTTGCAACATAATACACTTGTCCTCTATCCATTTGTATGTCCGGTATTCATGCCTTTTTCTCCTTTATTAAACCAGAAAAAAACTTAGTGAGATTGAAATTTCCTTATCACGTTACACACTACACAAAACAACACAAAACAGAATGTCCAGTTAAAACGGAAGATACATTTTTAAAATTTTGTACAGGATGTGCGTGATCACACCAGAGCCCACACATTTGTGGCATGTTGAGCATCAAACCTCAACTAGAAGCAATTTACTGTGCCTAGGCTGTGTGGTCATCGCAAGCTGCCCTGAATATTTATTGAATACAGCCTGAAATCATAAAGCTTCAGCTTACAGGGCTAAACTGCTGTAAAACTACTAGCAAACAAGCAGCTGTTCTGACAGAGAATATCTTGATGTATAAAATACATGAAATGAAAAAAGTATTTTCCTTGTTGGAGCCCTGTTTCTCTGACTGTATTGTTCTGCTATCTTTTGTATGTAGCATGTTTACAAAACTTTACTGCAATCACACAACCACACATGCTAAAAATGCTGGGTTTCTAGTTCACCTTTACAGTCATTACACAATACAGAACTTCAGAAGCTCTGTTTTTATGTCAAATCCTAGTAAATACCAGGATCACAATTCCTGGGGCTCTACATAATCGACTGTTTTGATGAAATGAAAAAACTGAGACTAAACCCATAATAATATTTATTCTGTGTTGTTCAGTGAAGACTTTGTGACAAAAATGTTTCACTACAATTCAGTACATAAGCAGTGTGCATGCAACTGTACCTGTGTGTTTGTGTTTACATGTGTGTTCTCTTCCAGGTCAGGGCGCCCTGTCAGTTTCATGGTGGTCCTCAACACTCCCAATCCCCTTAGTAAGATCTCTTGGGTAAACCGTCTGCACTTGGCCAAGATTGCACTACGTAAGTGCACACAAACACACACACACACACACACACACACACACAAGCATGCATGCATGCACTTTCTATCTTTCTCACTCACACACACGCACACAGAAAGGATTACTATGTCATTTCTATTTAAACAGGATGATGTAATGCAATGAAATGTAATAACAATGTTTTAAGTCATAGGCTCAGACACATCACCAGTGTTTGATTCACTCTCTATTGGCTAAGTGCATAACTGGTATTACGACATATATAATCAGAGAAAAACCAAGACTCTCAACTGGGTCATCTGAGGTTTATGTGCTGAGGAAAGAGGTAAATAACATCTCTTCTAAAAAACCCTCTAGCTATTGTGAAAAGAAACATTACTCTGTATTCAAGAAAGCTTGTGTTGCCTTTTGAGAACTTTGCATACTAGGCCTCGAAAAAGTGTTGAAAAAGAGTCTCCTTCTTTCAAATTTCGGATATGTCATTGATTGTGGAGAACCAGCAGTGGTCAACATTCATAAAGGAAAATAATGGCCAGACCGTGCCCAGCAGGGAGCAGCACAGTTCTTCTTTATCTTCCTAACCTCTTTTCTCCAACCCTTGCCTTGCTCTGCCCAGGCCTAAGTCTGCTATGCAGTCTTACCATGCTGTAGTATAGGAGGTTTTCCTCTCTGGGGTTCATCAATGCATGTTGTCATCCAGTGAAGTGGAGATGGAACTACCGAGGACATTAATCTGCTTATTTGGCCATGATGGCACGCATATTCAGCCCACTCACCACCCCAGTCCTTTCCCCCATCCTTTACTACTCCCTGCGTCGCCTTGAGCGCTCTTCCTTGTCACACACACTTTATTCTGAGGTTGTTGTGCATGCAGTGTGTCTCTCAGCACTGCGCTTGTGGGTAGCTCCTATCGTATTGTTATGGCTTCTCACACGCCAGAGGCCATTTCTGTGAGCGTCAGCACAGAAACATTCAAGGTTTCAGAGAAAGTTTTTGGATGTAGGTCAAAGGACACTCAATGGAATGTCTTGCTTAGATGAGTGGCCAGTGGACCGCCTTGATAACCAAATGGTTATAGCACATGCCAAATTCAGTTCCAGCCAGTGACCTTTGTTGCATGTCATACCCGTCTGTCTCCCTGCTTTCTTTCTACCTCTTAACCTGTTACCATAAAAAATCTTCAAAAAAAGATGAGTGGCCAGGTTTTCCTGAGACTTTGCTTCCCCTGCGTCTTGAGATTCTTTCTTGCACACCACAATACAAAAGTAACACACAACCTCGGGTATTTCTCTTGTACTTCTGGCCAAACTCTTACAGTGAGGGTATAGAGGTGCATGAAGCATACAGTACATCTGTAGACTCTCTAGTAGAGCTTGCTGTATATGGTTTGTGTCAGAGTGGCATCAAAAACATCAGGCTGAGTGCAGAGGATGCAGTGCACTGATGTGCAGCATCCCCAGCCTTTTCTTGTTGCTCACACCTTTATCAGCAACACAGCAGGCGTACTGATGAGGACAGTGGTACAGTGGTATATCCCCAATGGCTGCTGTGTGGAAATGGGTGATATTGAAAGCCAAATCATGCAAGTTATCCATAGCTGTCATATGGGTGAAGAGCCGCATGCTGCAGTAATGTTTATAAAGACCATCAATAAAAAGTATGACTTGGGGAGGATAAAATGAACAGAGGATGCATCAAATAACTATTTTAAAATAAAATAAATAAATAAACAGACTTTTTTGACCTTCACTAGGGAAAAAGAATTGAATTTCCCCGCTTTTTTGGGATCTTACACTTGTGTAAAACACACCCTGAAGACCTTGAAGAAAAGGACTAAATGCTGTCAATATATAAGCATTGCACATTGTTTTCACTCTCATATTGATTGACCTTAATTGCATGACTGTCAGCAACAATCTCTCTTTTTCATGCCATCCTACTGCTTTGTAGCCTTAAGCGCTTGTCACAGACATGATACTCCTGTGTTTAGATAAGCGTGAAATCTTTGCCTTTCTTTCACTTCGAAAAGTTTCAGTTCAGTTGACTGATCAGGGGAAATTGACACATCTAAGGTTGTAAGGTTTTAGGCCTTTAGCCAACACTACTATCCAGGGCAAGTTACCATGAGAACAACAGTAAAATAAGGTTTGATTCCTCCATCACCAATATGACAAGCAGCCAAGTGTAAGGAGAACAAGCTTGGAGGTGCAAAGAAAAGTGAAAAAATAGCAAAGGAAGACATGAAATAAAAAAAGAACTAGAGAAGAGGAGTTTTAGGGCAAGTGGAGTAAAGGGGGAGGGGATTCATTACAGAGAATCCGCAGTCAAGACATCAAACAATGAGACGATTTATATATATATCAAGCTCAAGACACAGATTTGGGCAGTGTGGCTGCAGAGAGAATAAAGACCATCTTTCAACCAGAAGACATGTTTTTCGGAGATATTAATCCACTCATCTTTCGTTAAAATGATTGACAGCTTCTATTTAAACTTGAGTTCAGTTTTAGAATATTTCCTTTACAGTTGAATTATCTGGAAACATTCACATTAGGTTAAACTTTATTGTGTTTTAGAGTAAGATCATATATTTACAAAGAACAAAATTTCTATTATGTTTTGCACTTTAATGTACACATTGGCACTTTAAACTCTTTGACAGTTGTTCTGCTCTGCAGATGCTGGTTTTGTTGTTTCACACCATCTCTCACTGCAGTTTTATAATCCCTGCAGTCCTAACTAACCACAACCATACATGGAGAGAGATAGTACTGACTGAATGTAGGTAGATGAAAAAACTCTAGATAGCAAAGATTGGGGAAAAAAAGTTGTTGGCTGAAAATGTTTATTTTCATCCAAGGTCCCTTTATTTTCATCCAAGGTACTTTCACTTCTATCTTCCTCTGGAAGGCTTATGTATGTATATGTGTGTGTGTATGTGTATATATATATGTGTATATGTGTGTGTATATGTGTATGTGTATATATATATATATATATATATATATATATATATATATATATATATATATATATATATATATATATATATATATATATATATGACCAGCCTGTATAGTAAGTTCATCTTTCTGGTCATTTTTTATAGCTCCATGTCCTCCTTGGCTAGGGGGTAATTGTGTTAAGACGAGTTATACTAGAATTCAGGAGCAGACACAGAGGCAAGGTTAGAATCAGACAGGGGTTTTATTGAACAAAAAGGGAATGGTGCTTTGAAGTGATCCAAAGGGCAGAGGCTGAGAGCAGGCAGGCAGGTGAGGGGCTGATCCAACAAACATGCTCACAGGCTGGACATCAGGGCAGAAGCGGTGACCTGAGACACGAGCAAGAAAACACTCAATGTCAGAAAGGAATCTAGACAAGAGGTTCAAAAAGAGCGAACTTGAATAAGTACTTAAGTTGGCTATAGCGTGTGTTACCACATGGAGGAACGTACAATTTGGCAGAGACTGGTTGTAGAACCAGAGTTTAAGATAGGATAGTTTGTAACTTACTTTAGGTGAGTAGGAAGCCACAGGTGCTCTGATGAGAACCAGGGAGGGAAAGAGAACCAAAGCACCATGCCCAGACACACTGAACAGAGTGACAAGATGACACAGCTGACAAAACAAAAACAACAGGGAGGGGGAAACAGAGGAGACACAAGGACTGATGCTGCATTTGAGACTGTTTGGAACTGTGAAATAACCAAGTTGAAAAACCTCAAAGCCTTCCAGATGCATGGTTGTGCATGACGCCGAAAGACATGAACGAAAAACATGGCTGACCTTGACGAACTGATGTTTGTTTGTGAAGTGCGCACACAAGTGAACCCTCAAAAGTGCCCTTGGTGCCTATAATAGCATAGCCAACATTTTTCTATATACATAACAGTATATAGCATATTGTTTTAATAAAAAATAATTAATTTTAAATTTTACCATATTTTATACACATTGCCTATAATGACAAACAATCAACCTTATAACAATTCTACATCAATTTCTATGCATAACAGGTTTTACAATATATGATAGTATGTATACTTTTAATAAATACATGCAAATATGCTTTATGTTGCCTTTTAGTTTGTGGTTTACCATTTACAATGTGTGCTTCTATGGGCGCTGCCATTGTTGTGTGACATCATTCAGCAGCTACTTGTAAAGTCAACAGAATTTGTTGTAGTTGGAGGTTGGAAATTTCAGAGTTCCCAGTTGCCTGGAACACAGCATGAGATAGGGAGCCAAACCATGACAGACTGATCCTATATGACTGTGAATGTAAATACAAAACTTAAACTATGAACTCAAATGAATAACAGATCTTAATAAATTTATATTCAGGATAGTATTTATTTTTTAGCATAATACACTATGCACCAAAGTGTAATATACAAATTTAATTCATATTTATTCAGCTGCATTTTAATCTCATAAAACCCTGTACTTATGTTGTGTGAAGTCATATAAGGTTTTAATGATGTTTAGTTTATATTTATATTTATATAATTTATGTTGTAAAAGAGCTTTAGATAAGGGTAGAGTCAGGGTTAAGATACTTTAAGAAAACCGCATATTAGATTTGTAATATGATAAATATATGTATATAAAATTATGTGCTGCAAAAAGGTTACAATTGTAGTTTACAGACACAGTGAATGATTTCATGGTTGAACTTAAATATAATAAGCTTTGCTCTTATATTTGTTTGTCAGTATATAGTTCTACAATATTTGAAATCACGAGTTGTTATTTTTTAAGTTACTAAATTTAATGGTGATTTTTTAAAGTCGGAAAGAAGTATACAATTTCAAGGTATTTGCCGCGGCATCAACACCACATCCGATACTTACTTGCTCATGACCACACACAGCAGTGCTGTGACACACTCAAACTCATCGAATCATTCATTTAAAAACAAATGGTAGAGATGAGGGCGGGGTGGTGGATTTCATTGAATCCCTTGGGGAAATAGATCAGCACCAACCTGGTCAGGATGACAATTACGTGTTAATTGTATTACACCCACACTTTGCCTTCCCATTTAACTAAATGTAATTACAATAAGCGAGATGTTGATTTAATTTCACGGATGGTGTACTGTCACCGAGGCTTCCTCGTCATTGCAGGCGGAGGCAGGACTGCCCTGTGCTCAGGGGAGACCTACAGTTGAATCAGCATTTCAAACGCACCGAACCATGGTCTTGTTTAGTTTGAAATGGGTGCCGTGCTCCGAAATGTCCCTGAATGGTGGACAACACAAATAGCTAATGTTCTCATGCATGATTTAGTGAGTGATTAGACATCACAAAACCCATTTTCCCAGACCCATCTTCACATCAGTGTTTATCCTGTTACCTCCATTTTGAGAAAACAGCATTATCCCACTGCTGTATTATGTAGCCTTCCCTGTGCTACATGCGTCAATATTGGTGGCATTCGTGCACACTGTATTAGAGTCCTATCCGTGTATTGCCCATTACCAATGCCTTGTTAATGCTATGAGGTTTTCTCTGAACCAATTTGGACCTTGAGCATTCCCATAAAGTTTTTCAGCCCGTGTTTGGTGGTGGTTTTTAAAAAAAGTTTTTGCACTTTAGCAGGATGTTCAAGCTGCTCTTAATCAGTCTTTACATGATATAATATGGCAGCCAAGCTTGATAAGACAAATTCCTAGTAAACAGCATTTGTCACTTTGTGAATGCATGTGGTGTAGTTATGAGGCCTTGAAATAGAAAGTGAGAATCACCCCACCACGCTGGTGCATCGCCAGAAGCTCCAGGTCCATTAATAACCTGGTGTGCCACTGCATCTTTTATTTCTCTCAGAGTGGCCCTACTGTTTCTGAAGGGTCTTCATGAAATAGCCAGAAGCATTGCCTAATTAATGGACTTTTTCACTGCTGAATTAATTGCTTCCTACCATGCAGTCCCAGCCCTTTCAGACAGGGTTAAGGCTGCAAATTTTGATGGCCCTCACAAGAAGAACAAGAGGCTGTCAAATCATGAGAGATTGCCGCTGAGACTTTGGAGACAGCAGAGGAATGAATGTGGGTAAAGACAGGGAGATGTTGAATGTGTATGTGTGGGAGTATGTTTGTGTGTGTGTGTGCGTGTGAGGAGGGGGTGGTTGGGGGGTGAAAGGATGATTGAGACGAGCAATCAGTCCCACTGCAGGGAACAGAGGGCAGCAGGGGGCTGTTGCCTGTGGTTACACTGCTAAGTGTGCCGGCCTTTTTCCCTTGCATGCGGATCAATAGATGAGTGGAGTGCGGCTCTGGCACACACTCTGACACGCCTTCTTAATCCACTGTGTGATAACCTGTGTCATGGCCATGTATACCACACAGGAGACAAGCAAGGGGGGAATCCACCCTGCTGCATGGGCTTTTAGGGGACACTGTGAAGGCTTTGCTTTTATTAGCCCAAGTATTCAGATAGCTTGGTTGGTGTAGTGACTGAGCGTAGTGATTAATAATAGTGATTAGCTATACCTTATGTTTAACTGTTATCTTTTTGTAGGAAGAAACTTGAAAGATTCCCTTTAACACTTTAACATTCAACAGCAGAACCTTCTCCCTCACAACAAAGACATTCACTCCATATATGTTGGAAGGATTTTTCCTTAGCCCTAAAATTAATCTGTCAAACGCAAATGTTATCTCCCTACCTCACTGAGCTCAAACATGGGAAATGTTTATGATAAGTAAACATTATCACGGATTTAATTAACAGATCCCACATTCGCATTGATCCTTGGGAAATATCAATTGCACTGGTGTATTTAATTAGTTTATATCTATGCCCTTTGTGTCACTGGGGTTGATAGAGCGCCATGCTCTGCAAATTAATCTTCATCAGCAAAAGACTTGAAACAAAAGCATGATTGAAATGAAGAAACTGAGAAACTCAATCTCCCTGCTTAGTATTCCAACCCTGCATCTTCACAAATGATGTTGTTACACATGGTTATTGTACAGTAGATGTAACTGACCTTAACCTTTAGCTTGTGGAGTCTAATCTCTCATAAATTGTCTTTAATTAAAACTGCAGATAAATAAACAGCAACTCATTCGACCGGACTGTAATTTATTTTTCAAAACATAAAAAGTGAGTTGTAGAAAAGTTGTAAAATGACAATAAAACACTTTTTGCTTTCACTAATATAAGATTACCAGAATTGGCTTTGACTGTAATACCACCTTTCCTCTGGAATACCTTGTTTTGCTGTATTTATCTTTAAAAGAGATTAATTTGTGGCAGACATTGATGCAGAAATGAACACAGCTCTCCATCAAGTCTGTGCTCAGCGAAGTACAAAATTTACTCACTATAAATGCAGGTGCAATGGCTAAGTGACCAATGAAAAATCACGTTGAGATTATTTTGACAGATATAATGATTGTGATATGAGTCGCGATTTTAGTGGACTGATTATTTGATGACTATAAAAAATAATGATGATTATATGATTTTTGCAGGTGTCTGTACCAAAGAAGCGTATTCTTTTATGTCTGGAGAAAATTATTTGAAGGCCGGGCATCTCTGTAGCACCACAATGCTTCTTTTATAATGGTATGTTATGACACATTTTACTTTTATCAAAAAATTGCAGCTCCTGCAATTTGGATCTTGCACTCAGAGCTCATATGCCTCTGGAGCTACCAGGGGTTAAGTGTCTTCGGGGACACAATGGTGGATGATGTGGTAAGAATCAAACATAGGTCTCTCACAATAAAGGCACGTTTAATCCACCGCCACCACACTTGAACATATTGCAATTTAGATAATATTGCTATTTATTTTTCAGCCTAAGCAGAGACATTGCAGAAATGTCATGGGAGACTGTAATATGTTTAAGCATTTTAAATCTCTAATAATATTAAAAATGGTTAGATTTTGTAATCCTAGTTCTATGAAAACTGATACAAAAATCCAGTGGTTCCCAACCTTTTTTTCATCTGATTTACCCCCCAAAGCTTGTTGATGTGTAGGTTCAGTCAAGTTTACATTAGTACTACTACCTGTTGGACTGGTAGAAGCGAAAATCTTCAACACTACCTCTCTTCTCTTTCAACCTCTCTTTTCTCCTGCTAACTAAATCAGAACGTGGTGTTCACGTGTTATAGGTTACAGGTTGGTGGGAAATGTCTCATATGCATTTGGGTAGTTGGTCTGACAGTATATTATTAAGATTATGGTGCCTCACACCAATTTGGTACTTGTACATTCATTTTCCCCCAAATAGAGGTTTTTTTTCAAACTAGCTGAGCTACTAAACAATCTTTCCACATACCTCCTTAAAACGGCATATGTACCCCATAGTTTACAAGTACTAATGTATTACTGTACTAATGTAGCTATCAGTAGTCCCCAATGTAATTTATCCATGCAGCAAAGGCAGATCCAGGATTAATATAATATCCCAATTGTATTAGGCACTAGAAATAGAAGTTATAAGTGGACGTAACTTAAGTTCTAAGAGTATTAGCATAGCTCTGTAATGGACCATCTTGTTATTGGTTTATCTTGAGACGATAAGTGCACTCACTGCCCATTCAAGTGGTAGCTTTCCCTGTAAAAGCCTACCACTCTTCTCCTCTTGAACTGGGTGAACCAAAAAAAATGTATTTAAAATGTGCCTCAGCATGCGGGTCTTTTTAGTTAGTATCTTTATTACAGTGTCAAACCACCCAGGTGAGCTTATGGGCAAGCCACGCTGGTCGTGTTTGTAAATGTTTGACCTTAAATAGTTCAATGACAATCACATTTCTGACTCCTGAATTTTTTTCTGGTGAATAACGGTTACTAGAGCATAATATGATATGGTTGTCTCCATATTGGAGACATTTTATTTCCTGGTCTACAGTGAGCCCAGGTGATGCACATAACACCTGTTTTTGTGAATAATCTACTTGATAAAAATGTTAAATGATGTGCTAGTGGGATTTAGACTCCGTCCTTGCATTATACCTCTTTGCCAAATAACCGTTGTCAGTTTGTTATATATTTAATGCATGTATTGGCTTTTGTTATAGATTGCTGCAATGATAGTATGTGGTTTGCTTCTGATACCAGTGTGAAGCAGAACAAAGCCTTGTACCAAATAAAATAAAATGTTGTCTACATATAAAATCCATATTCCAAGTCTTTACATTTAACTTACTGACCACACACACACTGAATAACCAGTTCATTGTATTACTAGTAATATAAATAAATATACTGTTTTCATTTTTTATTATATTTGACTGCTTGCATTAGTGGCTTTGCTGCATGTTGTTTCCTGTGTTGACATATTTCCACAATTTGACACTAATTGGTATATATTGGGAGTAAGTCGCATGGCCCTAATCACCATTACAAGGCTGACGTGAATGTTTTTTTTAGTTATCTTTTATTGTAGTCGGTAAGTTCTATTTATGGTAAATCCATCATGATGTGAATGTAGCATTAGCCAGAACTCACAGGGCACTGTACCAGGGACAAAACACACAATAACAAACAAACAAAAAAAGTGTTTTTTTGTTTTGATGATTTTTTTGTGACATAAGGGGGGTGGGGTGTAGCAACAACTCTTGAGTGTTTTGTTTTCATGTGTTTAAAGGCCAAAGTGATGAAATGAATTTCATAAATAAACTGCAAGTTTTTGTGTGTGTGTGTGTGTGTGTGTGTATGAGAGAGAGAGTGTGTAGAGGTGAGTGGCCTGCATGTCCCTAGGTGGTGCCGTTTTCAATTTAGGTCTGTGCTTGTCATTTGTTCACCGTTATTCATCATCATTACTACATGGCAAAGACTGAAGGTTAAGGCTAATTTGTGTTCTCTCACATCCACGTTCTCTCTCTGTCTTCTGTATGTATCCCAGTCTCTCCCCTTTCTGTCTCTCTGTGTATCTGTCTGTAAAATTGGTAACTAGATTCATTTTTACTGACAGACAAATTCAGTAAGCTTACTGTCACGCATACACAAACGGAACATTATTTATGATAATTTAGCTGAAGAAAGTTGATAATTACTCTCGGGTAAAGGAAACTACTGGACCTGTTGCCAAACCTGCAGCAATGTGCCCTCAATTAAAGCCCCTCCCCCCAACACTCCTCAGCTTGAGATGACTGTAATTATAAATGACTGAATGATCTAAAACCTTATCAGGTTAAATGGCTCCTCAAAAACTGCATTGTGTCAATTGACATTTTTGATGATTTTGTAATTTATTCTCTTTTGTCAGTGTAAAGCACAGGATTTGGACAAAGTAACATAAAGTCCATACATTACATCTTGTACCATTATCTTGACCCTGGAGTTGTGTAGCCATGCAGATAGTTTCTGTTTTATTTGCATTTGTTGTATCCATCCACTGTTGAGAACAGAGTTGAGTGAATATAACTCAGTTTGCAGTTCTCAAAAGACATAAAAAGGAAATATGACAAGCCCAACAACAAACAAACACTGAATGAAAATCATTGAAAGACACAACACAGAATGCTCTTCATTCTGTCCTTGATCATTTTTGTAGCTCCTAGTGCTGCATAGACATGTTTTGTTTGTTAGGTTTTTTACCCAGATGTGCTCAAGCTTTAAATTATGACAAGGATTTCTTTCCACACTGTGATTCCGTCTTGCAAACTAGTTTGGTTAGTCTAAACATCAGTGCAGTTTGGCCAGACAAATGACTGATTCTACAACCATGGAGTTGTCTGTGTGAATCACCCTTAATGCATGCCCTACCTGTGTATGAGTAAGCAAACAAAACTATTATCAAACAAACTCTACTACTACTTTACTAAAATTGAGTCTAATGCATCTATGATAATGCTGTGGAGGCAAACTACAGATATAAATTGTAACTTATTCCACAGTGTAATCTATGCAAACAAACAAGGCAGCACATTTCAGCAAGCTGTTAAATTTCATGCACAATTTACTTTCTGTAAATTAAAATTTATGATTACAAAATTACGTAATGTAGGTACTTTGGCAGATCTGCCCGACCCCTTGTCAGAGGTGCACCTGTTTTAAGGCTCAGAGCAATGAGCACTGAGATGGCGCGTACGCAAGGCAAATCCATTATTCAAACTCAAATCCAGCAGTTGCATTTTCCTGCTAGGACTGACTCTCACTGTTGATTAAGTGCAGGTTTAATCACCGTTGAGGCCCTGCGTTGGCAGTACCTGGCCTCGACTCCTACAACATGGAATAAGCCTCTGGCTGACTGTAACATTCACATGCTAATAACACCATATTCATATTATATACCTGAGGTAGAGAAATGTCTTTCTGATTATTTTGCGTGGTTTTGACATAGCTTGAAGGAGAGTTCTGAGTGAGGCTGTCAATTAGTACAACAAAAACAGGACGGTAAACTACAGCAACAATAAGTTAATATCGCCTTTGTGAGAATAAAAAAAGTCTCTTTTTCTTTCTCTTTCAGGAGAGGAGAATTCACCGGGCTGGTTATGTGGAGAGGACGAAGGGAAGACCATGGCCCCGTTTTGGTGTCCACTGCTTGCCTGTCACATGTCTGTCTTTGCTACCAAGTCACCAGAGAGAAAGGTAAATCCGTTTCCACCATTACAAGACAAAGATCATTCTTAAAGAGAACTGTTTTACCACATGTTCTGAAATTTCAAAAGATATAAATCAGATTAACTCCCTTAAAAAGAAGGAACTAGATTTCATAGTCTTTCCATATTTGCATGCCATGTGTGTCAATAAAATCAGTCTAATACTTAAAAAACACAAACTTATTTTCAAAAAAAAAAGTGTCAGTGTAACAACTTCTCAAGTAAAGAGAGAGACATTACAGGTTTCAGCCTACTCATTCACTATTAATGATCAGTGCAACACAGGTGGTATAGTCTATATTCCAGTAAACACTGGCACACCAGGGCATTTCCATTTGTAAATTCAACAGAGAACCACATATATAAACAACTACATTTGAATGCGTATTTATAAATAATCCAGTGAATGAACCCGACAAATGTAAATTTGTTATACTAAAAAGCAATCCTCCTGTTTAATTTGTTATACATTTGAAGGTGTGGCTATTTCAGTGTAAACAACGTCTACATTAAAATGACATCTATTGGCCGTTCAGGTTCACTGGACATACGCTTGCCAGTGTAAACACGAGGCAGATGATCTATTCCATAGTTACAGAAGATTTGATGAAAGAATAAATAAATACAGATGAAGAATCAAACCTTTATTATTTTTTTTTGCATGCACCAATAACAAGCTGGGACTGTTACTGAATGTAACATGGGAGTGTGGCAGCGGAAAACAGACTGGCAGTTGTCACAAAGTAAATGACAACATGCACTGTATGTAAGTGTAGGCAGATAAGTGTCAAAACCCAGTCGGTAGCATTGTGTTTCTGGTTTGAATGACTTATAAGACCCAATCAGAGAGCAGAGCGTGAGCAGCTGCGTTTCTAAAGTCCTCCGTTTTGGCCTGTCTACACTAAAACACTCTCCGGAGTTTTGAAATGCAAAACGAGGTCAGTGGCATTTTCAAACTTCTCCATTTTAGGTCTTCATTTTTGCTGTTGTAGTCTGGACGGGAGGTGCAAATGTAGGAAAACATCTCTGTTTTAATTTGAAAATGCAGTAGTATGGATGGGGCCTCAGATGAAAACTTTACAGTATAACCTTAATTCTTAAATAAATGCAAAACCGAATTAAATAATTTGAATTCAAATAATAAAAAAAATGTGTAAAAAAACCCTGCATGCTTAGTCATGACATGCAAGTGTACCTCCCAGTGATGAAGCACTTAGCATATAACTCTATGAAGAAATTCTGCTGCTTAATACTCTCACTGTTATCAGTGTAATTTAATTGGATGCACAACAATAATACTAATTCTATGACTAATAAAAACTGATTAAGTATTTAAGAATGAACAATGGAATAGAAGACATTTTCAGATGGATTAGTTTCAAATCACTGAATCTCTTTCAGCTCGCTATTTGTACTTTAGCTGCAAGGATTTTGATGTGTTAAGTGTTTATGGACTGGTAGTGTTTATACTCAGGAAGCAAAGTGCCTCCCTTTGAATCAATCTGTCAAAGTGATTTGACTTTCTCTGACACTAACTTCTCCTCTGAAGCAGCAGTTTGTCCATAGTAGCGGTGGAATCTTTTATTTTAATAAAGATTTTGTGGGAATAGATCATTTTGCCATTTGACACAGCCATTTCCCATTGAATGGAATCAAAGCCCACTTGCCTTGCCCTAACAGCTAAAAATACATTGTCTCAGTGATGATCTCAGAAAAAAATACCTAGATTATTGGAATTACAAGGTGACATGAGAGCATCCCTTAAAGATGCTGGCTGAAGAATTTCGATCAATACAAGCTGTTAAGACCTAGAAGCCTCCAATAGATCAAATGGTCAGCACAGGTGAGAGATAGACTAAAAGGGTTTTAGAAGTCAGTGGAAATGGTATGAAATCAATTTGCAGGGGCTGAAAGATGATATTTCCAACCACATTTTCTATCACTATAATGTGGTTACAGGTCTTACAGAGCAAGGTGGTCGGTGGGGGGAGCCAAATTCCCATGGCCACCAGGGTAGGATGTTATAAAGTGATCATGCAATTATCTTAATGGCTATGGGACACCCAAGCATAAATCAATGTTCCAGCATTAGATTAAGACCTATACGCCAACCCATAGTCTTCTCGGCATGTGGATGAGAGCGGAAGGTGAGGTGAAACAGCAGCTGGAAGTGCGGAAAATGTAGCTTTGACATGGTGGGGTGGGGGATTTCCCAAAAGATCTTGCCAACGTTCCAGAGTATTCTGCAAAAGTGTGTTACACCTGGCTGGAAGCAGAGCCAAGTCAATTAATATATTTTGAGCCAGTGGGAGCCTGCAGTCTCTGAGGATCTGCTCATATTCTCCACTTCTGACACAAACAAATGAAGCACCTGAGCACGCCAGTGAAGGGCATTGCAGCCATGTCAGTCACAAATGTGGTTTACCATGAAATTGTTTCACGTGGCTTTATTTTCTAAGAACAATCAAATTGAGCATGTGTGTTTTCACATGAGTCATCGCTGGAAAGAGCTGTAACAGTCACTCATATTATAAAGGCTAATGTGGGATTCTAGAAAGGAAACATTTATGCTTGCATTGCTGTATGTGCAAGTATACTGTTTACCTGCCTCAATGTATGTGCTTGAGTTGCAGGTTTGTCTGTATTTGTTTGACTATATACTGTGCAGGAGCTGTGCACTTCTGTGCATCAAATGAATAGATATGTGATAGGAATGGCGGCCTGGGTATCAGAAAGCTGAAGAGGTAAGCAGTAGTATTTCTTTCCCTTTTTTGACTAAAGAGAAGGTAGCATTAAATGGAGTGACTTTAAGTCCTTCATGCAGAGCAGACTGTGATTAGGGGCTTAACTCAGCAGCAGCCCCCTCTCCCTCTCTGTGTCTCCATCTTTGCCTCAGCCACTGCCTCTGGGACACACACGCCTCTCTGTGCCAAAGCTCCGCAGCATCTCTTTCTCCAGCTCTTGCAGCTTCTCTTGGCAGTCTGAGTTACAGTGAGTAGAAAGGATGAAGAAAAGGAGGCAAAAAAAGAAATCCCAGATTAAAAGAGATGTGGCCGAAGGGGCTGGAGCCATTTCCTACAGAAAATAAAGTTCTAAAGCAGCGTAGCATGAACAACACGCACAGGTCACCTAAGGGAGCTCAACCCACCACTGGCTGTGAGCAGCTCTCTGCACCCTGGTCCACTCAGTGGGAGCTGGAGAGGGGTACTGGGCAAACTCGTTAGGCACCGGAGATAAACCTTATCACAAGTCTGCTGAGTGAGAACAGCGGGGGCAGACTGAGTCCTTTCAATTTATCTCTTTCACTTTCTCTCTCTTTCTCTCTCTCTCACACACAAACACCCACACCCACAGAATCAGGTGCTATCTAAGTTAATAGACAAACCACATTCTGATGGTCCTTGTTTAAAGCGTCAGTGCACACTCTGTTTCAGTGCCCTTTCTGCCATTTTGAAAGATGACACAGAGGAGGTTTGGCAGTTGGCCCAAAGGGAGGGTGTGAGGTAGTCGGGTTAAGGGATTAATAGGAGATACTACAGTAGAAAGGGTAACAGCTGAACCATACTTCTATCTACTGTTAAATGGAACCATTACTACGATTTTCTGCACAAGTATCATGACGGTGCATGATGCTGATCTTAACAGGATTGATGCCTTTGATTATTACAGATAAATACATTAAATATCACTTCAGGTATTGACTGAATCTTTGGCTGTAATCTTATACAAAAATCATACTTACACATTGCTATTATTTGTTTTGTTCCTAAGTGCACTTTCTAGACTAAGTGATTAAGTTACAGACCTAAAAAACTTGGCCTTTCATTTTGAATGTCAACTCACTGTCCCAGAAGTAGTAGCTAAATCCAGGAATAATATCTACTTTTTTGAACAAAAAATCAGATCAGATGTTGTTATCAGATGTTTTTTGTTTAAATGGATTGTAATCATGTGTTTGCTTACATAGTATCTAGAACCTAACATTGACTGCTCATCTCCCTGTTGAGCCTTACACAGTTTCAGAATTTTCTTTCAGTTCTGCCCAGCAGGAAAAATTAGTCTGAAGCCTGGCAACCAATAATGCGTGTATTTATGAAACCCAATAATCTGACAGCTCAGCAAGGTGTATTAGTGGCATTCAGTGGCGTCACATAGTGCATTGGGAACTGAATGTCTTAAAGGGGTGGTATTATGCTTTTTGGCTTTTTCCCTCTCCTTTATTGAGTTGTATATCTTTTTTGTGTCTGTAACAGGTTTGCATAGTAAAAAAGCCCAAAGTCCAGCCCAAAGGGAGTTTCCATCTCCCACAGAAAGCTGTGCTCAGTACCGCTTGAAAACAACTCGTTTGTAGTCTTCACTTCCTTGACTTGTGACATCATGCAAACGCGTCATAAAGCTTTCCAAGCGGCTGGTGGGTCAGGCACGCCCAAGCTAGTCTGAGCGGAGGCCCTTTGGCTGAACTCGCCTTTCTTTGGGTTTCCATTGTAGAAAATTGTTCCAAGTGAGCTGAAGGATACTAAAATATAACGCGAAAGCACAACAGACTGATTGGTCAGACAGAATATTCACTGTATCATCATTGCATGCACCGGACAGAGGCCAGCAACATAAAGTTTATTTTACAGTTTTAGTATGGATTTTCATCACTAAATCCACTAATGAGAAGTTTAGAGGTGAGAAATCAGCTGTGCAGATTTCGAATATTGACAGTTTTACGAGAAGTGATGGCGGAACAAGAATGCTTGAATATTTTTGGAGTTGAGTTGCTCCACAAGTGCCGGCCGCCCGCCCACAGAGCCCTCTGCTCCCGCCGTGTCACACAGACCACTGCAGCAACAACGGCAAAGGAAAACACAGCTGGAAGGTTTTCATACCGCTTATCTGTCTTTACATTCTGAGGAGTATTGAAACGTTTTAACCGTAGACTGTATATATTTTAAGAGCTATGTGGATCGCTGGTGTGTGTGTTGCATTGAACTTTACGTCGCGGCCGTTGTGGGTGACGTCGGTATCTCTGTCGGTATCTCTGTCGGTATCTCGGTATCTATCTGCAATGGAAAACGGAGCAGGGTCGAGTAGAGTCGAATCTGTCGATTTGCGCTATGGAAGCATTTTCAGCAAGGCAGCATAGATCGTCAGAACACCGGCAACAGTTCAGCGTTTAGTCCTGATGGTAAGATGTGGAAAAATCATGTTGTGTGGTTGTGGACTGGTAACTTACACCATCTGATAGATAGGTTACGGTTGCAGTCTGAAGGTTTTGATTTGGATCACACCAGAGCCCTTTAAAGACAGAGTCGCGTCATCTCCGTTCACTCCAATGGACCAGTTTTTCACAGCAATGGCGGATCATGGAGTTTATGAATAGTTCCCGGAAGTTAGCATGAAATGCTAGCAGCGCAGCAGAGCAGCAATAGAAAATGCTATCTGGGATGCACGTTTGAAAGGTAAGAAGTGTAAAAAATGAGATTATATATTTTAAGCAAAACTGAATTAGGTTAATGTGCAGTGAAACATGTTAGTGGATTTCCCCACTAAATTAGAAGATTTAGGGACATTTACGGTTAACAAATTAACATACTGTCAATGGATAAAGTTAGCAGCAGACAATAAATAGGGGCAGCCTATTAATTTATTTTAAAATACGTATTTTTGGGGGGTGGTATTTTATTTAATTTAAATATATTAGTGCTGCATGTATGAATAAAAGATTTTAAAACATAATTGTTTTTTTTGAGCTGGCATTTACCTCTAACTCTAAAAGTAGTATACTAGCATATTATGAAAACAATCTTCATAATAAACATTAATTATATTAGAGCAGTAGAAGATTACTGAGTGGACCATGGTGAGATAGAAAACAACACGATTATACTATTTATAAGAAATATATATACTTCTTATACTTTCTTTCCTTTCTCTTAGTGTCTCCATCTTGTCTTAGCTTATGAGCTTATTTTCCACACAACAATTCAGGTTTATTTACCCACATTAATATTGGTGAACACTCAATTCTAACTGGATATGTTTACTCTAATTACTTACATAATTACTTTGTACAAATTCATATCACATCATCATCAAAGTTCCTGTATGTGAGAAATGTTTGAAAAAACAAAACCATTCACTAATAGCTTATACAGTAACTGATGCCAACATCAGCTGCAAAAGCTGTCAGTGTGCTGTATACATATTGTAAATCAACGCATTTATTGTATAAATTTCCAGAAATCGCTTAAAATCGCCGTTCTGTTGTTTCTCTCGCTCATTTTGAATTGCCTGCCTAGGACTTCCCGGAACTATCTGCGGTCTTCATGAACCACGTGACGATGTAGCATTTTGGACCCCTGTTGACGCGACTCTCTCTTTAAAGGGCTCTGGATCACACTACCTTGTTTCTTACGGCCCGCCCTTCTCGGCTTCTGATTGGCTAGTAGTCCTTACCTTGGAACTGTGCATGTGCAATTCCCAACAAAGATTTTGTACAAGTAAGATGCATCACTCTGTAGCTCAAGAGCAGAGCGTACAACAGACAGGGTAAAAAGAGGAGCTGAAGAAATGTGCAGTACGAGGAAAATATGATGTTTTTTGAAAATTAAACCATGTAAACCTGTTCTGATACAACCCAAAATTAAGATTTTGAACCTGAAAATAAGCATAATACCACCCTTTTAAATCACATGCCTGTCTCTATCTAGGACCTGTATTTTCTTTTGCACTATATTTCTGTATAAGCGTTCAGCAAAGCTCTGAAGAAGATCAGTGCCTAGTTCCTGTCCTGATCTAAACATTCTCAAAGAGGTGCATGTGCATACTGTATGTGCAGTATTTTATGGTGAGCGGACAGGAATCCCTTGGCCGCATAATGATTCACAAATGCCTCATATCTCCTCCAGTAGGAAAGCACCCCTTCCCCTGCAACTCTAAAAGGTTCTTAAACATCCAAGGCTACAAAGACTTTCGAAATAGTAAAGAGACATGTTTCCAGACTCCGTTTATGAGGCATTAGGCTGGGACAGGGTTGGGGATGGCTGCTATGCCAGAGCTCTTATAATACCTTGGGGGATTTCATCATGTATGCTTTGAAGTGCGGAATGACAAACTGGAAAAGGGTTTGGGCTGCATCAGGGTTAGCTTCCTTTCTCTTTTTCTGAGAGGATTAGCTTCTGTGTCTCAGCTCAGAAAACCGCAAAGCCTAGCCACATCTCACCCCTAATACACTCCACTAGTTTACATAGATCACACAGATCACCATTATTATTTATTTGTGTACTTATGTATGTGTTTTTATTTTTTGGAGTGGGTTTGATTTGCTCTTGAAATCCATTAAACATGTTATCGATTGTTTCCATCTTTATCATCTGTTGACATCACACTGTATGAGGTCACTGGGAGCTGTGTTTGTTTACTAGACTAGCTGGTGCTTTTGCGGTCATGTTGTGTATGTCCCTCTCATTCACTGTTATTCATCTTCCCTGCTGATGGAGTTATAAGAGCACAGCACTGTCCATTCAGCAAGCCACATGACTGCATGTCCAGAGAATTTTCTTGTTGAACGGCATCCTTGGCAACAGCAAATACACTGTGTTCATGGCTATATTCACTGGTGAATTATTGATATTCGAACATGGTGACTCAAAGCTTTTTCAGCCAAGATGATGGAAAGGGCTCAGTGTGAAGGTTATGTGTGTGTGTATGTAGATGAGATATTATATTATCAAGTATGGATTAAAAGGTAGGACAGTTTGAAAATCTGGCCTTTTCCTGATACAATTTCCTTTCCCTCCTTCTAGCCTGTTTTGTTTGTCAAGCCATCATACACCTTACACAATGCTTCACGTTCTGTGTTTCTTGAAGGTCGTTTGTTACCTTTCAGAGTAACAGCCACCTCTCTGATTTGTTGAGGATAGATGCCACAGCACGGATTAAAAGTTTGTTCTAACCACAGATCCACTGGGGCGTAGCAGCTCCCTTTCTAATGCTGCAGTAATATCCTTCTGGCAAACAGAAAAACACAAACAGTGGTACGCACATGTGCTTCACATGTGGTACACGCTGTTCTCTCTCAGACCTGATCCTCATCAAGATTAGTTTTTTTGCCCCTAATGCTTCTGAATTCATCTTAAACCCACAAAGAATATTTATAGTTAAACAGAACATGAGTTTTTGAATGATGTTTGATTGCTGTTACATGGTTGACACTTTTGGGTTTTGGAGACTATATTTTAAAGCAAGAGATGCTCACCAAATATCAAGCATGGTGCCAATATCTTTAGGACTGAATGAGGCTGAACCTGATGTGGCATTTGCTACCATCAAATGCCATTTATCAACAGAACCTGTCTGCAATATTGAATTCATAGATAATAACACATTGCCATGTTCTGTAAAACTGTTCTGATGGGTTTTTGCAAGCTTCATTCTGCAGAGATGTGTTTACTATGGAATTCAGTATAACATATTAACAAACTGTGTTTGTTGAAATGTACTGAGAACTGCACTCTGAGAGAAATAACTTACCGCAAATCTAAGGGTAAATTTTTTGAGCCCTTAAAAGCTTTGTAAACATGGACAACAGTTCTCTCCTCAAAAACAGAGCACTGCTGCTCATCCTCTGAGTTCAAAGGGGGGCAAACAAGCTTTTGGCATGCAGAATATGAGAATGCAGGAGAAAGTGTCAATCTAATTTCTCTGTGTGAAGCTGGATCACATCAGACCTGTCGCTGAAGCTGATATGGCTTGGCCCTTCTGGTCAGCGTGGCTCGGCTCAGAAAAACCCAGCTCCAGACACACCAAACTTGTCACTGTCACAAATACAGGGTGCAGTGACAGCACACAAGCTCTGACTGCTTAACACTCCCGATCAAAGGGGACCTCTTGCTGAGGTCAGGGCAGAAGTCAAACTTTGGCATTTGCAGAGAACAACATTTGCAGAGAACAACTCTGAGGGAGTTGTGACAGTTTCCAACATTTTGGCTAATGTACCAAGAGTGTACAGAGGTCAGACTTTCTTCTTTGTAGATCTGTATCTATACTCTGTAAGGGCTAAACAGCAGAATCAGTGAGGTTTATGGAACTGAAGTAATGGTGAGATGGCTGTGCTGCCTCGATTTGCGATAAATGTAAGTAAAGATGCAAGAACCATGTGAATAAACACATGTGAAATAAATGTAGAGAATGACATTTTTTTTTATAGTAGATGATGCTACTAACATGAGTGCACAGAGGAGTTATATTATGAATGACTACCATGACTGCCAACAATGCAGCCTTTTCTCCCTGCCACTTATTGGCCAGGACAGCAATACTGGTTATGTTGCCAGAGTAGACAGTAACGTTGCTACTGTGTGTGTGTTGAAATGAATAGAGGTGTATTGAAATAAATAGTGCAAATACCCAAGAGGCTGTGTTAGCATCAGCATGCTAATAGTCATGTCATCATTACATCCTGTGTACCTAAGCTTTTAATTAATTTACTAAACAGCTGGAACAGGGTTGGTGAAAAGGATTTGGGATTTTAATTTGCTGCTGTAATGACAGGATCAAGGTGGTTTTGTAATGGCTCGTTTTCACATTTAGAATGTACTAAAGAGATTCATTTACTAGATGCAAGTCCAGTTTTCTTATTATAATTTACATGGTAATTACATAGTAGTTACATGCTTTGCTGTGGGGCATGGCACACGTAAATGTAGCTATCCATACATATATATATATATATATATATATATATATATATATATATATATATATATATATATATATATATATATATATATATATATATATATATATATATATATCTATCTATATATATCTATATATATCTATATATATATAGATATAGAGAGAGAGATAGATATATATATATATATCTATATATATATATATATATATATATATATATATATAGTATATATATAGATATATGATATATATATATATATATGATATGATATATAGATATAGATAGATAGATAGATAGATAGATAGATAGATAGATAGATAGATAGATAGATAGATAGATATATTTTTGCCCTCTATTGGCAAGAAGAGTATATAGATAGATATAGCTAGAGAGAGCTAGATATAGCTAGATATAGATGTGCGTATATATATCTAGCTATGTATGTATGTGTGTGTGTGTATATATAAGAGTAGACACACACCCACTGCTTGACAGCGAGGTCATTTGCTTAGGGCCTGATCTGTTGCTGTGACAGTTAACATACTAATTACAGGGAATCATAGACACTCTAGCAATGCCTCAGAGTAGAGTCCTCCTTCTCTGGCCCTGTGTTGCTGCTCACTCTGTACTTGTCAAGATAGCATGCAGGAACAAATTATGTACCCAGAAGGGAAATCCTGCAGATCTGCTAAATGTGCTAATTCGGTCACATTCTTCCTCTGTGATTATACATCAATGTGGAGAGGACGATAGGCAAAAACTGCATCAATTCAAAAGGAAAGAAAGAAAGCCCTCTCTCCTCTTTGATTTCTTATTGTGCCAAACCAATTCTGTCTGTTGCAGTGATATGTTCTCTCCTTATTCTTTGCTCTGCTAATTAGTCTTCTTGCTATTTGCTTTCAAGACATGGATAACTACCACTCTGAATGCTGCATAATTTATTGTTGTTGGCCGGTGTTACGACATTTAAGGACAGGTTGTCTTCACCTTATGCTTTCTTTTAAAGTTAGGAGTAAATTTGAACCTGTATGTGATTTATAAAGTGTTTTCACTTAATTGCTGTATGTTGATACCAAGGAGCCGACCTGATCTTAGCTTTTTCAGTTCTTTTATGAAATGCCAACTCTTGGGTTTCTCTGTACAAGACAGTTAAATCATGACTAGAAAATAAAATATTTGTTTTAATCCTATCAAAATAAAGGCTTGAATCAATGGGCCTGAAGTGTGGAGGTTGAACAACCAGATTAGTATATATGAAACAGTTGTGATTTATGTCTGATGTTATGCCAAACAGGCCACCATAGAATTAGGATCCAAGCATTGTAAGGGGCAGATTCAAATTCGGGAGGTGCTCCTTGATGTGCAGAGCTTCCTTGGCAAAAGTAACTGCAGCCACCACATGGCTAGCACTGAGCTGGCACCAAGTGCTCCCTTTGTTCTGCGTTTCCTGCCATCTGATATTAAGGATTATAGAAAGCCTTGTCCACTCTTGTGCCCAGGGTTTCATCTAGGACCCAGTGTTGACAAACAGTTGTGTCAGTTTCTGTCTTTGAGGTGGGTAAAGATTGCTCATCCAAAGCTTCTCTGGGCCCCGTGTGGATGTCTCCTGTCTCTGACAAAAGGTATGGGAAGATGGAGGAAGTGATTGACTGCACAGAGAAGTTTTGGCCCGTAGTCCTCTTTTGAACCCATTAATGCAGGGGCAATACACTGCTTTCATCCAGAGTTGGAACTGCCATGGCCGCAGGAGTTAGCGGGGGTGTGTGTGTGTGTGTGTGTGTGTGTGTGTGTGTGTGTGTGTGTGTGAGTGTGTGAAGAGGGGGCATAGCGACACAGCGAATTTGCATCACATTTGTTGGCCGTGTTGCAATCGTTCGGCTAGGAGCGGTGAAGGACACGAGCAAGAAAATCTTAGTCGAGTCATGAATATGAGTTTGTGATGTCCTACCAATGTCAGGCTGTTGCTCCAAGCAGCAATATGCAAAACCACTCTCCAACTTCATTCCACTTATTGCTGATATGATCTGTGGCATAGCCAGGGGAGACAGGGAATCGTTACTGTACAGACAGTGGTTATTAAATTGAGGGACGTGTCCTGAGCCAGTTTAAATAATAAGCTGATAGCCATATGGTTTGGCCGCAAGTCCTAACCACCTCTAAAGGACAGGCATATCAAGAGTTAAGAATCAGACTGTATACTCAGCCCTCTCGTGCAGATGGTTTAATCTTATTGTCTTCATATGACATTGAATATTCTGAACATAACGCAGGCCTGCAAGCACAGCAGGTGGTTGGCCCTTTGATCTCCGCTTGTAGATGCTGATGGAATTTAAATCACTGGGTGACATCGAGCTCATGAAATCATAACATGAATAGCAAGTTTCAACTTTGATCCTGTTGTCTTTTTGTATTAAGTTCATTAGAGAGTATGATGAATTGGAAAACAGATAATGAGCAAACAACACTTAGCTGTCCCCGTATGGTTGTGTCATGAGTGTTCATGTCCACTAACATTGTGTGTATAAGGGCTTTTGCAGCATACAGTAAACTGTATACACACTCAGTTGTCAGCTGTATGATGATTTTGGAGGCTGCAGTTTGTGGTGCTGTTGAACTGCATTGCATTATGTGTCCCTGCTATCTAGCCTACCCAAAAGCACAACAAAGTGCACCTTCCAAAATGATCTGCAGAATCAGCATCTCTCTAAAAAGTTTCTTCATGATCTAAATGAAGGTACAGTAGGACTTATTGCAAGACTGTATTAGATTGCATTAACTTTAATTCTAGCTACATGTACCTACTAAACTGGCAACTAGGTGTAGATATCTTGAGTGCTTGTTACTCATTCTGCATGCTAAAAGCTGTATAATGCCTATAATGAGTTCTGATCCCGATCTATTTTTAGAAAAAACGGTAAATAGAATTTAAATATAATTCCAAAACTGGAACAAAACATGTTGAATGAATTCTTTGCTTTTGATAGATGTCAAGAGCCACCACCTGTCAGTGACATTCATGCAAAATAACATTGATGGAAGTGTCTGAAAATTGTACAGAGATGTTTCCCAACAGGGCTACCTCCCCTCCCCCCCAAAATTTATTTTCCAATTTTCTATTGTCCAATTTTGGTGAGCCTTTATGAACTGTAGCCTCAGTTCCTTGTTTTTAGCTGACAGGAGTGGCACCTGGTGTTGTCTTCTGCTGCTGTAGCCCATCTGCTACAAGGTTTGACGTATTGTGCGTTCAGAGATGGTATTCTGCAAACCTTTATTTATTTATTTATTTATTTTTAAATATATTTATTTACTGTTTATTTGACAGGGACAGCGCACAATTAAAATAATTGCTAGAAGCTAATTTGCATCTGTTGTCCCAGGGCAGGTAGACAAATCAAAACAAAAGACACAAAACAACCACTAAAACACAAATACACTACATAAAACAAAAAAATACATTATATCCTTTTGCAAAGTAAATTCACCTTCGTTTAAAAGAGTGACTAGCTGATCACAAACCACTTTTTTTTGCAATTTTATAAACTATTGGAAAGATACTAATGGGTCTATAATTTGATGTGAGAGTTCTATCACCTGATTTTAAGATTGGGGTCACTACTGAAGTTTATCAGATGAGTTAAAGACTTACATAGTATTTATTTATCATTTCTTAAAAAACTTGCATCAAAATCAAAAACATCCTTAGACTGTGACCCTTTGAAGCAAGCGTTTTCATTACTGTATATTTTGAGTCATTTTCAATTGTGAAAACAGGAAAGTCATTATTTGCCGATTCGAGAACTCTTGGTCTCAGACGAAGATTCTTGACCGGACACTATATTGAATCAAAAACAATGAACTAAAGGTTGTAGCTGTTATTCCTTTATCGTCTAATATTTTTGATTGTTCGTTTATTACCCAATTTTGAACTGATTTATGCACCTTTGCAATTTTATTAATATGTTCCCTAAATAATTTACTATTTCCCTTGGAGTCATTGGTTAATTTAATAAAGTAATCAGCTTTACCCTGCCTTCGTTCTTTTACTGCTTTATTTAAAATAACGACAAACACAGATGTACACAGACCAGGAGTAACACTAGGACATGAACTACGACACAGGACTAAGAGCTAAGACACAGAACTAAAATAGGAAATGAGGCAGTACTGGCAAAAGTAAACTAAATTGAACATACCAAATGAGCATAAGGATTAACATGGCTTAATAGTGGAAACACAAGATACTAAACCAAAATCCACGAAAACAGACAAAAACAGGAAAAAACATGAACACAAAACCACAGCCCTAACAAAGATTTGCCTTCAGTGCTAAGTCTCTTTGCTTCATTAGTTTTCAGAGATGCTCATTAAACCTATGGCCGATAATATTTATTTTGTGAGTGTAAGACCTTTTTGCAAAATTCATTTTTAGTCACACTAACTCTGACCATCATAATATTAGATGCCTATTCTATTTCTTCAGACTGCAGAACATCATTCCAGTCCAAGTGCTTTAATTTATCCTCAAATGGACTGACTAAGGTTTTGGGTACAACATTTAAGTAACTTTTACCCTCTTGTCTATATAAGAATTGTTGTTTTGTCAATTTTCTTATAATTAAGGTCAGATTATGATCTGACATGCTAGTTATCAAATTAAAATATTTTGTAATTCTCACTTATTACTAAAAAATAAGATCTATTTGTGTTTGTGATGATTGAGTAACCCTAGTTGGGCCTTGATTCATTTGAGTGACATTATAATGATCCAATATACTTTTTAGTTTTTTTTCCTGCTTGCTTTCTCAGCCCAGTTTATGTTAAAATCAACTAATACAATTAATTCAGTCCTAGTACCAATTTCCTTTAATAAGGATTTTAATTTGCCATAAAAAAGATTGGTAGAATTTGGAGTCAGTATATGCCTATAAAAGTAAAGGACATATGAGGGGACAAAACAATAGAGACAGTAATCAGAAGAGAACTCCTCCTCTGCCTAATTTTCTGTCTTTCCTAAAAACTTGATAACCAGGTATAGCAAAAGCAGTCCTTGGTCATGATTCAGTTAACAGCCATTCTATTTAAATGGTCTTTATGTGTATAGTCATTCCGATTAAATATTTCATTTTGCAGGGTTGCGTTTGAACTTACAGGTCGATTGTTGCTTCCTTGATGTAAGGAACTTTGCCAAGCAATGTTGGCAAAGTCAGGTATATCCATGAACAGCAGCTTTCCTTGGATGTAGCAAACTGGCCCCAGATTAGAGTAGACATCACCCGCCAGTAGACGCGTAATCTTCAGGTAGCTGATCACCCCGTAGTGTATACAGGGAGAACTCGATGTTGAACGTGCCCGAGCCGGAGTTGGTATGCTGACCTCTCCATTGCTCAGGATTTTGGAATAGATAGCTTGATGACTCCATTGAGTGAACGTAACACAGTCATCTTGCCAGTCATCTTGCCGGTCACTGTCAGCAGCAACGCAATGAGAGAGCAAATCAGCAAGAGAGCAAATGTGTAAATGAACAAAAAGACTCTATATGCCATGTCACCAATAAATTGCCTTAGTCTGGCCTTAGGTTTGGGGTTTGTTGTGTGAAGCTGATAATACATGGAATACATCCTCTTAATAAGATTATGAACCTGAAAATCAGCATAATACCACCATTTAAATAAGTCTTGTACTTGTAATTGACTTTAGCTGCACAGACACCTGCCTTGCTGCCCATCCGCAACACCATGTTGAGTTGAACAAGTCAAAGTCAGCGGGCCTCATGGAATAGACAGAGGAATGGAGGAAGTAATGGAAAGAGTTGAAAGAGGGATGGAGAACCTGTGTTGTAACACATGGTTATTTGAGTTACTATTGCCTTTCTGTAATCTCTAACCAGTCTGCCCATTGCCCTCTGACATCATCAAAGCATTTTCGTCGACACAACTGCTGCTGACTGGATATTTTCTCTTTTCAGACCATTCTCTGTAAACCCTAGATATGGTTGTATGTGAAAATCCCAGTAGATCAGTAGTTTCTGAAAGACTCAGACCAGCACGTCTGGCACCAACAACCACGCCATGTTCAAAGTCACAGTAGTAGACCATACAAGTACTAAGAAAAGGGTAGACCAGATGTTTTCAAGTCCTGAATATACTGTAGTTCCAATTTTCTTTTTAAATAGATTTTTTGATAAATGTTTTATTCTTTTTTAGGAAATAATGACCTCAGTGACCTTATAGTTGGATATGGCCATGGCTCCAAACATTTTTGCCATGTGACCCCTTAAAAACTGTTTAAGTTCAACCCTTGGTAAAGTTTTCACAAGATCAACAAATAGTTTTTATTCTTTTGTTTATTTGATATAATAATATATAACAATTTGTAGAGACTTGAAGAGGTTAATTCCCAAAATAGATAAGCCTATTTAAGGAATAAATAAACCCCTACAATTAATCTAGAAAACCACTAGGGAGATACAGGGCACTTTGACCCTTTTGCAGGGTATGTATGAGGTTTGATTTTACATTTAATGTGGTATATCTAGAATATGCTATTTCATTTATTTTTTGGTACTGTTGCTTTAAGAGAGCTCAATTACATCAGTGAACTGGGTTATTGAGGGTAGAGGCTAGCTGTGGGGTCATTGTTGAGAAAGATCTGTCTTACCTTTCCCTGTTACATCAATTAAGATACCTAAGAAATATTCTCAACAGTCATGTTTTTCATACTGTATTCTGTCATGTTGGTTGTATTCAGCAAAGAGAATTATGTGGATTCAACCTGCTTGTGACACTTGGGGAATAAAAGTTAATGTTTTTTTCGAACTTTCCAACACAAGTAGATTGGATTATTGTAAAACTACATCGGTAAGACGTATAGGTCTTTACTACCAGCAAGGTCACATTTTTTGCACTAACGATATAAATTTCAGTTTTTTATTTTATCCTCTTGTTTCCTTTGAACATGTTAGAAATCAAAGACATATAAAAGGTCATATCAATGCTGAACATGGTTAACAAACTGCATCCTTTTTTATTTTAGCAATGAAGATATGCCACTCTCCATCAGTGCTTGCCTCCTTGATAACCCAAGCAGCAACTTTGCAAAATCTTCCATGGTAGTAGCTTGTTTAGTGTGCATTACCTGTAGCATGGCTCTGGATGTAAGTAATTTCAGGTTGACTGGCAATTCACTCTGTGGCTGTCCTGCCTGTAGCCTTAGGCAGTGGGGTTGCAGTGGGGAGGGAGTGCCTGCACCAGTCAATTACCAGTTAATAAACAGTGGAAGTTTTCTATTAGTGCTTGTTAGTGCGTGTAAAAGATTGTTGGTATGTGGAATTGGTGGAAGGCACTGTGACGATGGAATTAGGAAAAAATACAGCCATATTTTCTTTCCCTGGGTCTAATATACAGCACCAAGTTGTCTGTACGCATGCAGTTTATGGAGATAATATTTGTTATTTTATATTCAGCTGGCCATACAATGCAATATACTCGAGTATTTGCAAACTAATTTTTGTCCTTTTGAACACTCCAGAAATGTGTGCACAGGAGTTCCACTTAATGCAGTTTTTCATAAGTGACTACAGAGCACTCTTTCCAATAAAGAGAATCCATTACGCAAGCATGGTGGAGGCCAAACAATGCAATACTGGCTGCAGTGTGTCTTGTCATTGATAACATTATGGGCCCCTGGTGGAAATGATGCACAGACCTTTTCTCAATAGTAGTTGTCACAAATCTGATGTGTGGTAAATCCCCTCTATATCTGAGAGCAGATTTCACAACGCTTACAGAGGAATAGTGCCGTAAGGAAAAACAGTGCACCTGAGTAGCCTTGGGAAGTAAAACAACATTAATTGGATTTGGGGAAGTCATCCTTACCAAGGGGACACTGTGCTGACAGTCGACAGCCAAGAGCATGAATCATTAAAACCCTACCCTGTCATATTAGACCACCACCAATAACCACCAGTACTTACATTTGTTGACATACCAAGAGCCAAGAGCTAAAGCAGTGTGTAACTAGGCAAAACATTTTCTCAGTAGATAAAAGACAGTCACAATAAATGATCCCATCCATTCTATCCTGCAGGAATGGCTGTAATTACACACATTTTGCATTTATCTTCCAGAAAAGCAATGGATGCTCCTCTGCTAACCATTGCCACCTGGAACCAGCATATGGGCTGGCGCCCTCTTGGGGTAATGGGTGGGGCGGACTCTCTGTCGACCATTGGGTCATTGTTAACCAGCAGCTGGGAGGCCGCCCTCTCATCACATCAACAAATCTCGCTTTAATTAGCTCACCTGCCCGCTTCCTCCCTTTTTCTCTCCATGCTCCCTGAAGTCCTCCCATCAAACCTCCCTCAGCCGGCTTACATGCTCACCTTCCTCTTTCATCCTGTCTCTGCACTTGGGAATAGCTTCAACCTATCAACTTCCCACCTACAGCTCTGCAGATACACACACAACCTGTGCTATAAATAAGACTGACAATTGACTTCGAGAAGGCTTGGATCTCATTGATTCATTTTAAATGGTGTCTTACTGATGCCTTATTAGCATTGGAATCACCACTGTTATGGTCATTGCTGAAGACCCACATGTCCTTTGAGCCTGTCAATATAATTTGCACATTCACAGGTGGAAATGATCTCACAGGCTTTGTTTTTGTGCTCACCCGGGCTCTTTCCATTGGCTGTTTAAAGAAGTTCAATAAGTGGACCAGTGTTTACTGTATTGATCATAGTCACTGTCTGCACGTTAATGGGAGCACAATCTATCCTCGCCTTGATATTCTTATGTGCTCTCATACAAATTTTTCTTTGTGAGTTTCATTCAAAATTGAAAATGTCTCATGGTAAATGATAATAATATTGTTGTTGTAATAATAATAGTAGTAGTAATAATAATAATAATAATAATAATAATAATAATAATAATAATAATAATAATAATTGTCCTATATGGAAAGAAGAGCTGTTTAAAATGTTTAATCATAATAGAGTGTCATTAGCAAATAGCTAATTTCTTTTACAATATTCCAAAATGAGATTTCTTCTTTATATTAATCATTTTACATGAGTAGGCGTCACATTTTTCAAATGATTGATCTCATTAAGGAAGCCTCTTAATTTGCACAACACTGAATAACCCGAGTGCACATTCCTGCCTTTGAATACCTGGAAGCTGTGATGGGACTGTTCTGATAGTGGATAGAGTGGATAGATCCCACTAGTATTGCCAGACTGACTCTGGAGAGTGCTAACATACAAAGCAATCTAGGCCTATGGTGTTTGCCAGTCTCAGGTGACTGATAAAATCCAACCACCATTGAACTACCAGCACCGTCAGTTATAGTGCTCTTGTCCCTCTGGTCCACCACCCCACTCTCTCTCTCTCAACCACAGCTGCTTCCATATGGACACCTATTATAGCTGCCGCTTAATTACCTATCAAAAAACATTTCACTGCGCTTGACAGAGGGGCTACCTCAGACGGGGAGAGGGAGAAAAAAGACACAGACGAAGGAAAAAGCAGGTTTAAAAAAAGAGTGAAAGATGGGAAAGAGAAATGGGACAGAGAAGAATGAGAGATTGATAGAGAAGGCTAGCCATGCATCTGTGTAGTGAATTTGAATAGATGAAGACAAACACAGGGGGAGTGGAGGAATAGTCTTGCAGTGCAGATGGGGAGAGCAGTGATCTGGCCAGTATCCTGTTTTTTTGTTTAATGTTTACAAACACACAACAAGAGAGAAAGGGGGGCGGATCCTGTCCAGGGGAGGCTCTAAATCATCGGTGATTGATGCTTGCCGCCGTGGAGGACGACAGTGCTCATCGTTGACCCTCTCTTTAGTCCCTCCTCCCCATCTCAAACCCACCAACTCACTGCTCCCCACCACAGCAACAACACACTATTAGCTGTTCCGTCTGTCAGAAGGCCCACCCTTAGCGGTCGTACACCAAAATAATAATCATTTCCTACTAGACGGACTGCTGGTTAGAAGAGCAGCTTTCACCACAGGGGTTTTGATACATCAGCCACAGGCTGTACGCTGTAAATGTCAACCTCCATCACTCTGTTTCAGGCAAACAAATGTGCTTTATGCCTAAAGAATATAGATTTCTTTTTCCTTTTTAGTAAAATCATGGCTCCTTTTATTGATAATAAATAGTCAGACGTCTGCATTGGTTCAGGATTTCAGTCTTTCGGTATCGTGAGAGCAGACAGCATGGTTACTAAAAAAAATAGAACTACATGTTACACCAAAAGTAGGCACAAAAACAAATCGAATGATACAAAACTAAGAACTGTGTAAAAAAAAAGCTAAAAATAGGCCAAAACTCTAATGTTTGCATACAATAATAACTGAAAGATGAAACCGTTTTTTTAATGTTGGCCTTTTGATTTTGGCATTGGTGGTAGAAAGCAATTTAAAATTGAACACCGGCAGGTTATAGACTAATTTTAACATTGTGGCGTAAGTCTGTTGTTTGTTTATCAAAACGGGAGTTTGTTGTATGCTCACGGCAAATGAGTTATTTTGGCTATTCTGTGAAAATATGTGAACATGTAAAAAAAGATTTAAAAATATGTGATGTGTGAGCAGCCAGTGCTTCCATTGAGTGTTTTTATACACTTACATTCACAGCTTATAATGTGGGTAGAAAGCCATCAACCCCCATGTAAAATGACAAAGTTCTAGATGTAAGTGCCAGAGTTGAGGCATTTTGATTTCACATGCATCCTTGTGAAAGGTGACCAACCAGTGTCAGTTTAGTGGTTTATTGTGACTATATCAAAATAATTAACACAACATTTTTGCAGTATTGAACCATGAAACATATTAACTCAATATTTATTTTGTTTCTGATAGCTTGAAGCTGCCCTCCACAATCCTGTTCACTGTGCATTGTTGGGCTTCTCTGCAGCGAGCACCTCCTTACCTCAAGGCTACCTCTGGGTAAGTAATGTGATGCTTACACACACACACACACACACACACACACACACACACACACACACACGCATACATACAAAATAATGCATATTTTAATGCTGCTGATAATTCTAGCTTAGCTAATGCAACTGCATGACCATTTAACCTTTCCTTCATTCTGCTCTCATTCATTAAAAAATTGGAATAAAAATGTATCTCAAGGCAGGTAGATGCTACATTTTGCGCTGTAAAATGTCACCAGGAAACTGTAAATTAATACAGTATAAAGGCCAGTTGTATGTAACAGCTTCAGAGTGTTTTATGATGAGTGGGGCAAATTGTTCTGCCAGGCTATCACATCACAATTCCTGGATCTGGAATTTAGCTACATCTAGAAAGAAGGAGAAATTCGGAGAAAGAAATGATGCAGAGACTATGCTATTAATCTCCTTTTTGGAGGTGGTTGAGAATTTATCAGGTAATCCTCTCTCAACCTAAAAGGTGGCTAAATCATGTGTGGGCCCTCCAAGACACAGCATACAGCTCAGTGTCTCAGACTCAATTGCTTGTGTGGCGCTATTCTAAAGAAGACCGGTTGCTCAGTCAGACGGGGAAAAGGCGATATGGTGGAGATGACATTTGGGGCACTATGATATCACTCTTTGAAGGTGCATAGGCCACTCTGACCTTCAGTTTCTCTTGGTCTCAAGACCAAGTCAAGTCTTACATCCAAGACATATTCAAGTCACACTTCTGTCAGAGAAAGTCTCAAGTCAAGTCTCAAAGTCCTTGAGAGCAAGTCAAATCACGTAATAAGTCTTCAGTGTAAATTGCAAGTCAAGAGCCAAGTTTTTCCGGTCTCTGAATGCTGACCATTGAAATGTTTTCCTTTCAAAGCAGCATTAGTGTTTTTCATATAGCTCAGACCAACTCTTTTAAATTAACAGGCCTAATAATAAAATATGTAATGCCATTTCCTACTTGTATTTTATTGTACTGGGATACTAGGTTAGGGTTACCACCTTCAATACAGAAAAATAAGGGACGCCTGCCACAGCGGGGGCCACACCCCTCGTAACGACAGGCCTGCTGGTGTGCCAGTGGTGATATATCATAACTTAAAACATGTTTTCAGGAAAGTGTTAAGATTAATACCAATGGACATTAGCTATAATAAGCTGTCTTCTATTGAAATCGGTGTGAACAGATGAACTCACTCTCTTTATCACAACTCAACAGACTAGTGGTCATATTGTCATAGCTGAATCACAGCTATATGAACACTAGAATATAGGCCAACAATGTGTAACAGTGCGACCACAAAAATAGGATGTGAACTTTATTTTATTAACTCATTAAATCAACATGTCCATAACTTATTAACTATAAATATGTAAATGTAAATGCTCTGTACTTGTATAGCGCCTTTCTTGTCATTTCGACCACTTAAAGCACTTTTACACTACTTCTGCATTCACACACTGAGCCTAAGTGCTCAAACAGAAACTAACTTTCATACACATTCATACACTGGCGGAACAGCCGCCAGGGGCAATTCGGGGTTCAGTGTCTTGCCCAAGGACAATTCGACATGCAGCCTGGGGGAGCCGGGGACTGAACCCGCCCTACCTCCTGAGCCACAGCCGCCCCTTTGTTAAGCATAACACATAGTTGTTTATATTCTTCACATAGGCACTGTAATTTGGTGATTAAATGTGTATCAAATAGGCTGTATCTCTCTCTAATCTCTTATTAAATTAATGCTTATGTGTCTGACAAACCACGTATTGATTCAAAACGGGACTTGCAATTTAGTTCTCAAATACGGGATGATTCTGTATTTTAAGGGACGGGTGGCAGCCCTATTAGGTCAAAACTTGATACTTGAACGTTTCCAATCAAATCTTCAAGGAATCACGTCTAAACATCTGAAGAAGCTTGGCTCCAAAGGAAGAAATAGAATTTGGATCTAAACATTATAGAAGGAAACTGTTAGATGTTTACTGAGATGGAGCGTTTCTCAGTAAACAATAAAAATGCACCTCTTGATTCAATAATAATTGCATTTTTGTATTTTGAGGAAGTCACATTTGATGTTCTGAATAACCCGTAGCACACATACTGCATGTCAATAACTTGAAAATGTCTGCCCATAGAAGCCCAAGGACTGTATGGTGAATGATATCTGTAAGGAATTCTTAAATGGCATCTGGCTGCGAGGTCTTTCACTTAAGTCAACATTTTCAGCAGACCTTTTCGTTAAGAATGGAAGAAAAAGTCACAAATTAATTTACTTAGAGGTACATTCCTGCTTAGTCATGATTCTGGAAAAAAGCATGGCGAACAGGAAGCAGCTTCTTGAGTGCTTAGCACATTTGACCTTCTTCCAGCGTAGTGGATGTTACACACTGTACAACATGTAACCAAAACAAAACCAAACTGGTATCCAGTAAAAAAAATTATAATGAAGGCCTGCGGATCCAGCAAGAATAATTAGTGGGTGAGTGTTCCGGCCCCCAGTTGGTTCTACCTCCCTGGCAGGCTTGTCAAATAAGGGATGACACTAATCATGTTAAAGTGAGATGGGCTATGGGGATTTCTGTGTGCTTTGATCAGAGTAATGACATTGTGTCTAATCAGCCTGATACCCCAGTGTTTCCCTGTTTGCCTTCACCTTCCTTGTCCTACTTTTCCCAACATCCTACTGCTAAACTCTACCATTATGTCTCGCTTCTTATACACTTAATCAGGAAGTTAAAATTCATAGCCAGTGTCAGTGATGGGGAACCCAAAATGCAGCCATTTCAGAGTACATCAACAACAAGTTGGTGACCCATGGTTTTGGCTTCTTAATGTGGTGAATACAGTTGAGCAGAGTGTGCTATGATGACCATTCTCCCACGCAGAGTAGTCTAATTAATGCTGGCAGAGAATTTGCTGTTTGGAAAGTTTTTGCTTCTCCCAAGCTGAGAGGAGGAATCTGTCCAGGGCATGACTCCAGATATCTATTTCTCTAAATAAGTAGTGATGACTTTGTCAGGACACAACATTTGCACTGGAAATCGGGCAGGGAGAGAGAGGGGAAGGGGGGAAGGTTGTGATGATGATGGTGGTGTGGGGAAGGGTTTTGGAGGTACAGATGGACACGTGAATGTATAAATTGTGGACGAATCTGGGTGAGGGGGCCTTGCCTCTGGCTCTGGTTACACAGAGTCACTTGCAGCCGTGTTTTTTCTGGCTCCTCGCTGCAAGATAAGTCCTCCCTATCTTTTTTTCACCCTGTGCAACAGACCATTATTTGTTCTGGCTCATTCTCAAGAGCCCACAGGATCGCTCCTGTCCAGATTCTGCACGCTGATACAAATCAAACAAATGATTGCATGCAAATAAGGGTGAGTGTGGAGGAGAAGAGCTAAAGACTATATTTAGCTCATGTCACATTCACGCGATGTGATTCATACAGGGAACAAATCGTCTGTGTCTAGCAGCAAGCGCCGTGCTTCTTTTCCAAGAAGGACATTGTATTTTGTCTAGACATGCACCTAGACCTCACACAGGAGTAATGAATGAAATCATATTGAAAACCCACAGCGACACTTTAATTGTTTGGGAGTGGGAGCAATGCCACCTTAATTGGGATTCCATCAGAGATAGGTTGGAGGGCTGCTGCAGTCTTTTTTTCACCATTGGCATTGACAGGCTTACACAAAGGCCAATATAAATACGGTACATAGGATATCAAGACACACAGCCTCATGGATTTTGATTCACCTTGGGAAGGTTGTTATGATTGGTGAACCTTTTTTAAAAACATCTAAGACTGCTTTTTTGTTTGTTGCTGCTTCTGAAAGCGACAGACATCTACAGGTGTTGAGTGGCAGAAACCTCCAATCAATCCAAATTGAACCACTGAAAGCTGCCCTGGCTTTCAAAGGCTCTGTTTGAATGCTTGTGTTGACTTCCTCATTTGTACTGAGAACAACGTCTTTAAGTGTTCAGTGTGACCTTGGGCATGTTAACATCAGATGTCAGTTTAAAGATTTATTATATTTTAAATTATTATATTTTCATTTTTATCATGAACTAACTCCAGCAATAGATCAGTCACTTGATCTTTAAAAAAAGAAAAGAAAGCTCATTGTTAAGCAACTCAGAACCTTTCAGAGACTTACGAGAGCCTCTCTGTTCTTCATTGATGAAAAGATTGCAGAGTTTTAAGAATTGTTTGATGTTCTAGAGATGACATTGTGAATCCATTACATAATGTGTTTGAAAGTCTAAGTGATTTTCAAAAAGAGTGGACTACAAACTACAAGGTCTGAGAGGATAATTGATTTGAACTTTTTTGAAATCTAAATTGCTGACAGGTAGAGAATGTTTAACCAAAGACACATTATCATCTGGCCTCCACTATTTGATTAACAGTGAGTGTTAATCACATTGCAAGCATGATCTAAGAGAAACTAGTCTGGTTCAGCTTTCTGCTCTTCCTATCTGCTTTTTTCTGTTTCAGCAGAATAGTTTATTAACTGTGGCATTATGATTTGGTCCATTGGTATAGCTTAACATGGGGTCTTGACATTTTCAACCTTTTTTTTTCTCCCTACAGGTGGCTGGGGGAGAAGGTTCTCAGTGGCAGATAGAGATATTTTCCCTCAACAGGCCCATGCCAAGAGCTGTAAAGAGCCTGCAGGTCGGCTCTGCTGTCCGATGTCTGGAATATGTGCCAGAACCTTCTCCGACTGAGGAAGTGGAGGCTGGAGTTCACAAGGCCCCCTCAGGGACCGGCGCCAACATTTGTGTTGGGCTAGACGATGGGCGGTGAGAGACTGAAATCACTGAAAGCAGCAGACACATGAGAAAAAAGAGAAGCAAGCTTTTATGTTGATATAGAATGAGGTAAACATATGAAATTAGATTTATTGGAAATGGGTTTCATTGTAAAAAGAAAACAACAAATATAAAGATAAGAACACAAATGCTTTTCAGTATACTCCACATCTTCTGTTGTAAAATAATATCCTGTATTATCCTTTGTTACGGACCCCTGAGATGTGTCGCAGTATAGATTTGCTTGTCAATATTTCATCAAAGCAGGAAATCAGAGTTGATACCCCAACACAGCATCAATACTGCTACTGCTGCAAAGATCAGTTTCATTTTCAAATCCAATAAACCTTCTGATCCCCACTGTGTGTAAAAGAGGATAGGTTTATTCTCAGTCTCCTGTCACAGTGAGAATGTTCGTGGATTTTGTTGTGTTATGTTGTCTGTTATGTTACCAGTGTTCTGTAATTTTAATTTACAGTAGTGCTTAACCATTTGTTCAAGAACCAAAATCATATGTCAGCATTTTTGTTATGCTGGCACATTCTCTTCCTATGTGAGGGTCTATTCAGGGAAAAATTAAAAAAAAACATACAGTAAAATCTAAAAAAAAATTAGCACACTCAAAAGACTGTCAGCTCCACTGCTACTTAACATTTTCTTGTCAGAGAACAAATATGGATGTACATTTTTCATTCTAAGATGCAGCAAAGTTCAGATGGCATTTCAAACATGAGAAAGACAGAGTGGTTGCACATACACAAGGCTTTGCTCCAAAGTGCACTGTTAAATCAAACTGCATGAAAACGAGGCACTCTGTCATTTCAAATGACACTCATTTATCATGTTGGCTTGTGCCGCTTTTGTTCTTCCAGCATACTGGTCTACGGCAGTGTGGACACTGCAGCACAATGCTTACTGACCCTCCATAACCCAGAGGGCTGCCCTGTACTGTGCCTGAAGCACTCCTCTCGCTTCCTGCTTGCAGGCCTGCGGAACGGGACCATGATGCTATATGGAAAAAGTAACAGCGGTAAGGTGCCTCCAAGGTTGCTTTGTTTTTAGATGGAGGGCGGTAGTTTTGTGTCTCTTCCATAGTGTAGCCTTTTGTCATTCTCTGTATGTGGTCTGTTGGGGAGGTAAGCCGGTGCAATAGTCACTGGTAATTTTTAAAAATGTATGCTATATGGTTATATCAAAATGAAGACAAAACTAATTCAAATTGCATAACATATTTGTACAAACAAATAAATATTTAAATTAGCTACATTTTCTAAATACTATTCTTATATTATACTATACTTGTATGTCTTGAAGATACAGTAACAGTAAATGAGGCTGGTTACTGAATTCAAGCATTTACTATATGTTAGTTTCTGCCAATGCAGTACAATCACAATTAGACAAAAAGAGTGAATTCTTATAACAATATATTACATTTCTATTACTCTTGTTTGTTATTTACTGATATGATATTATATGATGTTTCATATCTCTTTTGCTTTTGTAGATGGGTATATGCGTGTCAACCACTGTTGTCTCTAAATAAGATGTGACGGTGAAATGGACTGAAACATTTTTTTTAAAATTTCTGATAGACATTGTTAATCAACAAAATATTTTTTGTTCTTACTGTTTCCATGCATTATGAATGTATAAAAAAACTCTTTACCAGCTATTCTGTTAAACTCTAAAGTGTTTTACTCATGTGTTTTCCCATTTGTATTTGTAAAATGATATTAATTTTAGGCTGCCTTTCAACAGATTGCTTTTGAATCACTTCCCCACTATACTTAACATTCCTATTGATTCTCACACCCACTGTAAGTATGAAAATAACACTTCTTCATGTGGTAGATAGCATGCCATGTTTAGTCAGGCATTGCACAAGGCCAGGAGGGCTTAACACCATCTCAGCAGTGGTTTGCAGTCTTCACAGCCAGCGGGAGCACAATAGCTCTATCACCAGGTTCTTCTTACCTGGCCACAGTATGTCAATGTGTCAGCCTTCCTCCTGTGCTCCTCTTTACTCCCAAGCAGAAAGGATGATTAATTACACCAAGCTGCTGCATGCTGATTAAATAATACTATTCATGTTTTTTGTGTGTGTATATATATATATATATATATATATATATATATATGTATATATATATATATATATATATATATATATATATATATATATATATGCCACCACGCAGCAACAGCTGCATCCATGTTAGCACGTCACGTTTGATGTGGTAATTTCACAGTAGGCAAACACACAGGTTCGAAGACTCGTACTTGCCCCCTACAGAGCAATTCGGTATACATCTGCGCTAAAATATCAAGCTTGCGTAGTATAGACCCAGCTCCCAACCCAACTTTGAGAATAGATTAACGCCGATATATTTTTTTTTATCGCCCGATAAGAGTCTCACGTTAACGCAGCACGTTATGGATGCTTCAAAACCCATCATCAACACTGACTAAGAAACAACTCCTAGCTCAGTGTTCTAACATCCACAAACGGCAGCTCCTATCACAACTAGAGATTGATGAAGTACAACAAATATGCTACGGCAAGGGGGAGCCAGGACGACAGGTCAGCGGGGAGATTTCATCATCTAGCCACACTCAGAGATTGGGTTCCAAGCCCCAAAAACAACAAGCCCTTAAGGCACAGAACCAGTCAACATAAGGGCGACTGACCTACGATTGAAGATCATAGCCAAGCTGGACCCCCTAGTACAACGACCAAGACTGCCAAGACTGCTAAGTGACAAAGTACCCTCTGAAAGCTGAACTGAATGCAGCACTACATACTATTCCTACTAAAGCCATAACCGAGACCAATGAGCTGATGTACGCTACACCAACAGTGATCCTAGAGATGCTTGGCTATAAGATGAACACCACAAGCCACAAAGAGCATTACCCCCCATGGAGGAGAAGGTTAGAGGCCTACCAAAGCCATAACCGAGACCAATGAGCTGATGTACGCCACAGCAACAGTGATCCTAGAGATGGTTGGCTATAAGATGAACACCACAAGCCACAAAGAGCATTACCCCCCATAGAGGAGAAGGTTAGAGGCCAAGATCAAGGCAACACGAAGAGAGGTTAGCTCTCAGAGCTACAGAAAGGCGTAAGGAAGGGGTTACCTAAGAAATACAACAAGCTATCGATACCTGAGGCTCTAGAGACTGCCAATCAAAGACGCTCTGGCCACCCACCTAAAGAGATACAAGGGAGAAGCAGAAGCCAGGAGAATAAACCGGATGTTCTCCACCGAACCATCCAAAGTGTACTCTCAGTGGCAGGGTAATAACACAAGATCAGATCCACCCAGGGCTGAGACTGAACAGTACTGGAAGAACATATGGGAGAAAGAGGCATCCCACAACACCAATGCTCAGTGGCTAGTGGATCTAAGAACAGAGCAATCTCCCAGAACAAGAACCAGTAACCATTACAACGGCAGACATCCAAGAAAGAGTGGCAGGTATGAAGAGCTGGACAGCACCAGGCCCTGACATGATCCACACCTACTGGCTGAAGAAACTAACTGCACTCCATGAACGCCTGGCAGTACAAATGAACCAACTGCTGATGGATGGGACCCACCCAGAATGGTTAACCAAAGGACGGACAATCCTGATCGTGAAGGATCCCCAGAAGGAAACAATCCCATCCAACTACCGGCCAATAACCTGCCTCTGCACAACATGGAAGCTCCTGTCAGGCATCATAGCGGCTAAGATGAGTAGGCACATGACTCAATACATGCACAGGGCCCAGAAGGTAATAGGCAGTAACACCAGAGGAGCCAAGCACCAGCTACTGGTGAATAGAGCAGTCACTCGAGACTGCAAGACCAGGCAGACCAATCTGTGCACTGCCTGGATTGACTACAAGAAAGCCTACGACTCAGTGCCACATACATGGATACTGGAATGCTTGGAGATGTACAAGGTCAACAGGACACTAATAGCCTTCATCAAGAACTCAATGAGGCTGTGGAAAACAAGTCTGGAAGCCAACTCAAAGCCAATTGCACAAGTCACCATCAAGTGCGGCATATACCAAGGCGATGCACTATCCCCGCTGCTGTTCTGCATAGGCTTGAACCCCCTCAGCCAGATCATCACAAAGACTGGCTACGGATACCGATTCGGAAGCGGAACAATCATCAGTCACCTCCTCTACATGGATGACATCAAGCTGTATGCCAGAAATGAGCGAGACATCGACATCGACACTGATCCACACTACCAGGATCTACAGCAACGACATTGGAATGTTGTTCGGACTGGACAAGTGTGGTCGCATGGTATCAAAAAGAGGGAAGATGATCAGAACTGAGGGGATTGAACTACCAGAAGGGCACATTACAGATGTTCAGGATAGCTACAAATACCTTGGGGTGCCACAGGCTAACGGAAACCATGAGGAGGCAGCAAGGAAGAACGCCACAGCCAAAAAACCTATAAAGAGTGAGGCAGGTCCTGAAAAGTCAGCTGAACGGGAAAAACAAGATCCAAGCCATCAACACATAAGCCCTGCCAGTCATCAGATATCCCGCTGGCATAATAAACTGGCCAAAGGAGGAGATAGAGGCCACTGACATCAAGACGAGAAAGCTCCTCACAATGCATGGAGGGTTTCACCCCAAATCCACCAAGCGTAGCGAGGGAGGCCGAGGGCTAGTGAGTGTCAAGACCACTGTCCAGGATGAAACGACAAAGATCCAGGAGTACATCAGAAAGATTGCCGCCAAAGATGAAGGGCTTAGTGAATACCTCAGGCAGCAGAAACCCGAAGGTGAGGACAAGGAAGATGAAGAACCATCATGGAGGGACAAGCCGCTGCACGGCGTGTACCGGAGACAAACAGAAGAAGTGGCTGATATCAAGAAATCCTACCAGTGGCTGGAAAAGGCTGGACTGAAGGACAGCACAGAGGCACTAATCATGGCAGCACAAGAACAGGCACTCAGTACAAGATCAATAGAGGCTGGGGTCTACCACACCAGGCAGGACCCCAGGTGCAGACTGTGCAAGGATGCCCCTGAGACAGTACAGCACATAACAGTGGGGTGTAAGATGCAGGCAGGAAGTGCGTACAACTACGCCATAACCAGGTAGTTGTCATAGTGTACAGGAACATCTGCCATGAGTACGGGCTGGAAGTCCCAAGGTCAAAATGGAAGACACCTCCTAAGGTAGTTGAGAATGACCGAGCTAAGATCCTGTGGGACTTCAAGATCCAGACTGACAAACTGGTGATGGCTAACCAACGAGACATCGTGTTGATCGACAAACAGCAGAAGAAGGCAGTAGTGATAGATGTGGCAATACCAAGCGACAGCAACATCAAGAAGAAGGAACACGAGAAGCTTGAGAAATAAGAAATAAGGAAAACCAAGGGCTGAAAGAGGAGCTAGAAAAGATGTGGAAAGTAAGAGCAACAGTGGTGCCAGTGGTAATCGGAGCACTGGGGGCTGTGACCCCCAAACTGGGAGAGTGGCTACAGCAGATTCCAGGTAAAACATCAGAGGTCTCTGTCCAGAAGAGTGCAGTCCTAGGAACAGTTAAGATACTGCGCAGAACCCTCAAACTCCCAGGCCTGCAGGATGGTATGTGTCAGGATGTTGGTGGATTCGGCACATCTGTGTAAGATTTATGCCCTTGACAAGCTTACTAAAAACAAGTCTGCAGCAGCCAGAAAATGCCAAGGCTTCAGTTGAGACTTTTATCAAAAGGTGTATGAATATATGCAACACATTGTTGCTTAGTGAATAATGTGCTTTAGCTTTACTCACTGAGAGATGCACATCAGACATCATGTCAACTTACAATGAACATATTTTGCAAGATGAAGTAGGGTTTGGTTCAGAAGTAAGTTTGGTTCTGTGCAACTAGCCGGGCCCCCCATGTGTCAAAGAGGGAGAAGCTTTGGTGTGGCTTTGCTTAGTGCAAGGGGCTGTAGGGACATTTACAAGAGTGAATTTTGAAAAGGTGGAAAAGTGACCTTTATTACATGCCAAGCAATTAACCTGTGGAAGTCAGAAGGCGTTGTAAAGCTATTCCGCTATGAAAGGCAGAAATAAACAACTCAAAATGTTAATTAAATGGCTGGGTGCACTCCCTTCTCTAATTTTGCTTCATTAACGCATAGCAAAGGAAATGCTTACGTAATTCACTTTATAATGTGCTTCTGTGGTAGCTGCAATGGGTGCACCGTGATTAAAGCTTTAAAAAAAAGTTTGCTTCATTTTCACAATGATGAAGCAAAAAGAGAGAGCAAGAGAGCGAGAGAGAGAGAGAGAGAGAGAGAGAGAGAAAAGAACTGATTATAAAGAAGTTGCGAAGTGGAATAAAATGTACACCATTTAATAGTGTGTGCGTAGCAAGGGTGTAAACATTGTGCTGCACAATGTGTGGCAGTTCAAATGGGGGTCCAAATTTATTTAGTCAACCTTCATATTCTCTCACATGGTGTTTTTATATTAGAATAAAAGAAACAAGCCTTCACTGTGAGCCCTCTCCACTGATGCTTTAGTAATTGCCCAACAACGTTAAACAGCTTTAAGAGTATTTTCTTAAGTAAACACCAAGCTATCTTGCTGTGGTACAAGTGGGATGAATTTAATTTAATTGCCTTGCTCAATGTGACAGTGTTCAAATGGTTTGTGTTTTAAGAGTTTGTTAATATAACTGTAGGCTAACATTGATACTAGCCGATGATTTGAGAGTTTCTTCTTTATATCCTTGTGCTATCTTGGTTGTAGTTTGGAGCAGTGTATTTGCTTTTTCTTCACATTTTTTTCTTCTTCAGGTGACCTTTGGGACCCTGACTCCTGCAGATGTGTAAGCCTGGGCTCAGAACCTGTGCGGACATTGTTGGTGTTAGATGACTCAGTGTGGGCAAGCTGTGGGAACACTGTCACAGTCATGGACATCTCCAGCCTCACCACTCAGGTAAATAACTAAATAATTTTTTTGGCACATAATATTGTAGCTTTACTTGTTACTAAAAAAATAATCAGGCAATGAACTTTCATCACAGAGAAACATGTATTTCTAAACATCACTTCAACATTAACATAATTTATGTTAATATAGGCTCATTGTATTATTATAATGGTATGATCATCCTTTTTAGCATCCTTGTCCTGAAGGCTGATAGGGAAAAAATATTTTTGTACTGGACATCTTATCTAAATATATGCTTTATGTATATACATTTTTTTGCTGATCCTGTCGTCATAAGCATTTTGGTGCTTCCCTTAACAAACTTTTTTCTTTTCATATTCTATGTTTATTTAGTTTTTGCATATTTTATTCATATATATTAGATTATGGGATATGTATTTTCTGTACATTTTCTGTTGGTGTATATAGGGAGAGAATTAGTTGCAGATGTGAAGTGGGCGAAGTAGGCCAGCTAACTCCAAGGCTGATGAGGGAGGTGAGAACAGGTGTGTAGCTGGGTATTGCAGATGATAAGGAAAGAGGGACTGCAGCGCTGGGGAGCCAGAGAAAGGGCCAGAGAGCAATGCAGGGGACCATGTATGAAACAACAGTGTGGTTGAAGAGAGGGACTGAGGAGTAAAGTGTGACAATATCAGACAAAAGAAAAAAAATATTTCTTTAAATGTGAATAAGCAATGGCATTACTCTGAGCTTCCCTGAGATGTGTGAGCTCGTTACCCTATCTCTAAGGGTGAGCCCAGCCACCCTACGGAGGCAACTCATTTTGGCCGCTTGTGTCTGCGATCACATTCTTTTGGTCACCACCCAAAGCTCATAACCATAGGTGAGGTATGGAATGTAGATCCACTAGTAAACCAAAAGCTTTGCCTTCTGGCTCAGTTCACGCTTCACTACAACGGTCTAATGTAGTACCCGCATTACTGCTGATGCCACACCAGTCCACCTGTCTATCTCACTGTCCATTTTAACCTCACATGCAAACGAGACCCCGAGATACTTGAATTCACTCCCAATCTGTAGGGAGCAACTCACCATTTTCTGTCAGAGAACTGTGGTTTCAGCCTTTCAAAGTGCAGACTCTCATCTTGACCGCTTCACATTAGACTGCAAAACACCCGGTGAATGAACGTCACAGTCTGATGAAGCCAACAGAACCACATCATCTGCAAAAAGCAGGGAAGCAATTCTTAGGTCCCCCAACTGGACACTCTCCTCACCCCTGCTGCACTTTGAGGTCACATTCATGAAAGTTACAAACAGTGATAACCCTGATGGAGCCGAACACCCACTGAAAAAGTGCTTGACTTCCTGCTAAGAATATTGACACAGCTCTCACTTTGGTTATATATGGACTGAATAGTTCATAGTAATGGCCCAGGTACCCCATACTCCTGCTGTGCTCCCCACAGGACTGCCAGGGGGGAACTGCCACCCCAGTCTGCTATTCTGCAGGCACTGTCCCTGATCTCCACACATAATTTAAGAGGTGTACCAGCCAAGACAGCCCAACAATGTCCAGAGCATTCAGCTACCTTCACCCTTATTACACATTTGGGTTTACCAGGTTTGTCTGGCAGTATCCCTTGCCAACTGATCCAGCTCTGCAGCTCTTTTCGCACAAGTGTCCAAGACACACGGCTGCAGATCTGATAATATGACTATAATATGAGTCTGTCATCAATATTTGACCTTAGGTCTAAGTACAGTTTTGAATCACCCCATGCTCCCTATAACCACTCTGCAATGCCAGGGGTCAGCACAACTAGGTCTTGCCTTTGCCTGCCTGTGAATGATGAGGGAGTGGTGGGCCTACAGCAGTTCCATGTAGATCTTTCAGGCAGTGCCCAACCGGGCCCCCTGAGTCACGCCCCAGCCACCAGAGTCTCACCGCCAAACTTGCCTCCCGCTTCTGTTTTCGAATTTTGCAACAAACTATCAAATTATAGTACAGTATTTAGTAACTCAAACACTCTAGTTTGAAAGGATTGTCTTAAAGAAAAAAAGGAAATTAATGTTTCTTCATTCCCTAGTTGAAAAGTAAACTCCTTCCATCTCCCCAACTGATAAATATTCGCAGTCTTTACTAAAGCATGGTTTGAAGACCTGAATGGATGGGTTCATAAGTGAAACTGCTAGACAAGGTGTTTTTATTTATTTATTTGTTTTGTTGTTTTTTGCAGCATTTGAGGAAAATTTCCTCTCCTTTCATTTTCTGAAAAGATTTATGCACACAGCCAGCATTCTAATCTGTGATGTCATCAAGATTTATTGCCTGGAGCTGCTGCATGGACAACGAATCAAACCGTTTCTAGATTCTAGTTTGTTGGAGCTCTCACACACACACTTAAGCTTTATTTTGCTGTAGCACTCTTGAGTTATGGCATAAGAATGCACAACATTATCTCCAGAAAATCATCCTTGGTGTTGTCTCTGTCATGCTTTCCATTTTTCTGTAGTCATTATCCAAGGTGTTAATCTGTATGGTGTGTCATTAAAGGTGTATAGGGTGGCGACTTCTCCGGCAGTGGTAGACAATAATGAATGACAGAAAACAAACTCTTTTGAGTATGTTAATATGGTATTCAGATACCGAACTGCAAACCATTAGCAACTGTGTAAATGGGTTAAAGGTTTTTTGTTGAAAAGGAGCCTGTGTGCTAAACAAACTCATTTCAAAATCATTTAAATTTGTTGTGCTATATTAGAAAAAAACAAGGAATGTGGCACATGTGCAACATTTATTTAACCACTTCTTTCATTTGCGTTAAATATGTACTGTACATATATTTACATTTTATTCTCTTAAAATTTGCAGCACATTCGAAGAAGCAGCTGACAAATCCGGACAGAGTCAGCAGCTTGAGTCTGCCTCAAGATCCTCATAATCAGAATTGAGCTGAGCTAGGGATGTCTCCTTTTATTCCTTCACCTATTTTCCTTAGCCCTCCAGAGACATGAGCTTAATCAGCTGAATGACCACGCTGTGGAGGCACAGTTCTGGTTCACTGTATCTCCCACAGAGCTTAACAGGTCAGCTCTGGTTACTTCTTCGCTAACCTTGTCTTTCTGACTAATTTGGACTCAAGAGGGCTGACTTTGCAGGGGCTGTGGTGTGCGTATGCAGGATCTAGAGAAGCAGTACATGGTGGCTTTAGTAGGAGATTTGACTTGCTAGAGGACCACAGACTCATTCACTTGATTTTTTTTCCTGTTTCCCCTACGGATGTTTAACACTTTGTCGGATTTACTGCAATTATCCATGACTTTTCTGGACACTGTAGCTTGTCTCATTTGACAGCACTGATCCTTGCACCCTACTGCTCACTTTTTAAATCTTCACGACCAATGCCTTGGTGACAGTTTTTAAAAAAATATAACCTTTTCAGTCTGTTTTGGTTAAACACGGCTGAATACTTACAAAGGGGTCAGAAATCGCATGCAACAAAAACCCAGAGGATCATCACCACTTAAAAATGTTTCAGCTTTGTACTATTTGATTATGTACACACCACCCCAGTGGGAATACATAAAAATTATAGTGCAGACAAAACCTCAGCAATAGAATGGTTGTGAGAAAACAGAGAGACAAATCTGGCTAAAAGAATGTGAGGATTTAGCAGTGTTGGGCAGTAGCGTCGCTACAAGTAGCACCGTTACTAGTTTAACTACATTTCTCAGTAGCTTGGTGGTAGTGTCGCTATTTTCTGAATCAAATAGCTTTTCAGTAACAAAGCTCTTTTATTGACCGAGTAGCGCGCGGTAGCTTCCACACACGCTACATTTTCCCAAGCATTTCTGATGGATCAGTAAGTGACACCACCGCCACACACGGACCTGTATGTGCAGCCGGCAGAAGCGCTTCCCTGTGATGGTGACATCACGTACCGATCCTTGGGTTGATGTTTGCGACTTTGCTGCAGGGGAATAAAGACACGTGCGACGGAGTGTCTCTCTCTCTCTCTCTCTCTCGCTCTTTCTCTGCCATGAATGTTTAGGTTGTTTAGGTTGCAATGTTTCCAGAGCACAAAGTCACATATAAACTATAAAAATATAGAATTTATTAATAATTGATTAATTAAATTAATCAATATTATGATAATTAAGTTGCTTTATACAAACAACAATAGTTCTCCGTTTGTTGCATGCGGAAGTACATTTAGCAGCAATGATATGGCAGTAAGTAGGAGAGTTTCTGTGTCTGATTTAGCTCTCTCGCACACACATTGGAGCAGGTTTTTTAGTCTTTCTTCTATTGCTACTGTGGAATGAAGTTGGTTCAATATAAACTAGGCCTATGTTGTGTGTGTGAGTGTGTGTATAAAAATATTTATATATAAATTACCTAACTATAAACTATTAAAATATTAAAAGTAGCTTAGATGTAACTAAGCTACTTTTGCCACGTTTCTGTAGCTTAGCTTGCTACATTTCACTGGGGGGTAGCTTCTGTGTAGTGAAGCTTCATTTAATGTAGAGTAGCTAGTAGCTTAGCTCACTACATTTTCCAAGTAGCTTGCCCAACACTGGGATTTAGAAGCTTTTTTGTCAGCTTTTAACAAGCTCACAAAACCAAAAAAATACACCTTTTACAGTTTTGACTGTTAGATATTACCACAGAGGTTTAAACAAAGGAAATTACATGAAACAAGCCTGAGTGTTTACTATCACATTAGCAGTTTTTTTAGACTTTTCGTAGGCTCAGTGGTGTTATGAGGATGTCAGCATACTGACATTAGCATTTTGCACAATGACAATGCTAACATGCTGATGTTTAGCTGGTATAATGTTTATCATCACCATGGTTATCATCTCAGTCAGCCCTTTAGAATGCTAACATTCACTCATTAGCACTAAACACAGTAAAGTACAGCAGAACCTGACGGGAATGTCATTAGTTTTGCGGGTATTTCATCATAAACCAGTATTGCACAACATTTTTTTGTCTTTTCATAGTACCATCATCAGGTAAGAAATCCTGTCACTGTTGAGACCAACTCTTTACCAATGATTTGGCCTACAGCTGTATTAAGAGAGCCTGATATGGTGTGGAAAGTCAGCCCCATTTGGCCATCCGAAGTACAGCAACAAAAAACATCTCTCGCAATCCAAAAAGCGTGATCACCAGCTCTTACTTTTTTTTCACTTGTTTGTTTTCACTTAACAATTACTACAGACATGTTTGGAGCCTGTTTACAGTAACCTGTGGACAAAAGTGTCCTTGTTCAAGTGAGAAAATCTCTGAATATCAGTTTAAACTGATTTGTTCCTATCAAAAAATATATCTGTAAAATTGCAAAATGTCATACCCTATTTACATTCTCATCAGGCCAACTAAAGAGATTTAGTAGCAGCAGGAATCATGGCACACAATGGGAATTTGAAACAACATAATTGTGGAGAAAATGAGGAAAACGTAACCAATCAATGATATTTAATTTTGTAGATGGTCACACAGTAGGGGCTGAGAATCTGATGATAATGCACTGCATTGTTTGTTTTATTTTGATACGAATGTAATTTTGTTCAGACCTACCAACATTTGTTATGATTGATTTCAGAAAATTTTCAGCTTTGTTTGTGAGTTTCCAAGGGCCATATCTGCATTATTTCAGAGCTTCACAAAATTCAGCACTTTATACAGGTCTGAGTCGCTCCCATGTATCAAACCTTAACAAAGCAAGACATGCATGGGCATACAGGCTTTGATCAGTACAGACTAGTAGGCCTTGTTCCTATTACTATTTCTATTTCTACCTGTTTTCTCCTATCACTCACATGTCCACTTGACTCCCTCACCATAGCTCAGAGTGGAGATGTGGACTTATTGCTCAGCAAAGGACACCTTGTCACCCAGCGTAATAAAGGACTAATGAGCTGTTCAGACCAGCTGTAGTGTTTGTGGCTTTAACTCTGCTGTTATTTCCCACTGCTAGTGGAGGACTATAGGAGGGATGTTGCTGTTAGTGTGACACTGCCATGTTGAGTGGAAAGGGCACATTACTACTGTCAAGCTTCACTGACCACCTCATCTCTGTAAGCAACACTGGATTCAGCAGACTAATACCAGGTTGTTGGTTGGAGGCAATGGTTGTGGCTTGTGCTTATCCTGTATTTGACACAGTGTGATTGGCGTTCAACATGTTTGGTCGATATCCGTGATAAAATATTTGGAGAATTCTAATTTGCAATATTTGATTATTGTGAATGTGATATCTATTTAAAAACACTGTTTTGTTCTTTGTTTACAAATGTTAAATCAATGATTTAAACACATTTTCAGGCACTTTTTGAGATCCCTCTGGAAAGCTATTGTGTACATTTACATAGTTTCCCAGAATGCCTTCCAGGTGGTTTTGAGCATATGGGTTAGCAAGATGGCATCCAACAATTACAGCATGTCAGCCATTGATTAGCTGGAAGTCCCTTTTAGAGCCACCATGCTTGATAATGATTAATGCAGTGATTATGCAGCATATACAGTACAGAAGGGCTGTGTTTTTCTTTTCAGACTTGTCAACCCATTTCAATTGCAACGGGTTATTGAAGGTGAAATTTGCCTTTTTATTATGAATATCAATTTTTTTGATGGCTACACTTGAAAAACGAAGAGATGTATTGCATAGTCTTTCCCAGGCGGAGCAGACACCCACTTCTGAGGAGTCAATTAAAAGAGAAAATACATCAAAGTCTTCCTTCCTTTTCCCTAATTTCAAACAAAGGAGGACCCACTGGCAAGGGCACATAAACAGGTGGTAATCCCTGTCCGCCGGTGCACTAGGGTTGGGGTGGGGGTGCAATCTTCTCTTACTCGCTCTCACTGACTAATTGCCCAGCCTCATGCAACTCATGCATTGACAGTGATATGAGTTCCAAGATGATGCCCAAACCAACCCTTGTCACGCCTTGGACCGCAGGGGCTGCATGTGTTGCCATGATAAGGCTCATTGCATTTATTTCTAGCTACTCATTAAGACTGTGTGCCTGAAACTCTCTTTTTCCATTGTGTTCTTAAAAAGATAGAAGCTAGAGGAATGATGCAAAAATATGCCCCATGTGTCAGGGACTCACTAAATTACAGAATTAGGAGGCACAGCTAGACTTAATTTACAGAAATGCAAGTGTAGAGCAACAAATGAATATAAGATTCAGGGCGCTTTGACTGACCTCATAATTCCAGCTATCTTGTAATGTTTTAAAAGAAATAAACTCTCCAGTAAATCAGCTTTGAAATGACTGTCACAATAATTGGTACAAGATATGTTAGCAAAGTCGATACAGTCGGCACAGTCATTTGTTGCCATGATTTTTATGTTTTTGATACATTTATTACAAGTCAGTCAGAGAAATAACTTTCTTCTCCTCTTCCACTGTTCTTTCTTTTTAATTTCTACTCTTCTATCATTCCTTTTGTTTGTGGCATCTGTATTTTGGAAAAATAACCACGTGTTTTAATGAGTGAAGAAGGTTAAAATATTTTTGATGTTGCTAATCTCCTAACAGAATGGTAAATCCTTTTTGGGAAAGAAATTGCAAACTCCAGAAATATCTGTTTTTAATTCCAAATCTGTCAATTTTTCATGGAATATGGTGATAATGCATGGTGATAGCATTTTTTCCCATGTTGCCCTTATTTACAACATTATCATGTTTTATTTACAGAAGTTTGAAGTCCATCCAGACCCAATGGTCAGCGTCGCACACATGGCATGTGCCGGTGGAGGGGTGTGGATGGCATTCTCCGAGGGTTCCTCCATTCGTCTCTTTCATACTGAAACACTGGAGCTTCTGCAGGAAATCAACATCTCAACACGCTCAACACTGCTGAACACAGGTAACTATCCACACATCACACTTGGTTTTGACCTCCATATATAGATTTCAGCCTCTATCCTGCAGTGCATCTGAAACACATATTTTGTGTATAAAACATAAAATTGTGTTTCTTTGTGACAATTTATTATTTCAAAAGTGTACCACAGCATTCCATTTTATATGTACTGGTCACATTTTTTCTCTATTATATAAGGGCAATGAGAGGGCACTAATTTAACACCGATGGTGCTCTCCTCCCCAGAATGATATTCTTGTCTTGTCCAAGTTGCTCCTTGGGTCTTGCACTCCGGGGACTGACCTGAATAAGTTATCTATCTCAGGCCTTCGCAAAGCCATAATAGAGCCATGTGGTGACAGATAGGGATTAATATAAAAAAAAACAGAATAACGTCATTGAGGAGCAGTAAAATGGCTGCCTTAAAGATTTTCATAGTAAGAGTTCCCATGGAAACACTTGTTTTTTTTTAAACGACCATGCATCCGTGGTATCATGTCTTTTTTACCTCTTTTTCTCTACACGTACCTCCCCGCTTCCCTCCCTTTTGAATAAATATTTTTCTTTCTTTTTGTCCCAGTTTCTCCCTCTCACTCCTCGTTTCATCTCATCCGCTCTGCTTTAAAATCCCCACCCCACCCCTTCCCCCAAGTTTCACTCCGCACTGCAGTCCGTTTAGGACACCACAGATAGCCCATTACTTCCTGTGTGCCTTCTTTTATGATGGATGAAATATTTACCAACCACTATGTTTTCCACTTTTTTGAGGGAAGAATTTTGGTAAAGAAATTAGATAGCAATGAAGTGTACCTAAAACTCATTAATGGTTATAACTACAGTACACGTGACTCAGTGTTATATTGCCTCAAACATGTTCAAGCTGCACATCACATGGGCCATCAACTCAATCAGTACATGTGAAGATAATTTTGAGCTTCGTGGAATGGTATAAATGCATCTGTATGTAGAAAATGTTGTCCTTTTTGTTGAGTCATGCCAGACTGTGATTGATGTATTTAGAGCAATACTCAACGCTTTGGTAGCACTTCATCTTATCAGAGAAAATAAAAGGTTTTCTCTTGTACTTGGAGAAAGAACAAGCAAAGAATAAAAACAAAAAATAAAAACAGGAATGTGTCCAGACACCAAACTTTTCTCTTTTAGATCAAAGTTCCTTTTTTGGTTCAAGGGAAGACTTTAAGGAGAACAGACTCCTATGGCCATGGTATCTGGAGAAAACTGGTGACCTAGAGGTCATTTTCACCCAGTTCCAGTGCTTCCCCTTGAAATATGCAGTAGATTGGAGGAAGGGTGGCAGCCTCAAGGCTCGGCCCTGGGGGATGTTACAGGGTGAAAAGAAAAAGAGTTGCTCGGTTCATGTCTTCAGGGTCCACAAAAGGAAGAAGATCTTTGACTTGAGTTGTGATTTGTTGAGCTCACAAGAGAGAAGAGGATCCCTTGACACTCCACAACCCCAGATACTGCACATGAAATACTGATATTTTCTCTCTATCAATGAGTCTCTGCTCTCCTATGTTTCTCCTTGACTTATGCTAGGACATGCAGTAATGATATACCCCCTAATCCTTTCCCCTTAATGTGATTTATACTCAACAGGGAATTCCAGTTGCAGTAAACAACAGAGAAGTTTCTGAGGCAGAGGAAACTGCTGATCTCTTCTCTACTAATGCCTTTAATAGTTCTATCCTTAGGGTGAAAAAATAATATTCCAAAATAAAGTCCTCAGTGACATATCACAGGGAAACGTTTATCTTTGGAGACATCTTCTTTTTAAGGCAAATACCGGCTCCCACTACACACTGCAGACTGCAGTGTGTGAAATGCTGCAAAAATTGGAGGTGCGAGATTGCTTGAGGTTAAGCTATACCTCCTTAATCTCAAGTGCCTTTGTCATTATCCTTCTTTATCACTGTTCTTAAAGACAATGCCTGGCGCCCACATCTTCCGAATAACTTCAGATTTCATGGTAACCCAAGAGTAGGTGTTCATGACTATCACTCTCTCACTTAAGATCTCTAACCAAAGTACAAATAGACTCTGAGGCAATGTGAGCAGGTAGCAGTTTTGAGATAAAGGCTGTTTTTTAGCCTGTGCCTAACTCACTAATCTGACCCTCCAAGGTCTCCACCTAAAGGCCTCTGCACTCTGCTGAATGTGCTCTGGTGCCTTGCCTACACTTCCACTTCTATGGACAGTGTCAGATTCCTACTTGGGATGATTTATCTCTGCACAGTGAAATTAATGAATTAATGACACTGTTGAGCCACTCATGCAAATTATCATAATCTGAGCATGACACAGAACAAACATGTAAATACAGCTACACATGTAAATGAGAATTCTCTTAGTTGTGATCACACAAGTGTTGGTGTAATTCAATTATAGTTGCCATGGATATTATGGTAAATGGTTCTTATAGATAACTAGGCCACAATGAGAGCCAAGAGCTGAGGGACCACAGATGGAATGCAAAAATAATTCACAACAAACAACGTTTTTCACTCCTTTGTTAAGTAGAGACAAAGGATGTGCATGCATAATAAGAGTGTGCAATTATCCTTTCTCTGTCACTAATGCCTTGCTACAAAAACAATGGAATGGATTGTTTGTTCTGGAATGAAAAACTTCACTACAGAAAACGTATGTTGACTCTTGCATCATGGTCTATCATATTTAGATTTAAAAAGTTACCTTTAGATAAAATAAATCATCCTGAATTGTCATATCACCAGAGAACCACAATAAGCACTAATACCAGCTTGATCCAACATGGCGCTGCGTATAGCTGCCTCTATGTTTTGTTTTGTTTTTGTTTGTTAACTCAGTTTTCGTCTGTGATTCCCTGAGCTCTTTCACCAGAGAAGAGCTCATGAACATCAGGGGAACAACTCCAGCGTATTTATTTCCCACTTTTCTCACGTCACCAGTTGAATTATTGGACATTTTGATGAAGGGCACGCCCGCTGCTGTTCAGGCTGTGAAGTGCCCAAAGAGAAGGAAACGAGCCAGGTCACTTGTGCCTCTCCAGCAGCGGGGACTCTCAAACTGGACGAATTTCAGCTACTGGTGGAGAAAAACAACAAATGCTATTCATCTTCTTTTATGTGCATCATGGAGACATAGCTGTGTGGATCAATACTGGACTCTGCGCTGCAACTGGCTGGATTCCACTTGTACAGAGTGGACCGCCACACAGAACTCTCCGGCAAAACATAAGGTTATCTGTTTTTATATTGACAATGGCTGGTGAACCAACATGACAGTGATTCAGCAGCACTGTTCTCCTGATCTGGAATTTTTTATCATTAACTGTAAACTGTTTTACTCTCCCCATGAGTTTTCTTCATTCACTCTGGCCAACGTGCACCACTCATAGCGTATGCTGGCCAACCGCATACTCTGTGTGGAGCAGACAAACCCAGACATCCTTGTTATTGTTCTTGGTGACTTTAACAAAGGAAACCTCATCCAAGAGCTCCCCAAATACAGAAAGTTTATTAAGTGTCCAACCAGAGAAGAGAACTTTTTGGATCACTGCTACACTACAGTAAGCAGTGCCTATCACGCCATCCCCCGTGCTCCACCTGCACACTCTGACCACATTATGGTGCACCTGATTCCTGCATACAGGCAGAAATTAAAACTGTGAAGCGTGTAGAGGATCTTCAGGTGTGTTGGGACTGCACTGACTGGAATGTTTTCAGGACTGCCACCAACAGTCTGGATGAGTTTCCTGATGCAGTGATGTCCTACATCAGTTTCTGTAAGAACAGCTGTAAACCAACATGCACCAGGGTGAGTTATAACAATGACAAACCCTGGTTCACAGCTGAGTTCAGACAGCTAAACAACTGTACTCAGAGAGACTAAAAGACCAGTTCTCTGCAAACCACATAACACTTCTCCCTGGAGGGGGTTCAGACAGATCACAAACTACAAACCCAGATCCCAACATTTAATCAACAACTCTCGCTTGGCAAATGAACTGAACCAGTTCTACTTTAGGCAGAAACCCTGCAAAGCAGCTGGGATGGAATCTGTCTACCCATCTACCCTTAAGCTAATCAGCTGTCTCTGGTGTTCAGAGACATTTTTAACACCTCACTGGAGACATGACATGGGCTAGCCTGCTTCAAAGCCTCCACCATCATCCCTGTCCTCAAAAAAACAAGGACCACAGGACTAAATCACTACAGACCCATCGCCCTGACCTCTGTGGTAATGAAGTCTTCTGAGCGCCTTGTGTTGTCCCACCTTAAATCCACTACACATCCACTCCTGAACCCCCTGCAGTTTGCCTACAGAGCCAACAGGTCTGTAGATGATGGAGTAAACTTGGGCCTTCAATTCATCCTCCAGCACCTGGAGCTGAGAGACTTTCAGCTCTGGTTTCAATACCATCATCCCGGCCCTGCTGCAGGACAAGCTCTGTAGCTGAACGTGCCTGACTCCACTTGTAGGTTGATCACAGACTTTCTGACGGACAGGAAGCAGCATGTGAAGATAGGAAAACATGTCTCTGATTCCAGAACTATCAGCAGCGGTTCACCTCAAGGTTTCTTTCCCCTCTGCTCTTCTCCCTGTACACCAACAGCTGCACTTCCAGTAACCAGTCCAGCTCCTGATGTTTGTGGATGACACCACCCTCTTTTGGGCTGATCTCCGGTGGGGATGAGTCCGCTTACAGGTGGGAGATTGACCATCTGCAGCCAGAACAATCTGGAGGTCAACGCTCTGAAGACAGTGGAGATGGTCGTGGACTTAAGAAAGAACCCAGCCCCATCCTCTCCCATCATCCTGTGTGACTCCTCAGTTGCCATTGTAGACTCCTTCCGCTTCCTGGGCACCATCATCTCCCAGAACCTCAAGTGGGAGCTGATCATCACCTCGCCACCTCATTCGCTCTGCAGAGAAGGTGATTGGTGGCAATCTTCCATCTCTTCAGGAACTGTACACCTCCAGTACTCTGAAGCGAACAGGAAAGATTGCAGCTGAACCCTCCCTTCCCAGACACAAACTGTTGCAGGCTCTACCCTCTGGCAAAAGGCTGCAGCCCATCAGGACCAAAACCTCTGACCACAAAAACAGCTTCTTCCTGCCTACTGCAAGGTTTGTTAACAAAGCCCGGGTCCCCCACTGACACTCCCCACTTTCAAATAATGCAAATGTCTCTGCACGTCTAAATTTTTACTTCATGTCATATCATGCACAAACCTGGCACATTGCACATATTTGTTGTTAATTACTAACCATAGTTGTTCTATATTTTTATATATTTATATATACAAAATTCTCTGCCATTGCAATACGACTGCACAACACAAACTGGAGTTAATGCACGTGTAAAAATCTGCCACATTGTTCTTTCTCTGCAAATAGTTATATTTTTCTTTTAAATCTTATTTTTCTCTATTCTTTTGTTATTCTTATGTAACTTGCATTTGGTTATTCCATATTTATATTTCTACATATATTTATGTAAACTGTATACAGTTTTATGTAAACTGTTTGTCTATGTGTAACTCCTTATCACCAAAGCAAATTGTTTATGTGTAAAACACTACTTGTCAATAAAGCTCCTTCTGATTCTGATTGCTGCATCTCATCAGATCTGATTAGCTATGGACAGGAAAAAACAATCCAACCTACAAAAAAATAAATCCAACATTGTCTGTTTGCATGTGGTTCATGCCGCTTATAGTAATTGTGAATACAAAATATGTTAATATGTAAATATGTGACTTCAAATCCACATGTCTACATTATTATTTATTATTAATAAGTCAGTCCTAAAGTTCATGCTTTTGACACGCATATAGTGCTTTGTTTCATAGATGAGAAGAGGACAGAACATGAGTCATAGACTGACAATGTGATTGGCAACTCAAATTAAATAATTTCCTTGAAATCAAAACTTTAAATCTTATTCACAGTGCAAATCTTTCTGCTATTTTAAATATGTAAACTAAAGCCAGTGGTTGAAGTTTTTTCTGGGTCCATTCAAGTATTTTATATCAGAAATCTCTCCAATAATTACTATAATAATTGTTTGCATTAAAACAAAGTCTGATTAACATTGATATTTTTTCTTCAAAAATCATTTCTCTCTTTTATGTCTTACAAGATAAAAACTTACACTTCAAAGTGAAAATGTGTTTTTAATGTTCTTGTTTTGTACTTAACGTCCTGTGTAAACCACTGAATGACACCCTTAATAGTTATCAGTTAATTGTTCTGGATGATTAGATCTGTTTTCTGGTTTAGGTATGGTGTATTTCATGTTTGCGTAGGACACTAAACTAGAACACTTGAAAGAATCATGAGGTTGTGTGTTGCTCTGCCATACAGTAATATTAACAAAACAAAGCAATAACAAAAAACTTCAGGAAGATGTCAATCACGCACTGACTGAACACTGATTGGATCAACCAAAATTACTGAAAACACCTGTGTAGGCATACCATAGGCATGTACAATAGGGCCTTACCTATTTGGACGCATTATGGTGTCTGTATTTAGAGTACCTTTAGGAGGTTTGACATTTTACCAATGGAATAAACTTCCCTGCATATCAGTTTTGCTATGTGCAGTAGAAGGTAAACACTTTGAAGCTCAATATTTCCAAACTGCTTAGATCTCAAACAGAAACTTGTAATATTAAGTTCACAGAGTCTTGTTTCCTACTTTGAGAGTTTTTCTTTCAACTGGGTCAGTAGCAAGTAGACAAATCCAATTTTTCATAATCTTATGTAACCCAGAGCCCTAGGTGACTGTGCTGTGCATGTGTTCGGCTTGTCAAATACAGATTGATCACAGAGCTTAAACCTTACCCAAAGCAAACACTGATAACCAGCAATAAAATTATTTTTTTACTTTTTTCATCATGCTAGGACTGAACAGTTAATTTAATACAGTGTTTTAAAAGAACCTATGGTAATAATAACATCAATGGGAGTTCATAATTCACTCAAAAGATAGACTCTCCAGTCTGTAAAAATTCATTTATCATTTTGTCAACAGGGATTTATCTTTAATTCTTTCAAAATATGCTATAGTTTTGAGCTGTCATTCTATAACAATCTGTGGCAAAGAAAACTCAGTTACATTTTCTGTCATTGTTTTCTATATTGCAGGTCAAATGAGCATGCGAGTCACAAGTCTCCTAATTTGCCAGGGGCTGTTATGGGTGGGCACTGCCCAAGGCTTAATTATCACTCTTCCAGTTCCCAAACTCGAGGGCATCCCCAAAATAACAGGTATGGATCAGAGGGGGGCGGCTGACTGTGATTGAATAGCCTCTTGAGAGGTCAAAAGAAAAGTGAAGACTTTTTTTTCTTGATAAAAAATTACTGTGCCCTGCCCATTATTGAGGTCACACTTCACATTTTTCTCGTGGCTCTTGGAATCAGTGCAGATATTATCAGGCAGGCAACACACAAATCATACTGTATATTTTATATTCCTGCAGAGTAATTTAAAAACTGCCTGGCAGCATTTTGTTGATTGTGCTATGTGAATGAAGTCCTTAGTTTTCCACTTGTACAAACCTTACTTAAATGACCATCTTTTTGCAAGCTAGCTTATTAAACACCATGTAAATACACCACAAACTATAGCTACCATTATTACTGATACAGCAGTGTTATTATAATAAATGAATACAGTTAATTGTTTTATGACATACCGTATGCCATACAGGGCTGGGTTCAAGTCATTTTTAGTTTGCACAATTCAAGCTGCCACTTGCATAATAATGTCCTCACATAATAAGTGATAAAACTGACAATAACTGGACCTCAGCCCTGTATAGGAGCAGTATTTATTGTCTCTCTAACATTTAAATATTATGTCTGCCTGCCCTGTACAGGAAAGGGAATGATCTCTCTAAATGCCCATTGTGGGCCTGTGGACTTCCTGGTAGCCACCACCAGCACTCTGTCTCCTGAACTGCTAAAGAGGGATTCTGTTGGGGATGGCCCAGACTCTGCCTGTGGAGGCGAGGACCGCAGCGACACCTCCTCTCAGGAATCCCTGCAACAGCCCGGATCCTACCAGGGGGAGGGAAGAGGCAAAGGACGTGGCGTTCTGCTGCAGTACAAGCTGCGCTCTACATCAGGACTACCTGGGCAGCCATTAACGGCGCTGGGTGACGAGGCATCGGACTCCTCCCTGGAGTCTTTGGAGCATAGCGTGGAAGATGGATCTATCTATGAGCTCAGTGATGACCCAGAAATGTGGGTTCGGGGACGTCCTTGTGAGAGAGACGGGGGACGCAGGGACAGGGTGATCTCTGCAGCAGTTATCTCTGGAGGCAAGGGCTTCCGAAGACTGAAGGAAGGAGCAGCAGGTCCTAGGACAAGTGGGGAGGGTTTAGAGAATATTATTATGGTATGGCAGCTCCCACTGACAGTGTGATATGGAAAATATGTGGCAAGGTTATGTGTATTTATAGATGTCTACTCAGTTTAGCCTTGAATCACCTTTTCCATAAATTTTGGGATTTTAATATATGATGAGAAGGTGTTGCCACTGTTACAGAGCCTGACAACTTGTGATTTAGCCTGTGGAATAAAGAACCGAAGACATGCTATTTACTAGAGGTACTGTCAGCCAATAGCACGATTTGATTGTTCAGGGTTGTTCACCATCATCTTCCCTGTAGTGGCAGAGGTCACCACGATTAGTTCCATGTGATTTGATCTTGTTCCTCTTTCTGCCTTAGTTGAGACTGATATGCCTCAATTTAACCTCATCATTGCTGCATATGCTCTGCCACATTTATTTTATGCGAAGGACTTCTGTTTGAGCAGCCATGGACAGCAAGCCTTTGAGAGGCAGCCTTTGTTGAATGTTACACATCTTTTATCTGATCATATGGGAGCGATCCCATCTGTTTAGAGCAGAAAGCTGGGGACTTCCACCGCATCACAAAGCACATTAGAATCACTTTATTAGCTTTGCCAGCCTTTCTTTCATCCCATACAATGTGAATGTACGATACCTTCTATTGTGTCTCAAAATTGAATCTGTGCTCTCTTCAAAAAGAATGACTTTTTTTCCTGTTTTGTTGCAAAAAAATTATTTTAAAATATTATCTTGCCCAAGCATTGTAAATGTCAGATATCTGATTCATTATTCACTGTAATCTATCAGCTAGATAAAACAAATTTGTCCACATGGTTGTTAATACAGTAATACACATCTCACATCAACTGGAAATCCCAGTTACACATCAAAAGCAAAACTCTTTAAACTAATTATTAAATAAAAGTCCTGCAGCCATTAAATAAAAGTCCTGCAGCTATGCAAACTGCTATTGGCTGTGTATAAACAGAGGGAAGATACCTATGAGAGGAACTAATTAGCATGTTTACATGCACATTCATTTTCAATAATATACACATTTCTGATTAAAGATGGTGTTTTACAATATAGCATAAGTCTGTATTACAGTTAACAGACACTGATGTATATTATCTGTGTCAGTAGCCAGGACACTAAGTCTTGTAAACCTTATCCTATCAGCACTTATTTTCCTTCTGTTTTCATGGTAATATTTGGAAAATATTTGGAATTTAATGCACATTAATATTTTATGATCAGGATATGAGGATGCACATAAACAACCTTTCATCCCTGGCGGGTGGAAACATCTTCACATCTCCATTTTTGATAGTTATCATGTCTTCAGATCAATTAAATGTTCTGTCTTTAACCTGATAGGCTTATAAAACCCTTTTAACCACATTGAATGATATAAAAGTGCATTGTCATTTGGCTATGTACAAGCTGTTCTCTTGTTTTAACTTGTAAATACACCATTTTTAGTATGTTGGATTGGAACTGGTATGAGAAGCACTCGGTGATGCTGTGTGTAATATTGTGAAGTTTTTGCTTTGTAACATTTTCATTTAAAGTCACCTAGTAGCATTGGAAAGTTTGTAAACATGGACTGTTGGTATTGGCATTGCAGACAAAACCAAGAACCTACTGTGCAGGCTTTACTGTGCACATTTTTTCTGTGTGTGGACATAGTGGGTGGAGGCCATGCAAGTATCCAGCTGTGAACATAGCTTTGTTGAGTTTCAATAAACCCGAGCGATGGTGAAGGTTATGGTATATCACTGTCCTCCACCTCTATCTCTACATAGCCCTTCCACCACACATGGATTCTCATCTTATCCTGTCATCACAGAAGAGGCATAAAGTGCATCTATTGTATTTTCCCTTTTTTCCCCTCGACTGAAATTCAGACGTGTTTAAACATCCTGCTGTCTGAATCATTCAATAAATATGAAAATGTAAACTGGCCTTTGGATGCTGTCATCTAAATGAAAATTGCAATGTCTTGTCAGAAATGTATACTCTTTTCCATTTGAGATGCTGCTGGAGCCACAAAATCCTAATAGTCACTATTGAGGATGTTCTTCCAACCTTTACCAGAGTATGAGTGTGTATTCCGCTTGAGTAGCCTGATTAAATATATGGCATTGTTGAACTGTTTCACAGACTCATCCGCTAACAACTGAGATTCAATCTCAAATGTATGGTGACCTTTGATGACTTATACATTTATTTTGCTTACACTACATGTGTACAGGTATTATCCATGCACTGAATATTAATACTCACTGTACTACAAACTAGAACTGTTACTGTTCTTATTAAACCTATATTTCCTCTGGAAACAATGTTCATGTTTTAGATGAGACTGTGTATAAGGCACAGTTTATGTGTTTTATATTCCTGTGATGTTAAAGGATAGGTCCCATTTATTATGAATTTGGTCTTATATTTGGCCTTTCTTTCTGTGCTGAGATCCGGGAACATGGTAATATCACTAAAATAAGTCCGTCCAGATAGGAAACACAGTCACCCAATCATACAGGGTTTAAACAAACACTCTGATTTGGAAGAAAAAACAAAAAATCATTCAATCATTCAATGGCTCAACTCTGACCTAACGTTTGCTGTAATCTTGTGCACATAGTTTTCTTGTGTAATGAAGCATTATTACTGGTAAACTGGGTGCATTCACGCTTTAGTTCTACCATGTACAACTGTTCACTTGTCTTCTGTGATCATCTGATACTCAGCTCTTGATCTGTCAGACTTTGTTGTAGCGATGCTGTTATGTTCTCATATCTCAGCGATTACTTAGGTGATTACAAAATTACAATAACTGACTGAAATGATGGTCAAACCTACAAAAGTAAGGTGATACAAGGAAAGTAAAAAAAACAGAATTATCCTTTAAGAAAAAGTATTACACAAAATGCCATCACAGGCACATGGAAACACAATGCTCATTTCTCTGTACTGTTCCCAATAATGTTACATGTCTAAACAGTGTCTAACAAGCTTATGTTGAATTAAAAACATATTTAAAGATGAGTTTGAATTTGATCTTTTCTATATGACTGATTTAGAATGATATGCAACACTGTATCTGCAGCATTATTATGCGAAAGTTGTTTCACTTTTGGTACTTCTCTGTAGCTCACCAACTGAAAGTTCTGTCTTTGATCATTTGGATGATCTTTTCACTTATTTGTTGTGGTTATTGAAATAACAGTAAGATTATATCTAAAACTCTGCTAGGAGCCAGTGCTTAAAAAAGAACATCAATCTTTTTTGTTGAGTAACAGTAAGAATACTCCCACTGAGTAGTAGGGCCACACTGCTCCATGATGTTTCCCATTGAAAACCTGCTGTACTTTAACAGGTGGTGGTGAAGTTAACATTTCTGTGGACAATTATCCACACAAGCACGAGATTTATGACTGATCAGAAGTGTTGTCAAACAGTTTTCAGTTTTTCCAAGTGAGCCTTCAAAGATGAGGACTAGTAGTTAGTTTCGCCTACATCCTGTTACTTTAACTTCTCCGCCTCGGATAAAGAGTTGGGCACTACCACCTCCCTAAACTTTGTCCCACTCAGAGACATCCACAAGCAGGTTTAGGTGTTTCTCAGATGGTCGTGTCACTGTGTCGGTCTGAATGGCATACCATATCATCAAAGCGCAGAGGAATAACATAATGCAGAGCAGACTGTAGAACAGGTAGATTCTGGCTGCTTTTCACATCATTTGCATAAAGTCCCACTGAGCTTTAATCACTCTCGGATGCCACGACTGTGCTCTTGTCTCAGCTGTCTAGTGAAAACCAGGTCCCCGCTGCAATCCAGCTGCTGCTTCAAAACACATCTGGTTATTGACTCACACATCATGTAACCATTTTTTCTCTGATAATAAGGTGCTTATTGGTGAAACCTGTAACGTCACTCATATTAGAAATAAAAGACAGATTACTCTTATCGGTTTACAAAAACATTTTGTATTAGAGTATGAAAACCAAACCTTGTTTCTCATAATATCATGACTTCTTTCTCTAAATATTACTTTACCCCCATCAGTGACTTTATACTTTTAACACTACAAGTTTTTCTCAAAACATTATGAATCTTCAAATTTATTCCCTCAGTGTGGCCCTCCATAAGACGGACTAGTCTAAAAAACCCCTGGAAATCATGTTGCAGGTCACATAATTTATTTGTTTCTTTCTGAAGAGCATTGCTCGCTCAAAGCTAAAAAGAACATCAATTTAAAGTTGATTGCACATTATGATTACATTGTTAATCATTTTCATTAAGCTACAAATGCAATAACATAATCATTTAGGGGAAATCTTAAATTTCTTTAAATTTATATTTTTTGTCAATTACAGGCAGTTTTTGAGTGAGTAAAACTTCTTAGATTAAATGATCACCACTGAGACTTGATTTTGTCACATCCTTTATGCCTCTTCACCTTCATAGGGGCGGTGCCATTGGCTTATGTTGTTCAGGGAGACAAGCAGAATTGTTACGAGCAAGCTCTAGCTGCAGGTGAAAACACATTTGGGAACTCCTACAATCCACCTCTTCCAGCCCTTACCTTACTCTATGCATTTGTCTTTATCCCTGTCACTCCCTCAGTGTGTTTCTTTCTCCCTCTTTCTTTTAACACATCAAAGAAGTCAGCGCAGAATACAAATCCACTATCCATCATAGTAGGAAATGAAGCGGTTTGCTATTTCCTCATGACCAACATCAGCTCAATGTGTGCTGTTGCTCCTTGACCTTAAGTTACATTAATAGCCTCCTCTTCCTACTCACTCCACATGGAGCAATCACGCCACATAAAGGCCCTTCAGTGCTGACAATGTCAAATAAAGGGACACAGGGTGGTGGCAGCAAAGCTGTCCATCCACTGAAGTGAGCCTCAGTAGTAGCCTACAGGAAATTAGCAGGAAAGGTCAACGCTGAAAGAAACCATAAATGATGGGCTAAATGAGAGTAGTCAGATGGGGGTTCAGGTGTGTATAATACATTTAAGATAGTTACAGCACATAACTATACTGATCACAGCCAGCTGAAGCTTTCAAACAAACTATAACTTCATGTAAATCTACTTGAGGGTGCATATGAAAAATGTTATATAAATGCAAACAAGCACAGTTTTTTTTTTGATTAAATGTAGTGATGTCGTTTCCAGACTTATAATACAAAGAATGTGTGTCAGAAAACAAATGCATTCTTTGCCATTCATATGTCTCCGCATCCTCTGTGGATGTGTATAATCTAGGCTTTGTTTACTTGTACTCTTTTCAGTTTTGCAGCAGGCTCTCATTTACCCAAAGTTTTTGGCTCATAGATGTTATCCTGGGAGCACTCAATACACAAACCAGCATCCAGCAACACAGTAAGGATCGCACCACTACAGGAAGCTAGGGTCCATAAAACTCCAGTGAGAACTGAGAATGTAATACTGATCTGATAAAGCAGTGCTGAATTGCACCTTGTACCTGGGTCAGCAGTAGAACACATCCTTGCCCAGAAGCAAAATGACAAAATGAGAGGGCGAAATGCTTCGCAAGCATTTCGCTGTCAACAGTATATGGCATAAATGTGTGCTTTTTCTGGTGGGACTTCACAAACCCCCTTTTCTAAACCTTTCTATAGATATTTTCTGCCAATTAACCCTGCTTCAGGAGAGATTTGCCTATCTCAAGCCCCAGCTTTGCGCCTGTGCAGCTTGCGGCGTCACTCCCCCTACGTCTCAGGTATAATTTGCATGCCTCGGTCAAGGCTAAACTGAAGCGGATGAAGCGTCGCGGTTTGAAGGTCTCTCTGCTTTATCTGCCGACTCCTAAAAGCCAAGCATATTTGCATTGCTTTTCATTTCCGCAGGCTTGGCAGTACGAATGATAAAGGAAGAGGAGCACACTGTACAAACCTTGCTTGACAAAGGAGGCAGTAGCAGCTAATGATTTGCATACAGAGAATGCAAGGATAAGGCCCACACAGGGCTGCCTCGAACGTTGTTATCTCCCCTCATCAACGCTCCGAGGTGATGCCAGTCAACATCCAGTGCACAGCCGCAAAGAGTCACACCTTGGTGTCAGATGTAGCTGTCTCCCCTGGCAAAGTCAGTCTCACATGAACCAAAACTATCTATATTTCAATAGAGGATATTGTTTTCCAGTTCACCAAACTTCTAGATCTGAGGACCAAACTCCGCCAATGCCTGTTCAGTGCTCTGACCCATCAATCTCACATTGCTTTATGGAGACCTGTATTTTGCAATGCTCTTAGTGCTGTACCAAGATATGTTTTATTTACTGCCTTTTAATCATGCAAAAGATTAATAAAAATTTGATCATTCTACATTATTCAACATGTCCCCCAGGAGAGGGGTCTGCTCAATGGCATGACACCATGTCTGTATTTAATAGTTCTCATATTCCACAATATTTATCTCTTTGTCCATCTATTTGTTTGGATGTACTGAAAAATAAGTGTAACAGTGGCATCTCTGTAATGCTTTCTTATTCAGCGACTTGCTTTAGCTACGGCATTATCTTTCTTTTGCAGTCTGTAAAATCATAATAGGTGAAGTTCAGCTGAGGAGTTTTATAGGCAATTTCCTCAAAACACATTTATATAATGTCTTAGAGCCTTTGCTCATTCCCCCACTTCTTATTTACTGTTATATGTATAAACATGCCAGTTTTACATGCTCTGCAATTCCCTCTGTCCTGCAGTGTTTTATTTTCTAAGACTGTTTGGGCCTTTGAAGGGTGACCTTCAATTCATATATCTATTGCTATAACTCTCTGCTACTATCTCTGTGGGACCTCTGTGGAGAAGATAACATTTCTTTTTATGTCTCACAGTGAATAAAGTCACTTCATGCCAGAATTTCTCTGACTATTCAAACAAAATGAGAATGTTAGCATTCAGGTCCAGCCTTTCTCCTTTTCGCATCCCTGTTGAATTTGGATGCTAGCCAGAGAACATTTCATAGGTAAATAATGTGTTGAATGTGGCTCTAACCTGGCTGCATTTCACCATAGGAGCAAAATATGTCTTGAATCATTTTCGGCATCAAAAACAACAGTTCATCTTTGCTTTCTCTTTCTGTCTGACACGCTGATGCAATACTTGCATCACCTTCATCCGGGGATTCACTGGAATGCTGAACAATATTCATTTTGGGTCTGTTGTTTTAAATGATAGCCATATTCCCAAACAAGATTCCAGTGTTTTGACTCATAGTTTGGTCAAGTTTATTTTTTTTCTTGCTCTCATTCCTTACTTTCCTCTCCATCTTTCTGTCTTTTCTCATTCCTGTCCCTCTTCCCTCCTGGGTGATCTACAGTACCTTTTAGTGCCTGTTGTCCTCAGCATGACAGATGGAGGCTATTAAAAAACATTTTCATTGTATTATGGTAAATTACGTAGCCATGTTTTGTATATTACTGTTCCCAAGACAGTGCTAGATGCAAGAAGAACTCATATAACTAATCTAATCATGGATTTAGTATGTATGTACAGATGACTATCTGTGCTTTAGTTATAGAGGGTTTTCACTGAGCTGCAGTTTCTCACTTGCTGTTTGATTGCACTAGTCAGTCCAAAGTGAAATATATATTTATAAAAAAAAACTCGTCAAACCTGATTTCCAATTGTACAAAAAAGGAGAGTGACTGAGTAATGGACTTTTCCCACAACACTGACAACCACATACACAGAGCAGTTAAGATTCTTAGCTTTTCTAAGGTATAGAAAATCAATATCAGTGGTGGCAGGTATGATATTTATTCAAAAAGCACTCCGTCTCTTGATAAAAAGAGGGGGTTTGGCTTTGCAGGAAGCGTGGCAGCTTACAAGCTGTCTGTTTTATAGGGTGGGCATTCACAGTAACCAATGATGACAGTTTCTATTTTTATACCCCTCACTCCTCTGTAAAAGATCCTGAAATCCAACACTGTCACAGCTGTTGGCTGGCACAGGAAGAATTCCTGTTTAAAATTATAGGATAGGAAAAATATATGATTTGGACGATACTAATAACACATAATTATCTGTAACTGACCAAATGTTATGAAGGGATGCTATATTTTATTTACACTGTGGTGCAGAAAGTGTAAAATAAATAACCACAAGTGAATGATCTGAAGTGAGGTGTATTGTTAGTTGTTATTGTGTGTTTTTATTTAGTGACATATAAGCAGGGGACATAGTTGACCATGTTCATGAAACATTTTACAATTACAATAATCTCATTTAACCAAGCCACAGCCTGTTTATCCTGCTGCAGTCTGGCAATAGATAAAGTCAAAATCATTTGCCACACTATCTTCAGACTTCAGAACAGCTTCTTACCCTTACCCTAACTCTTAAATTCATTCTCAGTACTGCACCATACGAAATAGTTTATTTCTGTATGTAATTTTATACATTTTGTATATAATGTTTGCTTTGTGAGTAGCATGAAGGGAATTACAAACTTCACCTCATTTTAAAACAGGGTTATAAAATGAGACCCTGATGAAATTACAACCAAGTTGTAAAATGACAAATAAATTTACCTTATACCTTGAATCACAGAATCAGTAGCCTGTAATGTAAATGGAAGCCTGGTACTGCAGATCCCATTGAGAATCAACACCATACTCTGCAGCACTACGCAGCTTTTAGTTTTAGCTCATTGTTTTGTTAAGTCACTTCAGCTTACCTACAAGTCAGTGGGCAGCCATTCATAGCTCACAAGCTATTTGGATGCAACCTCCACTGCACGAGATGGAAGACAGACAGCTGAAGTAAACAAGTGGAAAGTTGCAGTTCTAGCAAGCCAAGGAGATCCAGACATTTCTTTCAAGAAGTGACAGACAATCAAATTGATGTTCAGCTTGATCGCCATTATCTTAAACATCTCCGTGTCAGGACTGTGTCAGCAATGCTCACAAATACATCAGTAGTATTGCAATATAGCTTCCAGCCACCAGTGGTGCCACTGAGAACATTTTGCTGAGCAGAACTCCAAATGGTGAACGAGAATACAATTGTGCAATGTTACATGGGCTCGTTTAAGAAATTCACCTGAATAAAATTCTCCTCAATCCATGTGTGTAAGTCATGTTATTCATACAGAGCATTAAGCACCAGGATGACTCACCTAAGTATCATCAAGTGTAATGATTGTGTGTCAGGGTTAGTCTAGATTTACTATACCTGTTGTATAATACTGCTGTAACATGTGTCTTTTTAATTTCAATCTTTCTTTCAATCTTATTCACTTTTTTTCTTGAGAAGTGGCATTCAGCAGGTCGGTAAAGCCAGCCGAGGTGTGATACACGTTCACGCCCACTCTGCTTCATCTCTGAAGGATGCTCCTCTGTGAACATGTGGAAAGGAAGGTCACAATCAGAATATACAAGCAGGAATTCAGTTAGTGCTCTGAATTCATGAACAGTCAACTATACTATAGTTTATTGCCAAAGTAAAAACTGATGCTCATAATGTGTTTACAGACATGCCCTTCATTTGGACACTTTGCATAATGGGATAGGTATGAAAAGAGTATTAATGTCAGACCAGCTGTCAGCAAAATACATATAGCCCATTCATTTAATTTTTGCTTTGGAGACATTAACACAATACATGCAAAGAGCGAGCATATCCGAGGAACATTCTTTAATACCTTTTGTTTGAAACAGATGGGACTGACTGGTTCTTTCTCATTGCTAGAGGTAGTTGTCACAGTTTACATCAAAATGGGCCATGCAGACAAATAAACCAATGGTTATTTAAGCGATTATGTTGCTGTCACAGTCTGAAGTGTTTCTGTGTTTGCCAGACTGTGTGATTTTTTTTGTCTCATCACTAATACAGGATTACCCCGTTGGCATGTGTAGCAAGTTTACTGTGCTAGTGCCTGAGAATTACTATACAGCCACAGGGATCCCAGCACACATTCAAGAAATTAGGTGGCAAAATAGAATAAACTCTGTACCCTGAGGGGCTTTTATTGTGATATCAACAAACCAGGTGGCAGAAGGTAGAGGGTAATCTTACACAGTATAAATTCTGGAGACAGAATGTGTAAACACTTCAGATTGGTTGGTGTGTCTAAGGTTTAATGCTCATACAAGATGAAAAGCTCAGCGAAAGAGTGTCAGGGACAGTTAAAGCATTTAAAAAACCTTACTTAAGGCTCTCCATGGACATGAAGCCAATACTGTAGAATTCTACACGCCGAACAAGCTGAAGTGAGAAGGATATACTTTCCAACAGCCATTATTAAAGTGAAAATTTAGATCTTAGGTTTCCTGTGAGGGTGATTTCAGAGTTTGGAAGGATAGCTTAAATTATCAACATTTAGCAGGGCATTTCATTGTCTGTTCAGTTTCTCCCTTTATTAGGATTACAAATTAAATGTCATTTTTAGCCATGTTAGCGGCATAGCTAGTCAAAGATTTGTTAATTTTTAGAATGGGGATGGCTCAGTGGGAGAACCGCAGGACTACGTGTTGCTGCTTGTCATATTGGGATGGTGACTCTTTGGAGTATATAGGCTACAATATAGTATAGAATTGAGTATTCATAGCCTATAGTTTAGAGAAAATTACAGATCCAAAATGAAACTGAAAGGATGGGACAGAGAGAAAAAGGAGCAATTTTAAATCCGTCTGCTACTTTAGCACCACGGAGAGTGCCATAGATTTATCAATACACAGCAGAGTTTGGCTTCTGATATTTTTAGAGCCATGGTTGTGTCCATAGATTTTAACTTTAACTTGCAGAAACCTCAGTCAGATAAAGGATCAATGATTCAGGTAGACTAGACTAACATTTTCAACTGAACAACCCCTCTACCCTTGCACATTATTTGCTACTACAGGATGGAGAGGGGGGATGGCAGGTTAACAAAGGGGATTCATTTTGCTCATCTCCCTCAAATCGCTTACTGGGCATTGCTCTAGGGATAGCAATGCAGGTCAAAGACTCATCCGGTGAAATATATGAAGATTTTCTGGATAAACTGTCACACAATTTGGTGCAGACATACATGGTTTCCAGAGGAATCCTAATGACTGATGACTAATGCATTTTGGTACAGACAACGATGTCCCCTCAGGATAATATATAATTACTTTGATCATTGCCTGGCTTTTCTCTAGCACATTACATTTGTCCAAAACCCAAAATCTGGTTTATGACTAAAAGTAAAACTAACAACATTACCATCTGTCTCAGTTGAACTCGATGGTTAGCGCTAATTAACAAATGTTACATGCCAACATCCTGAACTAAGATGGTAAACATTATACATACTAAACATCCACATGTAAACATGCATCATCATGAGCAGTGTTTGTATCATTAAAAGGAAGGGAAAAAATGCTCCTTTTCTCCCTAGGAAGCAGGCTGGAGGGGCGTGTGTTTGATTGACAGTTGTTGTCATGCTGCTAGAGTGCTGGTGTTACACTGTAAAGACTGACAGACAAAGTAAACACACTTTCTTTGTAGCTTATATGTCATGGTCAGCATGTTGTTAGTGGTATTGTAAAGTAAGGACCACATCAGCATCTAACCAGACCAAAGTGACATTTGCAGGGAAGTTTGCAGCTGAGCAGCTGCGCAGCTGCAAACTGATGTTAGTGTTACCACGGCACTACTTTTATTCGTTTCAATGCCTATATTTATTACTCTACTCTGTCATTATTCATGGTTTTTATTAGTTAATTGAAACCGGACGCTGCCTGTCACATGACAGCATTCCCCACCTAGCGAGGGTAATTTAAAACCCCATAATAGCCGTTAGGGCGATTGTGCCAGGGTTGAAGTTGAGCGTGTGCTGTGCGTGAACTGGGGACTATTATCTGGACTGTGCTGTACTGAGCTGGGGACGAAAAGACTGCTTGTTCTGTGGTATGCTTCTGTGTTTTTTTATGCTCTTGTCAAGACTTTATTCCAAAAATGTCTACAAACTACACTACAAATGTTTACTACTGAGAATCTTTAAATAAATGTTGCACTTTTTTGGACTCTGTCATTCCTGAGAGTGCAACATTATCAGTATATTTTTTTGTGGTCAGTGTTTGTTTGGGCTCTAGTTCAACAAGCAAAGGTGCAAGCCAAGACGTGTGTTCATGTTTGTGAAAGTTAGATATGAAAAAGATGTTAGCAGGAAAGCTAATATGGGTTGTTATTCAGTCTGTGGGTTTTGGGTTTTGTTGCAGGTTGCTGTCTGTCTCAGTGTGAACGCCTGCTCTGTCTATAATAGAATGCTGATGTTACAGGTTTATCCAAGATTTGATTGGCTGTATCAAAATAATTTAAATACCAGAGTGGAATTTCATTAAATTAATGCAAATGAGAAAAAAAATGAAATAAACAAATCTCCCTTTTTATTTATGATTTTTTTTTTCTCAAGGGAGAACACTGGACAATGGATTTACAGAACAGATATGTATGCAGACAAAGAAAATGCAATTTAATTTCAGTTCAACAGGTCCCTCACAGTCACACATGGTTTAATGGAAAGAGTACTTACCTGTTCATATTTATGAAATGAGATGAGTCCTTTTCACTGGTCAGTTGCTGCCCCTAAGTGGCATCTAAGCATCTAGTTTAAGAGAGTTAAAAGAGCAAGCACCCATATTTACTTAACTTTAACTGCTTCTAAATAAGTTATTTAACCATATCTACTTTTTAACCCAACTGTTACCACCGTGTCAGTCCAATTCGGCTCTGTGTCCTTAAAGTGGGACCCACAAATTATTAACTTGTGGATAAGGTTACTTTGTGCCCACGAAAAGGAAATAGGCTATTACGCTGCAGGCGGTCCTGGCTCAAAGACCACGGATTTATTAGAAGTAATATTTTTTTTAATGTTAGATATCTTATCACAAACTCATTGTGGTACAACTGCAGGCTGTAGACCTTTAACATTTAATTGCCCCTGAAGCATGAATTCACCATGTAGGAAAGGCCTTTACTTTTTTGGGCTTTTGGTCAGTAATTGAAATGGGAAACTGTACTCTAAAACTAAGAACCCAGAAATGTCATTTCTCTCTGCGTTGTAAATAGAAATTATGCTTGATAATAGTTGTCTTTGACAACCATTATCAGAGCACATAATGTATGAGGCTGCTGTACATATTACATATTACTTAAATGGTCAACATTACAATAATGTGCTTGACCTTTCAATATTCCAATACAAAAGACTTTTTAAAAAATGAAATCTATTATCAGGAACAAATTGTGAATTGCAGGGTGCTATTTGACGGCTGTAAATTGTAAATCACTTAACTGGGAAAAAAAGTTTAGTGATCAGTTCTGCGCTTTACATGTGAAGCTGTCTGTAAATAATTGCGTTTCATTCATAAACCATTGCAGTCTTTTCATGCTTTAAAATATGTAATGTTTGTCTCATACATCCAAGATTTGACAACATAATATAATGTATAATAATATAATATTGACAATATATAATAATATTGTCGTACATCTCTTTACAACTAGAAATACTTACAGTATATATGTCAAGGTAAATTGACATATTGCTGCTTTTTTTCAAGAGAAATTGAAACCTTTTGCAATAACCTAGTAATAATCAATAGTTGAATTTAAATATTGTATAACTCACAAGTAAACAAATTTGAAATACACGTTCAATGATATCTGACAATAATCCCACACATTCATGCCACAGACAAAAAACAAATTAAATTTCAACCTTGACATAACAGTGCACTGACTAAAATCTATGATCCAAATCTATATAGCCACCATTTTCTACCAAAATAAACAACTCTTTTAGAGGCTCTACTAAGCCATAATGACCACTTCATTCTCTCAGTAATATATTCCTAATAGTTCTATAGTATACCCACATAAACTTTAGACTACTCATCACCACCTATGGAGCTGTCTGTGGACCTGTATTCCTGCACTGCCCTGTATAACCATGACATGTGTTACTGCTGAAACATTATTGTAGGGCTGCATTTATCTTGCACTGTCTGTCAGCATGGGTTTTTGCACGCTATCACACTTTCCAGTCCCAGGAATTATGTCCATGCTCTGCAATCTTCCTAATCTGTTCCTCATTTTGCTCTATATAGCCCCATCATGGTAAACTGTCTGGTTGACTACACACTAACCATCCCGTGCTCTACAACTGTGATCACTCTATATTTGAAGCTGTCTCAGTATGTACAGTAAAGTGACTAAATGTTCAGAGGATGATATATATATATAGTTCTGCCAAAGGCATGTGCCTTCCATTGTTCCTTTTCCTGTTAAAAAAGATGTGCTGTATGTCAGTTTATTTACAGTGCAGGGTAACAGGGCCAAAAAAAGCTGTTGCCTTTTAATGACTTACAGTATCATTGAAAGGAAAATGTACATAATAAAAAAATACTTTCACAGCAGGTTCTGTAGCCTTGTTTTAGCATCGAAGTGCCAGATGATACATTACTTTGTTCTTTGCATTTTCAGAAGCTTCTAGAGGTTGCAAGATTTATCTGTTATCTTAATTTCCCTTCATCTCAAGGTTTAGGTTAGTGAGTAATTCTTCACTGACCTTGCCTTGCACTTTCTTTGTTGATCTTATAATTTAGATTTTAAGTGATTACTAGCCAACTCAACTCACATACAGTTTTTTTCTTGATGTTTGATGTTAGGCAATCAGATTTCTGCATACATGGAGAAGTGATTTCCATGCCTCGTCACATGACCACATTAAAGAGTCAATTCATGTTCCTGTAGGCACGTCCTTGATGTCAATATTATTTACAAGAATATCTGTTCGGTAATTAATAATATAGTAGGCCACTATATTTTACCCAGAAGTTAGGACACATTTCAGATGCCTTGAACAAATCTAGACAGTGAATTTAAATCAAGTATAGATGACGCAGAAGAAGCAAGTAGACAGTAAACATGCTTAGTAAGCACATATTTTACAATAAGAATGGAGAAGTTTAGTTGTTGCCATAAAGGGCTGCAGCTTCATTCTAACAAAAAGGAATACCATTCATCAGTAGTATTTGGTATTTATCTAAAAAAAAAGACTGCTGCGTTTGGGAAATGTAAATAGAGGACAGAGGAGACACTGGGATAAGAGTTCATTGCCCCAGTTTTGGAATAAACAGTAGGCATCAGGAGTTGGTTTTGGCAGTTGTGTGAGAATGGAATATAAATGTGGACCTAGATTCAGACCTGACTCTTGATTTGCATTCAACAGGTGTCCGACTTATACTTGCTTGCCTCCTTCTCACTATTAGGTTCCACAGGTGAAAATTACCTTGGCTGGGTTTCAGTCAAATTCACTAACAAGAACCACGCCAATGTTAGATTTATGGTGGTTTATTATGATGAATAGTTATGGAAGGAGGGGTCGAGGGGGAGAGGGATGAAAAGGGTTCGAAGGAAGAGGGATGAAAAGGTCGAGGGAAGAGGGATGAAGGGGTCGAGGGAAGGGGGATGAAGGGGTCGAGGGGGTTGTTTAGGGTTTGGCGGCCGGAGCGGCTAGGAACCAGAGGGGTCGAGACTCAGAGTGGGGGCTCGTCTCGATAAGCAGCTTGGTCTTACAAACCCCCCTGTGGTTCCTGTTGTAGAAGAAGACAATGATTACTAAGCAGAATTATGGATTTTTAGGGTGCATGTCCTTCATGATGGGAGGAAGCTGGAGCGCCCGGGGGGACACCCACTTGAGCGGGGAGGACGTGCAAACTGTGTGCAGAGAGGCCTGGGCTGAGCGAGGTCTAAACTTGGAACCTTATGCTGTGAGGCCGCAGTGCTGGCCACTGGGCCACCATGTTGCCCATTAAAAGAGGTGAACAAGCTGGGTTTGGGTGGGAGGGATGTGAGAACTGAGAAACGGGAGAGAAAACGGGTTAGACAGCTTATATACTTGGACGCTTGTGACTGGATTAAGAAGCACAGGTGGATGGAATGAGTGAGTATGGGTGGTTGATTGGAGTAATTGAATGAAGCGCAGGTGGTAGAATGAGTGAGGGAGGCGTGGTCCTGTTCCTGAACCTCAGTTTACAAAACTCCATTTCACTAACAAGATCCACACCAATGTTAGATTTATGGTGGCTTATTATGATGAATAGTTATGGAAGGAGGAGTCGAGGGGAGAGGGAAGAAAAGGGGTCAAGAGAAGAGGGATGAAGAGGTCGAGGGAAGGGGGATGAAAAGGGGTCAAGGGAAGGGGGATGAAGGGGTCGAGGGAAGGGGGATGAAGGGGTCGAGCGGGTTGTTTAGGGTTTGGCGGCTGGAGCTGCTAGGAACCTGAGGGGTCGAGACTCAGGGTGGGGGCTCGTCTCGATAAGCAGCTTGGTCTTATAAACCGCCAAAAGAATGATGGATTGAACGGAAATTGATTCGAATAACGTCTGTATGGTCGTTACGGACGTGGCGACGGCGGCGGTGAGGGTTCTGTGCCTCTGTGTAGTGTGATGTCTTCGGGTCGGGCTGAGTGGTTTTCGTAAAGAAAGGGATGCCTTCTGTAACCCAGGTCAAACTTCCATGGTTCCAATTTTTTTCCCAGTCACTTGAACACACCATATGACACACCTTTGAGTGTAACCAATCAGAGAACTCAAGCACGGTTTATAAGCTGAGGTGAGTTTCCCCAATCAGTAGTGTGAGGGGGAAGCCACCGGAGCAGCTGCACTCGGTATGTTTCTACACAAACCAATACTAATTTCGCTTATTTTCCATCGTAAATGCTTATTGATTTTAGCGTGCGATTGTGTATTTGTAGTGTCCACTGTCGTGGTCTTTTAGAAGCCAACTGGTGCCGCGGTGTGTCGAATATCTGCGGGAATTGGTGAGTCTGTTTGTTGGATCCATATGCATGTTGCTATTAGCATTAGCATCCCTATGTGTTTTTGATGCTCTATTAGCTAATGCTAATAGCATTAACCATTCTATGTATTGTTGCAATGTTTTACTGGCTCAATGCTAATAGCCTTAGCCACATTTTCAGTATAACCAGCACCTTGTTAAATGCTATGGGTTGGTATTTAACAATTAAGTATTTAAATGGTTTATTTATTTACTGGAATGACAAGATGATTGTATCAAATGGAATGTCATGGGTGTTTATTTACATGTATTGAAGTACTTTTGTACAAGTTGTGTTGTCATTTAGAAATTAATTATGCTATAGCTTGAATAATATTGTGTATACATAGAACATAGAAGTTAAAATAAAACTAGCTAGTTGATAAATTAAATAATGAGTAGTGGTTAACCCATGGGTCCTGTTATTTAATACAGGCCAGGTGCGGCCAGTTGTGGGTCAATTGATGGCGAGCTACTACCTGGAACAGAACCTGCCCCTATAACATCCTTGCCCCTGTGGGTCTGGTAGGAGGCTGCTGCAGCTTTGCTCACCCCTCTCCACTCTCATTCATACACACACACACACACGGCCATGTACTAAAGACTTGGCTTATGGACTGTTTGCATCCCGCACATCATTCTCGTCATTTGGACGTTCATCTCTCTTGAACAAAAGAGAATGGCTTATAGTGTGTTGTGTCTGTCATTATTGAGTACTCCTGAATTTGTTGCTATATTTTGTTTATTTCTGTGAACTACTGAGTCTACGGAACTGAATTCTTCTAAGTGCACTATATCAAAACCAACTTTCTGCAGATTGTAAATATTTGGATATTGTTATTGTTTGTTGTTTTTTTTTGTCTTGTTTTTTCACATAATATATGGTACCAACACCAAATATAATTATCAGCCTCAGTGTCATTTTTTACCTTTTTCAACACCTCCTTATACCGAATCCTTATCTTCTGATGACCCACGTATATGTTACACTTCCAAGAGGAAGGAAGTTGCGTCGCGATCGCTTGTTTAACCATTGCCATGGGTATCGTGGGATCGTGGACAGACTGCGCTGCGGCAGACAGTAGCGATAAGTGGGAAAGAGCGGATCGCCTTGTGGGATGATGCGGATGCAGGAGTTTAGGTGTCCAATGTAGAGAGAAATGGTTCTTGGTATAGCAGTGCGATGGGGGAGATAGGTTGGGATGTACAGAGAAATGTGAGCTTGGGAAGGAGGCTTGAAGGGAGTGGATTAACCTCTTGGTACTGGACCTGCCCGATTTTGCTGTTCTGGCTGTTTTACGTCTAAAACGGCGGTCCTTTGTGTCAACGGGGACAATCTGGTGGGCCCCCATCTTAGTGAGGTCAGCTTAGCTGATAGGTTTTGTTTCTGTCGTCAGATTGAAGTAGAAAAGAAGAGTTTGCTTTGGCGGAGGTGGCTTTATCGGCCTCTGCTGGTGACCCACAAGCTTCGCAGACATGTGGGATAACGATCGATTCGTTTCCTCGATGCGAAGAAAAGAGCCCACTTAGATCTCTGTAGGATGTTTTGTTCTCAAACTGTGGTCTGTAAGCATGGGAGTGCTTTTGGTCGTAGGGGTTTTTATTTATTTATTTTTAAATATTCCTCAATATTCCAATGTTTTGGAAGCTTTCTGTTACTGGAACGTGGTTGTATGGAGAGAAATGTTTGAAGATTGAGTAAAGTAGACCGTTCTGGGAATGCTTAGGAAGGAAATCCGGGTGTATGGGCAACGCCAGGGAGTGCTGGTAATGACGGACTGGCAAAACGAGCATGGCCGGCAAGAAGGCTGAGTTTGATGTCGTGTGGGTGGGCTGCATGGTTCTTGTAATATGGGATTGGGCATGGGGCTATTGGTGCTTGGCTAGTGGTGCCAGGGGGGAAGAGAGAGATGAGTCTGTGCCGTGGTGAGTCCTGGTGCTCATGCTGATGGCTGATGCGGATTGGAAAGGGGAGGAAAGTGTTAGTTCTGCATGTATATCTCTACAGATATTTATGTCGGCTGTAAGGTTGCCTACGTGTACCACCTTATTGGCAAGAGATCCTTGTACATGTAAACAGTACTAGGCAAGAAGCTCCTTCTGATTCTGATCTGGGATAGCCTCAATGTCTGGTTGGAACCATGAGTGGAGGTGAACGAACTAGCGGCTGAACTGTCTTCAGTGTATTTAAGGCGTCGATAGACGTGGTCTGGGGTATCTGCATGGCCATGACCATGCCAGGTGGGGTCGTGGGGGTGGCAGGTTCTTGTGTTGACTATGCAGGGCCCTGCAGTGAGAGGTGAGAGGGGGTAGCAGAGGTACTGGCATGACAGCGGTGGAGGATGCATGGAAAATGCCTATACATGGCACTATGGCCCTGGGTGCCCCAAGGTGCCCTGATTAACCCCCTGGAGTCTGCAATCGTGTCGGTGTGGTCAGGTCAAAGTGTGATATCTGAATTTTACCTTTTGTTTAATATTCATGTTTGCAGTTGCATTGCACCCTTCGATATGCTGAATCAAGCAAAAATGTTAAATGTGGTAGCTAGATGAAGACAACGTAAAATTATAAAAAACACAAGACTCCTATGGTTCAATTGCTGAGGTGGAAGCAGCATGCAGACTGGGAAGCAAGATGGACGTGATATATAGAACCTGGTGTCGGCAGACCGCAAGCCGAGTCCGTGATGAGTGAAAGCAAGTCGTCCGCCCTGCGATGGGGGAAAACTGAATGATTGCGTCATGACAGAGGGAAAAAGCAAATGCAAACTCGACGGCTGTAATTCTCTGGCGCGAGAAGAAACTACGTGAGCTGGGTGGAACCTAGCGGTGAAGAGAATTCCAACGGCCCGGCGGCAGACCTGTGGTGGCGGGAAGGTGAGCAAGGTCAAAGAAGCACCGGATAGAATCAGCTGCCTGAGCAAGACCGGTGAGGGCGCCTGGCTGGGGGAGGGTAAAAAAAAGGGGGGGGTTAGTGGATGCTAGCGTGAAAGATAAGGTGGGCGTTATGAGGGAGCCTGGATTAGCTGTGGAAGCGGAAAACACATGGGGAACGGGGGGAAAGGATGGGGGAAGGGAGGGGGTCGGATGGAAGGGAAAGAAAAGGAGGAAATTGGTTTGGTCCATGTGGCTAGCTGAAGCCGCAGCTGAATGGACAACAACGCCAGTGGCAGTAGCTGCACGAGAAAGGAATGAGCCGCCTGTTTGGGAAGAATGGCTGTGTTGATAGCAGCGGAAGGAAGTGAAGAGGAAGGGATGTCAGGATGAGGGGATGTGCGTGCAAGGGTAGGGAGTGCAGCCTGCTGAGACGTGGATGAGGGGAAGAGGTAAAACAAATTAGAAACATCAGACGACAGGGGGAGCAGGCACAGGGGGGTAATAATGCCTGACCCTGTGTGAGGGCTGGTGGGTTACTGCGGTGGGATGTAGTGCTGCCTACTGAGACGTGGGTGAGAGAAGAGGGTAAAGAACGGGAAAATCTGACACAATGGGAGCAGGTTGGATGGGGTGACACAACCTGGCCCTGTGTAAGGGCTGGAGCAGTTCGCGTTACGGCGGTGGGCGTCGTCGTGACGTCATCAAGGTGTCGGGTAAGTGTGGCGCTGCATCGGGAATGCGGAAGTGAGCGGCCTGCTGCAGGCTGTTGGAGATGACTGGGTAGGCTGGAACTTGGGTGTAAAGGTATTTCCTAGAATGTGAGCTGGAGGCAGACATCTGTCTGTTGAAGATGGTGTGGCGTTTGGCGGAGCCGTAATCGGGTTGGCCGGTGTGCGGCCGCGAGTCGGTTGTGTGGCCGGTCGGAAGTCGGCGTCTGGAAAACACAACTTCTCCCGAAGTTGCCTGGCTGCCGTGGCCTGTGTGTGTATTCGATGGGGTCGGACAGGAGCTGCTGGATGAAGAATGTTGGACGATGCCGTGTCCAGAACTTGGATGATGGAGCGTTGTCGCGGTGGACGAGTGGCTGGCCGAACTATGGACGGAGGAGATTAGAGACCGGGCAGATCGTCGTAACGGATCCCGGTTGGAGAGGCTGAGATCGGCTCGTGATCTGTGTTTAAGGTAAGCAAGCACTTTCGAGAACTTCGATGTGCGTCTGAGTCTGAACTGACGGTCGTGAGAACTGAGAAACGGGAGAGAAAACGGGTTAGACAGCTTTTATACGTGGGGCGCTTGTGGCTGGATTAAGAAGCACAGGTGGATGGAATAAGTGAGTATGGGTGGTTGATTGGAGTAATTGAATGAAGCGCAGGTGGTAGAATGAGTGAGGGAGGCGTGGTCCTGTTCCTGAACCTCAGTTTACAAAACTCCATAAGGTTGTCATTTGTATCAGCAACCACTGCAAAAAGCAGTGATAGTAGGCCTCAGTGGTGTTTTGGTTTGTGACGAAATAGCTATAATTGATGGCTACGATCATTCAGGTCTCTATTTCATGTAGTAGACATCTTATTGTGATCTTTGAAATTACATATAAGAATCTCATTTTGTTGATTTGGTAATCTGTCCATTTTCCTCAACAAAATTGATATCTTAATAGAAAAAATAAGTGCTAATTCATTTGTAATTCAAATTCATTAAAACAAACATTTATTAAACATTTGGAGAGCATGTGAAGGGGAGGTGACAGGTGACAGACGTTAACAGCACATTTAATTAGGGATATTGGTTGTATTTGAAGGAACAAGTTTTACATCCAATCAAAGTAAGGATGTTAACAAAGAAACCAGACAATGCAAAAGAAATTTATTGATATTCCAAAAGTTATGGTCTTGAATGGTCTTGAAACAAAGTCCAGATTCCTTTATGTTCGAGGCCTAGACAAGACCGAGTACAAATGCGGTCGAGTCCGAGACGAGACCGAAATCATCAGAAAGTGGTATAAGACCAGTCTTGAGTACTACAAGACTACTGATTGTTATAAATGAGATTGTTGCCACACTCGCAGTGAGTAACTACTGTAGTGGATGGTCTTCTACTGTTTTGTTTTGCCCTGGTTTGCTGCAGTTAGATGTGGGTCACGTTAGTTGTCATGTCAGTCAGTCAGTGTCAAATGACGCATCATAAGCTATTTGGCTTGTTTATTTAGCTATAGTTCCCTAATGCAATCGCAACTTCGGCTAACTATTCTAATGGCTGACTGGGTGATGGTTACTTCGTCAGCATTGCTTTGGCTAAGTGCACACTACTTTACGTGACCTAGATCCTTATGTTCTTGTGAAGTTATTTATTCCAGTGTTTTGAACAGTGAGACTTGATTGATGATGTGATTTTATACTATGTTGAAATAAATTAACACAAGGTTCAGTCCCTTTGCTGGTGTTCTGACACATTCAGAATCATCACAGGGGGCTCGCTGCCTGCGTGCACTTGTAAAATTAATATTTTTAATTATTCCGTTTTTGTTTTTCTGTAACGTAGTACAATGCTACTTATAACATTCTTTCTCTGCCCTGCAACTCAGACCAGTTTCTGATGCCCTAAACATATATATTTTAAATATTAAATTAATATTAAAATGCGCAACTACTAGTTGACTATGAAAGTCTTTTGACTTATAGGAACAACAGTTTTGAAACTGGTCCAGTATCAAGTGAGTACGCAGTCAGCAGCAGCAAAACAGGGCTACAATGTAATCCTTGTGGGCAATAGTGCACTGTAGTACATCCACTAAAGTACTTGTGGAAAGGATCCCAACAGATGAGCTTTTTTAAAAGAGTAAGATCCTTTTTGTTTAACCAGAAACAGCCACTAATAAGCTCTGTTCAAAGCCACCAGACTCCGTTGACAAAAGCAATAATTTTACCTCTGTAGTCTACCACTGCCTTGATCAGTTAGTTTGTTAGTGTTATTGTGAACTCACACACTAACAAAAACAAACAAAGACACCAAAATCACACAATAACACAAACAAACTAACCGATTGAGGGAGAAGTAGACCAGAATGTTTTGTAATGTAAAATTACTGTTTTGTCAAGGAAGTCTGGTGTCTTTCTGTGGTACAAAAAGCTGCAAAATTCCAAACAGATAATCCACTTACTATATGTCTGAAACATGCTTTGCAAACAACGCATTTTGTTGTAATTTTCACTGAGGTGTCAGGCATTTAAAAAAAACTTCACCCTAAAGTTAAGTTATGAAAGGTAAGCTGCTGACACTCAATATCCTAATGACACATTAAACAGTAAACGTTTTTTACATTTCATAGCAGAATGTAGCTTTTTTGTCTGCACCTGTTTTGAAACTGTGCGAGCAATCAAAGCACATTCAAACATCCTTTTGATATCAGATGGTTGAGAGGGCTTGGGAGTTAGATCCCACAGGCAGAGTGAAGCACCTTTGAGCCCTAATGATGTAAAGTGGTGGAAAAGAGTACAGTCTGCAGTGGTATCAAGGTTTAATTACTCTTTCAACAAGACTGCATATAAAGCCATTCTCCTGCTTCAGGACTTAATGAGACCAACTACCAACATGCTGCAGTCAACTCACCTCTTCATGTGTTACGGTGATGATAATTAGAAATCACTTGGATGTGCACTGGTTTGGAGTAGGCCCAAATCAAACCAACAGATCAACGCCTGTGCTGGTGATGTTTGTGGTTATATTGGTACCAGCAATGAAGCATGAAGAGAGGAAAGCCTGTGGTGAAGTAGCAAAACATCAATTGCACTCACTTCCACAATGTACGTACACATATCCTTGCATGCACCTGTGCACCACTGACATCTTCTCTGTTTTTCTGAATCTCTCTCCTACTTTCTTATATACACACACAAACACATATGTACATGTATATACACTTAACAAAAATTAAAGACGCAACACTTCATCATGAGCTGAACTCAAAGATCTACAACTTTCTCTATGTACATAAAAGGCCTATTTTTCTCAAATACTGTTCACAAATCTGTCAAGATCTGTGTTTTTACTTCTCCTTTGCTGAGATAATCCATCCACCTCACAGGTGTGGCATATCAAGATGCTGATCAGACAGCATGGGTATTGCACAGGTGTGCCTTAAGCCTAGTTCACGCTACACGTTTGTTAGCCCGATTTGTCGCTTGGCTAGCTCGGCGAGCTCGCCTACCGTGAGGCTGTGATCAGGAGTAAATCAGCGGTCGATCTGTGGTCGCCAATCGTTATGTATGAACTACACAATGACTGCATCAAAATGCCGATGATCATCGCCGATGTCTGCCAGATATCTAGCATTCCAAATGTCTGGAAGAGTCGTCCGGCTCAACATCCACATATAACCAATGAGAGCAGGCAGCTGGCAGAGCAGGCAGCTACTTTTTCACCACAAAATACTTTTTATTCACCCTAGGGTGGTGCGGTCCAGAAATTTTCTTACAGAGACTTTAAGTTCCCATTCATAAAAAACAAGAAACTAATTGCTGTTAAAATACTTTCAAATGATTTTCTGACATCTGTGCTATGTGATTCACTGTAATACTTGAATGTGTACGCACACACTGTCAAGTTGCATGATTTTGTAAAGTACTAAAAGGGACAATTTAATTTGTGGACCAAACCATTTTTTAAATCTTTTTATATATGAGAAACCAGAAATTTTTTAATATGAAGCTCTGTTAAAAAGATTTGTGACAATCTCTTGTCCATGTAGTTATTATCAGTTTAAATAGAAAACTAATTAAAAACTATATATTGGCATTGAAATAATTTTTTAAAAAAACATTTAAAAAACGAACATCACATGCTCCATTTGGGGACAGAATATATGTCCTCACAAGGGAAAGACTACATTTTGTTTCAAGACTTGTTTTGAATTATGCTTAGCTTCCAAACAATCCTGTAAATGTTATGTAAAGGTAAGGTGAAAGACTTGCAAAGCACCTTTGTCAACTTTTGCCATTCACTGTAAAGCACCGTAATTACACTATATTTATAGGAATAAGAAGCTGTAATCTACAGTGCTACAAGAAGCATAACAGTTTCAAGCCTGTATAGTTTAAAAATAATATAATATAAAGTTAAATAGTGGTTTAATGGAGAACTGCTTTGAACACCTTTCTCAGATGTCATTGATTGACAGAAGACATTCATTCAATCAACGACAGTGATGATGTACACTAAATTCTGATGTAGTGCACATCATCACATGAGAGACTCCCATTCTTCAAAGCCTGCAGCTGAGATAAATGGGCATCATTGTAAGGTTGGTAGTCCACGATCCAAAGCCACTGGTGCAATTTTCCTGTCTCGTTGTGATCACATTATCAGTGAATGAAATTTCATTTTGTTTTGATCTGATCACTCGGAGAAGGAAAATTAGAATCAAAGCATCCCAGATCATTTATCCACAGAATGTCAAGCCTTTTCATTGGAGCTGTTAACACTGAAGTGTTTTCCTGTCTCAGCTCTCTGCAGATTGGTAAGAACCATCTCCATCTGACGATGTACTGTCAAAATACAGTCACTTCACTGATGTGCTTTGTGGATTTACACTTGAGAATTTATCACCTGACTAGCTAGCTTTGCATTATTCATAGAGCAGGGAGAGTGAGACCGCAATCTGAATGCAGACAACGTTGTATTCACACCCAGAGCCATATGACAGTATTGTCTTCACAACGCCCTTGTTAAAACACTGCTTTGGGTAACAGGAGGCAAAGACAACCAGTAGCCTCATTACAGTCTTTGCTGAATTTGTCGAACGCTAAGAAAATGTAAACTGTCTTTTTAATGCCCTTTGCAAGAATTTACAACAAGTAAAGTCAGCCACAGCACCACAAGAAACTTCAATCGTATCTTATGTCTTTAGTGTTTGTGGGTGTGTGTGTGTTTTTCTGGACCCATAAAATTGCGGTGGTTACCCTACAGTCAATTGAAACAAATATGTAAACACTAAAATCTGTGCATTGACTCAAAACGAGATTTTTATTTAATTAAAATGCCCATATGTTACTACACCATATACACCACAGCTGAAAGGATAAAAGGTGGGGTTAAATACAGTTGAAGCTGCTCAGGATAGCTTTTATGGCAGACAAGCTGATCATGTCTCCATGTGGATTCATAATTTGAATAAAGTGCTTGATCAAAGATATAAAAGCTGCAATGGTGATATTCTGAGCTAATTCATTCTTTCAAGGTTTTCAGACCTTGTAATCTCATGTGTAATCTCATCACATACCTTATATATTCACCTTATATGTATTTTAAATGAATAAAATATATCATTTGATAATCTACAGTCACTCTTATTCTATTACTAATTATAACATTTATTTAAATTGGATATTACTGAACGTTGCTATGTATAGAATATTTATGAGACTGTAACTTCTTTTAGAATATTCTGCTGACATATATTTAAATTTGAAGAATCATTAGATGTGTATTACTTCTGTATGCTCTGTGTGTTGTAAAATGGTTAAATGTGTTCATTTACTTGTTATTTTTCCAACCACATTTATACGTACAGTGGCGAGACAGAGACGGATTTTTAGAGGCCTTTAAGGTACAAGGTAATTTTTAATGGATTTGGAAAATGCTAATTGTTCTTATGTACAATATACAGGCTCTCATGCTCTATCTTCATTAACAGTGCACTGAGAAACAGATCATAATCATATCAATACAAATTAAAGCTAACAGACAAGAGAAGTCATCAAGATTTATCAGCAGTGACAGTCTGTTTAACGAGTGGCTGGCAGAACTTATCTTGTCTGAATAACTAGCTCGTTATACCTTTCCAATCTTCCCAGGGGATTCAAGGCTTTAGACCTGTATACATCAATGAAGTATCAGCAGTCTAGAGCAGTCTTGTTAAAAAATAATTGGCTATTCTTGTAAGCTCTATTCATACACTCACTCTTACCACCACAGTACCAACTACCCTCCCAGAGTGCCTGACATACTAACCTTTTCATAGTTGTCTCTAAATGGCAAAAGATCAGAAAATAGAAGGAGTCACTGAGCAATCTATCCCTAGGTCTGATTTAAATATCCTTGTACCAAATAGATGCTTGTAACCAATAAATCCATAGTATATCGAGAAGAGTCAAGACCTGGGGTGTAATGTGTCTCTCTAAAATAGAACCAATTGACTTGATGTATTTAATTACAAGAAAACTACTACAAACCCATTTAATTGTAATTGAAAATATAGGCACAAGACCCAGTGGATCAGGGCTGTTTGTAATGAACTGTGAAGGACCCACCTCAGGTAAATATGGCCGTTAATGGTTTTTGCAGTGCGAGTTCTCAGTTTATTTTAGCAAATATTTTTGATGGTTTGTTCTTTTTTTTGTTTGTTTTTTACAGCACTTTGTCAAGACTATATTTGCGTCCAAGTATTTTCAAAACAAGATATAAAGAGGAAACTCGAGACTAAGACCAGAGCATGTTGAGCAGGACTTGGAACTAAGACTAAGCAAAACAGGCAACAAAAATGTTTTTCTCTTGTGTTGTAAATGCAAAAGACAACCCTTAATAAATGGCTTATTCATTTTATAAATTGTGTATCTACTGTATTTGCAAGCATGCTGATTCCTACTCTTTAACATTCAACTAATCAACTCTTGGGAGTAAACTTATCAGTGCAGAGGCATCGTCAGGGCTCTGCAGATGCAATCCCTTAAATTGTTTGTTGTTGTAATAATAATTATCAACATCATTATCATAATAAATTAAAGGAGGAGAGGATAAATTGCAGTAACAGAAAATACATACAAAGAATCCATATTCCGTATAGGATCTAGATGAGCTGAAAAAGACAAGCTGACTACTGTTTTAAGAGCACCCATAGTTTCAGTCAGGCCAAGAGAAGATCAGCAGATTGTTCTTTTCTTTTGTTGGATCATTATGACGGCTGTGGTCCCAGGCTGTTCATGGCAAGGCTGACTGACAGGCTGAGCACCGTGGAGCTGACAGGCTTAGCATGTCCATTGGCAGAGACAGATGTCACATGCACCACAGGTCCATCTTGCAGCTGGTATTGGAGAACGGGACAGTCATCACCAGAGGGCTGGAGGAGACATAGGGCAGCCCCATAAAAAAAGATGCAGACTAGTCACTGGATTAAAAGGTAAAATACTCATTCAATCAAAGCACACAAAGTTTCAACTATGCTCCTGACATGCTGCTGAAAAGCATGCTTCATACTTGGCATGCTAAACAAGCCCACACCTGTTTGGTTTCATGTGAATGCTGTACCACGCTGTCATACCAACCATACGTCAATGCTGGAAATGCAAATGAGACGTTGATTAAATTCAAGAATGGGCCACCAATTATCAGGCATGTAATGGAGAAGTTGTAAAAGCTGTCTCAGTGTAGCTGACTTGTGCGACCTAATTAGATGTGACAAAGTTCAGCATCTCTTGGGGGAAGGATTAAGAACACATTGTGGAATGCAGACCGTTTGGACAAAATCGATTATGACACTAATCCTTGATGAATAATGAATATAGTCATTTACCAGGAATGCTGCAGGGGGAAGTCCATTGTGTGATGATAAAACGATGCTTGGAGAGGTAAGCTGGAATGGACCATTTACTAATACATGGTGGCAATGATGGAGGCCGTCTCTGTGATGATAATGTCCAAGGCCCTGAGGCATGCTGAAGACCTTTTCAGCTCACGGGTGAAAAGGCCAATCCAGAAAACCCATTTAACTAATACAGTTGAATCTGTGTAAAATACCTGATGCGAAACACTCAGTGACACAGGTAAGTTACCAGTTCCTCTGGGAGGATATAAACTCCCCTCAAGCTGTGGTGCTTAAATAATTTAACACATAAAAGACTACGTGAGGGATGTGTTGACTGAAAATCAATTGGATGTCCACAGCCTCATATGTCTCTTTCGCAGCGTTGGCACCAGCACTTTTTTAAAAGGTGCAATAGGTTTTCCCTGCAGGGGAAGTACTTCAGGAATCCAGTGCAGTATACTTCCCCCAAATTTTCAAACATTTCAGCACCACAGCATCACTGAAGCTAGACATCCCTTTCTGTTACACAAATCATTAAAATGTTACCCTTGACTGTGGAAACTGAGGTAACATAGACACTTCTGTGTGTCAAGATCCAGCAATGAATTTAAATTTCACAAAGTGAGCCCTAAACTTTTGTTTTGTACAATGTTAAGTAATCCTGTAGGATTGTAATTATGGCATATGAATCCATCTGAGAACAATGCTATTTTGGAACTTTACAATCCCCCACTCTACAACAGACTCATTATAATCCTAAAAGTCATAGAAGCTTTGCAGTTGGAACATGAAACTCCAAACAAAACAGAAAGAAGTAGCCACACATGCATAGCTCTGACACAGTGATGAGGCACAGTTTCCTAATGAAGACGGGTTGTCTGTCCCAATGAATAGATATAAAATATTCTCAATATTACACACATGAATTTTTCTTTGTCTCTGTCTTGTGCTCAAGGCTATATTAATAATACGTATTATTATCATGGTTAACATTATTATGTAGGTGAGTATACATTAATTACGTTGTTAATAAGGTTGTCATGAATTACTTAGTCGAAAGAAATTCACTTAGGATAATATTATTTTTAATTCAATACAATAGGGGCTCTTTAAAAATAGATCACAATATGTTACATCTGTTGAATCACAAAATTCATTGTGAATGTGCGTGTGTGTGCATGTACAAATGATGTCCTAGTTTCAGGCTCAAAATTCAGTCATCCTAGTTCTTGCTTTGTCACAAAATGTTGCCACCTGAAAAGCATTTAGAGACCAGCCGGTGGCAGACTCTATAGGAAACCTCTCTGTGTTCAGGTATTAAACCAAGAATCAGACCTCCTTTACTCAATGTCTTGGAAACTGACATGGAATAATGACATAAGGAAATGCTGTACACTCCCCTGTTTGTGTTTCCCTCTCTCTCCTCCTACACTCAGCTCAAAAGATTCATGGATGCAGCCAATTTGGCTGGATCACTCAATTTGTAATAGCACCAGAGCTGAACTTATGATTTATGAACAGTCAACGGTCTACAAGAGGCCATTAACCATAGCGAACATGGAGGAGTGAGATGTATATATATTAAATTAAAATCCAAGACTATAACGCTTCATAATTTCTAGGTTCTCTGTCAAGATGGTTTTGCTGTCATGAGGAATATTCATGACTTGAAAGAATCTAAATTACAGGGTAGATTTCACATGGATATTACAAAGATATTGTAAATGAAATATACAGTGTGACCTACATGAAACATAGTTATTGAGTTTTGATGATAACAACATTAAGTCAGACACTCATTCATGTAGCTTCCAGTATGTTAATGTACTGTATGGGCATCTGTGTTGTGTGTTTGTGTTTCCATTGAGAGATAGTACAAAGCAGGCTTGTGCATATGTATTTGTATACGGAACAGTCTGTGTGAGTGTTTATGAAGTGCAGCTAGGCTCAACTTAAGTTTGTTGATTTTGATTCAATTCCATGAGTTTGGACATTTTACAGAGCACGGTTCTGTTTTGCAAAGACACCAAAACTCAGTGAAGCATACTTTCAGGGCCTTGAAAGTTCCATAACGTCAAAGCGCTGATCCAGGCATTTCCATCTCTACAATGGTTGTCGTAATTTAAATGATCTGACAGGTACATCCTCTCTCTTGACAGAGGCAGGCTATTACAAAGAGTCTGTGATTCACATATGGGCTGAGTTAAGACAGCTTTACCAGGTACAGAAGCACACAATCCTTTTCATTTAGATTTGTTCCCCTGAATCTGCAACTGACGCCCCAGTGCAAATTTGGTACGTGAGTGAGCGGACATACGGACAGTACTATAACAGATGCTCAAACAAATACGCAGTTTCCTGGTTCAGCCAGCTGCTTAATGAAAATACCATGTTGGCCTAAGGATTCACACACCATATTGCAGTTGTCAGGTGAAAATCTGGCGTCTCAAATTTATAAACCGGTGGGAAAATATTGTAGTTCCTGCTAACACCACCAGAATGCACTGTGACACTCCTGAGACAATATTTTAATGGGCAGTTATGGTTGTCAGAAGGATTAAGTTGAATTGGCTGGAGTAAGGCAAATTCTAGGTTGTAAACTAGGAGCCACAATAGCACCATCTGTGAGTTATTCTGGCAATGACAAGGAAATAAAGGCAAAACATGTACAGCCAAATGGGACAAACTAAGGACAGCTAACTCACTGATGAGCCTCCACATCCAGTTGGTTACATTGAGCTGGGCGTTCATAGTATGGGGTTAGCTATATGTACTTAAGCATGGGTTTTTAGGCTCAAGACCAAAGTCAGGATCAGAAAAAAAGTGATACTTCCAGAGGAGAATATGTTGGTAGAGTATGATCCAGAAAATCAGGCTTTGAAGAATGATGACAGGCTAGCATAATAGTTCTCAAACTGGGGTCGGCATAGAACCGATGCAGTGGGGGTGTAGATGACCACGGGAAAAATATGGGGTGGAATTAAGTTGAATGAACATGATTTATGTAGGGAATTAAAATAAAAACCAATACTTTCCTGATGCCATCATGCCAACCTGAATCATATCTATTATCTGAATCAAATTCAACTGGGTTCATTTTTTTATTGTTGCTCCGCCAGAATTGTTAATGATTGATTAGAATTGAATCAGTTTACTTGTTGTGAGGGGACATGAACTTTTTTCAGCCTCCGAAAGGTGGTCATGACAGAAAAAGTTTGACAACCACTAGGCCGGCAGAACCTTACCCATCGATCCCTGCATTTTATTAATAGATGCAGTAAGTTGGCTATTGCCAGTCTTGACACCTGAGAGATGGAGAGCTACACTCAGCCTGGAGAGATGCTTTTCAGCAAGGCCTAATATGTTAAGCTGCAGAGAAGACTTCAGATAAAATAGCTGGTATGACTGAATGCATGTGCCATCACCTTCAGTTGCTACAGTGTACACTAGTTGTCCAATGAAACCCTCAGAGGACACACAACACATCCTTTCCTCAGCATTAACCAAGTGACAGACTGTACCAGCTGACAATAGCTTAAGGCTAAATACAGAGACTTGAGAAGGAGGGTATGAAGGTCAAGGTAGAGAAATGCCATTTAATCTTGTCGAAAGTATGTCTCCTTTGTCCTGATCTTGGTTGAGTGCAGACCCCAGATAGCTGCAATGAATGATGTGTTATCAGGGTTTTGCAGATACTGTAAAACATTTGTCCAGAGTTTCTCTCAGTCGGCAGGTCTTTTACCTAACAGCTGCATAATCCAAAGACCTGTTTTATAGCATATGGAACTTTTTTGACCAAATGAAAAAGAAATTGATTTTCTACTGATTTGTGTCTTTATTGCAGAGACTTATGACAGCAGCCTAGATTTGGGGGATGTCCCCTACCAGCTGCAAGGAAGCAAGAAACATGTACAGTATGCCAGTAGACTGAGAAGTATAAAAAAATGACAATTTTAGCAGTCTGGAACTGTAACTCTTGGCTCTCAAGGGACTAAGAAAAATCCAGGGGATACCTGAACTGGTGTAATGGACAACAATCCTTTGTATCTCCTTAACTAGGTGCATTTGAACATCACTACGTTGTCCAGCTAGCTGCATTTGATTTTGATGTGTAGTATTGCCATGGGCAAAGTAAAACTGGGGCTTACACTGTGACTAAGCAGCTGTTAGCGCCTGCTTGATTTAATCACCAGGAATTTGATGGATGTACATCTAGTTTCAAGGTTCTTTATTGTCCCACTAAGATAAATTTGTTAACCAGCAAGGGTTCACATAGTGACAGAATACAAAATGACACAACATCAACCTCAACATCAACATTAAATCACATAAACAGTACAGGTAAATGTAAATTCATACCAAGTACAAATATGCAAGAGTGGAAGTGTGCCAGGGTAGTGCAAGGAATGCAGCCAGAGTGCTAATTGCTATTAAGCATATCAGTAGCCCTTGGAATGAAAGAAACATGGAGTCTTTTAGTCCTCTGAACGGGTAGGCATCTCCTTATGCCTATTATAAATGAGCAAAAGCTTGGCCTGACTCCTCCTTGAGATCTTACTGGTACTTTTAACAGGACTTCCAAATCTATTCTTATTTGACAGATGTAGGTTACCAAACTAAGCAATAATGCAGAAGGTTAAAAAAGATTAAATAAAACTTAGGATAGTTTAGGATAATTGAGTTTCAAGACAACCCACACACTTCAGAGCCAGTCAACAGTGGTCCTACGAAGAATGACCACAGAATTAATCTTAGGTCTTCGTTCCTTTTCCTGATCCCAGGAGAGCAATGGGAATTGCCCCTGAATCAACACCTGTCTGTTCGTCTTCTGAAGTTACACCAGAACAACCAGATTTAGATCCAGATTATGTAGTGCTTGAATTATTTACAAACCCAAGTCTAGACTAAAGCTAAGAAGGAGTGAGAGATAGACTCTGATCAAGTCCTGATGTACTTAATGCTCTGGTTGAAGCTTTATGATTAAGTTAACTATCAGATTTGTCCGCTTGTTATTGTAGCCCAAAATGATTAAGACATGAGGTGTCCTTTTTCACTGCTGTTGATGTACTGTGTCAGCTTCTGCCCGCTATGGGTGGTGTATTCTCCATAAAGGCTATGAATGATGTAAAAGTAAGAGCTAAGTCACTTTAATTATCGTCAATGTCTGTAATTTCTGTTTCCGCTGTTAATAATCGCCCCACATCCATTTTTTTTATGAATATGCACAATAAAGTCTACTGATGTTTTGGTTAATATGGGTAGTTTATAGGGCAATTATCATTTTTTTCTCAAGTTGCAATACGTTTGCATCATCAGTGACAAAGGTGCTATTATTTCCTTGATGCTGCTGCAAAGGAGTGGGTTGTGTGATGAGAGGTATTGTCCCTTTACAAGGCATTGTTTTGTGAAAATGGTGGTTTTCTTCTTCTAAGTAGCCCAACAAGACTGTACTTTGCATAATTACAAGATGCAGGGAAAAATGCCATGGGATTCATTAATGAGCAGAAAACCCAATACTGCACATGTAAATATAGAATGAGTGGAATAACAAAGTGAGCAGTTAAAGTATGAGCGGTAATTATTGATTCTGCATTGTAAGTCGGGAGATTATATGCACATCACCACCTTAGGCGCAAGTTAATACTTTCAGTTGTACTCGAATGAGAAGTCACGCACAACTCACTTAAGATATTGTCTGATGTCAATTGACAATCCACTAACCACTTAATTGTGTGTACAGCAGCCTGAGCTGGTAATCATTTAGCTTTTATAACTTTTTGAATACCACCATAACAGACTTTGGGATATGAAATGTTGTGTTGCTAAGTCATTATTTTTTTAACTGCTTTGACCTCTTGGAGATGTTAACTGATCTATACATGTACCAGCTCAAAAAAGAAAGAATATTTCATTTGTTGTAGCATATAGAGTCATGGAAAGGCATATGGCTAAATTATGCATCCTTGAGTAGTGAGCTCATTAGCCTCCAGGAGGTCCCTCTAAATAGACCACAGGTCTCATCTAGGTCTCCCTTTAGAAACTATAGAAGGAAAAAGGAATGGAATGGAAACCATGCTAATGGTGCACAACCTGACGAAAGCAACCTGATAATGGCACAATAGTCACATAACAAAATCAAATTAGAGGCCCCCCTCTCATATTGTACTGTCATATATTGTACTACATTCCTAACTGCAGGCTAAGCATCCATCTGTAAGTGATTCATAACAGCTCTTTGTGAGTCATCCCCCCAATGATTGTGTGTAATAAAGACTGGAGAGGAGAATAAAAGTGTTTGATCACGCATCCATCCATTGGTATGACAGTCTAATGCAATAACAGGTCCTTAAGGAGGTCATGTTGAAAACTTCAGGCTAGTTGAAGGCCAGCGCAGAAAAATTATGGATGGTTATTTCACTTACTCACCATTACAGTTATGACTACTGTTATAGTCAGGCAAATGTGTCATTCCATAACTGGTAAGAAATTTCATCTCTAGACACACAGCATGACCTGCCTTTGGGGGTGCTGACATGAACAATCTGTATGATGTAATAAGAAGCAAGAATACACTAGTATAAGTCCCAATAAATACTCATCACCATTATAGTCTGTTGTACACCAACATTGCTTCCTATACTGCCAGGGAAGAGTACACGTTACTTCCTAACTGAAAGAGACTTGCACTCAGTGCAGGTGTAGAGTCCCTCTGGAAGCCCCATTACTCGTGACAATGCCAAAATCCCCACGTCTCACTACTCAGAGGGCAGACGCCTGGTGTGATATACACCTTCACATTAGCCCCTGACAAGAAAGGGTTGTTTTTGATGAAGTGCAGTTCTTTGGTGACAGCCTCCTCTCTCATGAAGAATATTTACACAGCCACAAGTGTAGGGCTGTAAATAAATTACATTGTGGTGAACCACAAAATCACCAGACCTTTTCCTGCCGAGATCAGGGGAGATGATGATCTTTTTGATCTCCATCTTACAAGCACTGCAGCCATGCATCAATTACATTCAATGTCCTGAATAAAAGATATTTCAGTTTAGCATATTTATGACTTGTTTGTTCAGCTTGTCTCTGTACTTGTTGCAGAGTCCAGTTTACTATAACAAAACAACTCCATACTGTGTGGTAAACTGTTCCCATAGAGGTTACTATGACTGCTCAGAAAGTTTCAAGAGCTTGTCGGATGTCGTTTTCATATTCACGTGCTGTGTCATCAAACATTTTTGCAAATTTGTCATGTTGGCACTAGTACCATTCTTTACAAGAGGTAAGATGAGACAATTTGTCACATTTTTTCAGTAATAGTATAACCTGTGATACAGTGACGTATCTCAAATCTCAAATCAACATCCGCTTTTGTAAAGACTTGAAAGTGCTCAGAATAATGGAGCATTTTAAAATCAATACATAACAACAGAGCAATTCTCATTTGCTGATTAAGACTGCATGATAAGGTGGAAAGCTTAGCAAGTGTACCTTGAGTTGAGATTCTTTTTTGAACTGATAGTTGCCCAAGACCAAAAATGGACATTCAAGCTCAGTTGATATATGTTGTTATACAATAAAACATACTGTATAAGTGATTTTTTTATGTTCTTTGAATAATACTCAGCCAGTCTCCTAGGAAATTATATCCCTTCTAGATGATTCTGCACTCCACGATTTCCATCCAATGATAATGCAGGAGATAAGTCTTTATGTAGCAGAAAGTAAGGATGTAGAGCTTGGGGAAGTGCATGGACGTGTATCGCAGCAAACTTTCATGCAGGAAATTGGAGCTTCCTTCCTGTCACTGATGTACAAGTAACTTCACAGTTTTATTAATGCTAGTAATACACTTTCTCTGACCTTAACCAATTATTTTTGCTTGCCTAACCCAAACCATACCTTAACCATAATGTATTTGTTAGAACCACAGTCTTTTCCTTTATTTTAACACCTTCAGTCCAGAATTTTTCCCACATTTGAAAATATCCAAATCATGTGTCATAAATAACCCTTTGAAATAAACAATCATTCTTTTTTCGAATTTACTTGGAAAAGTTGGTGAAAAAGTGTGTTTTATGGTCGGTCACGGTTGTAGCCAGTGAGATCATGTGTTGTATCCTGAACTGACTAATTTCTCCTGTGCAGTCACCAGAATTTCAATATATTCCAGACCAGTTATTAAGGCATTTAAAACAGTCAGTGGCAGTTCCCAACATTGACACTATCTCTATCATATTGTAGCATGACTAATTTACATATCAATATCCATCATACAAAACTGACAATTCAGAGAGCAAAGACAAAAACACAGCATATTTCAATGTTATAACTTTAGCGCAACTTGCATTAGAACATTAATATTGTAACTTTATTGTCACATTTGAATTTGCACTTTAGTCCAATATTCATTGTAAACTGTTGTTTGTGCAAGAGTCAAAAACAAGTAGTCATGTGATTCCTTCACATTGAACATGAAGGTAACAATTAAGATAGAGGTAGTCTGTGGAATATGCAATATGCAACAAGCAGACCAAACTGTGTACCGCCTGGACTACAAGAAAGTCACAGCTCAGTATTCCAGTATTTCAGTACTGGAATACTGGAAATATACAAGATCAACAGGACACTAATAGTCTTCATCAAGAACTTAATGGGGCTCTAGAAGCCAAATTAAAAGTCAATTGCCATCAAGTGCGGCATACCAAGGTGTGTTTCACTGTCCCTGCTGTTGTTCTGCAATACCCTGAACCCCCTCAGCCAGGTCATCACAAAGAGTAGTTACGGATACCGGTTTCAAAGTGGAGGAACCATCAGTCACTACCTTTACATGGATGACATCAAACTGTATGCCAGGAATGAGTGAAACATTGACTCACTGATCCACACTACCAGGATCTACAGCAACAACATTGGAATGTGAGTCGGACTGGACAAGTGCGGTCAGGATGTATCAAAAAGAAGGAGGTTGAAACACCACAAGGCAACATTGCAGATATTCAGGACAGCAACAAATACCTTGGGATCGCCCAGGCAAAAGGGAACCATAAGGAGGCAAAAAGGAAGTCACAGGTGCTGAAAAGTCAGCTGAATGGGAAGAACAAGATCCGAGCCATCAACACATTCACCTGTCATTAGATATCCCACTGGTATATAAACTGGCCAAAGGAGGAAATAACAGTCACTGACATCAAGACAAGAAAGCTCATCACAATACATGGAGGGTTTCCAGCATCCTGAGACTGTACACTAAGCTGAGTGACGGAGGCCGAGGGTTAGTGAGTGTCAAGACCACTGTCCAGGATGAAACAACAAAGGTTCAGGAGTACATCAGGATGATGCCCCCCAAAGATGAAGGGCTAAGTTAATACCTCTGGCAGCAGAAACCCAAAGGTGAGCACAAGGAGGATGAAGAACCATCATGGAGAGACAAACTGCTGCACACGGCATGTACCACTGACAGATATAAGAAGGACTCTGACCTCCAAACTGGGAGAGTGGCTCCAGCAGATTCCAGGTGCAACATCTGAAGTCTCTGACCAGAAGAGTGCAGTCCTAGGAACATTTAAGATACCATCTAAGAAACCCTCAGGACTCCGAGGCCTCTGGTAGGGGACCCAAGCTTGAGGATGACACATACTACCCCGTGAGGAGGGAGAGGGGGATTTTGTTATTATATATCATGGTGCATGCCTTGTCTGGGTGGTAACCTAGATCCAACATACCCAGAACTAAAAGTATAAAAACAAAGCAGATAGTTAGGTACAACAAGAACTGTTAATGTGGATACCTAGATGCCCTGTGTTATCACATTGGTCACCATTGTTGCCGTTAAAATATTTACTCACTCTGACCACATTGGAGAAAGTTGAGAAATGCAGATGCATATATTGCATAAGACACCTTAAAGATAATGTGTACCAAAAATCTCCATCCTATTTTTATGTTAACATAGTTTACTAGCCTTTTGTTTGGGATGTTTGGCGCAGCCATGCTTTTCTTATGGTGCAACCACGAAGTAAACAGCTCTGGTCATGTGACAGTTTACACTTACTATGTGATACTGCACACGTTTCATTGAGACCATTTATTATTTCAGTATTTGCTTAAAATGTATTGATACATCATTCATTAACATGTTTAGAGCCTTATAAATGAAAAAGTTTTTTTTACGGCCACTATTGTGACCGATCTGATTGAATGGGTCTACTGTTGCTGCCATGTGCTGATATTGCAGAAAGTGGTTTTTGCAGGATCATTCAATAGCAACAGTCTTGTCAGGTAATAGGGTTTATACTGTAGTTCTGGTAATACAGAGCCACAAAGCTGTTTCGGTAGTGTCTCCATGTATGTTTGTATGCAAGCCAAACAGCAGATTACTGCTGTATTTTCCACAAATTATATGAAGGCAGTTGATCAACCACAGATCTAACATGCAACAGTCAAATGTACTCTGCTGATATATCACATCTAGGTGTCTTTTTCAGTTATGGGGCTAAAAAATGTATGTATAATTTTATCTTGAACATCTTGTGTACAGGAAAATAGGCACATAGATAATTGCAGATTTATATTTTTATCTCTTTAAAAACTGAATCTCCTAAAAACAAAATTAATTTCTGTTGACCTTGCATCTTTCATAGTCCTGAAGGTTTTCAATTTTGCTCGGACACAGTGCAATTAATATTGTATGAAAGCAATATGAATTTACCCACTCCCATAGCATTTCAATAAAATGAGCCTCATATTGCCAAAGCTGTGAGGATTAAAAACTAGGTGCTTGGGGCATTCTCAGTCTACTGCATTACATCTGATCACCACATTGAGAATGTCTGTGCCAGTTACACATTTTGATAGCCTGTGGCTCAGTGTGATAAAATATGCAATAGTTGCATGATACATTATACTGAATGGCCTAAGTCAGGTACAATGCTATTGGAGATTTCCTTCTTCCAAGTTTGAACCGTTACCAACAACATTTTATACATTTGTGTAATCTGTGATTAGGTTTGCTTTTTGATGATCAAATCCTATTTAAGACTTCACAAATAAATGCATCAATAAATAATAAATTAACCTCTCACTGACTGGTCAAAATAATTTTTTATCACTGTAGTTTTGATAAGAAGAAGATTGCAATAGTTGGTGAACACAAAAGCATCATTCCAGACTTTTGATTGCTACATCAGTACAGTATGCCAACAAGGCCATGTGGGAGTGTGTTTGTGTGTGTGTGTGTGTGTGTGTGTGTATTGAGCAGACGTGGATTTATTATCATCATCGCTTGCTAACTCCTAATTAATCAGACAGTGTGTTTTCCTACAAGGCTTTTGTTTATTTGCTAGTTTGCTGTAGGCCCTCTGTATCAGTACAATAATTTTAATAGACTACACTATCTTGCATTTACATCTTTTAAATAAAATACAACCTGAATGCTGTTCAAATGAGATGATGATAAATGCATACTGTCATAAACAACCCCTCCTTCTTGCTCGTCTGTTCCCCAAAACAGTTTTGGTTACGAAAATGGAATCTTTATTTTTTTTAAAGTTCAGATAAAAACAGTGAGATAAGTAGAAATTTACTGTGGACCAGTGGACTTTATGATGAGAAACACATTGTGTCTGTTCTGAGATTTGTGCTCGCTACAAAACAGTGGTCCACATTTGCTATGACTAGACCAAAGTGTTTTGGCAGTTTCACCCTTAAGCTTAAAGCACATTTTCATGGCAGGTGGTATTTGGTGATATCAAGAAAAATAAATATTCCTTAAAGGAGCAGCAAGAGTATTGAGTTTTAGTTTCTACAGCTTATAAATTAAGGGGAATAATTACATGCACCTGACATTAATGGTGATTCACATTGCCACTTCAGCAGCAGCTGTTTACATGTATCTCATTCAATGGCGCAGTAAGTTGTCCCCCCTGCATGTCAGGGCTGTAGTTAACAGGGGCATTTAGAGTGGTCACTCTGAAAGTACATTCTTTAATGAAACACTCTCCTCTGTCCACAGTTGTGTCGTGGCTAACTTAGCAGACAGTGATGCTGTCTTGTATGAAGCAGATCTTACAAACACAAGTCCCACAGTCCTTAATTAAACATAAAATTACTTCTGGTGGAAAAGTAATGTGCTGACAATCACACGCTCTTTACTTCAATCAGGCAGGTTCACTTGTGCTACTGTGCACATTGTAATTAAACTCTGCTTGGACTCACTGTAGAGTAGGTTAGGACATCTGTTCATTTCTTTTCATTCAGAAGTTACTCACGGTGCAGGGAGTTACTGTGAAATACTCAAGTGTCAAGGAATACTGATTAATATAGCATGCATAATCAGTGTGTAATCATAAGCTTGCAATATGTTAGACATTTTGGAGGAGAAACTGACATCACTATTCATTCTCTCTGGGGTAGCTTTCCCTAATTGATGATTCATCTCCATGAGAAAAATAAAACAAATTTAGGAAATCTACTGTTTATTTGGCAAAATTTCACAGATGTTTACGGCATCATACAGCAAAGTGATGATGGTATGCATGCAACTAAGTGTTTCAGCAATCATATCATCAAATATCAAACACAGAGGTCCAACACCCATCTCCAATCTGAGATTACAGAATAAAGGAACATTATCAATTGGAATTAGAAGTAACCAGACATATAGATCACATATTCTGTTTTATTCTAGTTGCACGCTGTACCTCCGCTAAAAATATAGCTTAACAAAAGGAAAGCCTAATTGAGGAATAATACCACGATTATTCTATGTATCTACTCGTAAGCCACCAGAAAACACATAACAGTTATCTGGTGCATTCTGCGTAGAGAATGGGCTGTGCATAATGTGACCACATGGTGAGCTTGTCTTCATCTGGCCCAGCAGGGGTGCCACTGGCCATCCTTCCTGTTCTCTGAACCCCTTGTCAGAGCACCACTTATCTGTTCACCCAGAATAGTGGCTGGCTTCTGTCTAGGTTCATCCCCTCGGTCCCCTTACGCTATTCCACGGCATTCCTTTGTGAAGATGAGGGCAGTCTAATACCTGTGCTATTTTGCAATGCTCAGGAGCATCTTATCACATGCAGGCAAAATCCCTGGCCTAGGAAAGGGAGCAACTAGGCCAGTCTTGTTGGGAAGGGGCTGAGGCTGTGGTAACCGGTGGCATGGAGGCGGCCTTATCTCAGTGTGAGCAGCCATGGCACCCCTCCCTATCCGTCTAAACTCTGCACAAGCCTCTCAGATTAACAACACCCGGCTCCGCCATGCACACATGCCCCTTATCCACCTCCCTAGCTCCCCAGCGCCCTTGAACAGACATCATTACAGTGATTATTACTGTTTATCAGGCTGATGTATGCAGAACAAAGCACTGACCTGTTTTGTTCAGGAGTAGCTTTGTTCTGTTTTTTGTGTTTGTTGGGTTATGGCTTTGTAATGGAGGTAACAAGGAAACCTATCGAATGTGTGTTAACCTTTTGGGGAGAATGCTTCCTCTGAACACAGGAAGTGGGATTATATACAACACTCTTGATGCAGTTCAGCTTTGTGTTTTACCTTTATCCCCACTGTGTGATTCTGTGTGTTGTGCAGTTTATCTTGTACTCCTCTGTGGATTGTCCCAGCATTGCACATATACACACATGCTTCTAAATATTCTGAGGTGGGGGTTTTCAGTCTACTTTTGAAGCTTATATTCATGAGCTTTGTTGCTTTGTTGGTCTGTAAAGATTTTTACAATGACCCTGTTTGTAAAAAGCACCTCATAAATACATTTGGATGGCCTTGAATTGACTTGATAAGCTTACATCTCCCACAACACTGTACGCACAGAGGAAAAATCCATTTTTCATTTTTGAGAAATCTGATTTGGGTTTTCATTACTCAATTATTCTCCACTAAAACTTAACCTAAGGGTGGTCTCTCATCAGAATGTGCACTACTCTCCTGGCAGCATGATACACTCAGTAACATTGGATTTCCCTTGTCCCAAGTACTAAAATATGCAATTATGTATTTATTGCTGAGGAAGAAAATGTAATGCTAAAGGTTAAGGATTTAGATTTTATGTAGTGTGCCTATACACCTTCTTAGCAGCAAACTTTGTAATCCATAAAACCCAGACTCTTTTTGTTTTCTTTTACTGGCTGGCAAAACACATTTTGAACTAAGACCAGGGCATCTGTTGATTTGGGAAGACAAACAGGCATCTTAATTAAATTCAAAGTGGTTTTCTGCGAAGGCATTATTCAAATCATACCGGCTGAGAAATTAAGTTGGAATGCATTTGAAACGTGAAGTCAAATATACTGGAAGGGGAGGAAAATCGTTTAATTAAATCCCTATAGTTGTCATTAGCATGCAAGCTTCTGGAGCCCTGGTCACAGATTACATGTGATGTGCTAAAAAGCTGACGAGCACTTTTATTCAAAAGTTATTAACTTTTTAAGCACCCAATTACGTCTGCTGGATTGCAAGCACACAACTTATAATCTTCTAAGGCAACTTTGGCTTAGGATCATTGTCCCACTGAAGTATGGCCAATTAAGCCGTGTTGAGGCTGACAGAGGAAACATAGACCGTGTAATGTCAATAGGATGCTATTTTTTCCCACCGAAAGTTAAAACACAACGGTTCATACAGGAGGATATACCTTTCCTCAGTTTATAGATGATTAACATGCACAGCAAACTGGAAGACTGTTGTGGTAGGATCGCACAATTAGCTAAACTGATTATTCAGCATTCCTATCTGTTTCTTATGAGACATAATGTAGGGAAGTATAACTGTGGAGGTGATTTCCACAGACTATCAGAGCTTTACCATCATGACACAGTGGATAGAATAAGAAGAAAGCCAAATTTACCCCAAGAAAGCTAAGAGTTTGTTTTTGACTTACCTTGGCAGAACTTTGTGTAAGACTATCACATCTGTTCCTGTACTTTATCTTTTGACTACACTTTCTTTACACTTTCTTTATGCAATCCTTTCAGAGGTTATGTATTTTTCTCTCCTTCACCCAAGCTCTTTTAAAAAACATATAATATTTGTTGTTGTTTGCAAGAGGAATGTGCTGACTCAAGGCAAAAAACAGATTTTTCTGAAAATGTCTGATTTTGGTCTTTTTGTACCTCCAATGAACATGAACATACTGTACAAACCTTTCAAGGAAAATCAAAAAGGAAGTAAATCTCATAAAATTCAGCTACAGCATCATTTTACATGGCAACATTAAGATAACAATAACAAAGACTGTAAGTTACCTTTCAGGGACACCATGCTGCAAAACTCTTTCTCACATAATTCCTGTGTAATACAAGTTCATACATGCAGGGTTATTTTGATTGCATGAGAAACTGTTCATAGAAACACTGTGCATGACATGCCCACATGCAATAGCATTTTCCAGAGGTCAGTTTTGGTATTTGTCAACTCATTGGAATTCTGCGAGCCAGGTAGGAGAGAAAGCTCATGCCGTGAAATTGTCATTGCAGTGACTGCAGAGGACTTGAGGGACGCGGGTCAGTTGTCAACCAAATGACAGGGTTGTCCAATCCTTGACTGCTTCCTAGGGCGTATGTCTCAGTGGCACACACTTCCCTGCCAGGAGATAGTGTAGAACAGCCGTCCTAAGCTGTTGTGGCTTATGTTGGGATCTATCCAGCAGCCTGTTGTGACATCTTTCTCAACTTTTTAACCCGGTCGCAGTCTCTTCCCTACGTAAGTCCAACGCCCTGACACTGATATCATTTTAAGATTGATGAAAACAGCATTGCAACTGACTGGATGCATGGACACAGCAGGCGAGACAGCATGAACCTAAATACACTTCAGACAGGCCACAAATAATTATTCTTATCCACTGAGATGAAAAAAAAAATTGAACCATTTATTTAGAAAATGCCTCTACTGCTCTCCTGATTGTATTAAACTTAAAATCATAGCTAGGGCAATAAAGCAAAAACTGAAAGTTAGCTTTTAAGAGTGAACATTTAACTTGGCTATCCTTTATGCTGTCTTTTTATGAGTGAATTATTTAACAAATTTAAAGCTACTCTTCCCACTAGTTGGTCTGAATAGCTATGTTGTGTAGTTGTATAGCCATGTCAAATACAGCTGATTTTATTGTAGCTACAGAATAGTGGTCACAACTTTATGCAATCCTACTTTCTTCATCCCACAACTCACACTTTAGCCTTGATTAGAAATAACACAGTGCGTGGTTGGTTAAAAGATCCTGGGCCAGAAAAGACACTTAAATCCCCCAATAAGCTACAGTAGCAACCAGGCCTGACAGCAAATCTTCGACTTAAAGCTGACGTGAAAGTGAATAGCTCTCACCCAAGCCACTGGTTTGACAAAACTATATTTGCTTTTAATCTTCTTATTGAGTCCAACGCTGGCCTTTTAAAGACCAATTGAAAAAATGTAAATCATGCAAAAATGAGGAATAATTCTGATTTCCTCAGTCCGCTTGTCCCTCAGTGACCATATCCAATTTTCAGAGTTATATTATCAGGCTTGGTGAAGTGGTCACCGCACTAAAAGGAGCTAATATCTACCAGACCAGCTGCTATGCCAGGGCACAGAGAAAGCTTGAATCATACTCTGCTCTGTTACCCCATTTAAATGGACAGACTGGAGCTAATTTTAAATAAAGTCTAATTACGGACATGCTTTTGAAATGAAGGGAAACATAAGCTGGGGCTACCATCTAGTAGCAATTATTCTGTAGGATAATGCGTCTTAGAAAATGGAGTGAAACAGACTGCAATGCACTGATCTTTATTTTAACTTTCTGTGGACCATATGAAGTCAAAGTTCATGGGTCCTATAATAATTTTTCCACTTTTCCCTTACAAAATGTTATCTTGTACACTGTGTGACTGTGAAACAATGATTTCAAAGTATGTGCATGTCCTCCATCATAAAACACTGTCAAGTGATAAACCAACCTCCTGCCAAGTACCCCCAAAATTAAATATTGAACCACTGAAATGGGAATAATTCAAATACGTATGATTTATATAATATATTCTGCTCAGTGAATGAGAGTGAAACACGGATGACTGATTAGGCTTTTATCTTCACTAGTTCTCACTGATTATCCTCAGTGTGGTCCTAAAGAACGTCAGAGGATTGAAAGAGACCGAGGAAAGCAGTAACAATAGATGGAGAGTCCAGGATGAATGCCAGTGTGTGCAGCAACATCACAGGAATGTTGTTTCGATTATATTTTGGCATTTGATTGAGAGTTTTCAAAATAATTTTTTATTTAAATGTCACAACTTTCCACCCAGCAGTTGTTTATTTCAGATGTGTACGTCCTTCCGCACATTGAAGCAGAAAGTGGGTGTGGTATTGTTATCCATTGCTCTCACACAGTAATATCCTTGCACCTCAAAGGCTTTTTGAATGTTCTGGGCAAGTGCTGAAAAGCTGTGCTGCCAAAAGTATTGACCACTGTTAACCATAAGATATAGGACTGGCCATATGATCCATGCTCGGGAAGTGCTATAATGTACTTACATTAATGGTGTTATGTCTGTAGTTGAGATGGTTATTAACATCACATCACTCTGCCAGAGTGCTAGACGATTGATCTTTGGAGCATGACTTTATGTCCTTGTCAAAATACATTCTCATTAACTTCTAAAAATATGATGCAGTCTTAATGTGAACACGTATTGTAAGTGTGAAAAGGAAAGGTGTTATTTTTTTCTAGCAGGAAAACCACATGTCAGTGATTGTCCTTTACTATACAGTACACCTGCCATCACCTTTCTATGATTAGGCTTTATCTGTTTGATCTTAAAGTTAATGTAAAAGCATTCACATTTTTGCAGTGTAGTTGTCATCCATTATTTGCTGCCAATCATGCCACACTGTACGTTAAAAGCCCACCTAAAGGTTGTCTTTGATTGTGATTTTTGGAGCATAACTGGTTGCTTCTTGCTTTGGGGTTTTGAAATGCTTCCTACTGTGACGACGGCCAGGCTGGAGCTGGATCTATTGACGCAAAAAATAAACTGTGACCTCCGTCAAAAGGAAAGGTCAGAATCCCAAATGCTCTTTCCCAAAAGGCGTCCTGTCAGTTGCTATCACAAACAGTATTAACCCAGCTTGGTGGCACTCCTGCGGAAATCCCACCAGCAATTTTCACCATCTAAATGAACTGTCATTCTCTTGTCATAGTTAACTCTAACTGATTCTCAGCCACTAATCTCCTTAGCAGATATCCCAAAAGGACATAGAGATGAAAAAAAGAAGAAATCTCGTGGAATGATTTCATAACAAATTCACATTTAGGTCATTTGACAGTCATTGTAGTTCATTGCTGAAGGGTTAAGGCTTCAGACAGTAATTTTATTCATCATTCTGCACAGTATTTAATGGACATGTTGACATAATCTGTATTTACTAAGGATTTTAGGATGTACAGAGCAGTTAAGTGGTGGACAGTGACGGCCATATTCCTTCGGTATTCAACTGTCATGCAACTTTAATGCTCTGGTCTACTCTACTGTGTTGCTCGTTACTTACTTGCTTAACAGTTTAAAATGTCCAATTACACAGTTGGATGACCATTATAACTACATAAGCTTGAGACATGACTGAGCTATTGAAATTGGTTATGCTGTGTGAAATAATCTAAAATCCAAATGATATTATGCAAATTATGATAAATATTAAGACAAAGAAAGTGATGCTGGTGTTCCTGTAGCTCTGGCACATATGAAAGCATGTGAGATAAAATTTCTCTGAGGAAGCAGGACATTCAGACTGCAGCTGGAGACAAAAACTTTTGTTTCTTTTTTTTTCATTTGGTTGTCACAATCATTCAAGTTCTTTGTCAAGCTTATTTTCATCGCCACATCTTGCCAGGGGTCTATTCATCACAGTCCACATCTGTGCTGTGTGTGATTGATGCATGTGTTTGATGGCAGCCAACTGCAAAATACCTACATCAAAAGTGAGGGTGCTCTTCACAGATCGCCTTTACTTTTCGTCCTGTCGATGTTTTGCTTGCACAAGCAGTCTCTCCCTTTCTCACATGTCTGCATCAGTCATATCAGCCTTTTGCTGGTGATGGCTGTGTAAATAATATCCTTTCATGCAGGTAAACAACACTCCGCATCCAGCACCAACCATATTATTTCTACTGTAAACTGATTTTGATTTTGCATTGCTGCCGATGAAGTCCCGGTCGGCCTCTGTTGTATGTTTTTGCAGCATGATCATCTGCATCCAGGGGGAAACTGAAATACAAGAAGCAGAGAACACAAGTGTACAGAAAACACAATCTACACAAACATTTAAATCAACATTTTCCAGCCCAATTTTGCCAATGCAAAATAGTTGCTTAGAAACATAATTCACAGGAGATAGGGTTGTTGCCTCCTGCTATGTATTCCAGTATTACATTTTTGACTCTATTTGAAGAGGTTCATTCTAGGCAAGTTCTTTGAAGCTCAATGTGCTTTATTCTGGGTAAAGTATAAAAAGGCCCCAATGTGGCAGTTTTTCTAACACCTATAAAATACAAATAAATATATCGAATAAATCTTATAGTCCATCCTATATAGATATCTGAAGATGGTAAAGGCTGGTGCATGTGCTGATAAGAAGTTGTTACAGGTGCAATAAGTTAGGTTCATACTGCTCTACAGAGCAAATGATCTGAAAACATCTTTGGTGGTTTAATAGGGGTGTTGATCAATACCAGTGACACTATGATTGCACTACTGGTTGTTGAGGTCTCAGCATTTCAAAACTCTCTTTTCCAACCAAAATGTCAATTCAAGCCTAACTTGGCAATGGTGGAGCTTTCCGTTGTTAATTAGCTCACTTACTTTATCTTTATTGTAAAAACAACTGTCAATGAAGTTGTTGTTGATAATCCTTGACAACTTATTGCCCTAATTAATTAAACTTTAATTACAGCTTGTCATGTTATTTCATATCTAATGCAGCAGTGCATGTTCTGTCAAGAGTCAAGATCAGAAAGCATTTTTCTACAGTTCTCAGACTCCCTACACAGCTCCCTGTGAAATATAGAATACATTTTAAAATTGTTCTACTTACCTACAAAGTGTTAAATGGCCAGGCACCATCAGAACTCCTGATACTTTACTGCCCCAATAGAGCTCTGTGCTCTCAAAATGTATACTTGTGTTGCCTAATGTCACTATAGTTAGAGTGGGACAAAGAGCATTTAGTTATCAAGCTACTATGGGACAGGGTTCCAATTTGGGTTTGGGAATCGTACAACAACACCACTTTTAAGGCTAGACTTTTCTGTTTAATAAAGCTTTTAGTTAGGACAGGATTGAACAAACTTTAAATTATTAAATCGTTTTATAATTTTATTTTGTTGATTTTATTCTGATAGTGTTTTATCTTGTGTTTTATTATAAGCATTCTGTATTTTATGGTTTATTTTACTTCATTTCAATACATTTTGTAAAGTGTATTGGGACCATGTCTTTTGGTGTTTTTGCACTTCAAATAAAACTTAAATTAAAACTTGAATTGACCTGTACCTCAAATCAAAGACAGTGGTGATTTATTTCAGCCATATTTGTGTCCCACTGCAGCTTGTTTTCAGCTGGTGTGACTCTTCTCACCTATCCTTGTATCAAATGACATTGGAGCAGAGGCATTTTTTTCCACGTCCTGTCAGTAAGTGATACAAGTGTTCTTTAATTAAGGATCTCATTAAAGACATTTGATAAATAACCCTCTCCCTGGGGGATATCCAGAAACTCACTAAATCCCAAGATAGGATGAAGTCCCCAACATATACTGTCACGATACCAGAGTCTGACAAATTTAAGAGCCGTTTGTATGTCTGGGGAGTGGCAAAATGAGGCAGCAAAGACGTGACACGCTGTGTACTGTGGTAGTGATTAGTCGCTACAGTGCAGGATTTAATAGTGTGGATACAGACTTTGTGCGAGGCATGGTCCGCTCACCCTCCTTGACCTTCTCCAACAGAGGCACTTGACAAAAACAAATGATGTGCATCTGCTTTGGAGTCAGTGTGTATAGCAGAGAGACACAAACTCTTCAGGCATCCTAGATCAGCGGCATATTTTACCCCAGGGTACAATACTGACCCCTCAGCACCTGTCCTGATCCAATAGATAGTACAACAATCACCACAAGAATTCTGACCTTGGTTGGATGATTCCCTGGTTACTGTGGAAATATTTGGGGGCACACAAAGTAAGGCAAGGCAATAACCTAACCACATCTATCTACATTGTTTATCAAATCTTCTGTTTTCAGTAAATGAATAAACAAACTTTAAATTACAAAACAACGCACATGAATACAGTAGGTTGACCTCCATAATATTTCTTATTTCTCATAATGTCTGTAAAACCCTGTAAAATTACCTAAATTTAATATTTTTTTTTGCAAAAATCAAATTCCAATACCACAAAAATATTGGCAGATCTTTATGGCATGGACTGTACTACCTTATAGTGTTTGTTACATCACTTGGGAGATACAAAGCAATGCTTGTCATCCCTGTCTTCTGAATGTTGTTATTCACATCACACCGTATGTCCTCTCTTGCAGTACACTGGGGATGGAATCATTTTGTATGCCTTATCTTTCTATGGCAATCTACTGAAGATATGTCCAGATATCCAGCATTCATTGCACCCAAGAGACAACTGAACATGCGGCCACTGATCATAAACCATTCACCTCCATGAGGAAAATAATTCCTCTATATAGCTGAGGACTATCTATGGAGTCTCTCAGTCTGGCTGGGTACATGTTTACTGAGAAAAGCTCATTCTACAGCATATAGGTGGCATGACACTGAAAAACAAATACACTTGGTTGCTCTGCTGTAAAGGGAATAAGCTGTTGTTGGTCTTTGCCTTTCTTTTTTTTGAAGTAGATGTAGAAGAAGGTAGCAAATTGTACTCTAATGTACATTATAAAATGGGTAAGTCAATCAAGCAATCTGATTGGTTCATAGCAGTGATATAATGATTCCTTTCCACAGATCTGTATCACTCCGCAACAAAGTAACATTACAAAGTAACATTACAAAGTAACGTTAGATTACTGGCTGGCTGGAAAGTAATGGAGAGGGAAACTCCAAAGGTAAACTTTGACCTCCTGCAAGACCTTACCATGGAGGAGTAGCTTGGGCAGACTTCACCAGAAAAAAAGACACCTGCGAGACATGCAGAGCTAACTAAAGAGGAGGTCGACCAACTCAAAAAGAACGGGAATGAACAGAACACTGTGAAGCAAACCAAGTGGGCAGTGTGATGCTTTAAAGAATGGTGTAAGGATAAAGGTATAGCAATAGACTTTCCAACCACATCAAAGGACCGTTTCAAACACATTTTACGTGATTTCTATGCCACTGTCAGAAACAGTAAAGGCGAACGATATGGACTAAGCAGCTACATTGGTCTCCGTGCTGGCATCAACCGTTTCATTAACGACCCACCACTCAGTCTGTGCGCTTCGCGTCGGGCCGAACAACGCCCCTGTCGTGAGCTATTGCTTAAGTAATTTGTGTTATGTTTGGTCTTCATAATAGTATGTAAACATATGCAAAAGTGACTAATGGGCTGTAAATACACATTTTTTTTGTGGTTGAGTTTGTGTGAGAAAACATTTAATGAATATTGAAAGATGTAGTCATTGAACGCACTTTGTGTCAAAGCAATGAAAACTGATCCAGTTTCATCCACAATGACTTTTTGTGCTGAGTTAGAGTTTTGAAAAAGTGGATTGAGTATTGAGAAATGTGTTTTATCAATTGTAAAATTGTGTTTCATCTCATGCAATCAGTGAAGTGAAATGATTTTACCTCCTATCTAGAGGGGGCAGTAGCCTATATCTAATTGCTGTGCTTGTTCCAGTGTAATGTCTCTGGAATGCAAATACATTTTGAGTCAACCATCTTACTCCAGAGGTAGAACTTACTAGTTGTTATGATAAAAACTAAATTTACTTTTTATTTCTTGAGAAATAAAAAAATTAGTGTAAATTGCAACGGAAAAATAAGAAAAAATATATACTTGCAGAACCACCCCAGAATGCGGAGTTGAATTCCATAGGGGATACAGTAGCTCTAAGCTTTTCCACTTTTCCAAAACTAAACATCAAATACATTTAGTTTTAACAAATCAAAAACTCTTAAGTTGACAGAGGCTTCAATACTCATTACATCTGATAACATCCTGCACCATCAGTTGATTTGTTCATATTTAACAGGAAGAATGGCGCAATAGAACACATTACCACTTTGATAATGAAGGTGACACCACTCTATAGAGTATAGGCTACAATATAGTATAAAATTGAGTATTTATAGCTTATAGGTTTGAGAATAGTATATCAGACAAAACTGACAGAAGAGAGGACTGAGAAAAATCCATCTGCTACTTCAGCACTGCAGACAGCGTCATGGATTTTTCAATACACAGCACATTTAGGCCACTAATATTTCAGAGCCATGGCTGTGTCCATAGATTCTAAGTTGAACTTGTACAAACCCCAGTCAGATAAAAGACCAATGAGATCAGGCAGAGTAGACAAACATATTTAACAAAACAAGCCTTCAGCCCCAGCACTGGTGGATGGGGGGAAGGGGGAGGGGGGGTTAACAATCACCTAGTGCACAAAATACTGTGAAAATATCACCAAGTTCAGAGAAACTCTTTGCCTGTGTGCATCAAAAAGCTGTGCCCAGACCATCAAATGGATATTTTGACATGAAAGGCAACTAGATGACCATGATCTATGTGAAAATTGTTAATCATCTGGGGAGCATGACTGCATTTAAATTATGTAATGGCTATCTGCCCATTATATTTATAAATATTTCTTACATAAGTTCCAGACGTCAGCTGGTTGAACAGACATTCCATAATATAATTGATGAAGGTCACACAGACCAAAACATTGTAAATGAATAAATGTTCCAGCAGTGAGAGAGTGTGTGGGAGTTCTTATTTTTAATATTTATTTTGTTATTAAGTTTTTCCTATTCTTTGACACACCTGGTTACATATTTAGAGGTGCAAAGACCTTTTCAACCTTTTGAGGATATTTCTTGAATACAAGTGGAAATTTTGGCAGTAGCAGTGTAGAAAAGGTCACTAAAAATGTCAGTCAACGGAATGTGCTGCTCCTCTCAGCCGCTTACTGACTGAACAGACGCAGCGGGGAAGTAAGACCTCACACTAGCAGTACTGGCGATATTTGGAATTTTGAAAGTTGCTAAGGTTTGTCCAAAAAGTCGCTAGATTTGTCGCTAGTCGCTTTTTTGAAAAAATGTCGCTAAAGGGGTCTGAAAAGTCACTAAAAATAGCTAAGTCGCTAAGTTGGCAACACTGTGTCGGCCTGCTGTCGGTGCCTACACTCTCATGCGTGCGCATGCAAATACACACACACACACACGCACAACAAGCGCGCACAAACAGCGACTTGCAGATCAGAAAAACTGCGGTGAAGGTAACTCAAATTTACTCCAGCTGAGGCAGCTAATATGTACGCTTCAAGATTTATTTATCACAAGTTAAAAAAGTCCAAACACATGTTACATGTATCTGCGCTCCTTCTTGTCTGTGTGATCTGGGCTTCTTTACTGTTCCTGCTTTAAATATTACTTTGCATTGCTCAGGAAAAATGCTAGTCCAGGTGAAGTACAAACAGCAGACGTATGTGAAGTTAAATGAGATTAATGCACGGTTTGACTTTCTTCAGATCCACGAAAAAGGTTTTCTTTTACTTTACTTTTGTAAAACTCATTCTGCCATTTCATTGGTTATAGATTTCTTTTCATGCTTTTGGCAGACAGTAAAATGGAGTCAGTTGCTCAACAATGTTAGTTCTTTATAGAGTGTAAAGCATAAAATCCACCAACACAGTCAATAAACATAGGGAAAAAATCATTAACTTTAAAATTTGGACTTAATAGGGAATGGGTTTTGTCCATACCTGTCAAGTTTTGGATTTGAAAATATCGGAAATTTTCCAGCGCCCACCGCGAGCAGTCCCACCACCCCAACCAAGCTCCAGTATCCCTTACATTTTAAGACAGGTGTTATAGCCTAACTGAAAGCACAAAAGGGTAAGAGCATTTATTTAAATGCTTATTTACATATTTTCTGTTCATTTAACATTGCTTGTCTTTACATTTTATTTTCATTCCACACATTCTTTTCATTTCATATTGCTTTTCTTTTAAAGTTTTTCTTTTAATTTCACTTAACTTTTCCGTTGCAGGAACACTTTCAGTAGTCCAAGAAGTAATATATATTTATTAAGTAACTATAACGAAGTTATATGTTAAGTATTATTTCACCAGATTTTATAGTGTAAAACATATTATATGCAGGGTGTGCAAAAAAAAAAACAAAGAAAAAAAAAAAAAACGAATGTCGAATGTCACATTTTCAAATCGAATACCAACCCACCGAACGAATATTCAAATATTCTAGTCCAGCCCTACTGCAATTGTGAAAAGGCAAAAATAAATGTTATTAAACATTATTTGTTTATTGTAATTCATTCTTATAATTCAATTTTAACACATTTTAGTGTGGATTTAACACTTCAGAAAGGGAAACTAACAATACACAAAGAGTAAAAACTTATTAGCCTATATTCAAAATACCTCATGGACACAGACGCTAAGCAACAGATAAGGATAAGGATAAGAAATAAGTAATCCCTCAACAAATCAGTTATTTTGTCAGGCCAATGGTATAAAGAAGCTGTTGTTTAATTATTGTGACCTTTTTCTGACCTGTGAAGCTGCAGGAACAGAAGTTCCCTAGTCTAACACAAACAGAAACAAAAACGTAGCAGGTGTTGCTTATAGTATGAAAACAAAATCTGTTCCAACTACAGTTGAGTGAGATTGAGAACAATTTAAACAGGTTCAATTAGTTTCTTAAACCCTGTGATGGCTGTTTTATATACTGTAAAATATATTCTGCTGATTGAAGGGATGAAGGGAGTCATTTACAGCCTCAAGGCTAAGCAATTGCTAAGTAGTCAGCTAGACTTTATTGGTTTAATTAGTTGTTTGTCATGCTATTGACCCACTCTCTAATGTAGCTCTGTTACTATTTAACATCAAACAATGTGATAAAAAAGCAACAGGACTGCAGGGACACAGACAGGTCAATGAATGGTACAGAGGCTAAATGTGTGGGAGTGTAATTAGCACTTTGTTGGCAATTTTGCCAGCAGTGTGGATATCAATCTAATATTCAAATCTAATTACACTAGATGTTGCCAATCATCGTCCTTCCTTTCAGGTGTTATTAGCTTGTGAAGCCTTCATGTACGTAATAACAAATGTTTTCTAGATCTTGTCCCCTTAAAGAACATTGACCTTCGAAGACAGAGCAGTTGTTTCATTTGATATTCACTAACAGGTGGCAAAAGGAGGAGCAATTGTCACAGAAAATGAAGTTATCCAAAGTGAAGTTATCCATAAGTCAAACCAGTATTCAGATTCTCAGCTCACCCAAGATCCTCTCATTTCTGCATACCTCAACTCAACTCTATACAGTTTCCATCTACTGCAGCCCATGCATTTAAATAGGATATTTAACTGAACTGCAGCAGCATTTTGGTATACTATATGGTGGTCACTTGTACAGTTATGGAAAGTCAACCTCACATTTTTAGCCCCATGATATCCCATTTTAATTTATATATGCCTGATTCCAAGTGCATATAATTTGTCAGTGAAATACTGGGTAAATCCTATGTGATAGAGAAAATATGTTGAAAGTCACATTCAGAGAAAAAGATATGTTGGATCAGCAGTTTCTAATTCGTGTAATGCATAGTATAAACACTCTAAATGGGCATTGTGCTTAATTCTGTGCCATATGTATATTTGTCATGCACAATTTCTGATAAATTCAGAAACCTCACATTTGTTGTGTGTTGTATAACTGCCTCAGGGCTTAAGGTCATGCTCTTTAGTCATCTGATAAAAAAAGCCTGGCTACAGTTTGACAGCTGTAGGAAAAAAAACTCACAGCACTATGGAGGCATGACTGCACAGAGGAAATTACTTTTTACTAATACTGAGCTTGGACAAAGGCAGACAGTTTGATTTGGATATACATCTGGGATGTCAGGTTGGGTGGATTTGGCATTGTAAATATATATACCTTTAACGTTTACCACAAGTCAGATGCATACATTAAATCAGATAGTATGTAAAATACTTCATGAAGGGTACTATGAATTTGTGAATTCCTGAAAGATGACCAGCAAAACAGGGTTAATACCAGTAGCCTTGCAAAGCTAAATCTCATGAACTCAGGTTCATCCATAAAATACAGCTTCAGTTTGTGTGATGACCAGGTGCGCGTTTTTTAGAAGGCCGCTATACGCAGTGCTGTATTTTAAATCTGAAATGATTGCTAATGCCACTTTCTTGTCATATCAGAGTTATCAAAATTACAAGTTTCTTACTTGTAAATGTTTTTCACATTCGCTGATATTTTTCTGAAAGCTTTAATATATCTGTCTTCGCACTTAATAATATGGTGCCTGAAAGAAAACAACAAACAAAGATACCTCACAAAATACCATAATTTAATGGATTTTATGTTATATTATCAATCACATAATTGTAACACAACCAACTCTGTAATGACATCAAGTATTTAACATGAAAATCTTTATCTTTCAGACCTTGGACTTGGAACACCCAAATGTAGCTCAGCAATTATTAAGGTTATTTGGTGTCACATGTGTTTTAAAAATCAAACTCATCATTTGTGAAAAAAAACAATTTTAAAGAAATAATTTTGCTCCTTATGTATATTTATGTATAATAAGTGGATTTCCGCTGAATCATTGTGTTCTAATTTCCCCAGTTATTTCCGACTGTGTCCTTACATTAACAATTCCAAAATCACAATTTCTGAGGTCTTTTTCCTGCACTTCTTGAGCCAATCAGTCCTTAGATGCTGTTCTTTAAATATCATTGCAATTCCGTCTTTCAGTTGTGCAACCCACCACTTCCCCATCCCTCCAGGCAGTCCATGGAGATTCAGCTGAAAGTTTCCATCAACCACCTGCTGGCAGTACTCCATCACCACACGCATCTAGGGTCCTATCTTTATATGGGCCTATGCTTAATTAAGATTCTTCACATTGATGGAATCTAATCACCAAAGTCCTTCTCTGTAGCTAACCTCAATAAATATTGCTCTTTTGAAATACCTATTGTACCTTTATATAGCAGAAAGAAAAAAAAACAATTTATATGTTGGCAGTGCAACGCTATGGTATATACCAGCAAGGCACCACTCATTGTAAACAAACAACAGCAGTGATTTTGTGCTGCCCAATATGTGGGAGAATAAAAGAAATGTGAGGGGGCATGGGTATATATGACCTCACACTGGTCAGCTTCATACTTAATCAGCCACCCAGTGTGACAAACTCAGCTAAAACAGATGCTGTCACACTGGGCTGTAAAGATTTGGCATGACTGTCTCAAGCGTCTCGTACACATTTAATAAAAACTCTGGTGCACCTGGTGGACACACTGAGTTAGCCCTTTCATTATTCTTTAATGTAAATGAAAAACCTTTCTAGCTAATGGATTTCTTACATGGTAGACAATAGATTTGGAGAAACAACAGCCAAGCACAGCTTAGCTAGAATGATGCTACGTCAGAAGTTAAAAATGTAATAAAAAGTTCTTACAAAACAGACCAGACAGCAGACAAGCACAGATCCTTAGCTTGCAAGTGCAAAGGACTCAACCCAGTGCGCAAGTTGACTCGGCAAAGGACGACTATTGCCTCTCAGGTAACATCGGGGAGCATATGTCAGAGGCACTGTTAACCATGAACTGCCAGGACAAAAGATATTCTTCTGAAGGAGCAACAAAAAAGCCTGGCTAGGGCTCACCAGATATAACCATTGCCATTTCTCAAAGACTCAATCACAGAGCCATCTCAGTTTTAACTGGACTCCAGCCCTCATCCTCTTCTTCCCCCATCCTCTGCAGGCCATTGGTGGTATAGGCCACTGTAGGAATTACTGGGGTCTGGCACAAACAGGGGAAACAGGGATTAACAAACACCATCTCATGGATTTGGACCAATGTCATCCACCATAGAAGAGATTGGTGATCATACACCAGAGCAGCAAGAAAATCTGTGGTAAACAGAGCAAGCAGAGCCTCATGGACGGCAATGTGGGTGAAACAGGAAAGTTGGGCAGCTATGAGGCCATGTCATGTGTTCAGGATCTTACAACAAACCCATTAACAAGGTTTGGTAAAAAGTTGGACCATGGTATAAGAATGAGGTGCAGATATTTTAAGAGGGTGTCTTCAGTGTGAGATAAGACTTTTGCTATTTTCTCAAACTACAACAGTTTTTAGGTAGGTATGTGAATTTCATTATATTTTCTATGATCACCTGTTGGCATGATTGTGCAGCTTTGGCAGTGGTACAAATCACTGAGCTCTAGCTAGTTTAACTTATGTCACTAGGTTTGGTTCTTTTCTGATAGTAGGACATATATCAGGGCACATTGTTTTACCTTTGTGTTACAGGTCTTTTCATTCAGACTTCAACATTGGCTCACAGGAGCAGTCTGTGCTCACACTCATTTAATTACGCCCATGTGATGTACTGGCAGAGAGCTACACCTCGCCTGGCTTCCCTAATCTGATGGCAAATAAGGGTGACATCCATCTCACCATGTCACAAATAGTAATGGCCACACTTTCTCTTCTCTCTTTGGTCTACATTAATGCAAGACAGCCATTCAGCCTCCACTCCCCTCTCATCCTTCCTTTACTGTTACCATTCATCACAGGTCTCAACAGATGAGATCATTTAACAGTGGGTGTGAATGGTGATGTGCTCTCTCTCCTTCGGTTAAAGAAGAGCCTCTGCGATTTGGAGTTCAGAGCCTGGCTTCAAAAGAATTTGTCACTGGGAGGGACATTTTAATTGGACCATTAACTTTTGGAAAGACTCTTCCAGATATCTTGATGAGTCGGTTTTTCTCCCCTATCCAAAACTCAAACTCAGTACTTTACACACACCTGACAACATCTTCATAGGAACAATTTCTACCTATTACTGTCTGAGACTTTTTCTCTGAACTGCCTTACACAGTGCCCCTGTTTCAGCCCTTGTGGCTTAATAAAAGATAGGAAAAGATTGGTGAAGATTACTGTTAGAAGTGGACAACACTGTAAAACTACCCTTTTTACAATGCCATTCTAGATGGTCTTGTACACTGTCGGTAAGTCTGTGTTTATGATACACAACTGAATGTCAGGGAATGAGCACAATTATGTAATTCGACAGTTGTTGCAAAAACCATATCTTGAAATATGCAGACATTTAAAGCAGACCAATAAAAAAAAGGTCTGGTCACACTGTGTATTTGCTGTAAAAATTACTCACAAATGTGTTGATTGCAAATTCAAGCAAAGCAAGCCCAAGCAAATGCAAGACAGAACAAAACTTATGCGCTTAGACTTTAAAACACTGCAACACAGCAAACAATGAAAATAAGCAGGGGAAGTAGTAAAGAGAGTGCCAATTCTCAAAACCTATCGAAAATAACTCTCTCCAGACGGATGAGGTGAGAATGAAAATAGAAGCATACAATAGAGGAAAGACATTCGTTTCTTTCTTTTGCCTGTGATCAGTAATCACTGAGGCAGACAGGAGAGAGTAATCTCAGAAAGGGTTCAACAATTCTGCCCATCCTGAGATTACATTATTTTCTCAAATTGCAAGTGAAGCCTCTCAATCTACCAGCCAATGAATCAACAGCGTAGGCAGCCAGGAGAGAGCAGCATGCATTGCCATCTAAGACAAGGCGTGTGTGAGGCATCACATTAAGGAAAGAAAACAACTGGGAATACTCTGTGTGGCGCATAATGGCAAAGCAGTGCAAGGGAAGAAGCAAATAATTTCAGAGAACCCTATTCAAAAGTTTTTGTGGAGAAATTCTCATCTCTTGGAAATAAATACATGTGGGCAAAAACATACTATCTATTTTTATTTAATATAAATAATGATAATTTAGAGCATGGAAAACATTATGTGTACATATGAAAAATATTGACCTCATCAGAAAATGTTCAGAAAAGTTGATTATTAAAGAGCTTATTATAACCCATATGTATGTTTTTTGTTAGCGGCAACCCCTAATGGCAGTAGAACGTAGGTGAATCTGGAAGAATAAACAGTGACAAAGTCCATGTAAGGTGGTGTTAGGCCCAATCCCAATGTCCCCCCTAAGCCCTAAGCCCTGAACACTCACAGACTTTACTGACCTCACTTGGAAAATGATTGAATGCAAGAGGCTGCATGCGCTCAAAATGCTGTAAACAGGAACGGAACAACACTTTGCCCCATTATCACATTACCTTGATGACGCTGAAACCTGTCGCACACTTTTATTGTATGTTTTTGCCAGATCTTTAAGTCTTGCAGGCTCTTGCCCTACAGAGTGGAAGAGAGGTAAATGCCAGTCTACATGTATCAATAGTCAGTGGACTATTGTTGGTCAAAACAGCACCATTAAGCAAAACTAAAATGAATATGTATGTATAATAAGGTGATTGCGTTCATTTGACCTCATGAGTTATAGGTACCATCTTAAATCTATGTTAATAAAAATCCTAACAATTTTAGCATTACCGTTGGTTTCCACATTTGTTTGTTTACCGTTCTTCTTCTTCTTCTCTTATAAGGTAGATTTACCGTGATATTTCCCTCGCTCTGTTAGAGAGCTTAACTGTTGTCTAGAACTATTAAAAACACATCAATGCACCACACCACTGCACTGGCTGACTTGTTCCTGTTAATTAGTATTCCCTGTATTGAACATTGTAGTTTTTTAAAATTCATTCCAGCATACACCATTTTGCTGCCATAATCACTTACTTCATACATCAAATCTGTTGCTGCAAAAAAGCACTATTTACAATTTTTTGCTTAAAACTACAATGCCCAGCTGTTGTAGGAAATTGCTGAGCCTTTATGTGAAATGAAAGTATACGTCCTCTTGTGTGTCTTCAGTGGGAACCTACAGGCGTGGAGCTGAGTTGCACAGACTGCTAGGGGAAAACGCATAGTATTGAGAGATGCAATAATGCATTGTTTGTTTTGGTCCTTTCATGGGATTTGTTGACAATAACAAAGATAAAGAATATCGCCAGCCTTATTCTTTAAGCCAGGACCGGATGTAAGCACATACCAATATGGCAGAAGAACACTGTAAGTAAGCAAATAGTAATTTAGTGTGTTAATAATGCTAATTCTAAGGTTGGGTATCAACCAGCCAAATAATATAATAATACAACTTGAAGCTCACCGTTGAGCTTCAAATTGTATCAAAAATAATGATGAGTAAAAATGATAATTTGAAGCCCATTACAGACTATACTACTGATTAGAACTGGTATGGGATCACAGTTTCTCACATTTCAGGACAATGATAATGTCTGTGATAAGGTTTCATGACATACTGTATGCACAAGTGAGCATGAGCACTAACCAAGATATCAGAGATAATACCCCTTTTAGATATTGAAAGAACGACTGATCTGGTTTGGATTTTTTGTCAGATGGTGGCTAATTCATGTGATAAACTTAAAAAGATACAAAAAACATCTGTGTAACACAGTAGTGCTCTCTCTGATAATTAGAAAGATAACTTCTCTTTCAAGGAATCAATTTCAGTTTAGTTCCTTTGGGGATGACAGACTTAAACCTGCATGTTTGGTTTGGCAAATCAATGAGTCTGAACCACAAAGGAAAATAATCTACAGTAGTATTGATTCTGAAAATCTGTGGCACCTCTCACAATCTCTAGAGAGACCCTTAAGCACATCTTACTGTGAGACCTGTTAAAGACATCCAAAGATACTGATTACAGCACAGTTAATCCAAAATTTTCTGGTGGAACTGGAAACCTTTTGAAACTCATATCTATGTGATAATTAACTCAAGTCAGGCTTCATAACAATACATTGTAAAACAATGAATAATCATAGAGATTGGACTAACATGAATTGTGTTTTGGACAAAATATGATTCTTGCAAAATCAATTCTGTTTTATATGGAAGCACTCTGCCTTTCAAATACACACAGTGGTGATGTGCTCCATGTGCAGAAGTACAGTACAATCTCTCTGTCTACAGTTTCACAGAAAGATAAATGCTAAACAAACAGTGGGTGTAGTGCATGTAGGACCTTAGGCTATTTTTATAAATAAAGTGCAATTTTAATATGTTTGCCATTTTCTGTGTTCATTATTCGTGTTTCTTAGGAATATGAGAATGACTAGCCTAATTCAGTAAAACATGACCTGAAGCAAAATTGGTGGAAAATAAGCAAACATATTACCTAGACTTGATAGTACCAATTAAAATTTTGCACAATTGTAGTCTCTGGTTTGAGGTTTTCATGACACACAGTAAGAACAAGAGTTTGATTTAGAATTGTGGCAATTAAATGGACTCCATTTCCCCATAAATCTTCTGATTTCATCATGGATCATATAGAGCCTGTTCTTTAGGGATATACTCAATTACATGAATGTGTTTGCTTTCTGACAATTACAATGCCAAAGAATCAATGAAAAATGCTAATTAAACTCAAATTGAATCACTCATGCAGCTACACGTAGTTTGCTGTATGGAGTCCTAGCAGTGAGCAATATTCATATATAAAACCATGGTCAGCCACTTGAAGAACAGAACACAAGCTTACAGAAAAGAAATTGTGATCTCAAATCGTAATCAGTACTGATTTTAATCTTACTCATACATTTAGGATGCTCTCTTGGACCTTATTATACTGGGATGCTGCTGCAATGGTTCACATGGGTGTTATTAACATGTTAATAATGAGATGAGATTTAGAGATAGACAAAACATGCTAGTTAAAGAAGGGCTTAACATTAGGTAGACACATATTTTTACTACTACTCATTCTCTCATTTGTGAATAATCTTCTCCACGTTTACCTGAGGAAGATTTTGTGTAGCTGATACATTATATCAGTCACATCCACATAAAATTATCGCAGTTTGTCTTTTTTTTAATGTATGGTCTGTCTTCATCAGGCTACTCCAATGAGCATTACTAGTTAAATGCACAGTCCTTATATTCTGAAAGCGCTATTTGAAAGCCATACTACAATGCTTCAAGGGGTGGTATTATGCTCATTTTCAGGTTAAAAATCTTAATTAGGGGTTGTACCATAACAGGTTTACATGGTTTAATTTTCAAAAAACACCATATTTTTCTCATACTGCACATTGCTGCAGCTCCTCTTTTCAGCCTGTCTGTTGTGCGCTCCGCTCTTGAGCTACAGAGTGATGCATCTTACTTGTACCATATATTTGTTGGGAGTTGTTCCTAAGTAAGGACTACTAGCCAATCAGAAGCAAGGTTGTAAGAAACAAGGTAGTGTGATCCAAATCAAAGCCTTCAGACTGCGAACCTAGCAGATGATATAAGTTATTACCAGTCCACAACCACACATCATCATTGTTCCACATCTTACCATCAGGACTAAATGTTGAACTGTTGCCGGCTTTCTGACGATCTATGCTGCCTTGCCGAAAAATGCTTCCATAGCGCAAATTGATAGACTCGACTCTACTCAGCCCTGCTCCATTTTCCATTGCAGATAGTACCCAGAGATAGCGACGCCACCCACGACGGCCGCGACGTAATGTTCAAAGCGACACACACACCAGCGATCCTCACAGCTCTTAAAATATATACAGTCTACGGTTAAAGCGTTTGAATATTCATCAGAATGTAAAGACAGATAAGCGGTATGAAAACCTTCCAGCTGTGTTTTCCTCTGTCGTTGTTGCTGCAGCGGTCTGTGTGACGGCGGGAGCAGAGGGCTCTGTGAGCAGGCGGCTGGCCGGCCTCACACGCTCCTCCCGCGGGTCGCCGCCACTTGCGGAGCTCCTCAACTCCGAAAATATTCATCATACTTTTGTTCCACCATCACTTCTCTAAAACTGTCAATATTCAAAATTTACACAACTGATTTCTCACCTCAAAACTTCTCAGAAGTGGATTTAGTGATGAAAATCGAAACCTGTAAAATAAACTTTATGTTGCTGGCCTCTGTCTGGTGCAATGATGATGCAGTGAATAGTGAAAATAGTCTGACTGATCAGCAGTCTGTCGTGGTTTCACGTTACATTTTAGTATCCCTCAGCTCGCTTGGAACCTCGACGGAGGTAAGGTGATACGAAAAAAAGTACCTGGAAGCAGGTACAGGTACAACTTTTCTACAATGGAAACCCAAACAAAGGCGAGTTGAGTCAAAGGGCCTCTGCTCAGACTACCTTGGTTTGAGGGCGTGCCGGACCCACCAGCCGCTTGGCAAGCTTTTGATGCGTTTGCACTGTGATGTCACAAGTCAAGCGGTTCTGAGCACAGCTTTCAGTGGGAGTTGGGAACTCCCTTTGGGCTGGACTTTGGGCTTTTTCACTATGCAAACCTGTTACATGCACAAAAAAGATATATAACTCAATACAGGAGAGGGAAAAAGCCAAAAAGCATAATACCACCCCTTTCAGCCATTATTCTGCTCTTACAGAGTCAAGTGAATGCGTTACTACAGTAAAGGCCAAAGTAAAAGCAATGATTTTTCTCTTAAAAATTACTCAACTCAGAGTAAAAATATGATGCATTAAAACTACTCAGACAAGTACAATTTATTAAGAAAAGATACTTGAGAACATGTAACAGAATAAATGGACCTTGTTACCAACCACCTCTGACCAGTAGTATGCCATGGTTTGTGGTATTGATGGAAATCTTTGCAATGTTCTTCACTGATGAAGTAGACATAATATAGTACTATATATTCAACAGCTAGCTTAATATTTAAACTAGCTATTGAATATATAGTATTATATAGTATTTTTTACACTACAAATCCAGCCTTATAATATAGCCAAGGTCAGCAATATGTCATGTATTTACTCTGTTTGTGGAGACAGAGAAGGCAACATAAAAAAGTAATGTAATGTTGTTGTTTATTTCATACTTAGTCTTGGTGGGTCCAAATGTAAAGACAGAAAATATTAACCTTGTATAACACAGATCAATATGTCAATATAAGGACTGGTAATGACATAAATCTGATCTGACTTGAACTCCTCTGGCCATGTCTACTGCAGTTATAGACATCTGAACAAATGGGCATTACCATGACCTTCAATGTAATTGGAGTTCAGCATCAAGTAAATGGTCTGAAAAGTTGGTGGTGATCCTGTCTTAATGCGCAACTGACCACAATAAGTCACACTGATTGCATTTTAATGCTGTGTGGAAAAAACAACAACGTTAATGGTCCAGTGTTGGCACATGGTATCGAACGCTGACAGAGACTTATCTCACCCACTATGGAGACAAGTCAATCAGTGTGAGGGCTGGAGCCAAGTACTTGTTGTCGCTTTTTGTCTCTGCTGGAAGGGTCACACTCATCATGCTCTCCACTAACACATCCTGTCCCTAATACCTCACACCTTGATCATGTCGACTGATAAACACCTGTGACTCTTCTACTGCATATGTCACACAAACGCTGGCAGCCTCCTAAGAATATAATTGCTGCCCTGGACTTTGTATTCAAGGTGTAAGTTAGAATAATGAGATATGATCTCTGCTGCCCCATTGCACAAAATGACCATAATAGATCTACCGGGGATTGATATGGTTGTTGATCAATACAATTACTCACTCATTACTTTGGCAGATTCTCAGACTGCTGGCTTTCAAAACTAATTTTCTAGCTCATATTCTGTAACACAAAACCCACCTTTGAAAATGTCAAGACACACTTATCAGAGGCTCATGTAAAATGAGATAAATTCTGTGATGTAGCATTTCATTATCATCACTGATACAAGTAAATAAGGGGCAGGGATTACTTATTACCTTTTCTAAGCTAACTGCTTCTACAAACTTAAATGGGTTTTAGTGTTTGTACTTTGTGGAGCAATGCCCTGTACTGTCGTCCAGCAAGTTTTGAATTTGTTCTCACCAACTTTTCCAACCCCTTAGGTCAAAGTCCAGTACGTGCTTCTCAGCTTGCAGAGGTGAAATTTCCAGAGGCGACTAAGGTCACAGAAAACCTAGGGTTCTAATGGTAGTTAGAAGCGAGCTTTCACTCCTGAGCAGAAAATGACAAAGCTTTCCTTACTGCAGCTCTGCATGGGCAGGGCTGCACAAGTCATCAGTCACATAGGTGCAAAGGTGTAAGGGTGGGTACATTCAGACCAGGATTGAGAGCTGACTGATAGGTAATTGCAGTAAAGCTCTGCCACTGAGGCTAGCCATCTATTAACGTCAGTCCTACCAACTGAGGCCTGGTTTGGGGTCTGGACAGTGTTGTTATGGAGCATTTGATTTCACAGCACATTTAATGGTTGGATCCACAATATGAACTATACAGCAGCTCCTCTTAGATTTGCAATTTAAAAGTGCACAAAATTAATTATAGCATGCATATTCTAATTATGGCAAGAAAGAGATTACTAGAGAGGCAGAACTTTCCTGCTAGACCCAAAAGTGGTACTGATCTCAGCATTTTTAAACACCAATGACTCAGTCCGTCTGGTTTTGTGCTAGAACAATTCCGATGTTACCAGATGAAAGTTGAAGTGATTTTCTACACAGGATTAATTATGTGTGATGACAGTATGTGCTGAAAAGTGAATCTGTGGTTACGGTACAACAGGCTTACTCAATAGATTGTTGTTCTTTTCATACTTCTAGTGGTTTCCACATATATTACTGAAACGTAAACTTCCTTCTATATGAGGGGGAGGCATATGGTGTACTAAACATAATTTGGAGCCTTTCGGAGAAGAAAATACAGCAGAACTTTAGGTTTAATATCAGATTTGTTACAGCACCTTTTTAAACATCAAACTTAACTCTTCAAATGTCACCTTATTTCAGGTGAAGACTTAACTGAAAGCTCAAACCGGTACCTCAAAAAACAAAACTGAGGCAGGTTCTGGAAAGATGAGATCTGGAGCACACCGTTATAGTAAACACATCACTGCAGCTCCTTGAATACCTGTAGCAGGCAGCGATAACAACACTGACACAGAAATACTACTTTGGGGATTGGTTCCAGGGACCCTGCAATGTAACACCTTCTCATTAGCTGTATGGACAGTAGCTGGATTTGTGGTTTATTGCTGCTCTTACTAGTATCCATTGTCCCTTGCAGATCTCTTGCTGTATTAATGCTTGTACGTTGTTCCTCAAATGTAAGTCGCTTTGGATAAAAGCGTCTGCCAAATGAGTAAATGCAAATGTGAATGTGGTGCGTCCAAGCACAACAAATGATATTTGTTTCATGAACACGCTTTAGAAACAGTGTAAAACAGCTATGAGTGATTTTCCCCTATAAAAATTTGAAGAGTTTCGAAATCTGAGCAAGAACACCGTTCCCTCACAACTTTTACTCCCAGAAATGCGTTCCCACCATTTCCACCACTTACATGAGAGCAATAGTGAATGTGAGAGAGTGCAGTAGTTTGTGTGAGAAAGAATGATAGTGTAAGTCATAGAGAATTGTTGGGTGTTTTAATTAGTATACTGATATGTGCGGAAGACAGTACGATGATGTATGACAAAATGACTGTCTGAGAAAGAATGACAATGAATGTGAAAACCAAATAGTCATGTGTTTTACAGAGTAAGATAATTTAAGAGAGGGACAATGATTTTGTGTTTGAGAAATCATGATGGTTTATGTGAGCAGGAATTGTAATTGTGTGTCAGAGAGTATAATTAAAAAGGAACAGTAAGACAAATCCCCATTCCCTGATTGGCTTACAGCCTTGGCAACAAAGCCTGTACCTGCTCAGAGCACTGCTAGCTAAATTGGAGCTAAACTGATATAAAAACTCAAGATCAGTGGAAGTGAGACACTGTTTGATTTAAGAGTTCATCCAACATCAGACCTGGTCCTCCTGGACACGCTCAGTACAACATACTACATAAGCAAATTACCATTTGTTTGCCCCTTGGAATGAGTTGGGAAAAAAAGCTACTTTGGATTCAGCAGGAGGAGATTGCACAGGCACAGACAGCAACTTGAGATTGAACCAATGACTTATATAGGAATGTCTGATGAGATTTTCACTGACATTGTTACCACCCCAAATGCAAGAAAAAGGTATGTATTGGCAGGCCTTCAATCACGCAACATCAGAATACAACAGCGGCAGGTGAGAGACTGCCTGCAACAGCTTGACCTGTCCAACTGGGTCAAGCTGATTCCAAAGCATACAACTATTTTTTTGCCAACTCATTCCAAAGTACAAAACTATTTTTTTCTTCACCTTATTTCAAAGGAGAAAAAAAGAGTAGCTTGTATATTCACAGTGCATCCTAAACCTGCACTGAAACATCCTAAACAGGGTACCTGGAACAGTCATTAAATTTAAGCAAAAAACCCAGACTAAACACAGTTATTCTCTACCAAAATCCCTGTGTTTCATCATATGTGTACTTAACGTAGTAGATGCAGGTGTTCGCCATAGGCAAACAGTGTTTGGAGCTAAAGGAATGTTCAAGCAGACATCGGTTAATGACAGAGGGGAGATGCTAACCAGTGGGATGACACTTGCACCTGTAGGTAAGTCTAGAATTTTACGTAGCTTTGATGCCCCCCCTTATTCTAACACACAGAAAACCAAGCAAGCAAACAAAGAAAAAATAGAATTTACAGCAATCATAGTAGCAAGTTAAAAGTGGCAGAAGCAAAGATGATGCAACAATGGAAGTTGCAAGCCTAGAAACAACAGCTGGCTGCATTAATTCAAAGACACAGCATGGGAGGGGTACCTGCATCTCTTATTCATTGAACACAACTTCTGTTACGTAAACATGGAGGGAAGCTCTCCTGGCTAGTGTTATTATCAGTAGACAAAACTCAGCAAAATTCAATTTCAGGCAGATGGATTTTGGTTCATTGTGGTAACACTTTGCAAGACTCTGACACTCATTGTTTGATGTACTCAACTGGTTTGCTTTGGTCATAGTGTCACTGGATGCTAATCAAGTAGAAAGTCCTGCTTGGCATTATTTTTTAAATAGCTTACCAGAACTGGAAGAATGATTGATGGCCTAATGTACATTGCCTATGATCTGAATACCTTTTGAATCATAAAGCTATTCAATTCCTGGCCCTCGTGCTACTAGGCAAAATCTGTAGCGCAAAAGCAATTTGTTTCCACACGGCATGATACGTTCAATTAAAGAAAACAAGAAAAAAAGTATTACATTTTCAAAATAACTCTGTAAGAGTCAACCTACGAACTATAGCATCCATAGCCTGTATATTCCGACTACATAATACCTGAAATCCTCAGGAAGTCTGTCCTTGTCTTATCTCTGAAATGACCATTCTGCAGTGCCACATTTTCCTCATTTCCCAAGCACTTAACATATAGCCAATATGCAAACCTCACCCCATGTTGGATGAGGAAAGCAGTATGACATCCTTGTTGACGGTAGTGTGATTTTGGTTAGTATATATCACATAAATTATAAGGCAAGACAGCTTTATTTATATTGCCAATTCAATTTCAAACAGTCAATTCTAAAAACATTACATAGGCAAAGACAAGCAGTAGAATCACATTCAAAACATTAGCAAATTAAAAAACAGACTAAAATCAATAAACACAGGATAAAATGAGATTTTAAAAAAGTAATAGAATACATGAGTTTAAATAAAAATATTGACTTAAAATAGAATATAGTTAGAGTGTAGTTAAATGTAGTAATAAGTTGTATGTTGTCCCAAGAAAATACAAATGCAGAAATCCATCCGTGAAAGGCACAGGAGAATAGCAGAGTGGCAAAGATTGGGGTGAATTAGAGATCATCAGGAAGTTGGTTCCACCTGCATAATGAACAGAAGCAGCTTCACCCTGTTTGGTTCTGACTCAAGGTTCTAAAAGCTGACTTCTTCCTGAAGATCTGCCCTACCGGGTTTATATTCTTCAAGGAGATCGAAAATGTAATTTGGCCTAATATTATAGTGGGGTTTATAAACAAGCAGCGGCACATTAACATATATTTTATAAGTTACTGGAAGCAGGTGTAAAGATTTAAGAACAGGAGTAATGTGCTTCGTTCTCCTGCTTCTCATTCTCTGCATTCTATTTGAGACACAATACAATTCCATCCTGTCCATCCTGCTAGAAATGAAGGCATGCAAAGATTCTCTAAATCCTGTCTGGACACAATACCTCTAAATCTTGCTATTTATTTGAGATGATAAAATGCTGATTTAGTTATTGTTTTGATATGGCTGCTGAAGCACAGATCTGAGTCTATAAAAACACTAAGATTTCTAACTTTGGTTTTTAAATAACAGCAACCCAAGAACTGAACCCTGGGGGACTTCACGTGTCATGGTGACCTGTTCAGATTTATGATAACCAATGGTAACATAGCTTCTGTCTTTGGGATGTGAAACAATTGACAATCGCACCCACTTTTCCAGTGTTCAGATGAACACCTACCACTGCAGTCTCAAGATTGAAATATGCCCCAAAGAGTAAAGATTAGAGATCTGTAATCCTGGATCCTGGTTATCTTTTTTAGAAGGGTCTTAACAAGTACAGATATTTACTGATTTTGGAAAAATACTTAGATGATGATTATTATTATTATTATTATTATTATTATTATTATTATTATTATTATTATTATGTAGTAGTAGTAGTAGTAGTAGTAGTAGTAGTAGTAGTAGTAGTAGTAGTAGTAGTCCTGCAAGTAACATCACACCAGACCTTTATTTTTTAAATTAACAGGTCAGGAAAGAAAATAAAAGTGAAATCTAACAAGGGAACTTAAAACATACATTACATAAAATTTCCAATCATTATAGAAATGCCTGGTCACTCAAGCAAGGCAGTGTTTCACTCACGTACACACGCTGGGCGGAGGGCAACGAATGCATGAGTCAAGTTTTCAAGCTGCGTAAACTAAAAGGATGATGTCTCTGACTGGTACTATTACAGACCTGCCTCATATTTTATTTTAATAATATTAGTTTTTGTCATCAAACAGAAGATTTAGGGTCTGGCAATCTCAACTGAACAGGTTAAAAAAATTTTGTTCCTCAGCCTGTAAGACTGTTAAATTAAAGCTTGGGTTCTCAGTAGACCTTGGTGTTCCAGTATGTTCCATGTATTCCATGTATTCCATTATTATTCCATAATTATTATAATTATTCCATATTCCATGTATTCCATAATTCCATGTATTCCATTACATTCCATGTAAGTTCCATGTATATATTCCATGACTTGAGATGCTAGAAAGATTTCAGAAAAATATAACAATAATGAAGTAAAAATCTTTGGAACCCGAGAACGGATATGCTTGCAATTATTTTTTTAATGCCGTTCTCTCGGGATCATGAGTTAATTATTTTGTTATCTTGAGTTAAAAAAGCTTGTTTTAGCTGGTAAGTTTATCTCTTTATCTCTGGAAAACAAAAGGCAGATTTCTTGAGATAACAAGATAATTATAGCCTACAAATGAAGTTAAGAATCTTAGCAGGAACCACTCGCCTGTGAAGTTGCAGCCAGGCTAGTCTTCTCCTTAAATGATGAGAACTGATCTGAATGTTATCTCAGAACAGAAACACACAGTGTAGTTTCTGCCTGTGTTAGACCTTGATTAAAGTACAGTGACTGATGTGATCTAAAATTTTCAGTTTTAATACGTTGTTACAGTAAATACATCATATATGCGTGCTTGCATGGCACTCCTGATCTCTGTAGTCATTTCTTATTGTAAGTAACAATAAGAAATGACTAGTGGATTTGTGGGACTAGCATCTATTTGATTGAATCCAGCTGCTCCTTTTCACTATCAAAAATATATGATTGATGATGATATGCTAAATATAATATTTCATTAAGCCCCACAGCTAAGCAAGTGACCGTTTGTGCTGTAAGGAGTGGAGGAGATCGATGGACAGACAGACAGCCAAACAAATAGAACATATCATTTAGTCCGCTTTCTGAGTCTGCTTACTTTTCGTAGTTTATAAATAGAACTTAAGGTCCTAATTCCACTTTCCCCCCATTTTAGCAATCCACAGACAGAAGGGAACAGCAAACAGCTGTTTCTATGCACGAGATCTCTACCTTGAGATAACAAAATAATTAACTCATGATCTCAAGATAATGGAATTAAAAAATAATTGCAAGCATAACCAGCTGGATTGTATTGGCCTGAAACATTTTTGACTGCTGCAGTGTATGAAAATTTATCTGATGAACGAAGTCAAACAACCATATAAGTGAGTGTCAAAGAGGATATACAGTCAGAACTTCCAAAGGATAAATCTAAGTTAGCCTCATTTAATCCCAAAAATGTGAGGGTCTTTTCCTGTGCTCTCCCTGGAAACCGGAATATAATATATATTTTACCACATACGTGTTTGATTACCAGCTGAAGAAGGTGAAGAGTATAGCATATTATAATGGATTTCTTCTATTTATTCCACTGGTGGGTCCAAAAAACCCAATGATTGTGCTTGACACAAATAATACTGAGATTAATGTCGCCAGACGCGATAATTAATGTTAACTAAAATAATAATGAAAGCTCTTTAACAGGCTTATCGATGGGCAAGAACACTATTAGCTAGCTGTTACGTTAATTAAGTTACCAGTCAACCACGAGGGAACGCTGTTATTCATCACTGCTAATGTTAATAAGATTAAGTCCATTGCTATGATAAAGTTGAATTTCTTTTCTTTTTTTGGCTTTAGTTCATAGTGATAGCAGAGAGACACAGAAATGGCAGGGGAGAGGGAGAGGGAATGGCATGCAGGAAAGGGCCTGGGATTTAACACCGTGACATTACGTTAAGGACTCCACCTTGATACATGGTAGATATGACAACATTTGTCATTTTTCATCTGTTACCAGTACTATTTTAATTTAACATATAAAACTGATGATCCACTGCATTCCTTTGCCAACAGCATTAGTAGTTCATGTGGATGGCTGCTGTCTTGATTTAAAATGTTACTTAAGAGGCTTATGACCACCCTGACCACCATCTTCTCATGGCTCAATCATGATTGGAAAGGTGGGCCTTGTCCATGGAAATCCCTCTTTTTAAAAGATAAGCCAAACAGGAACTGATGATTTAGTGCCATTTCCTTTTCAGTCAAACTCTCTTCTGTTTCTCTCTCACAGAAACAACTATTCTCAGTCATGTTTTCTATCGCTTACATTTACTGTCATTCTGTTCCTTTCACATAACTATTCTCAATCACATACCTATTCATCTCTTTTACATGTGCTATAACCCTATTTTCAAATATAATAGTATGCCTCTGACATATACCATACTTGGTTTCACATACACTGTTAACCTCAATTACATATATTGCCATACATTTTCACATATACTATTGACCTCTCTTATATAAACTATTGTGAGAGTATCAGGATCGGTGGATACGCAAAGCAGAAGTGAGCCCAAACGCAAGACACTGTGAGCTGAGATGGAGTTCAGGGTTCTTTAATCCAGAGAACAAAAACAGGCGTGAACAAAACGGATGCAGGAACTGGTAACATCCAAAAGGCAGCAACAAGTAGTAACACAACATCCGACAGGACAGAACAGATATACAACAATGACCAGACACGGAATGAACAGAAATTCCAAACATTTATACACAGGGACTAACAAGCAGGGCGGGAGCAACACAGGTGACTGGTATCAGGGTTAACAAGGCAGAGAGACAGAAGGGGAAAACAAAGGCTACATTCAGACTGCAGGCCTTAATGCTAAGTTCCGATTTTTCCCCAGATCTGATTTTTTTTGTTTGACAGTTTACATTATAGTTTAAACGTGGCCCATATCAGACTCCAGTGTGAACTGTCCATGGCCTGAAAGTGACACCCATGTGCAGAAGAATAACACAATGTCACATGCAGCACGCTGTTGGTTAGGCTACAGCAGTAAACAAGGAGCAACAGAGGTTAGCTCCGGTTAGCTGACGGGAGACTCCCGTTTTTCATTGTCCTCTCACGGGTTACAGTTCTCCCGAATTATGACAAGTGTTCACAACTTTCTGTTCTTTTCTTTACGGTTTCTGGCGCTGTACAACGTAACTGCCCCACAAATCACTCACTTCGTCTCTCTCTCTCTCCCCTTCTCTCTCTCCCCACTGTCTCGCCCGGACAAATAGCATACACGTAACTCAGAAGAGAGTTCGCGGTCCAGTGGATTTTAGGTATAAGGAAGGACATTTGTGAGCAGATGATAGGGAGGTAGAGAAGGAAGAGAGCCAAATGTTTAATAATGGCTTTTTGTGGAGCTTTTTCATTCACGGCGGCTCCGTCTACAGCAGAACTGCTGCAGTGACATCAAAGTCTCATCTAATGCGACCTGAGTGTCCAGACTGAGGTCGCATTTAAAAAGATCCGATCTGTATCGGATTTGGACCACATGTGGAATTGGCCCAATTCCGAACTGGAAAAGATCGGATTCCATGTGACTTGACCAGTTCACACTGTCATAAATAGATCAGATCTTAGTCACATATGGCCTGCAGTCTGAATGTAGGCAAAGAGACTGGATGGCAAGCAGATTACTGGAGGTAACAGAGAGGCAGGCAGGCAGAGACAGCAAAGGGTAACAAAGAGGCAGGCAGGCAGAGTGATAAATGGGGGGAACAGACGGAACACTTGACAGGCAGACATGTGGCAGAATTGATAACCGACATAGACAGAACACATGTAACAAAATACCAGACAAGAATCTAACTTCAGACAATAACAGAAAGCCATGTAAACAGACAAACACTGACCAACTATAACACAGGGATCATAAAAAACCTAAACGAGAACCCAGAACTAGAACCCAGAGTACCGAGCAGACTAAACCAAGATGATGCAGAGAAAGAACTAGAAGCAAATACTACAACATGAACTAAGGCACAGGACTAGGAACAAAGACATGGAACAAAAAACCCAGGCTCACCAACAAGACACACAGACAAGACTGAAACCCAAAACCCAGACACAGAGAAAACAAAATCAAAACACAGAAGGCATGGCCAAAATAATGTAACACAGACCAGCTCAGGACAGGATTGTGACAGAGAGAGTATAATTTCTGTATAAGAATATAGTTCTCTGTGTAAGACACAAGTGCTGTGAGTAGAGGAGCATTATATGGTACATGTAAGAAGGCATTGTGGTGTGTGTTATGGGGAATAACAATCTGTGGAGAGCATTAGTGTGAAATGGTATACTACTAGTGTGTGTGCACGCGTTGCGTGTGAGACCAATTATGAATTATTACTCATGGAGTCTTTCATAGAAATTGTCTCTTTGCTCCTGCTAACAGTGTCTCATAAAAGACATTTACAGGCTGTTTAAAAAATGAAAAACTCCCCCTATAGTACTTCCTATACCATGCACCTACAGTTCTAGCACAAACTCTCCCAGCCACACAATCACAAAAAGTCATGCTGACTCCTGATTTATGTTCAAACAATGAAAAAAGAAGAAAAGTTGCTTTCAGTATATGCACTGCTCGTAGATCTAAATTACAGTTTATTAAAGAAGATGCATGCAACGCGAGAGATGCCTAAGCAACTGTTATTTACGTTTTGGCGTTGAAATGTACTCAGAAATCAGACCAGGGCTGAACTAGTGAACAGTCAGCATTTGCATTGCTTACAGGGAAAATGCTGGTGGAAAAAAAACTGATGCTGTAGAAAAATATTAGACATTGTTTACTGAATGACATTTTTTCTTCATTATCCTAAACCATCCTGCTTTACAAACCCAGGCATGCACAGGAAAAGTACTGTGGGTGTTATTTTATTTTTTATTATTGAGACATTTTTCCCAAGGGACGTTCTGAAGACAGTTGGGAGGACTGAAGGAAAATGAAAAATGCTAACTTCTAGTTTATGAGATTTTTTCATTCAAGTGAAATAAATAATTAAAGGAAACACTGTCCTTGTGAGATAAGGGTTGGGAAAAAGAATGCCTGGGAGGTCAGGGCCATACTGCTTCTGCCACTGCCTGTTTGAAAGTTATCACCAGAAAACTTAACTGTGTTATTACTACTATGTCTTGCAATGCAAACATAACACATGAATCATATTATATTTAAAGCACCAAAATGGTTGTGGCTCTCCTGTTTAGACCGCTGTTACCGTATTTAATTCTAGACTTATGATGACTCAAATGTATTCACTGTGGCTCGTTCTCCTCTGCTTACCACTCCTCCCTTTCCCTTCTTCCTCTTCTCTGCATTACAAATGTCAATCTTTTTATGCTACTTTTTTATTTTATTTTGTGTTCCTGCAGATTATGTGCCTTATCATATCCAACTGCAGCAGTCTCTTGCAAGTATTTGTCCACTCTTGACTCCATCTTTGCATGTCCTTTGTTGTCATGTCTTTGTGCTTAATTGATTTGATTAAAGCACTTTCTAATTAAATGTACAGCAACTCCATCTAAGAGAGGCATTTTGATTATATAGCAGTGGCCTGTATAATTCAAGGTCTTCAAAAGGAAATGGACCAGCTTATTTAATATGTATATATTAAGAGAGGAGAAGAAAAGAACAAAAAACGAATTGTGGAGAAAAGAACAGGCCTTATTTCAGCACACTGATTAATTCTCACCTGCTGTGAGTCGGTCTGTATTCTAAAGTGTTCTGTAAAAAGAAGTTAGAACTACTGTATATATGTTATTGTGAGACTAAAGTTAAACCTTCAAGTTAGAGTGAAAAAGAACATGTTTTTCTCGTATGTTTGTGGCTCATTACACTTAAGCCTGGGGACTGTAATCTATGAGATTACAAATAAGTGGGCCTTACTGCTGGAAGGCAGGATCTGTGCATTTTTGCGTGGGGAGAGGGAATTTGGCAGGCTGCTGTCAAGCCAGTGGATCAAAGTCCTTTTCCCACTGCAGTGGCTCATCACAACAACAGAGAATGAGAGAGAGCGAGAGAGAAAGAGGGAGAGAGAGAGTAAAGGGAGACAGAGATCTTGGAGGAAGACAGCTTACGCCACTCATGGTTGGCTTACTGTGCACACTTGCTTCACATTTTAGATCCAAAGCCCATACTGAGCATAGCTCAATAAAGCACTCAAGTCAGCAGGGGAGACTAGATGTGCTGTCAATGTCAGAACATCCGAATGGATTGTGACAGTGACACATGAGCACAAGAGTACAGAAGCAATGACTCCATGCAAAATATGAAAAGGATGTCAACATTTGGAAATATTATGGTTAAAAAAAGCGTACCAAACTTTTGAGATTAATCACTACAGAGAAAATTATAGTAAGCCATTCTGCTGTAGGCCCAGGCATTCTGTAGCCATGAAAGCATCAGTGGATGTTTGTATGTGTTTATACTTTTGTTTTGTTTTTTGAGAAATTGTAATAGATACTGTCACTGACTACAAAAATGACCTACCCTCTCATATTTTCCATTTCATATTACTCATACCTTCTTACCTTCTTCAAAGGGAGTACACATGTAATCCATGTTCTCTTCACGCACCACAGCAGCCTCTTTTCTCCCCTTAAACCCGCCACCCCCTGCACCAAGGAGTGCATGTAAGCATTAAATTCTGTGTCTGGCTACAAGCCTTTTCCATGTGACTATATAACTGTGGCATAATGACTAGGAAGGAAAACAGATTTAAAACATAACTTCAATTAAACCAGGCTTTGGGATTACTACCACGACTACTGAGGTGCCCCTGAGCAGACTTCTTTACGGTCAACCACAATCCTTTTGAAACAGCAATGTGATGCATGTTGTGGTTGATTACTCAGAAAGAACTCCTTAATTGAAAGGAGAGAGATGAGCTAGCTGAAAACATCCAACACAGAAGTGTTGGTAATAATGCAAAAGAAAATAATGGCCTTACACATGGCAACAGATTATACATGTTTAAATGCTCCTCTTAAACACCTGTATTTCGACATTCAGTTGAGAAGTTAAGTAATATCTGCAGTGCCTGTCACTGTTAGTGAGATCTTCCTCTCTCTCACTCTCTGTCTCTCAGCATTCATTATTAATCAGAGAATGTACTTTTTGGTTTCATGATCGCTTTGATAATCAAGGTTGCTGATGGGAGAGCACACATTCAAAATTGATAGTTTGAACATGGACTACTCAAGGGACAAAAGTGTTAATTGATTAAGCAGTAAGGTGAACAGAAAGTGCTCGGGCTGTGCTTAGAATTCTGGAGTGGAGCCCCTTGAGAATTTAGAATAGACCCCCCAGAATCACCAGTAATAAGTGCATAATCAGCATGCACCACCAAAAAACAATTCATGTTTTTTAAGATTTGATTTTTACTGTCATTTTGAAACCACATGTTTAATGATTTAAATCTCAAAAAGTTAGATTTACAGTGCAAAATGTTAAGTATCAATACAATACATACAATATCAACACACAGTCCATCCATCTACAGACCATAATCGGCTGAAAATCTAATAGATTGATCTGCACCACATGGTGCCCAGCCCATATGAGTTTCCAAAACACTTAAAACAACCAAATGGTTGATATGATATATTGGCGATTGTCCCAATCACCTTAGCCTCACATCTAAACAAATTAATGTTCAACATTAACTAGCAGAAAACACAAGAACATTTCAGAGTGAAGGACATGTCTTTGGTTGTGCATGTTTATGGTCATAAACCAAAGTATTGGACAATTTTGACAAGATGATGGCGCTAGATGAAAAGTTAGAGAATTACAAACAATCGTGTTGGTACAATGCATCCAATTTCCAAATGTCACGGCAATCCATTCCATATGTCAACCTCATGGTGGCACTAAAGGAACAGTCAGGGGATCACCAAAGTCATTAGTATCCATCATGTGGGCACCATGAATGTTTGTACCAATCCCTCTAGTAAAAGTTGAGATATATCATGGGATAAGTAACAACTTTGACCAGCTGGTAGCCCTAAATGAAAATTCACAGAATCATCAATGTTATTAGGATTTATCTTCTAGGCTTCTTAAATGTCTGTATCAAAATGCATGGCAATCCATCCAGTAGAGGTAGGTAGTAGTGGTTGACGTATTTCAGTCTGGATCAAAGTGGTAGACCCTCCGACCACTGACATTGACAGTAAATGTCCTATAATGAAAGATACACAGTAGCCACAATGCTCTTTCTATGTTTTTTGCCAAACCAAAACCTTCTTTTTATAAGATGCAATGGAAGGCAATAGAAAGAACAGAATGCCTACACCAGAGTTATTTGAATGAAGAAAGACAAAAAACACATTTGAGCCAGAACATAAATAGGACCTGATTTACTAACATACCTAAGAGTACTAAATTGCATGTGCATTCTAAAATAATGCATGTGCAATTTTAGTATTGCACTGCAATTTACCTGTTAAGGGTGATTTACTAAGAATTATTGTGTAGCCTACATTACAACAGGTGCAAACACAATGGAGGTGGCAGTATTAAATTGAGAGTTTCGCTTGTTTTAATGGTTTCCAACATGGAGAGTCGGGAGGGAAAGCAGCCACTGTGTGAAAGCCTTGGTTTGTTTCGTTCAGTGTGTCCCGATTATGTGAAAATCATACCCGCCCTTGCATTAAGTACTTGGGAGAGGACGCCTGAAAAACCGATTTGGGAAACCCCATAAGAAACACATACAGTATGCTGCAATGACACAGAAGCGAGGAAATGCCAGCAGACCGTGCTTCATCCAGACAGAGGGAACAATCACCGACCGTCCGCACCGTGCACGGTCGCTCCGCGATCTCCTGTCCCTGGCCCTGTATGCACCATTCCCTCTCTGACTGTGTCGCTATTACTATCGGCGCGCTGTGAACAGTTGGTGATCGTTCCCTCGGGCTGGATGAATTTTACTTGTGATCAGTACACTACTGTGGCGGGGCCTCTCCTTAGGTCATGCAACTTTCTAAATTCTTCCATTTTACGAAGTCAGGTCGAAACAAAATATGCTTTATTGATATGAATGTTAATACAACAGTATTGCCAAAGCTAAAGGAAAATACAAAAAAAAATCAATCGAATAAATAAAATAAAATAATTTTATGTCTATATACTGAATATAGAATAATATTATCTAATATTATTAATTTCTCTACATTTTCCTGGGTGTCCTGGCAACAATAACAGAAGCCATCTCTGCACACCACTTGGTGGTTTGCACCTTCCTTTCAAACGTATTAAATACAGAGGCTGTTGCAATAAATGTATTTGCATGTTACCCTCCCACTACTTTGCACAATAAAATTGAAATGCCCCAAATTGCATTTTCATTAAGACAAAAGGAGTACATGAACAACAGATGCTATCTTGCACTTTTGCGTGCACACCATTAGTAGATCAACTTATATGGGCTAATTTGCTGGTGAAATCAAGTTTGCACACATTTTTACTCATGCAAATTTAAATCAGGCCCATAGTGTTTTGAACACTGTACTTGACTGGCAAACTAACATCATCTTGTAATGTGCTAATTTATGTCCTTAACTCCTCTTCAAGTGTTCCAGTATTCTTGAGTCAAGGTGTGAATTACGTTCAGCTAATGGGACATGATATCAGAAGAAAAATTTTGTTGGGGGCTTTTGGCCTAAGAGGATACAGTTGGAGTCACAACTGACAAAGATGATGTAGCAAGGACAGCAGGGGTAAACTGTTAAAAAGCAGCAAGAGGTCGTAACACATAAAGCCTACACAGCAACTGAAAGCCAAGTTTATGTATTTCATGAACAGTGGGAGAGATGCCTGTGGGCACAAACAGATAAAGAAAGCCGTGAGATTGCACCAAACGTGTGATCGATGTAAGAGAAGCCAATTTCATGGGTGCCATGAATGCCTGGAAAAGTATGCTGCATGCAGCCATTTTATGAATAAAATAAAAAATAAGCTGTGAACATGGCATGGATCAGGACAACATTTTTATGAGGCCAGTAAATGAAGTATGTGTGAGCTCAGGTACAATAATGAAATAAATGTTAGATTTTAGTTAGGGCATCAGATAAGGCTAGTTCTGTAAGTATATATAGCTGCATCAGAGATAGACTCTTACACCTCTCCAAGATCTGACTTCCTGCACAAGGCAACAGGAAACTGGATGTATCTGGCTGAGCTGAATGCCAACCAATACACAAATTCAAATATCCTGGAAGCTCAAGTGCAGGGAGGATGGTGTACCCAATGCCCTCAGTGACTCTAGAGAGAATTGCAAGTCCACTGAAAGATGAGATTATTAAGGAACTATTAGAAGGATTAGGGATATTTTAAAGGTACTGAATATGTGCAGCCTTGACAAAGCTGAATATAGGTGTGTGTACAAAATGTTACATTTGGTCATCAGTGGAGCATGGCTTTATGCTGACTGTCCTGGGTATACATTGTCTCTCGCCCAGTGTTAGCTGGGATTGGCTCCAGCTGACCACATCCCTTCAAAGGATAAGCGTGTATAGCTAATGGATGGATGGAAAATTGACCGGATGTTGCTCTGTACTGTTCCTGTGCCTGATTTCCTGTCCAGCTCAATCTGCTCTGCGCAGCTTGATGGCTTCTGTCAAAAATAGACTAGTCACATATTTTAAGCAGAGCAGAGAGCTGCCTCTGGGACGTTTCTGAAATACACTGTGGTGCGGCTGATGGATTCACAAGCATTTTCTACAGCAATGCCTGGTAGAAGTGTTAGGCCATTAATGTAGCATGCTGACTACACCACCAGGGTTAAAAGGTCTATGAACTCCAGTATTTTTTGTGTCCAGACATATTACCAAAACTAAAATCTTTTTTGGAAATAAGACAATGTAGTTGTGAACAAAGTGAAATATTAATAATTTAAAATAAGATAATAATATAGTAAGTTGAGCTGAAGTTGCATTCAGAGTCATAAGCAAAAAAATAACCAAAAACATCTGTTTATAGTAAAGGATAAAAAGATCTTTTTCTTAAAATGTTCAGTGTAAGGAAAAAAATCATGCAATGACTAAAGATAAATAGCACACCTTGCATGCACTTGTATTCATAATAAAGAATAACAGATGCCGCTGCTCTCTCAACATGTGAGGCAGCATAAATTGTTCCCTTTGTCCTCCCAAGGAGAAAAAAAGGGAACTCATAAACAATGAGAAAACTCATAACCTTGCTAAGACAATACTAACTTGGTTTCAAAGGTATTGGGCCAGAGGCGCTGTATAGTCCTCACAGGTTGGTCCTTTTGGCAAGTAAAGGGAACAGTTACAATGGCCAACAACTTACTGAAGAAGTGTTGGTGCAACATGTTATGATTTATAACATGTAACAAGAGGCAAGGCAAAGCAAGTTTATCTGTATAACACACAAACACACACACACATACACACACACATATATATATATATATATATATATATATATATATATAAAATAAAAAATATATAAATATATAAAAGAAAAGCTTTCAGCCTTGATTTAAACTTAATTTAACTTTTGTAATAGATCTGCATATTTCTGGGAGTTTGATCTAAAGATGTGCTGCATAAGAACTGAACCCTGCTTTTCCATCTTTAGTTTTGACTCTGAGGACAGAAAGCAGACCTGTCCCAGATGACCTAAGAGGTCATATTTTGTCCGTCACCATTCATTGCTTTATAATGTGTTGTTCTGTCAACCCATGATTAATTCTGTGCAACAGCAGTATTTTAAAATGACAGTACTCTGGTGAAATGATTATATAGATTTGTGTGTCATTTACATAATTATGGTAACATATTTTGTTGTTTTTCATAACCTAAGCCAGTGAAAGCATGTAGATGTTAAACAAAAGAGGCCCCAGAATGGAGCATTGGGGAGCTCCACAGGTCATTTAGTCCGCTCAAATGTATAATAACTTATAGAAACAGAGTAGTCCCTGTCCTTAAAGTTGGAGTCAAATCAGTTTATTACTGTGCCAGAAAGTCACCCACCCAGTTTTCCAGTCAGTCTAGTTATATGTTGTGGTTGACCATTTTGAATGTAGCGCTAAGATCCAATAATACTAAGACTGAAAGTCTGTCACTGTCTGTTTTTCAGATATTGAGGATTTCAGATATTGTAATATGTCCTCAAGGTTTCTATGGTTGATAGGATCAAATTGTGTCATGCTATTTGAAAACTGATTTTATGTGGACACAGGGACAACACATACCTGATGTAGAAGCACTTTTTGCTTGTCTAATTTTTTGAATTTTGTCAGTGAAGAAAGAGGCCTGTCGACAGTAGTAAACAAGTCACGTGCATTTTTATTGTTTTTGGTGATGATATCAGAGGAGAAGGACCACCTTGCATTTCTCAATTATAAATTATAAATGCAAAGTCTCTCTTTATAGCTTTCAAAGTGAACCTGGAGATATGTTTTTCGCCACCTGCATTCAGCTTTTTGAAACTCACGTTTTTACTAATCTTAGTGGAATTTCTCCATGGAGATCTTTTCTTAGAGACCACCTTCACCTCAGTGGGTGGCAATGGAAACTATAACAGTTATAATTTTAGAATAGAAATGCTCAATAAACAAGCTCATTGACTGGTCCATGAGAGGGAGGGTATGGAAGAGAAAGAATAAATATTTCACTGGTGTTTTGGGTGTTATGCTGTTTTGTGATTATCTGTGAACATTTGTGTGCACAGAGATAGCAATCTCAAAGAAAACAAGGAATGATCAGAGAGCAATATCACAAACTTAGTAATGTTCAGACCCTTGGAGATGATTAAGTTCAGAGTATGCCCCTTATTTTTGTGTGGGCTCCGTCACATGCTGAGAGTCCATAATTATCAAGAACACAGCATGGCCCTTAAGGCCCTCTGTCCTTGGGTTTATCAGCATGGATGTTAAAATCACCAGAGCTACAAAGCTAAAAGTCAGATTAAAGACAGGAGGTATAGTCCAAAGGAAAATTGACTCCAACTCCTTCCAGCTTTAATGGCACAGACAATGAGTGAAGTCTGCCTCATCAGTCTCAGGGAAACTTCTGATCAACTGTATATACTCTTAATTAAAATAAATGATGACCTGTTACAGTTGCCTTAATATCAGTTTTGATTGGGCTCTAGCAATCCACAGACAGAAGGAAAATGACAGGGAAGTGAAGGGACAGTCAACCAGACACAGAGAGCTGCAAGCCACAAACAGCTGTTTCTACAAGGCTCCCACTGCTGATTTTGACAATCATTCACAAATTCAAAAAAATATTTAGTGCACTGCGAGTGCATTCTTATGTGGATGTCCTAATTAATAAATGTAAGCTTTGATTTTGAAACAGTATGTTGTTGTTCAGCCTTTCTGATGCTATAGCATGGTTAAATGAATTAATTTTATTAATAAAAAAATGTGCAATTAAAAATACAACAAACAACAGTCCAAAAACAACTGGTCTTACCCCTGCTTAACCCTTCAGTAGAATTACTTAAATATATAACATTTAAAGAGGTCATATTTTTGGCTTTTTCCCTCTCCTTTATTAAGTTATATACCTTCTCGTACATGTACGTAATAGGTTTGCAAATTGAAAAAGTCCATCCCAAAGGGATTTCACATTTCCCTCAGAAAACACTGCTCTGAACTACCTGAAAACAGCACGTTTGTAGTCGAGCCTAGGGCTGTCGCAATAACCGCAAAATTGAAATACCACGCTATTGGTCAAGCCCAGTGTTGGGAACGTTACTTGAAAAAAGTAATTAGTTATAGTTACTCACTACTTGTTCCAAAAAGTAACTGAGTTAGTAACTGAATTACTCTGTAATAAAAGTAACTCGTTACCAGGGAAAGTAACTATTTGTGTTACTGTTAAAACAAAATCCCTGCTGCTTCATCAAATCTCTGTTTAGCTGTTGTGTGTGTGTGTGTGTGTGTGTGTGTGTGTGTGTGTGTGTGTGTGTGTGTTTGTGGCGCGTGCTGGCATGTGTGTAAAATCACTGGCTCTGATTGGCTACCAAGAAACATGACTCTGCCTTAGCCAACATAATCGCTGGTTGAAAAGCACCCGAGCTTCTCTTGTCCCTCATCTCTCTCGCCGACAGAGTTTAGCAGGCAGGCGAGAACGGAACAGGTGAGCCACGCGTTAGCCAGAGAACCTGATATGGAGAGCGCAGCGTACCGGTCCACTTCAAGCACTAATTACCTCGTTATTAACCCACCTCCTGACTAGCTGTGTGAGCCAGCTGGTGCGTTCGGATTACACAGTTTATTACATAGTAACGCACCGCATTTAACGACCAGTAACGTTAATGGCGTTGTAACGATGGGAAAAGTAATTAGTTAGATTACCCCATTACTGAAAAAATAACGCTGTTACGTAACGCCGTTCTTTTAAACGCCGTTATTCCAAACACTGGTCAAGCCTACAGCAGAGGATGGCGAACACTACAAAAACTGCAATGTTCATACTTAACACTTCAGTTCATGTTAAATTAATAAACTAGTGCTTCAAAAGTTCCACAGCCGTAACGAGCTCTGTAACGGTTCAAGTACGGATCGCCATGGGCTGTATGTGACCTGACTTCAAACTTGGAAGCTGTAAGTGTTGCTGTGTTTTGTGTTGTTTTACTGTTTGTTTTAAAGGTTAGCTAACTTGGCGTTAGCATATTGTGCAACTAATGTGGCTAGAAGGCTCAGCGGTGTTGGACTAACCTTGTAATCCTGAGGGACAGTCGAGAGAAACTTTCAACATAGCATAGTGTGTCAGATGCCTGCAGCTGTGTTTCATGTTGCTTTCTGTAGAAATTTAGTTATAACATTTCTACAGCGCAGGTGTTAGTTGTGGACAGCCCATTCTGCTCTGTACCGGCGTGTGTGTGTGCATATGTGTGTGTAAGTTGCTGCTGTATGTAAATTGACTATGTAAACATGTCCTTAAAGTAACGATGTAGCTAACATTACATGTGAAAAAGACACTATCAAACTACAAAAAATGAGTTTGCTTGGCAATGTTGTTGACTAGCACCCAGCAGCTAGCTTGCTTTGACCATAAAGCTGCTGTTAGCTGATTGCTGTGCAGTGGGGTAAGATCCACAGACACTCTTATGCTATATGGCACCAAATTACTTAATTGATGAAAAATGTTATAATACCACATCCCCAACATATTACCATGGGGTGAATTACTTCACCGTGACAGCCCTAGTCCAGCCTTTTTTTTGCTTTGCTGGGATGTCACAGCGAAATACACGTCATAATGCTCGCCTAACAACTAGTCAGGCATGCCCTCAAAAACACCAGTGGAAAAACACTCTGAGCTGTAGCACACAGTAACAAGGCATCCGCCTGCTGCTTCTCCTTTCCCTTCCAAACATTATGAACCTCCAGGCAGTAAATGGACATACAGTAGATACCGTGATGTGAGACACAGTTAAAACTTTATGGATGAAAGATAGATTTGTTACAGATTAATAACTCACCACTCTGAAAATCTTGCTCCAGTGTATGCAGCCAAGCTGAGGACTGTTTCACAACAGCAGAATTTAGAAATCCAGGAAAAGCTAGGCTTGACCTAGTGTGATAAGTACATCCTGGCTTTATTGATTCAACCAAGGCCAAACCAGGCTCAGCAGGGCCGACTCTGTTAAGTCAGGTATAGGTAATTCAAATAAATGCGTGTCAACAGCTTTCTTCAAGAGACCATGTACGGTCGATCACAGATTTATTGATGATGAAATGGAAAACGTATGCAGCATACTCAGTGTTACAGTGAGTAACAGCAAAAAAAAGGTTTGCGATGAAAAAATACGCATAACATTAAAAAAAGAAAGAAAAAGAAAACAGCTGCAGTATTAAAACAGCGAGACAAAGCGTGGCAATCTATAAAGGACCGACTGAATGAGTAAGTAGCTAAAAATATCACTGCATAACGTTACCATGGTTCATTCATGGTTCTTTGTCATCTCTCTCTCTCTCTCTCTCTCTCTCTCTCTATATATATATATATATATATATATATATATAATATAAGAATTTCCAAAGCATTAGATATACATGGAACACAGTGAAGACAGACATCATCAAGTGGAGAAAATATGGCACCCTGAGGCTCCCAGGCAGATGTCTGAACTGCACGTACTTTAAAATATTAACAAAATAAAACATCACCAAAAACCCAGACAGGACCTGGACCTAAATACGGAGATAAAAAGAGGCACTGAGGAAAATGGAAATCCGGCAACTAGAAAGAGACGTGATCATTGCAATGCACACTGTAAGCGTGACTGTAACACACACTATTAATCATTGTTTTCTCTGAACTGGGACTATAATTTGGAGTATTATAAGTCAAACTCCTAATGACGAAAAACAAATTCAGTCGTCCACTGTAATCTGCCACACTTTTTTTTGCTGTTGCTGTATTTTTTTTTTTACATGTTATGGTCTTTTATTCCACGTAAACCTCCTCGCTGTTGCTCACTGTGTGTAAAGTATGGTGCATGCATCTTCTTCTCCAGTTATGAAACTGTGTGCTACCATATTGCCAAAATTTAGGCTGCATGTGGTATTTGTGGTCTGGAGCAGGCTAACTGCACAAAGTAAATTACCATGGTAACCTATGTGCTACTGCTTTCATGAAACCGAGTTACGGCTTTATTTAGCCAGGATATCTGGAAAATCCTGGCTTAATCCACTATCTTGGTTTTGCTGAACCGAAGCCATGTTTACCTGCTTTTCAGGGCCCACCCAACTCTGCTTCTGATTGGGTAGTAGTCCTTAACTAGGTACTGTGCATATGCAACTCTCAACAAAGATCTTGTAGAAGTGAGAGGCATCACTGCATCACCCTGTAGCTAAGATGGAGCAGTTAATACATTGGGTGAAAAAAGGTGCAGCAGCAATGTGCAGTATGACAAAAAATATTCAGCCACTCCATGTTCACGCTGCCTTACACATTTGGGTCTGCTCTATTTTCTCATCTAGCGTTAGTTACTGTGTTGTGTTTTGTGGTATCTTGTCATGTTAGTTGTTTAATGTAATTTTTGATGACTCTTGGTTAGCAGTTGAACATAACATAACATGGCGGAGAGGCTGAGGGTTAACAGAGGATGTGCACTGAATTGATTCTCAAAAATACGGAACAAAGCCCGTCCAGTGTCAATTCAATACAGAATATGTCTTTTAGTTCCAATATGATTCTGTATTTTACGGGACTGTTGGCAACCCTAGGTGGAAAGCAATGGAGTCTAACATTTTAAAGCGTCACCTATGTTGCGTAGACTTCTAGGTTTATTGAGTAGAACCTTTGTAAAAGCCATCATGGGAAAAGTAACTTGTGAGGGAGACAGGACAGGAGTGACAGGATCAGGATGGGAAGGGCTTGGTACAACAAAAGTTAGACTGAGTTGGAAAAAGGAAAAAAAAACAAGATTTAGCAAGATAGGAAGGAATTACTCCCTTCTTGTACATGTGTGAAGATTATCAATATTGGTATATTTTCTCTAAAATAAAACATATAACCATAAAAAAATTAGGCTATTATTTGTTGGTATTAAACATTGACTCAGCAGTGATTTCAACAAATTTTAATGTATCACAATGATTGCTTTACTGTAGCCACCATGGGAGAATTTGGTAATGAGCAGATGGTTAGGTGTGCCAAGGTGATGGCATGACAATAAGATATGTGTATGTCAACACGTTGCTTGAATAATATTGGCCTCCAGCTGTCATGATATCTTGGGCCTTGTGATTAATTGATGTATGATGAACAAAGCCTTCAGCTTGAGGTCCTATGAAAGAGCTCCCCACAGCTAATGGTGCTGCATTGTGTTGATTGGAATATTTCTGCTGCTCTAGGAAACTCACACTGTGAAATAGGATTCCAGTTGTAGTAACCATGGGAAAGCTTGCTTCTTTTAATAAGAGAGAAAGGGAAAGATATAGATGGTATGTAAGAACTAAGCTTTCTGAAAACGTCTAGCATAATACAATGTATACAATTTGCATGTAACTACACTATACAACAGTGGTCCTGCAAACAACAAAAATTTACAGGACTTTCATATTTAACTTCTTTTTTTATAGGTCGATGGAAAGAAAATACATCAACATAACAGATCAACATGTTTTTGGGAACCTCAACCTTCTCCACCAATCCAATGTAGTTATAGGAGGGGGTGAGTTTTTCCACTGACACAACTTAACCCAGGCCCTTTGGTACAGATCAACCCAGACCCACAAGTTTGAAAAACTAGCATGATCCAGCAGTGGAGAGTCAACATCATGCTAACTCTATAGGCTCATTGTGTAGCCTGTGAAAGCACTAAAACAAGTGTTAAACGTGTCTATAATCAAAAAACTTAATCATAGAAATTTTACTTTGAAAGGGAAAAAAAACAGTTTTTTGAGCTAAAATGTGCTTACCTCTCATGCCATGTGTCTCTTTTCTTTGGAGTATGAGTGAAATGGATGGCTTTTCAAAATTATGTGGTCACATAACCAATTTCTTCTATGGTTTTCCAGAAACAAGGGGTGGCGCAAATCACCCCACTCTCCCCTATATGATAAATAAATGCATGATTATCATCAAACATATTTCAAACTTGTCAACTGATAACCCGCTCCCCACTGTTATTATGAAAATGGTACTGTCGAACTATTCGGCAGTTCAGATTACCAGGACCAGCAAATGTAAAGCGAGTCGCTTTAAGCAAATGCTGCAGCCTGTCAGAGGCCCAGAAAAGAGCAGCCGAAACAGACAGAAAAGAATAAAATCATAGGGAATCAATGGCCAAATCTCTGGCCAAACAATGTGTTCAGAAACACCATGTATGTCTGACAGGTGAAGGTCAGGAGCTAACAAGCAGACTAGCAAAACTTTAGCTTGCTTAACCTTTAAATAATGTAACACCAGAGTTACCAACTCTCAGGCGTTGGGCATGGCACACACGCAGTTGACGATTTCCACATGTTGTAACGCTACACATCGATTTTCTCACGCAGTGAAAGATAAATGTATAACTGATAATAACGAGTTGGGGCTAGTGAACTCCTCCCAGGTGATGCGAGGCGATCTCGCGCTGTGAGTCGCAGTAAATAACTGAAAGAGTTTTGCAAAATAACGTCTAAAATCTGAGGCCCAGACCTGCTCCATTTGGGACAAATAAACAACCTTGTAAAAGTTAAACTACAGGATAAAAGATATCTATATCTAAAAGCAACACATAGTACCTGAGAGCTTTACTGCATTATATTCTATTATATTTGGAATCGTCACCTGCCACCTGAATTTTGTGTTTCCCTTTATATTAATAAAGATTAGTAACACCCACAATTTCTCCTGTAACAGCCTCTAAAAAACTGACCAACAGTAAACACTAGTCAGCAGCACATCACAAGTCATAGGATACAGCTGCAAATATGGTTACAGTATAATAAGCTATGCATGTGGTAAACCTCTGTTTATATTATTGTTCATCATTTCAGCTGACACAGCCATATACTCATACAGTATTTCAATTTTGTACATAATTTGACCAATACTTTGATCCATGTAGTCCTCAAGATTGAATTTGATAGATGAAGAATGTGTATTTGTTCAAAAAACTGTAATGACCTTATAATCATACTGAGCAATTGAATATGTAAGCATGGCCTGGATAAGTCTATAACACTGAATTTGGAAAAGGTTGTTAGCGACTCCATATGTTTCACTATAAGGCTAACGGACAAGAGCTTCTTTGAAATTGCCTGTGTTTGTATTAGAACTAAGGGTGGGGTGGTCGAGGTGGTGCTGGATTGGGTGTCGATGAGGGTTCCAGTTTGGAAAATGTTGTCCCCCTGTCCAAAATTCCTGAACTGCACACTCTGGCACAGTTTATTGCTCTTACAGTGCAATTGGTGTCACATGTTGTCCTAAATAGGTTTTTAAATAGAACTTTGTAATTGGCATCAGTTTGTTTAAGAAGGCAGAAAAATTTCCTCAGTCATGTTGCCTTCTGTAACAGTTTGTACTGTGATAACTGACTCATTGCATTCTATTCACCCTATACATGTGATTGACAGCAAACAAACTGATGCCAGTGACAAAGTTTTGTTTAAAAAGCTGTTTAAGACATCTTTACTGCAGTTTTCACTTGATGTACATTGAGTGACAAATGTCGCAGTACCAACAGCTTCTGAAGGCAACGTGACTGACGAGAGTCTTCTGCCTTCTTTGTTAGGGTGTCATTCATGACTCCACGTCGCTCTCATTTGAAGCCACGCCTCCTCTGCAAAATCAGGGCCAAAAGTCTAAAATTAAAAAAAAAAAACTGATCTGACACTGAAACACTGATCTGAAACTGAAAAAATAAGATTTGAAGGTGTCAAAAATTGCTTTGATTCTGAAATCATAAAAAGTGGACCTGGAAAAAAAGTCCTCAAATATCAAAATTAATCATTTATTCAAAATAATTCCAGAATTAAATCAACATTTTATTTAAACTGAAAACAAAACACATAAAAACTTATTTTTATTTTGAATACATAGTAATGGTAATGATAAAAATACATTGTATTTTTCAAGTTTAAGACCAAAACTTAAATGTTCAACTACAAGTTTTAGTTTTTGTGAAAATAGGAGAGAAACAATTTAGATCAGACATTTAAAAAATTATCCTGACAAAAAAACTGTGTTCACCTTCCACCCCATCCCCCCCTACTGTTTCACAGATGAAAAAAAAATAACAGAATTCCTTTTCCCACTTGCCTTTCAGAGCTTCCATAATAACAACTTCCCTATGTCAAAGCCCTTTTCCAGGTGGAACTGAAAGCTTTTGTGAGTTTGTGTGCAAATACAGTAGATTTTTTAAACCTTGTTTTTAGATTCCCAGCTTATTTCATAAAAATGTCTCAAATGTCTAACTTGTCAAGTGTCCGTATTATATGTAATTAGCATAACTCCTAGACGAGATTGTCACAACATACTGGTGCAAATGGTAAAAGCCACAGCTAAGTTGCTGAAACAATAAAATTACTCAGCGAGGAAATTTGATTTATTTACACAACAGCTAGGTACCAGTGTTCATCACATCTCTAAAATGCTGCTATACAGCTATTTGTACAATCAGCTATTATATATGGTAATGACTTCTTTGTGATATTGCAAATCTGTATATATGGATTTCATGCTCACAGCATGCTTCTACCACACTGTTCTGATCCTCTGACAAGCTTGGTGGGTCTTATGGTTGCACAGCAGTTATTGATTTTGTTTCTCTACATGGTGGTTCTCAGGCCCTTCCGTAGGAAAGTTGGTCCAAAAGGTCATACCCCCTTCAAGATATATAAAATCTAGACATTTCACCACTCAGAAAACAAATCATTTCACATTCAACAAGGCTGGAAAGTTTCAGCCTTTCCACCTAAGTATATTTTCTCCAGAAATACAAGGACTTTATATTGTTGTTTCCATGCTTTCATTATGTATTTGCACTCATGTCTTTGACACCATTGACAGTCCCTGTAGCAACCTTCTCACTTAACTGACTGCTTGTCAGTAATGTACAGTAAGTTGCCTGCACTGACTCATCACTCTCTCACAGACTTTTTATTTTTTATTTTTGTACAGGTCATAAGGAAAAATATCAAACAAAAACGAAGTATTTCTGTGGTATTTACAGCCCTAAATGACAGTGGGAGTGAGTGAAGAAGATGGGAAGGAGGATTGATTTGATGCATGTGAGACTCCACAGGAAAATCAATATGCTCACCGCAACCCACGATTGACTTAACAGCACATGCCAGCCACCTCTGAGCAGAGCTGACAGCAAATGTTGGCACAGTTTGTTATAGACCCTCTGTCCCGATATGATCTTGGAGCTGCGCTTTTTAGTTCAGCACATTGCCTGCCTGTAGGACACTCACTCAGCTCCTCCCCAGTTGAGTCGAAAGAATATTATTGAGGTTGGTGGCAAAGATATGACACTCCCCTACTACTTTAGTAGAAAGTGTCAAACAAAGCTCTCTCATTTGGTGAGCACCAACTCACCTTCAGTACATACCTAAAGAATGATCAGACAGAGATGATCAGATAGCTTTCCTTAGGATTTTATATAGTTGTACAGTGTTCTTCTTTCTATTATATTCTATATTCTTGTATTCTTGTACTTTTTGTGTAATTGTATGTATTTTTTTTCATTACACTGTATATGAATTGTTGTATGTAGGTAGGGCTGGACAATAAAACAATAACAATTATTATTGCGATATATTTTTTCCAATAACAATGTAACAAATATTCAATAAATATTCAATAAATGTTTGAACTTTCACTCAGGAGCAAAAGTTAGCCTTTAAACTTGAAAGAAATAACGATTTGATATTTATCATGTTAATTATCAATATTGAAAGATATGAAACTTTTTTTAACGTGATAACATTTTTGGCTATATCGTCCAGCCCTATATGTAGCCAATAGTATAGCTCAGGTTTCTCCCAGTAGTTTCAGCTGGAGGATGTGTGTGAGCAGCAAATTTTCTACAACACACAAGCTCTTTTTTAGTTCTTTTAGCTAATAAATAAACAAATCTCCCAAAATGACAAGAAAAAAAATATTCTTCCACCTATGTTCCATATCAAACAGAACAATACCATTGTACACCATGCCTTGTTTTGTTGCTGTCTTGGCACATAATGGGTACATGACAAAGGGTCCTTTCTTCCCAGGGTCCTCTGTCTTATGTTCCCCAGTTCTAGGGTTAGGGTTAGGATCCTGGGAACATATTAGATACGCTCATGCTTTGTTAAGTCTTAAAACACACTTCATTCTAACTCCACAGAAACAATATAAAACTCAAGTCACTGGTTGGTCTTTCCACTGTTCCAACAATCACCAAGTCTGATTTGGTTGAACTAAACCCTTAACCCTTACATGTGATAATATTCTGGCTCTGCATGCTGTTGCTGCTTCTCTGGTGCCTATCCTGGCCAGAGCCACTGGTGATGACCTTAGTACTGTATACCCCTGACGTCAAACTGGACTTCATTGGTTTTGGAGTTTGCAGTTCTGTTGCCCATTTCGGACTCAGTCATGTAATAGCTAAGAGACCACTTAGTTAGCCACACAGCTAACTGAGCTAATTAGCAGTTAAGACCTCTTATTTGATATTCTGCCCCCTATTTTTTCGAGTATGAATTTGTCAGGTGGAAAATAGTCAATTCTTACAAATTTTGTGATATCTACAATTTACTGGGGAAGCTCCCTTCAGCTTTTTGGTAAACAAGCATATTGATAATTCTCAGTGGAGAATCATGATATATTTTATTTAATTTGACAGTTTGGGCCTCAGTTAAAACCTATATATAATTCTATATGAGTGGTGTGGTGAAATTCTAAAATTCCAATTAATAAACTACAAGAACTTTACAAGAAGGGTAAATAGGTAACATCCCTAAATGTGAGAGTAAAATGATTAGTTACTTTTTACCTTTGGTGAAAAAGAGTATATTTCAAAGAACCTCAGTTTCTGCAGGAAATGAATTATGAAACCACTGTTTTGACTATTAAGTGTCAAGAAGCGCCTGTCAATCTTAGCCCCTAACTGACAGCGGTGTTTGTCAGAGCATTCAGCTTCTGTCTTTAACGAAATTAAAAGTCTACCAGGACAAAGTGGCTTTATACAAAATGTGTGCTATAATTGCTTTTTAGGGATGAAATGAATGCTACACTTTGTAATGAAATGAATCTTCTTAGTTATGGCAGCACTTCAGAAAATGTTAATGGACAGCACAACCCCCCTGGGATATTAACTCCTTGCAAGCAATTCAGGAAAGCTGCAAATTCAAAGCAGAGCAGAATTACAGCACATTTAAAGGTAAATCTGGAGGTCATCCTCCCCCATTGTGAGGCACTCTGTATGTGAGTTTATTTCCCACCAAAAATCTACATAAGCGAGAGCCCTCTATGTTCACTTTATCACTGTCCACATCTATCTAAACAGTTATAAATGATGAAATGCCCAGCTGAACAAAGTTACCGTACATTAAATACACGTTTCACTGTGAAAACTTTCAAAAGCCTCGGGAGTTAAAGGAAAGTTTAAATATGCCAATCCAAAAAAAACTTCTTTGTGCCTGCTAGGGCTGACCCCACATAGCCAAAGATTCGATGCTTCAATGGGCCGATCCTTATATGTCTGTCAATCTCATAGTTGAAGATTCTTAACGAAACAAGGATCATGCCATTTTGGCGATATGGGGGTGCTCAAAGTCTGATTTTACTGATTGTTATTATACAGTCTATTACAATATACATTTCAATGTTTAATGCTGTAAATAAACATGTAAAAAGAATAAAACTTTCAATAAATGTTTTTGAAAGTGTGTAAATAAATCAAAAATTGTCACCCAACTGTGGGTCGTCAGTGCGCATGTGTAGGCGATAGTGTATGTATGTGTATGTGTGTAGTGGCAGAAGAGGACTTGCTGTAGAGACGGAGCCCCAGTGTTGTGTCTAGTTGTCCACACCTTGCGGGACTTTCGGATAAGTTATCACCGTTGATGAACCACACAAAGAATGTTTTATCGTGTTTAAATAGTCGGCTATTTGAAATAGACCCGCAACAGGAACACCAACGTGCCGCACAGAATGCATGCAAAACTCTGCACAAGACCGGTGAATGACAGGCAAAAGAAAAAGAGAGAGAAAAGGGTTAACAATAAGCCTCAGTTTACCTGGAAATTTACAGTGAAAGTTGAATGAAGAGAGACTGCAGCTCTGCAGCTTCTTAAGATTAAAGCAGTGCTACCATGTGTATAGCCCCACCCAGCTGGCAACCGCTGCGCACAAAAACACACATGATTCAACTAGGCAAGACTTGACGATTCTGATTCAACTATGTAAATCCTTAATCGGGGCCAGCCCTAGTGCCTGTATGTTCAAATGCAAAGGCAATTATGGCATGATAGCAGGGGGAAAAATCTTGTCTGATATAATAGAATTTCTAATTAAGAGTGACATGCCACTGAGGTGCCAAAACTCAGTAACCTGTAGTAGGTGCAGTCCTTTTAAAAACTATATCAAAATGTGCCCTGTCCTTTCATCACTGCACTTCTAAAATGTATATGAGCTTTCATGTGTTTTCATAGTGCATAGTTTGCAGTGCAAAACCATCTCTCATATCAGAGAGCGGCTACCTCCACTTTCTCCTCATTACCACACAATTTGAATTATCTTTCTCTGCTCTTTAAATATATGCATTTATTATCTATTTCATACTGGCCAAAAACAGCCCATCAACCATTTTGCAGACTATAGAACCCCCTGAGCCATAGCTACATTTACTAATTGCTTAAGATTTAAGGCTAATGATGGGGATTTTTGCTCTGGAACCCTGTATGATCTAGTTTCTTCACTTGCCAGTGGATTCTCAGTTTCTTACTGTGCTTGTTATCGCAGTGTCTATATGTAGGTCAGACTATGTCTACATTTTATCACCAATATTTGATTCACCTGTGAAACAAAAGAGGAAACAAAATATTATCTCCTTTGAATTTTATGACTAAGCAAAATGACATGCTTTGAAATTAATATGTAGCAAGGATTTATTTACACAGCTACTTTCCACAAGTATCATCCTAAAATGAAATATGCGTCATGTAAAATTAAACCCCACACTGAAAGTGAATATACAAACAGTTCATATAATCTGTAAATGTAAAGCTGCACAAGACAAGATGTTTCAAGAAAAAAATAAATCTTTCTTTTCAGTGACACTGAACAATCCATCTCCACTTAACTCAGATGGAAGCATGCAATTTATACAAGTCATGTAACATATCTTGTAGGTATTGAGAGTCAATGTGCTAGACTTTAGAGCCGCCAACCAATTAAGCTGCTTGGTGCAGCAGTGAACATGTTGCCAGGAATCTTTTGTAGTATTTTATGTATTTTTAATTGAATAATAAACTTTCAACTTCCTTTTGCAAATTGGTTTGCATATATTTGCATTCAAGTACATAAAAAAAGTGCCGTTAGAAATTTGAATCCTGCAAATGTCTTTGTGTCATATAAAGGGTATACACTTCATGAGTGCTTGATGTCCATTAAAAAGTAAGTGCTATCACTATGGCATTATTCTTTACTCAAATAAACACTTTAACTCTAGTCAAGTATTATATATTTACAGATATTTACACTAAGCTGTTTAGTGTATACAGGCCTCTCTGCTCCTCCTTCTTTAGCCACAGTTCCTGCAAGTGAATATGTGTATCCCTGCCACCGGCCTTCCTTCATGCCAAGTGATCTAACCCTAAGTGACCAGCTTGCAGTGTGAAACCACTTGGTGGAAATAGACTGGCAGTGGACAGAGAGTGTGGGATGATGTCTCCCTGATTGGTTGATGGGCCTGATACAAGACACGTGAAGGGAAGCCTGAATTTCTTCCTTGCTCTGTTGGAAGAACAAATTCCCCAGTGGTTGTAGGTTTGGGTCACTAATTACTCTTGTAGTACGCACAGTTGACAGAAAAAGAGCACCATAGAGACACATGTCCCTGGTAGTTTGTTGGGTTGACGAGGGTTGACGTGTGAGCAAGATTGGAAAAGCCTAGACTGGACTATTTTGGAGCATGTATTGATTTATGAACGGTTGAAATATTGTTGGGTTTAACCAGTTTTCTTATTTATTTTATTATGTTATTTTACTTGTGTATGTTTTAACAATACTGCATGTAATTAGCCATGATTTCTTGTTTTTTTTTAAATAAACATGCACTTTGAGTGTTCATGTTGTTGTGGCTCAACATCACTGTTGAACTTATGAGCAAGCTTAACAAAGCTCTTGCTAACTGTATGACATTTACAAAGAACTGGGCAAATCTTTCTATGGTATAAAGACAACATAACAGTTAAGTACTTTAATTAATCAACATCACTAGCACAAAGTCTAATCAACAAAGACCTACACAATCACACTACTCAGTTTACTCCTCCAAAACTAATGCGATTGTTTTCTCTATTTTGGTGTCTGCACTTCTCTCTGTTCCCTCAGTACTTTCCAGATGTTTTGTATAAATGCTGCAAATTCTTTTGCAAAATCACCACACAAATTTGCATTACCCCTGCAGTGAAATTCTGCATTCTGTAATTACAATGACTTTGAAAGGGTTAAAGGAATTTTGGTTTTAAATGTTACTACTATTGTGAGTGAGCCCTTTACCTAGTTCTTTTAACTACCAATTCTGTAACTACCACTATAGCATTCCACATAAACATCTGTAGAAAAACTGTGCTGCGAAACACAAGTCAAAGCAACCAACTGTAATTCACTCGACTGAAATTTTAAAATCAGCACACTGATTTGTTTCAGATTTTGACTATTATTGGTAACATGCTCACCAGAACACAAGAGAGAAGCAAAAAAAGGAGACTATTCTATTTTCCTGCTGCAAGCAGCAACACAAGCTTAGAGCAGATAAGATCCTCAATACCAAATCTGCACACAACACATTATATATTTATAAGTTGAATTAAAAGTCAGTTACTGTTTGCGCTTTGACTTAAGGTTTGTTATGTGCTTCAACTGCAAATGCCTACATATACAGCAGAGCCTTGTGCTGCTGAAGTGTGAAACTTCAGATTTTGATATTATCCCTCAGTTGTGAATATTCTGAAGCAATGTAAACACAGTGCCCAGCCATCTGTCCTGTCCTCCTTAATCTTACTTTCTAAGAGGTTTATTTGGATATAAATAGGAAAAGTATATTTTGCTGAGACAATGTGTTCCCTTCATGCCGTCTGTTTCAGGTTGGTTTTCTGTTTGTCTTTCCATGATTAGGCTTTGAATGGCTGGATATGCGTTTGATCATAGTGCCAAATGTTTGTCTGTAAGACTGTTTGTTGCAGGGCTTTGTTGTTTGTTAGCTGAGACACAAAGAGAGGAAAGCTGTCAAAGAGCAGAGGAAATAGTTTCTTGCTACATCCATTCATAGCCACGAGATAAACAATACAAATAAAATGCTGATTTATGTTTTTGTTTTTCTTTTCAACTGCAGTTAGTGCATTCCGGTTTTCTTACTGGACCGTGCAGATTTAGAGAAAGCCCTTTTAGTAGCTATAGCTTGTTCTATGAAAATGATCATTGTTTACTGACTTTAGGGTTTATTGGCATTTACGTATTCAGTGCTGAGGAGGCTTTAGCTTTAGAAACAAAGGCAAACTAACTTGGGGCTATGAAAAAAATATTTGTCCAGTAATTTAGTTCAAAAGGCATGAGAATGTGTTGTCCCAATTAACAGTTAACTATAAAAACAAAAAAGTGAAATAGCATGTGGGGAAAAAAACTGAAATGAAGCTCAGTTTAAGTTCAACCAGGTACACTTTTCTCTCTGTCTTATAGCTCCTCTAATCAATTGACTATGTGCATTCACTCTTTAGTTAAACCTACCAGATTTTGCCACAGTCTCCATCAGCCAATCATGTAGTTGCTGTCAAACTTTAAATCTATTCTCCTCTTTGCTGCTGTCTGCTATCATTTCAGTGCGAAAATGCTGCGGCCCTCCTCCACCCCATTCTCCTCCAGTCCTCCATCATATCCGGGGCCTGGTCGAGCTCATTAGTCCAATCCTCATCACATCCAGATCTTCAGCACTTTCTTCATCAAATCACCATTACCACTTTCTAGACTCTTTCCTGAGGGGTTTTCTATACCACATACGGCTTCACCAACTCCTTAAATTACCATGACGTCACAATGGGGTCTAATGGCTAAATACCATTCACATACATTGTGCACATGTCAACAAATTATTTGTTTCCTCAGATGAAGTCTGTCCTGACTGAAATGCTAATTTTGAGTGTATGGGATTCATCCTGGAAATACATGCAGTATGCAGTTGTAAGCTTTTCTACTGAAATCAATTTCAAGTACAAGTATTTGAACAAACCTCTTACCAAGACAGACCCTGACCCAGACACTAAATGGATGGCTATTACTTTGTGTATCTGTGCTTTGGAGCGTGTAACACCCAAATGAGTGTCATTCTGAACCAGAAAATGCAACCATATCCCTGGAAAATCAGCCCAGGTTCTGTGCCATAGTGCCCACAAAGCCAGCTAGGACTGCAATTGAGGCTGTGGAAAACTTTTGGGCTATTTTTGTTAAAAGTAAAAACATTTTTACAATGAGGAATATTTTGATTCTTGGGTAGTACATCAGGAAACACATCCAGCAACTTTGCAGGACACATGAATAAAAGTTGTTTTTCTTTCTGTGTTAATTAAGTACTTCTGGAATTGACAACTGTCATTGTGGCTTGCCATACCCCACTTTTCATTGTTGATTGTCAAGTGTCCTCCATAATCTTTTTTAATCATGTTAATCATTGAAAAATGCAGAATTGATTTTTTAAGGTCAGCAATTGGCAGTGATTAAAACTTCACATAACTACATGTCTCCATTCATTCTTAGATTAAGCAGTAGTACTAATTTCTGGGCAAAAACATCAAAGGATGGCTTAAATGTAGCTTTTATGACACCTGAAACATTGACTGTATCAGTTAATCAAACCATCTAAAAAAACAAAACAGTAAATTATAGGTTTCAAATATACTTTTAGCTGTGACAGACAGAACCCCTTAGAAATTAACGGGTTAAGAATAAATATGACAGCTTGCCCTGCAATTTGCCCAATTATTAAGTTATGTGAGATATTGTCTGAGTGCGCTTCACAGTCACCAACTGCACAATGCAAGACAATGCACACTGTACTCTTTACATGTAATTGCAGCTAGGGGACATTTATAAAAAGGCACAGTTCCTTTAGATAACACAAATTTGCATCAGATTGCTCAAATAACAATGTAAAAATCAGATCAGTCATGTGTGAGATATACTTTGGAATTGGCATCAACGTTCTATATCGGTTCAAGGTATGCAATGATATTAGAATGTTCTATTAACTTCCTTCCCACATTTATGTCTAAACATCAGCTGTGGCTATTACATCAGTCAGGACATTACCAGGAAGGTGAGGTGTTGATGAAAATAGATTTCATATGTGACAGGTCTTATCTGTCCTTCACTAAACACATTTGCAGGTAAGGAAGGCTGCGCTAGATTAGTCAGTGCATCATGTGGAAGATGAGCGACAAGGGCAGGTGCCAATAACCCTATGCTAGATTGAAAATTGAGAATTTCTCTGCAAATGCAGTGGATCCACACCGACTAGTTAGCTGACATCTCCTGCCCTCAACACCAGGGGCCCCAGGTTGATAAATGAACTTAAATTTATTTTAAACAGGCAAAACCAGTGTGTAAAGTGTGCATATATGTAATGGTGGAGCAAATTTAAGACATGCAGCAATTTAATGCATCCATCGTAATTTAGTATTACTTCAATATCATTAAACAAACCTCTTGGTGTTAAGAATGTGGTTCATGGTTTTTTCCTGTTTAATCTATTTTGGGTTCTGTAAGCTTTATTTGATCTTGTAATGTTTAGGGTTTTGTGTAGCTAAGTTTAGTCTTTTGTTCTTTCGCATGTTTAAGTTTACCTAGTATCTGTCTTGTCTCTTATCTTAGTTCCTAGTCCTAGTCATTTTAGTTCTTTCCCTCAGTTCTAGTCCTGTGCCTTCAGTCTTTCTGTTTGGTTGTTAGTTTCTGTCTTCTACCCCTGATCATTGTGCCCTGTCTGTTGTCTCCTTGTATCTGTGTCTTAGTCCTTAGTCCTATGTCTCCATGTTTGTGTAGTCTTGTTTCCTGTTTGGTCCTGTCTCTGTTCCCTGCCCTGGTTTTGTTCTGTCATGCTGTTGTTCCCCGTTTTCTGTTTTACTTTGGTAACTCTGTCCTTGTGTGTTCCCATTTGCTTTCCTTCCTGTTTTAGTTTGTAGTTTTCAGTTCGGATGTGTCCTTGTCTAGCTTTGTTTCTTGTTATTTGATTACCTGATGTGTTTCAGCTGTGCTTGCCTCACTGCTCATTTGTCTGTGTACTTAAGCCTTCAGTTCTGTTGAGTCTCTGGCTACATTCAGACTGCAGGCCAATGTGACCCAAATCCGATCTTTTTGGCCATATGTGACTCAGATCTGATCTTTGTATGACAGTGTGAACAGGTCAAGTCACATGGAATCTGATCTTTTCCAGTTCGGAATTGGGCCAATTCCATATGTGGTCCAAATCCGATACAGATCGGATCTTTTTAAATGTGACCTCAGTCTGGACACTCAGGTCGCATTTGATGCAACTTTGACGTCACTGTAGAGCAGCAGTTCTGCTGTAGACGGAGCCGCCGTGAATGAAAAAGCTCCACAAAAAGCTATTATTAAACATTTGGCTCTCTTCCTTCTCTACCTCGCTATCATCTGCTCACAAATTCCCTTCCTTATACCTAAAATCCACCGGACCGCGAGCTCTCTTCTGAGTTACGTGCATGGTATTTGTCCAAGCGGACACTGGGGGAGAGAGAGAGGGAAAGAGAGAGAGAGAGACGAAGTGAGTGATTTGTAGGGCAGTTACGTTGTACAGCGCCAGAAACCGTAAAGAAAAGAACAGAAAGTTGTGAACACTTGTCATAATTCGGGAGAACTGTAACCCGTGAGAGGACAATGATAAACGGGAGTCTCCCGTCAGCTAACCAGAGCTACCCTCTGTTGCTCCTTGTTTACTGCTGTAACCTGCTGTGTGACATCGTGTTATTCTTCTGCGCATGGGGGTCACTTTCAGGCCGCAGACAGTTCACACTGGAGTCTGATGTGGGCCACATTTAAACTATAATGTAAACTGTCAAACAAAAAAAATCAGATCTGGGGAAAAAATCGGAATTGAGCATTAAGGCCTGCAGTCTGAACGTAGCCTTTGTGACATCCTTAGTCTTATGTTGAGTGTTGAGCCGTGCCTTGTTCTGTGTTGCCTGGATTTTCCTTGTGGATTATTACTTTCTCTGTTTTTAGAATACCCTGTTTCCTTAGATTTAGTCTTTCGTTTGGATACCTTTGTTTGTACTTTTTGCCTGTGCCTTCATGGAAGACTGTTTAATTTGCTTTAAGAAGTATTTGGAACTGTATCCTCTCGCATTTTGGTCTGCATCTGGGTCCACCTTAGCTCTCTGCTCTCAGCCATTTACCATGACACTAAGCTTATATAATCATCATCCAGAAAAGAGGTATTATAAGCAATAAGTTCCATAACTACTTAAAAAGTATATTTTGTTTTGTTATTTTGCCTTTAATTTTTCTTTTAATTTTGGCTTGTAATTGCATGTAAGTGACATGTTGTAAGAGTCCATTCTTATCACAGGGAGTCCAATACCAACGCTTTCAGAAAAAGTGACAAAACTTAGTTGTTTGACACCAGGTCTCTATGAGACACTTCCGGAAGCGTCTCTATGAGATGCTCTGGGGCGTCCCGTACAGACTGGAACCGTTAGTTAGCTAGCACTTGCTAGCTACGTTAGTGATAAAGGTGTTGACAGCCCTCCAAAGCCCCTACCTTTACCACAACCATCAGAAATGTTAGTACCCAAACTAGAGTCGGCTGAAACGAGTATCCGGTACGGATAAAGCGTTTTTGCCGAGTACGCGTATTATACGAGTAATACTAGTCAATATCTGTGCTCGGATTGAATAAAAATCCTCATTGGGTAGCTGACTGTGTGACTGTGACTGTGTCTGCACATACACACTCCCTCTCTCTGGTCATCGGAGATTTTTTTTTAAACTGTCAGCTGGCTCTAACCAGTTTTTTTGACTTCACGCACTGTGTCTGACACTTTCTTGCTGTATTTAAAAAAATAAAGTAGTTGTGGTATAAATAAATTATTTAAAATAATATTACAAATTCTCCCCCCCCTCTCTCTCACACACACAAACACACAGACATACCTGGCCTGCACCACAAAAGTGAGTTCAACAAATCCAGAATATCTTTTCGTTGTCTGGCTTCAGTAACCCCAACAATCGCGATCGAGCTAAGCAGCACCACGAAGCAGGTTATCAACTACATTAACCCAGGGTTTCCCGATCCAGCCGGGAGCGTGTTCACATAAAAGAGGCGGTGTTAGCAGCAGATGACCAATCACAGACATGAACAAGTCCACTGTCAGCAGAGCGTCATATTTTATGATCAAGGATTAAACTCTAGCACTACAGAAATACGACAGTAGCATGCCTGCATCTGACACATGCAGGGAGACAGAAAATCACAGACAGTGTAAATGTCTAAATGAACAGGCGTAGTCTATAATAATGCGTTGATAAAAAGGGTTCTTATGAGCTGCAGAAAATCAGCCTTATTCTTTCAGCTCGGCTGTGTGTCGGCGTTTCCACATTGAAAGACTCGGGCCGTTCTCCCTCACTTTAAAAAAACTTGTCGCCACTTCAAAAATGAGATTAATTTATTTAACACACTCAAAAGTGTTCCAAACATTGTTAACTAAATTAACTCCATAAAGCAATGAAACGGAAAAATCCCTTCATGCCATAAAATGTGCTCAAATAATGTTTGAAAGACTGAATCTCAACATTTAGGCTGCTGAAAACTAACCGTCCCACCTTTTACGCCCACATCGCAAAAGGTGGCACGGAATATGACTACAGTCTCTGCAGTAGGCCTTAGAAAGCTATACTAACCTAAAAAGATAGCCAACGTTCATATTAAAATTCAGTATTTCAATATCCCTACCAAACTGCTCAGAATATTCAGCCTCACATAAGAAAAATAAAATCCATGTATTTAACGGCTGCGTCAGAGTGTGTGAAACGGACTGGAGCAAATAAAAAATATTAAACACATTTAAAGGCAGTAGGCTGATCCTGCTGTACTGTAAAAACCTGTAGGCAACATTAGCCTAAGGCTTTTAATCAGTCTAGTCTACATTGTCAGTGTAGGATTATATCGCTATAGGCAAGAGTTTCTCCACATCACCGCTGCAAACATAAAGCAGCCTATTGGCTAAAACAGTCTGTGGGATTTCCAACAGATGGTGATGTAATTTTCCGGAGAGCTGATTGGTCAGTAGGCAGCGTTTTCACAGAGTTAATCTCTTTTCTGGAACAAAACCTGGTTGGAGCAGGTTAACCGTTCATAAAAAAATTAAAAGTTAAAAAAAGAAAGTATGTTGAGTATGAAAACTCTTGTTCATTACATTTTACTTCATAATTGCAACCGCATGTGTTGTATTCATTGTTGCAAAACTTGTTCAGTATATAGTTTGTTTGTTATCGTGATAAATATAACAATTTCTGATCAACCCATATAAATTGCATGCTTAAAATAACCTACTGTTAAAGCCCCGCCCATTTCAAGACAATATGGTTAACAGATACAGATAATGCTGTACTCGCTTATCCCTAACCCAAACCTAAAGGGAAAGGTAAGACAGGTCTAGCTTAGAGTAATATAGCTGACCCCATAAGTATTTGACATTCTAGCTTTAAGTATTTCTCACACGTACTTGTCCTCCTCAAGAAGACAGCAATAGACTGATTAGCTAGATACAGTAGCTCAGTCAGGCTAGCAGATATCACTGTTCTCTGGGAATCTTACTAGGTTGAGCCATATAGGAATGTTTACAAGAACACCGTGGCCCGTGGACACTCCTGTGGTTAAACTTTGCTCATAAAAAACAGCAGGCTGATCCTGACAGAAATAAAATAAATAAAATAGCATAAATAGCTTTTTCTATCTTCATATGCTGTTGGATAGGTTTTGTTAAAACTTTTTTTTCCCATTATGTATGCAGTTGTTACCTAGTTTGCTACCTTCAGATGTTAATACAGCCGCATTTTAAAAGAGGAAACAATAACAGAGACACAAACAAACCATCTGCTCATAATTCCACACTGCAATTCAATTTTGCAGTTGGTACTTTATCTGACAGTCACAGTCAATCATTTACTTCCTGTGATGCAGAGGAGCAATATCTTTTACATAACCCTGACAACAAAATGAAAAACTTGGTTTAGGCAGCATTACATGTAGAAATTTAACTTCACTCACATTGTGAAGTTCTTGTCAAAAAAGATTTTATAAAAAGAGCCGGGCTTTACATCTATTCTGAAGGGAACCTAAGACATTTTTGAGCAAACATCCAAATTATTTGGATCAATTAGATCTGTTCTCACAGGATTCCATCATCCTCATGTAACTCAAGAAACATTTAGTATATGAAAATGGATCAGTTCTGCCTTTTTACAGTACGAGGACTAAAAATAGACACACAATACAAGAAGCTAATAATCAATAAATGAGCATCCATGCACACATGAAAGTTAATATTCAGTTTACAATCTAATGCTAGATGTTGTATGGGCTATAAGGAGAGGACTTACTTTACCTTACTATTAAACCAAATTATTGTACCCTAACCCTGAGGCTCAACTACAAGGCTTTAGTTGCCTAACATTAATCATGATGACATTCTTTCCCCAAACTTTAATCTTTTAGTTTATTGGGGAATTGTTAACGGTCCCAGAATATGATCATTTGACCTGACTGAGTTTTTACTTACTGTGTCTATGCAATAAATTAATTTCATCCTTCAGTATTCCAGGTATTCCTAAATTAATTAGCTTTTGATCGTCACAAATATTTATTTTCAGTTTAAAAAAAATTATCACTACCCTTCTAATACAGAACATGGGTATTCATTTCCTGTCCAATTTCATGGATGACTGAGTGTTTCTTTGCTATATCTTTTGGAATCATTTTATTTCATCATTTAATATTTCAAGTTGTCACTACATATCTTGTTTTTAAATCATTAATTTTAGCTTTACTTTCTTACTGTATGAAGAAACATAGTTTTGTATGGGTAAAAAATGAACTGGAATTAAATGGAATATGATAGGAACTTTTGATATTTCTATTTGCTATGAGGAACATATTTACTGCAGACCACTATTCACTTGCAACACATTTCAAACTGCTTTTGCACATCTGATGCATGTACATCTGTGCATCTATTTTACAAATTTTCCAAGGAAGATATTAAGACATTAGTTTGACCCATGTTGTTAATCAAATGGATACTGCCTCCCTCCCTTAAAGGTAGTGTTTCTTTCGTCAGACGAAACTAAATGAAATGTATTTGTCAAGGACCTTTTTTTCCCTGACAAAAATGAGACGAAGACCAGATGTTGACAATTTCCTTAAACGCTGACTGTGACTATATCAACATGCAATACTGTTGACAAAAAATGACTAAGACTAAAATGTGATTCATAAAATAAAAACATTAATAAAATCTCTGTTTTTTTTTGTCAGTATAATTAGCAGTCAAAATATTAAAGGGGTGGTATTATGCTCATTTTCAGGTTCAAAATCTTAATTAGGGGTTGTACCAGAACAGGTTTACATGGTTTAATTTTCAAAAAACACCATATTTTTCTCATACTGCACATTGCTGCAGCTCCTCTTTTCAGCCTGTCTGTTGTACGCTCCACTCTTGAGCTACAGAGTGATGCATTTTACCTGTACCATATCTTTGTTGGGAGTTGCACATGCACAGTTCCTAGGTAAGGACTACTAGCCAATCAGAAGCAGAGAAGGGGGGGTTGTAAGAAACAAGGTAGTGTGATCCAAATCAAAGCCTTCAGACTGCAACCGTAACCTAGCAGATGGTATAAGTTATTACCAGTCCACAACCACACACACATCATCATTGTTCCACATCTTACCATCAGGACTAAACGTTGAACTGTTGCCGGTGTTCTGACGATCTATGCTGCCTTACCGAAAAATGCTTCGATAGCACAAATGACAGACTTGACTCTACTTGGCCCTGCTCCATTTTCCATTGCAGATAGTACCCTGAGATAGCGACGGCACACACAATGGCCGCGACGTAATGTTCAAAGCGTCACACACACCAGCGATCCACACAGCTCTTAAAATATATACAGTCTATGGTTAAAACGTTTGAATATTCCTTAGAATGTGAAGACAGATAAGAGGCATGAAAACCTTCAAGCTGTGTTTTCCTCTGCCATTGTTGCTGCAGCAGTCTGTGTGACATGGTGGGAGCAGGGGCTCTGTGAGCGGGCGACTGGCCGGCCTCACACGTTCCTCCCGCGGGTCGCCACAGGCTTCCCCCGCAACCACTTGCGGAGCTCCTCAACTACGAAAATAATCACCACATTTTTGTTCCGCCATCACTTCTCGTAAAACTGTCAATATTCGAAATCTACACAGCTGATTTCTCACCTCAAAACAGCTGATTTCTCACCTCAAAACTCAGAAGTGGATTTAGTGTTGAAAATCCATACAAAAACTGTAAAATAAACTTTATGTTGCTGGCCTTTGTCTGGTGCAATGATGATGCACTGAATAGTGAAAATTCTCTGACTAATCAGCAGTCTGTTATGTTTTCATGTTACATTTTAGTATCCCTCAGCTCGCTTGGAACCTCGATGGAGGTGAGGTGATACGAAAAAAAGTACCTGGAAGCAGGTACAGATACAACTTTTCTACAATGGAAACCCAAACAAAGGCAAGTCAAGCCAAAAGGCCTCCGCTCAGACTAGCTTGGTTTGAGGGCGTGCCTGACCCACCAGCCGCTTGGCAAGCTTTATGACGCTTTTGCATTGTGATGTCACAAGTCAAGGAAGTGAAGGGCTGGACTACAAACTAGCTGTTTTCAAGCGGTTCTGAGCACAGCTTTCTGTGGGAGATGGGAACTCCCTTTGGGCTGGACTTTGGGCTTTTTCACTATGCAAACCTGTTACATGTACAAAAAAGATATATAACTCAATAAAGGAGAGGGAAAAAGCCAAAAAGCATAATACCACCCCTTTAAGAGGCCATATCTTTCCCTCTAAATTTTCACTTGTGTATTCATTCAGCAGTATTTTTTTCTTCTTGTGCCCCGGGGGCGATGCCTGGTGCGTGAGGAAAACGTTACTGTACTGTGGAGGACGTGAACTCTGGTGATGAACACAAAATACTAGGGAGAAAGACGTGCTTAGATATTAGCTCCCCTAAAAGCATGATTTGTGATATTTCGGGGGTCTCTAAAACATTGACAGCTTGCTTTATTTTATTAATGCAGAGCGTCAGGCTTCATCCTGCCAGAGGGAACAATCACTTGACCGTACTCAGTGGGCCAGTCGCTCCGGTATGGGTTGTGTCGTTAGTAAGACCGACACGCTGTGAACGGTTCCTGATCATTCCCTCATGGTGGATGAGTATTACACGTGATCCATGTAGGCTACTACTGCAGCTGGGGGCTCCCTGTAGCGCTACACCCCTCCTCCCCATCACAGAAAACTGAGCTCCCCGAAAGCTATGTACAGTTCGCACACTGATGTGGTTGTAAGGTTTTTTTAAATAAAAAACTATGAACTTGAAGCGGCATATCTAGGCTAACCACCTGGGAATTGAGGTACGTTAATGTCTCCTTTGCAATAAAAATGAGAACAAAGCTAACATTCAAATCATATCTCTATTTTGGTTAGAGCAGATTGACCAAAATGCTAATCAAAATTATAGGCTACTAATGAGTTAGAAAACACTAAAATAATGGTTAATGACTAAAACTAGACTAAAATACTTTAGTAAACTAAATCTTGACTGAAAAAATAGTATACAGTGGACTAAATATGACAAAAACTAATAATGACATTTGACACAGGACTAAGACTAAATTTTAAAATGGCTGACAAACTTAACACTACTCAAAGCCCCCTGATTCATGGAGTTTACTGATGGACTGATAGCTTTAATTGTTTTTAGCAGTTACTTTAGCTACTACTGCTAATGGTAGATGCTGCTAGCTAGTTAGCTCAGTTAGCTGTCCAGGTGTGCACGGAAGTTTGGTGCTCCAGGGGGGTGTTGCACCTCTAATGTTAGTACAAGAGCTTTGGACAACTAGTTGAGACTGAGCTAGCTGATAACAGCAGCTACAGTTAGCAGTATCTAGTGGTTACTGTAGCGTTAGCAACAAGTAAAGATATCTGTCCATCAGGAAAGTTCATAATCCCAGAAATGAGGCAGAGCACCTGGAAAACATTAGAAGGAAAACAAGAAAATATTTATCTTTTCTTCATAACCATAAAAACAGTTTCAGCAAGACATACTGAACAGCCTCCAGGTCTAGCTTGAATTACAGCTTGGCATTGTGTTGGACATCAGTGATGCTCGGTGCTCAAACTGTCAAAGTGGATGTTTCCTACATGTCAGACTTTTATATAGCCTACATATCTCATTATGCAATACTTTCCACTCAATATGTTCATGCTCATATTTCACATACTGCTATTATTTCATTATTAGGCCTCTCCCCACTACTTTTAAGTACTTGTGATGCTGTTATGATTTTAATATAGGTTAGATATAACATATATAAATGCTTCATATAAGGTTTACATACATCAGATAGGGGTTGCACTACGCATATAATGCACCATTCTTACTCCCCTATAACTATACAGATCAGCTGTCTCATCTACTGTACATTACTGTCTTATTTTTGCGGGCCTGACTGATGAAAAGCTCATCAAATACTGTAGAAGAGCTGGCAAGTTAAGTTTTCCAGGTTTCCTTAACAGCTGCATCAAAAATCAAAAAAGATTCACAGTACCTTAGTTTATGAATGTATGTATGACTGCAGCATTAAACAAATGCCATCCATCCCGTAGGCTGGCCACTTTCTTTCATTTTTGTTTTAAAACAGTGTCTTGTCTCTATTGTGACTTTGTTTTTAGTACATTGGACCGTGAGAAACGGCATTTGTATAGCCCACTCGGTATGTGGATGAGTGACAATAAACAAACTTGAACCAATAATCAATGTCAATCTATTGGTTTCTATTTTGCATTTGTTCACAGTTATAATGTTGACGACGAGACTAGATTATCATTGTCTTGTTTTAAAATGATAAGTTTATTCGTCTAGCACATTTCAACAACAAGGCAATTCAAAGTGCTACATAAAATATAAAAGCAACATAGGGAAATATAAAAAAGACATCAGAGAGGTAAAATGACTATTTTTTGTCAAGGGAGTCTGGTGGCTTTGATGAGAATGATAAAGTGACTGTTTCTGGTTAAACGAGGGTCTTACTCTTTAAAAAAAGTCTTTCTCTGTACCGATCCTTTCCATAATGTTGTCAGACCCTTGTATTAACAATCTGAGCACTTTAGTGAACATACTTTGATGGGGCGGAATTGCCTCCAAGGATTACCTAGCAGCCATGTCTTGCTGCTGAGCGTGCTCGCTCAACACTGAACCAATTTCAAAAAATGTTTTCTCAGTTACACAAACACACAAGCATGTGAACAAAGGGTCTAGGTTGAAAAATTCAAGGGATCATGCAGGTAGTTATAATACAACATAGATAGTGGCATTATAGTGTTTAAATTTTTTAGTTTGATTAAAGCATGACGTGTGTTTGGCATTTTTGTACATTATTAAGCATGCAACAGTTAATTATGTTGATTGTTAGTGCAGTTCAGAAAGAGCTGGTTATTACATGGTCATCTGTTTGGGATGCATTAGAAATTGACTGAAGTAAAGAACAGAAGTGGAGCATGACTCAAGTCAGTTTTCTCTGTTACTACCAACATTAACTAAATGCCACAGAAGCAAGATGATGTGCCGAGCTTGTTGCCTATGCTGAGAACCCATGCTGAGAGCACAAGAGGCACTTGGCATCTTCCTCTAATGCACTCCTGGACACAAACATTAGACTATCAGTGGGATACACATTACACTGCTTTTATAAATATTAATTCAACATGCAGATGAGTTTGTTTGGTGCTTCATCTACTCACATTAATTGTGTACTTATTGTTATTCAAAAAGGATGAAAGCATGTTTTAGTGTTATAGTGTGGCGTGTTACTCCACCTGATTCATAATAATGCTTAATTGTCAATACTAAAATATACATTTCTAACTTAAGAATTCATGAGTTGCACCCTATTTTTATAAGTGAGAAGTGATGTCCATTACTACATTTGACAATAACAGCACTCAGACCAAAGTGCAGGCACATTATAGAGGAGAATTATGTGGAGATGGACTGGAATGCCTGATACTATTCTTGTCTGTCCCAGCCAATAGAAGCATATCCCAGTTTACCTGCTAGACAATAAGGCTGTGGGTCTGCCATATCCAATGTCCCGAGCCATTCTGCCTCCTGGCATCTAATTACTGACACAAATCATCCTGAGATAATTCTTTCCCATTTGCGATTAGCATGTAATTGACGATAATGCTATATCTACCATGGGATCCTGAAGATGTCTGCATTTGACAGTAATTACTTTAGTAGTCTGTATACACAAATCAAAAGGCTTATATGCAATGAAACTGTTTGCAATGTACACTTACAAAGCAGTACCTCTCCTATATAGTCAAGATAATGTAGAGGTTGGACATTTTGGATTATGTTAGTGGATCTTTCTTGATGAGTGACAATACAATTTTCTTACAGTAAAATATGTAGTCATATACATTCAACATGCATCAATCTCATTTTAAATATTTGTCCCTCATTATGGTACTTGTAGTAGTATTATTTAGCAGTTGCATCAATATTCATTTCCTTCTTATCCTCAAAGGCAACAGCTCAGAGATGAAGTCACTTCAAGTTCATATGATTTATGTCTTCAGTAACATCTTCCAATAAAATTATGTTTCCAGGCTACATTAAAAGAAAAGAACTGTAAATTACAAAGCCTTGAACAACCAATAAGAATACATTCTAGTGCAAATAATATTACCATTTTTAATAATAAGACAAAAGAAGCTGCATTTGTATCCATTATACAGTATTTACAAAGAAGGAGAGGTCATGGCCACCCTATGACGAGAGTAGGAAGTACAACACAGGCTTCCTCTTGTCATGACAAAGTACTGAAGCCTCAACCCAACCATCTGGATGGATAAATTAAACAAGATCTTCAATCTGCATCTACTGTGTTGTCATGGCTTCTTTTGTTTTATGTTCCCTTTTCTGTGCTTGGGAGAAATGTCAAGCTGACAGAGAGTGGAAGTCAAATGCAATTCTCCAATTATTTAGTTGGCTACATGCATTTGTTTGCATGACTTAGAAACCTTCACTGATAAAAGGCATAAATCTAAACCAAAACAAATTAAATGTGTTATGTAAAAGAAATAGAGCACAAAGAAAATCAGCTATGTTGCACAAGGTTAGTGGATAATGGGATCAATATAAATTTGTTGAGATTTAGAGAAAAATCAAAGATGCCAGTGGTGTTTAATTTAGAATTCCCAAAATGTCTGCGTTTGGCACATTTGGTCATGCTCTTTTAGGGCGCTGATTAGCAATCAGAATTTTGTTGCACAATAATTAGATATTGATATATCCAGGAAAGCAAAAGCAAACATAATCTTCTTTCAAAACTTTGAGAGAAATGCAACTTCCTTCTGTCCATGGCATAGAAAGCAGGTCTTGGCAAAACATCTCCTTCTTGCTGTCTCCTTCAGCCTCTATCCCGGTGTGCTTTACAAACCATTTCTAATTCTGGACTGAATAACATAAAACAACTTTAAAATCAGTCAGAATCCATATACTGCACTTCAATAAACCTAATCAAACCCTGGTGGGAAATATGACACTTTAACTAATAATGACTGGGTCAAAACCAAAGCTTGTCTCTGTTTAAATATAACCATTAGCATAGGTTTATAGCTAAGCAAGCAGCAAAGCATAGCTGTTGTACTGTGGTCCTGAAATTAATATAAATAATATGTAACTTAATGTAAATATCCAAATGCATATTAGTGTTTCCCAGGAGATATTATATATTTTCAAAATCCTACAAACAACATATCTCGGAAACATCCAACTATATGCAATAAAACTTAACAGCAAAACATTACGATAATTTAATGTAATGATCTCAACAACTAATTTGTTTTAAAAATTATATTTAAAACACACAGACATTTTGATTCATCCAGAAACACTTGCAAAATAACTGTCACCTTGCCTACTACAAATAGGCCATAGCCCATAGGCTACAACTCTATAACAGCCAATACAGTATATTCAAGAGCATGTTTCAGCACCACCACAGGTGATAAAAGTACAGTGTGCGTGACGGTCTCGGTGATGGATAGAATTTTTATTATCTAACAATGACCATAAACTTACAGCTTAATCCTACCTTAATCATGTTTTATTTGAAATTGAAAAGAATTTGATAATAATCAGAAAAGACTCTCTCTATGTGGGAGTTTCTTGCTCCTGTTTATCTTTAAGATGTATGTTCTCGTATACATAACAAGAACATACTACAATAAAAAATCGGCCCTGGCATTTTTGGCCCAGGCGGCCCACCCAAATTGGTCTGACACCCCTCACCAGTACATCATGCTTTCATATAACATGTGTACCTACTATATTGCCACAAGCCAGCTGAGTGGTATGTGCTGTGGATACGTGTACCAGTGCAAATGAATCAGTGTACTCATTCACACTCATTAACTGAGTCCCTGGTGATCAGAGGTGGCCATGGAGTACACAGGTCAGTACCTATAAGTACTGACCTACAAGTCATTTTCACAGCAGCGTGGGATTAAGATTAGAAGATTAGCCAACGCGATGCTGACAAAATAACCTCACCTCAGTAAGACAGTAAGCTACAGTTAAGACATTAGACATAGTTTATGCAGCGCTGTATGACATCACTTTATGATAGTGTTATTATTATGTTATAATCCTTTACCTTAATTGAAGTAATCATCATCATTGTCACTACCGCATGGCACACACCCTACCCAAGGGCTTCACTTTGTGTTGAAAAGTGGTGGGGACATTTAAGAGCTCAGATTAGGGGCGTGATGAAATACTTAACCAAAAGACATAAAAAGAGGCTGTGACATGACGGGACATTTTTTAATAGTCTCCTGTGACATAATGAATATGTTAATAAAATCCTGGTCATCAGTGTTTTGGGTTTTTTTCTTGCATGGCATTTGTCTAATTTTTAAATGCTTATCAGCTGCTTTGAAAGATTCTGTCTGCTGGTTGATGTAGTAGTTCAGATGATGTCAAGATTCATCCAGTAATAGAACATAGTTTGAAATCTCCCTTTCGAATATTTGTGTAATATACAATATGTTCTTTTGGCTTAACACAACAAATTATACTGAACTTGTCAGAGAAGAATCTGTTAACTGGGAGACAATTTGGGAAATCCTCTTTAATTCTTCAAACAAAACAAATAAAATCAACATAATCAAGTAGTAATTGAAGTGCAAATTGTGATCTGTGCACCTTAGAGACTCTCGGCACTTTCAGGGATAAAGTGAGGTGCTTATTGTCTTGACTTACTGTCTACATGTTCTGGAGAGAGGTAATAGTATATTGTTGGAAATGTATTGTAGTATGATTGTATGTTAAAAAAATGTTCCAAAAACAATAACCCAGTCAAAATGTAATGTGTTATAAGTGTATTTTTTGCATTTTGCATATAATTTGTTTGGTCTGTTATATAAAAAAATAATAATAATTTGTGGGCTATTTATAGCCAAAAATGGTTATGCAGTATTGCCACATAACGCTCTGAGGATGCTGTCCACTCGGTACTGAGGAAGTAAGCAGCTCAGCCAGTTAACAGCAGCAGTGACATGGATGATTGGCACAGTGAGAGTGTGAGCTGTCAGATAATAGAGATCATATCATTGTCTTGTCTTCTCTACATTTCTCTAACATCTTTCTACAGGTGTAACACTACTGAATTGATGGACTAATTATTACATGAACTAATGGTTATTTGTAGCAGGAAAAAAAATGAGTTTTCATATCCAAGGATGTCAATTTTTAATGGGCAGTTATACCAGAGATGGGGACTTGAGTTTGAGACTCAGACTCGAGTCTAATCTAAGTCGCACACACAGTGACTTGAGACTTGACTTCAGACTCGTGCTCGAAAGACTCAAGGTGCGGGACTTGTGAACAATGTTTATTTTTAGGAAACGTCTGATGAGCTTGCTGTTATTCCCCTCCCTTCGTTACCTATAACTTGCCTACGTAAAACGTAGTAACCAACAAATGCGTATAGCTAACTTACAGTAGTATATATGCTGTGATTTGTTGTAGACACATTGTCCATTAGGCTACATGGTTGTGTAAAGTTACAGTTTTATTTAGTTAGTCTGGTGAATTTGTTGACTTAAAGTAGTTTAAAAGCTGTCATTGATTGCATTGCACAGATTGTGCTCTGTAAGTGAAAAATAGGTTACAGTTACAGAATACCTTATAGATGTGCAGTTTTATAAGCAGCCTGGATTGAACTCAGCAGGTGATACAACATTTATTATAACCACGACAGACTTGAGACTTGACTTGGACTCTGGCTCAAAGACTTGAGACTTGACTTGGACTCTTGCACAGAGACTTGAGACGTGACTTGGACTCTATCTCAAAGACTTGTGATATAGACTCTGATATATAGAGACAATAATATACATTTATATCTTACAAAAATGGTGGTTTTCCCAACATATTTTGTTCTATAATAATACTGCATATCACTCTGTGGGAGCATAAAGGATTCACTCTCAGTCCATGTTAACTTGACTGGATGAGCAATGCCAAGATTGACCTTGAAACTGTCTGAGTAACAAGCTGTGCAGGTTGCTGATACAACCAGCTGTCAGCGGGGAATTAGGTTGTTTGTCGTAGTGTATTTTGGATTCATTCATAGCTCTGGGTTAACCCACATTCACTTCTCACTGTTTCACACCTCTCTCAGATTGCACTTTAATTAGTGTTAACACATTTGTAGCTGCAGTGACAAGAAAAAAGGAAGTGAGACTATAGCTCTTCTGCATATTAAACATTTGTCTACCGAAGTGTTAACTGCCAAAGAGAGAAACACAGTGACCTTTATTCACAAAACTAAACAGTACAACTAGCAGAGTGGCGGACAAAATCTGCAATTTTATCTTAGATTTACTTAGTTCGGTTGAGTTTATCTGAGATAACAGGTGAGGTAATCACAGATTTACCTCGGATTGATTATCACGAACAACACACACAACACAGGACAAACTTGATCTGTAATTTTAACGCACACAACACACTTGTTTGTCTAGCCTTTAATTATTATAAAAGATAAACATTGGAAACATTTGTGATAGCCCAGGAGACAGCCAATTAAAATCAACAAGTGCTTTCTGTATTCATCACTCACAGTGACTATCAACACCTGTCTGCAATTTCAGTTAACCATCTACTTTCTATCTCAGGATGGCAGAAAGTACCAAAAATCTCTCCAGATGAATGATCCATTTGCTACGTATTATGGCCAGTGTCAATTCAAAAATAAAATAATAAGGAGCTGGGGAAATGGGATAATATTTCTTAAAAAGACCCTCAAATTCCCAAGATCAAAGTTGTAAATTTCCAAGAAAAAAGCTCACAAATATACAAGAGAAAAATTGCATTGCATTTGAACTACCTCCAGAAATTAACAGAAAGTCAGGGAAAGTTGATAAACGACAAATGACAAAACTGCAAAAAGACCTTAAGTCAGTAACACACATTCATAGGATAAGGATGCATACAGATAGAAACGGGAGAGAGGAGAGACAAGCTCAGTGCATCATGGGAAGTCTGTCGTCTACCTTTATCAAAGACTAAAGTCTTAAGCCTACTCTTAAATGTGGAGACGGTGTATGCCTTCCAAACCCAAACTGGGAACTAATTCCACAGGAGAGAAGCTTGATAACCATTCTACTTTTTCCACTACTAAGTGCAGTATTCTATCTGTAAATCTCCTCCGCTAAGTTTCAGTACTGTGAACATTGCAGCCTTTACACATGCAGCCCCAATTACCGCCAGACTTGTTTCACCATTTTACAGCACTTACAATAATCGTGTGCCAATATTTTTTAAATAAATCAATGGTAAGTGTATAAAAGAAATACTTTCTAATAATATCTGGCATTCAATTTAAGAAAATCTTAATAGGTAGGAGTTTTCTTGTTGTTTGCTTTGTAAGTTTCATCACACTTTATAAAGGTAAATCTTCAGGGTTTTTAAATAAAATATTTTTTAACTCTCTTTTCAAAAACAGCACAAGCACTTGCCAATGTTTTGCCACTGTAGATACTACCAATACATTTGGAGATAACAAATCCAGATAAAATATATAGTAAATGGAATTACAAATGTTGCAGTCTTATTAAAAATCTAATCAAAAAATATTTTACATGTTGTGTGTTAAAGGAGCATTTTCCAGCGGCCATTAGCGGTGCGGTTTTAACATTGCAGGCTTGTGCTCGTACGCGTGCTAGCTAGAACTCATGAGCGAGCATAATCCAAAACACAACCACTTTCATACAGAAATCCTGCAATAAAGGCAGGAACACCAGCATGCAGGCTCTATCTTTTCACTCAGACATGTTGAGCCTCTGTTACTTCAACCATCCTGTCTCAGAGGCAGATCAACACCGGCTTTTTAACGTTACTTCATTCAGTGCAGCGAGCCGCATATCGGCACAATCCTCACGGAAAAAAGGCAGTTTGACAGTGGCTATAGACAGGCATGGAGACAGCTTAACACAATATACTATATATTATGTGGGTCACGTAACTTGGTGGAGAAGCTGTGTACCTGAGTATCGCTTTTACCACAATGTTACGAAGCAAACAGCAGCAGTTCTGAACTACTGTAGCGTTAGCTGGCTGCTCCTGGCTGCATCATTATAGGCTAATGTTAGTAAACAAATCGCTCCACATTTGTTTACCTATACATCCTTTGTTGCAGGCTAAATCAACAGTGGTACACAGGATAGTAACATGAGTCATGTTAGCTGGTGAAGTATTGTGAAAAGTGATATAACTTTGCAATGGAAACATTAGCAACTGCTCGGCATTAGCCGGCAAGCTAACATGATTTTCTCTGTGTTTTTCCAGTTTTACTAATGCTCACTTTGTTCTTACTCGACATCATCTGAACCTGTTTGGTCCACATAAACCTTTGTTGTTTTGTATCCTTACGTGGAGCCTGTGTTTTGCTGTGAGCCGCTTTTTTTAGGGCATTAGTGGACTGCATGTTGTTAGCTGCAGTGTTGTTGCTGTAATGAGAGAGGCCCGTGAGCATGCACAGGGCTGAATCTGACATGGAGTCCCCACCTTAAAAGCAGAATAGTGGCTGATGCAAGCAATTTTTGAGCCCATTGACAATAAGGCAATGAAAATTTCATTAATTTAATTAATTTAATTCAAAAACTTACATATAGTCCCTTTAATGTTAGTGTTTGAATAGCTAATTTTTATCTTAAAATCTTTTATAATTAATTTGGCTGATGTGTCCTTTTGTTGGATATGTTCTCAGGCCTGACTAAATTCAAATGACATTTTTTATATATCTTAAGACTGTAATTGCAATGTGAAAACATGAAATTTGACAAATGCTTTGCTTGTTAATTAATCGCACTGTGACCACATCAGCTTTAATGTTTTCTAAAAAGTCATATTCTAACAGACACTGATGTTTGTGTCCCTGTCAGAAATAGCTGACAGACAGTTGTGTTGCACAAGAGATGGCAGCTCAGCCTTCCTTTACTTCAGCAGATCACAGACGTGAACAAGTGGCACGAGTTTTACCTTCGCTGACAGACTCGTTAAATGTGAAGGACAGGCTGCTGTGGGAGAGTGACTTGTCTCTAGCGTCACAGACTCATTGATTTACTTTTGCATTTAACTGTTTTATTTTGATTTCCACCAGGATCTGAGTGCTTGGGTGGGAGTTCTTTCAATTCTGTCTACTTCATAGCTTTTTGTTTTTTGTTGTGAACGGCGCCCATATCAGCTCAGTCAGGACACTAGACCTGTGTAATTACTGCCCAGGGCTAGTTTATCCCACTTCTCCCCCACTGTACCATCACTTGAGTGATTGGAGCTGCAGGGGGGATCACCAATGTAACAGGTCATTACTCATAAAGGCCTGGACTTGCAATATATACTGAGTCAAACCTCTACACAGTGGAAAAAAGCCCTTGCTTCAATAAAGGAACATGGATTGCTTATCTGAGATGGTGGCAAGCCCATGGATCATTCTGCTGTAGATCGCTTCAAGTAGCTTTAACTCGTTCGCAGGTGGAAGGATTTCTTTTTCTGTAACCACAAAATCCAGAATGGCTGAAAGGAACTTAAAATAACATTGCATGGTTTTGAAAGGTTTTAAAGAGCTGAAAAGGGCTGCAATAAAAGCAGAAAAATAAACTCTCTACAGTTTCTGTAGTTTTCATTAAAATTAACATATAAAGTATTGTACAATCTTACATGTAAGGAGACATTCACTGTTAAATTCATACCACTAATAGGTCCTTCCACAAACACGTCACTTATGTTGGTAATTCAGAGGTTGTTCAAGGTGGCTTATGACCAAATCAAGAGCTAATGAAATGAGGAAATCCATCTGGAAATGGATAGATTACCCTGGATGATGGCAGAAATTCCATTAGCATCTGGCAAAGGATGTTTCATCCCCATGTCTGAGCCAAAGACATTTGGCATGAAGTTTAACCACTCCATGAGTGAAAAGAGGTGACCCATTACAGTTTTTGTTTGTTTTGTTGTTTTTGTTTTTAATTTAAGCTGGGTGTTTGGATGTCTTTGTAAGATAAAATAATGCATATATTTGCTCAAGACAATTTGTCTTTGTGATAGCACACAGAGGGCATCCAGGGTGATGACGTTTGGTTTGCTTTTTTTGTTGTTTCAACATAAAACAGTATATGCAATACACGATTTTAAGCTGTAGCTATCATTGTTGTCAATGAATACACAAATCAATACCATTTGTACAGTCCCTCAGCTCTCTCTTGAAAATGCTTAGTTTCTCTTGACATTACTCATTGTATTTCTCTCTCTTCTTTGAAGGACTACAGGTAAAAAATTATAACACATACATCATGACACTTTCAATGATGTGCAACCAACATGTCTAAATGCCATCAAATTTAACACATGTAACTTTATTCAGGACTGACAAGCTTATATTTAACTGTATTAATGCCACATAAATAATCTCAACATAGAAATGGAAAAATGTTGGGGCTAGATTAACGTGGATGAATCAGAAGGTTACTGCTTTAGCTGGATTTTACTTCAAATGTAAATTCCAAATCTCTTCTTGGAGTGAGCCATATTAGTTGTTTCAAAGATCTTTCAGATATTATTAAATCCAACGGTCATTAACTTTTTATGTGTTTTATGTATTTCTTTTTTTATATTGCTATAAAAAAAACTTATTTTTTGCATTTTTAAGGGCTTGATGAGTAATAATGTTCTCTCTCTCTAATGTGCGGCGATGTGATTATCCCCCACACACATTCTCAATTACCATTCTATTCAACAATCACATAGATACACCTGCATGGTCACAAAATCTATCATGTAACATTGTTTAACAAAAACAACTAATGGATAAAGGCAAATAAGGCATACAGTAACCAAGTCCAATTATGAGTTACTCTGCTGAAATATTTATATTGTGCTATTTCATAAATGAATTGTATCACCTGTCACATTTTATCACAACATGAAGTTACACAGTCCGTCAGGTATCTACACTAAACCTCCACACTATCTACACTAAAATACACACTAAACCTCCATCTGGATGGTGATGAAAATGCATGCAAGCATAACAAGTTAAATTCAGTTGCAAGACGCTCATTTTACAAAATGTCATAACAATCAGAATCAGTCGCTCCAAAAGCAAACAACAACATGCTCTGTGCATGAAAAGAGTATTCTTATTATAAGAGAGAGAGATGGGTCTAGAACATGCAATAGTTTTACGGTTTAGCATTTTGGAAATTGAAAACACATCAAAGTGTGAATGTTGTGGCAATGTAATACATGTGTCTTTTACTCTTACTACTAGGGTTCATTTCCGAACCTATCTTCATTTTCAGTTATAAACATGATGCATGCATGCGGTAATAGTTTTATTAATTAATTAATTTTGCTGTTGGTGGTCTGATAAAAGCTGGTGTTAGACCTGATTGATTCAGGTAGTAAGCAGTGACGGTGCAAAAGAGCAGTAATGTCCTCCAAATACTTTTGAAATAAGACATTTTTTAAAAAGCTTGTTGTGATTTTCCCTCATTCAGAAAGCACACGGTTATAGTGTTTATTAATTTTGTGCTTTCTTACTTCTTTCTCTCTCCTTCTGTCACTTTCATCAGGTATTTCTACCTCCAGAGCTTTAGAGTCTGGATCAAGCAGGAAGCTTCCAGTCTACAATATGAAGTGAATGCGGAAGTCCCTGAAACCTGCATTCTATTGAAAATCCAGCAGGGGGTGACTCTTCCGGTTGCAAAAATCAGTCCAGCTCTGTTAGAAATAATGGGAAAATGACCCTACTTCTCAGCTGAATGATTACCCCAGTAAACACTTTCTTGATGAGTTTATGGCCTCAGTCACTAGTTTCAAGTCTTCTTCAATTCAAAATGATGTTCATTTAGTTAATTATAGTCACATTTATTTTAAAATAGACCACAGTATGTTTCAGGGCGGGATTATGTATGATTGACAAGTCGTTACCATGGCGACCTGTCAATCAGGCTAGAGCCGACTCGGTGCTTTGTAAATTTAACCAGCGCCGTTGAAAAAGCTTATTAGGAGTTGGCTGTTCACTTTCTCTGGTGAGTACATTTAGCTTTAAGACTGTTGTTCGCTTGACAAAGTTATCAGTCCTGTCAAAATGACAGTTAACGTTACAGTCGCACCTAGCTAAGCAACCTAGCTAGCTCCGCAAACGGCCATCAGCTCTGCCGTATCGTCACTTCCGGGCACTTCCTTGTTGCAAAAACTCGAAATGGCGGCAACCTTGAGGCTTCGAAACGGCAGTCCACACGTTACCCCACGGGTACGTCCATTTCTTATATAAAGTCTATGGTCTGGATCGATAAATGCATGATGAGATGTTCCTGCTCTACACCTGTTGCTACAATTATTATTATTATTATTATTATTATTATTATTATTATTATCATTATCATTATTATTATTATTATTATTATTATTATTATTGCTATCACTATTTTTATTGATTATTTTTATATATTATATATTTATTTCTATTATTACCACTATTATTACTATTGTTGTCATCTCTATGTGGAACTTGCATTGTGTCGCTATGTGTTATCTTTCTTCCTGCTCCCACTATATGAATAATAAAATTCAATTCAATCCCAATGCTAATAGTTAAAGCAAAAAATGTGCTTTACATGATGATAAAACAACTAATACAACAGAGTAAAAATACAACAATATAAATGAAAATTAAATTTCCAAAACAGAATTAAGGCTCCGGGCATTCCATACAGAAAGTCTCTTCTGTCCGATGAAACACTGTGATTGTGAAAAAATACTGATGCTGATTAATCAATTATTCATTATTATAGAAGTCAATTATTATTAAAAAAATCATTTATTCAATTTCTTTCTGGAAGAAAGCAGTGTACTGAAAACTGTTCACAGCAAAGGTCTGTGGATTATACGGAGTAGCTGAGACATTGTCTCTGGAAAGATACACTGCTGTTGAGTTTTGAATTTTTCAATAGTTTGAGCTTAAGAAACACATTTTCATTCACATTTCATTCTGGGGTGACTGATTATCAGAGGTAGCTATTTCAAAAGCTGGGAAAATAAAACCATAGGTATAGGCATTGCTTGAGACCACAATTGGACTTTGTCGCTTGTGTAAACCAAAGCTTCAAAATTCCCAACTCGTGTCTACTTTATACACCCTTGATTACTCTTTCCTGATTTACTGATATTGGCATTTTTCTCTGCGGGCCCCAAAGTGAAAACCACCAAAACATACAAAAAATGAAAGTAATGTCATGTTGAGATCTAGTCCACATGAGTGATAATGGCTCATTCGAACACACCCCATGCTGTCACATCACCATTGCTTTTTTTCTTTCCCCTAGCAAACTATTGAAAAGCTGACTGTACACTTTCCTTCGAAATATTAAAACAGACTGTTGAATGCCACTAATGTTCAAATGTTTCATGAATAAAAGACGTGCCTGGCTTCCTGTAGCTATCCCATCTGTGTGCAAGTTCTGTTCCTTCACTGAACATACAGCTTTATGAGAGTGCACCCATTGCCTCAACACCTTGCAGTTTGATATGATATTAAGGAATCAATCCAAGGAGGTACAAATATTAGTAATGTGAACCATTTCTTCACTGAAGCACGCTTATCCACAAACACACACCGACAGTGACACTAGTACACTAATACAAGTAAATACAAGTTTACTGCAACAACTGCCTGATTCATTATCTACATTATCTATCTGCAATACTACTACACTACACTAACATAGTGTCTCATATCCAACACCAATACTCATATAAATGTATACATATAAATGTATAGGCCTGTATTAAACTTTTGCAATAATGTGTGTTGTTAATAATGTGTGTTATTCCTACAATCTTGGATAGTTCAGTTATTAGCAGTGTTGGGAACGTTACTTGAAAAAAGTAATTAGTTATAGTTACTCACTACTTGTTCCAAAAAGTAACTGAGTTAGTAACTGAATTACTCTGTAATAAAAGTAATTCGCTACCAGGAAAGTAACTATTTCCGCTACCTACTCTTAAAGAAAATCTCCGCTGCTTCATCGAATCTCTGTTTAGCTGGTGTGTGTGTGTGTGTGTGTGTGGCGCGTGTGCTGGCATGTGTGTAAAAACACTGGCTCTGATTGGCTACCAAGAAACATGACTCTGCCTTAGCCAACATAATCGCTGGTTGAAAGGCACCCGAAGCTAGAGCGCAGCGCACCGGTCCACTTCAAGCACTGTTTACCTCCTTATTAACCCACCTCCTGACTAGCTGTGTGAGCCAGCTGGTGCGCTCGATTACACAGTTTATTACATAGTAACGCACCGCATTTAACGACCAGTAACGTTAACGGCGTTGTAACGACGGGAAAAGTAATTAGTTAGATTACCCCGTTACTGAAAAAATAACGCCGTTACGTAACGCCGTTCTTTTAAACGCCGTTATTCCAAACACTGGTTATTAGTTGTCAGGATAAACAACTTTGAACTCTAGAAACCAAGGACTAAAGTTTAATGAAATGTCATTAAGGAATAAAACCTTTGTGGACTATAAAGAAATCTTCAGTTTATTCATTTTAGTTACCATTTAAGAAGAAGAACCAGAAATTCTTCCCATATCTTTTTTAAACTGTCATGGAAACTGCCATTCTGTGTACTGTCTGTAAACTTAGTTTCACTTTTATTGTCAACAGATTAAAATTAATAAATAAAATAAAAACAACTCTTGACTCAGGCTTCTTCCTCCACATTGACTTTATAGTCAGAGATCATAGAAATATCAAAAATAAACTTGTAATTTGTAAAAAAAAAAAAAAAAAAAAAAATGGTTTTCTGTTCCATCGGTATGCAGATAATTTCAGTGCACACCAGCAATATTAACATGAGTGCATTATTTATTATTTTCATGCCAGCACCATTACGTTATCTAAGCTGAATGCTCTGATGAGTAACTGATTATGCAGGCATTTTAAATTAAAACATGTCTTTAACAATATATTGTATAGCACTTTATAATGACCAAACTAAACACTGCAATGAAACTCTATTTGAAATCTCTCTGATTGGTTTCTTTCATCAAACTGTACTGCAAGACTTTCCTAGTGAAATGATGAATCTTTGGACTGTCAATTGTGTTTATTTCCGTGCTCACTATATCATCATAGAGAGGAAACATGGGGATACATAGGAATAAAAGAATGCATACCCAAACAGACACAGAAATACTACAATCACACACCAATTAATCACAGACTTCAGTTTTAGTTGTGCAAGTAGACTAGCAATTTGATAAAACTGTATATCAGTATAATTATACCATATCAGTTTATAGAAATTTCAAAATGTAGCTTATTGGTTTTTATTTCTAAACAGCATTCTAAAGCATTTTTTGCATTTAATTGAGCCATATAGTTCTTACATTATCAAACTCAACCAATGAAAATTAGGTCATTAAGTCAAGATGGTTAGCATGATCAAAGTTAATGTTAATGGCTTTGTCTGCCATGCTTGAAGCCTGAGAAGAAAAAGATACAGAAAAGCGTCAGTTCAGGGCAACAATCACCTCTTAACACTTTCTTTTGGAATGAGTCATTTTCAAACACATTGTGGTTCTGAAGTGCTTTGACAGTTTTTCTTTAAGTAGTTTTTTACTGTAGGTTTTGGCAGCACATCCAATCAGAGGAGGGTAAGACAAAGTCAGGTAGTCTGAGATTGCTCAAGAAATCGAGCTTTTCAAGTGTTAGAAAGAAAAGTCACTACTTTAGCTTGTCCCAGTATTTTTAGTTTCGTATATGCAAAAAAATACAATGCCAAAGACATAGAAAACCTAAATATCTTGATATATTTAAACCATGTAGAAAATGGCTGTACAATATTTTCACTGTGATGTATGCCATTGGTCAGATAAACAGGAACTAACAAACTGATTTTGCCTTCAGGAAATGCAGATTTGATTCCAACTTGCCAGCAAGAACCAATAAACGTGTCACTCGTACTGTTTGAGATGTGGTTTGGCTCTACTACTGACAGTTGCTACCGATTTAGCCTCAGCTGGCTCTGTAATTAACCACTTGATTTTCAGGTGCTTTCTAGCAGCATCAATGCAAAGACTGGGGCTATCTCGACATGTGAGAGTGTGATGAAGGGATGTCTCTTCACTCAGCATGAGCTGTAAAAGTGTTGCATAAATTATCAGCTAGTTCCGTAGTCATTAACCACCCTTAATATGCACGTGTCTTGTTTATGATTCTCACTACAATTAACTTTAATTTAAAGGGTTTGGTGTATGAGCGTAGTGAGTCACTGGAAACAGCAGCAGGAAAGATGGTAAAGGTTGCTAATATGAGGCTGTGCTTTGAGGTATGGTGGGTTAAGGAGGATATAATAACGCTATTTTTAATGTACAAGTCAAACACTCATCCATGAGTTGATAAATTTGGCAAAATATTTTAACACTTGGACAGCTCTCCCACAGGGCTTATTCCAAGCTTGTGCTGACAAATATGACAACTTAAAAGAGATACTGTGTATGTATCCATGAGAATGTTTAGGGTGGGCAGCAGGCAGTGAAGTATCCTTTTTTACATTCAGAAAAGTCAGTTTCAGGATAACATGGTATCCTGTTGTAGTACTGATGCACCTTCATACAGTACACAGGGCGGCGCTGTTCAAGCTGGTAAGGCTCAGTTCAATCTAGCCAAGCACTGATGCCACGTTGTCCCACTTTCATGGATGGCCTTAATCTCTGCCCTTAGCTGAGGCAGATTAATCCCGACAGTGCTGACATTATCTCCTGTTCTACACTGTGACACTGGACACAGGAGGAACTCCCCACATCCTCTCTAAGCTTAAACATCACCTCTGATGCCATTGGATCCCCATCTGGAGCCAAAGAATAACTCTGAGTGTTGGCCTCAACTGTATATTTCTAAGCTGGATTTATACATGTAACATTGTTTTACTCAATTTAAATCACAAGTGGCAGAATATATATGAATATGTTTCTATTTTACTTGAGATACAATAAACTATTCACTGTACAGATTGTGCTGGTGGGTGGTTTAAGTCTTTAAAGTGAATTTAAAGTGATACAAAAAGTTTTAGCATCAAAAAACTAAAGTTCCCTAAGGTACCTATTATAGAGAATGGTTAATTTCAGAATCATATACTGTATATTACATTATTGGATTATAATTATTGATGGGTTAATGTGTGCATTACTTTAATGATGCAGCTGGCAAAGGTGGGGCTAATATGAGTTCCATTACATACTGCTGGGAAGCTCGTGCTTTTTCTCTCAGGATCAGTAAGTCTTATTTTACCCACTCTCAGAATTTTATTTATTTATTTATAAATATATTTTGTATTATTAATCTAAATCTGCAAAGTAGACACTAAAGGTATTATAACATTAAAGTAGTGGAGTAAAAAGTACAATATTATCCACTGTTTTGTAGTGGAGTAGAACTATAAAGTAGCAGAACATGAAAATAATAAGTTAACAGTAAGTACAAGTACATCAAAATACTACTTAAGTACAGAACTTTGTTAAATGCACTTAGTTACTTTCTACTATTGGATTTATGATTTTTTTTCTTTTCTTCCTTCTGTTCATTACCTTGACCTGTACACTAAGTCACACAGTTAATAAGACTGGCAGATTAAAGGTATTGGGTGATAAATATTTACCACCATGGGCAACTTATAGTAGTGGTGCGGTGACTAAAAACAATGGACATCGGGGTCCTGCTGCTGCCCTCTGACAAACATTTTCCATTAATTATCTTTATAATTTATAAGCCAGGAGCTGTTTGATGTACCGTGACAGATTATCATAATAATGATGGAGCACAGCAAATGGCGGCTGCTGGAAAACATGTTTTATCATAAGAATGAAGGTTCTTCCTCTTTATGTAGCCGTAACCTCGAAACAGAAACCATTTCCCATTGTTGCAGAACTAAACAACCATCACACATCTCAGAATATGGAAATGATGGCAGTGACAGTGCCCTATTGAAAAAAAGTGAGAAAATTACTTTTACACTTTTTTTGAAAGAAAAAAAATATAAAGTTGTTAACAATGTGGGCAGTGAAATATTGGTGTTTAATAACGTAAAAATGCTGTTTGGTAACAAAATTTACAATTTTAAAACTGATCTTTCTCTTTTTAGGTCTGGCTTCTTCTAACACTCTTGTTAGCATAAACTGAAACTTACATACTACTTCAGGGGGCGCAAAATGTGAAGTCAATGATAAAGTAATCATGAAGTAGTGAGGGACTGTAACTACTCAGTATTAGGTATCACTTTATGTGGCATAGACCAAAAATATAACTAGTAAGTAACAATGAGTCAATACTAATTTTGTGCTGCTCTGCTGCTGATTCATCATAGATACTTACTAATCATTATTTATGACTATCATTCATTAATATAGTGTCTCTCAGTCTGTTTAGTTATTGTGCAACTACTTAATTAACAATTCATTATTCTCATTTTTGTGTACTGTATTGTAAATTGTTGCCAGTGACCTACTGTTATCACAATGTAATTGAAAGTTGATGTTACAGCATAGAGACTTTTTTTTTTTTTTACAGGTAATAGAGATGCAACATAGTACAACAACAACAGGGTATCACATTCATTGTAAACGGTCCATGTCAGACACTGAAGGCACAGCGGGCCATGCATGCAATTTAAAAATGTACCAATTGTCATGTGGATAAATACATATTTTTGAGACAGGACACTTCTTCTTGACCATTATCATTTGCATCATTGTTACTCTATCACAGGATTTTGTGGCTAACAGGATCATATCAACTAAAAAGCCTATTTTTATGACAGAGAATGGTCTGCAGCATCTGAATTGCCTAGAATTGCTTTCACACCTTCCCACGCGGTAGCATTTGCATTTGCATCATATTTGGATGAGGTACAAGCAAAGTGTTTTTTTCACTATTCTTTTTTTGATTATGCATGCAGTGCCTGAAGAGCTCACACGCTGAATGTGATACTCAAGATATTCCAAACATTTGTATGTCTATATGAATGCAAGTTTCCTAGTTCCGGTAAACAATGTAAAGGTCACATTATAAAATGTACAATACATGGATCATAGCATTTGTCACAGCGCCTGATTCTAGTAAATGAATATTTAGCAATTATTTAGTTGTATTAGTTGTTGTCAAAGAACACATCGAGGGTTAGTGATTAGGGTAAAAAGTTTTTGGGCAACTTTGCTCAAGGTAATGTAAGGTAAGGTAAGAATTTCTTTTCAAACTACTGCCTGATTCTACTTGTGCCTCCTACACAATTCTCTTGGAGATGGAGTCATTGGTGCCCCAGACTATTTATTTATATGTTATTATGTCATGTGCAGGACACAAATTCATTAATTAAAACATGTGAGCTGCCACAACCATAGTCTTTTACAGCTGACATTTTTCCTTGTCATGGATTCACACTAGACACTTGTTATTCACATCATTGCCTTTGGACACACCCACTCAGGTTATTCTAAATTAAATGAAAAATATTTGCTAGAACTCATTTACTAGCAAAACAAGGTTCAAGAAAACATTACCAAGGTAAAATCGTTTTCTTCTGCATTTATTGGATTCAAATATAGAATTCTCCTTCATCATCAAAATCTCACTCTATTTTCAATCTCTTTGCAAATATAACTTTGATTTTGAATTGTGTTTATAGAGATGGGACAAGAAAAGGTTGATACCAGTTTAATTGGTGGCTGTGTCATCTTTTTCTTATTTTAAAGGTGTGCTTCAATCCCAACTTTAAATATTCAGAAGACGGGCAATATATTTAAATTGTTGTTTTATAAGTTGCCTGCTAAACTTGATTTGAAATATAAGGAGTGAAATGAAATGGTGGAGCCCAGAGGCGGCACAGACTCTGTGAAATTTATTTATATAAATAAATATACAAATAAATGTATTTTCTACTATGGTTTCAGGGCATGTGATGTGTGCTCCCTCAACTTTTACTCATCATATTCAATGATCTACTATCAGGGCCAAATGTCAAGGTAATATCTATGGCTTTCTGTTTATTAAAAGAAATCACATGAAGGGGGAAGGACACATATGCTCTTTTGTGATATCTATCTATTCAACCATATCGAGTAGAGTTTTAACCATCCTTCACCAGCGACAGGCTCTGATAATGAAGACACTCATCCCCCGAGGAGCTTCCATCTTTGCTGTCCTGTCTAAGAGCAAATCACAAACACAGCTGAAGGACGCATTCCCATCTCCTCCCAGCCACACAGCCGTTGCTGTCACTGGACTGAGAGATAACTGGCTTTTACCAAGCCCGTCCTTTATGTGAATGTCAAAGTATCCATGCAGGGGGCATGACACACCAGCATGAGCCACTGTAGTCTGCAACCAACCCTGCCTCAGTGGTGAGCTACCTGGGAAGAGGTACTGCTTTCTCACCTTCCTATTGTATCTTGGCCAAATGCAAAATGTGTAGGGTAAAATAGCGAAGTTTTACTATGTAGGGGGGAAAATCCTACATTCTGGGCTTTTCCTTGTATGAACAGCTATTATTACATGTATGTTTATGCACTTCATCATCTGTTCCAGATGGTGCAATAAGAGGCCAAGACACTCATATTTCACAGCTCTTCTCATCTTAAACTCAGGTTGTTGATTTTGACTCAGACTGCTCTGTGAGCGGTGATACTGTATGTGTCACTTCATCTAAATTCCTCAGTACACCCAAGCCAGTCATCAGAGAGGAAGTCAGACTTCAGTGGATGAAAGTAATTGCTTAACCTCTGCAAAATCAACTGCCAATAAATTACATGGGGAAATGACTGATCGCATACATCATGTTCATATCACCAGAGGTTTGTCTTTCATACCTAAACAGATTTCAGCATATGCAAAACTTTTTGTCACTGCAATCAAATGCAGTAAGTCTGTATCATGCAGCTGTATGTTCAACTGCAACCTGTGTGGTTTATGCATATTACATTCAACCCCTAGTTGCTCCAGAGGTGTGCAACCAGAGGTTGCAACCCAATGTCCTGAAACTTTTTATGTGAAAGTTATTTCTGCCATACTCAGTTGATATTGTAAAAAATTATCCAGGCTTAATCTCTGTAGCTCTGAACATCACTGACTTTGCAATTCATCTCATGAAGAAATAAAATAAAAGCTTCAGGCCAATCTTACAGTCCTATAGTCATATTCATGCTAACAGCATGCTGTGTGGATGAATGGTGAAGTAAATGTAAGCAGTTAGACTTAAGTGCAGTTAGTTCACATCATCCCAGTACTGACTCAGCTTTGGCTCAAGTTCCTATTCTCACAATCACTTTTTCAGTTTGAGGGTATATCCCTGGTTTCAAGCCACTGGACCGATGGCAAAGCAAAAGAGTGGAGGGAGACGCAAAGATTATAGTAATATTCCACTGAGAGTTGTTCAGAAGTGGTAGACTATATTCATGGTAAGTGAGGCTGTAAAATCCTCTGACTTTAGGTGACCCCCCTGTCTGGTAATAAATATTTTAAAATATGGACACTGGAGGTCATTTTTAAAGTATGTATGAATTTACATTCCTTGTGACGTTGTTATAAAACACCACCACTAAGAAACTTCATCTTCGCACATTGTCTAAGCAGTGCATGAACTTGAATGCTGAGTTTACTGTGAAAAGTAAATTACCTTTTTATTCAGTTTCATCTTTTTACATCTACACCTGATGTAAACACACACATTGCTGTTTAATGTAAATGCACATACTGTACAGCAATACAAATACATTAGTTTTAACAGAAGAGCTTACTGAAGGCAGCAAACCATAGGTGGAAACACAAACCCAAGGTAAATGGCATCTTTCATTTTATGAGCCCACCTTGAATTAATCCCATTTAAGGGTTTAGCTACACTTTGCACAGCAGTATTCACTCAAACTAATCCACATCACACCCACGTATTTTGTACACAGAGGCTTGTGTGCATGGGTGCAGATACACACGCATGCTGTCACACCCACACATACACATACATGGAAACTCACACTCACAGGTGCAATTTTTCTTATGCAACCAAGACACCAAATAATGGAAAAATAAATAGGTAATCTGCTTTAAGAGGTATTCCAGTTTATCTGTGAGAAAGAAAAAATATCTCTGGACCATCTCTTGTCATAGTCAATAGATCTATCATCTACTTGAAGATGTTCTTTAGAGAGACAAATGTCATAAATAGACCCTGTGGCCTTCTCAAACACAGTCACACAGTAGCCTTCTCCTGGACAATGTGACATTAAAAACTATCAACAAAGATAGTCCTCTTTTTATTTTTTTCTCTGTCCTCTTTCTATTTTCTTCTCATGAATATTCAGCAGTTGAATATTCTTGTCTTCTGTGAGTGAGAGCACAGGTGTATAAGAATCTGTACATGAAACACAAATGAATGAAAGGGTAGCATGACTATCTCTAGGGGTCTGTACCCCCACCTTCAGAATCAACACGGCCTCTGGGCAAAATGAGTGAGAGCTGCAGATTTGAGGAGTGCAAAGGAAGCTAAGAGGCACTCAGTAAATACTCAAGGTTAGGTTTCATCTCATTCCCTAAATATATTTTCACTGTATATGTATATGTAGTAGGAACTGATGTGTTACAGAAGCCATCTTCTGACCGCTGTCATAGTAATGCATTATACACTAGTAATAAATTATTAACACCATTGAATCACCATCCTACTGTTGTCATTTACTTCAGTAAGTAGATGTGTATATAAGTTCTTACGGATAATGAAAAGGTTTCATACAGAAAATTTAAGAAATGTGGGTTTTACACAGAAGCATCATCACACGCATTCCACAATAGGAAGTGGATAATTTAGAGACAAATCATGCTTATTGTTGCACTGACAGTTTTCAGAGAGACCATGTGGATGATTTTGAGTACTTGATGACTATTCAGTTCTCTGCAATTCCATTACTTTTTCTACCTCCAATTGAATTCTCATAATGACACATTGAATGCCATTGAAAAGACACTTAGTGTGCTATGAAATGCCTTTAATGTTGAGATGGATCAGCCAATTAGCCATTGAATCTCACAGCGTGTTATTCAAATTCACTAGAGAGAAATCAAAATGGAGTGTGTCAGAAAACACTATCATTTATTGCTGCAGCCTACCTCACTATTCTGCAAAGTGTTGAATCCACTTACAGTGCATGGATCATCACACATCCTCTACTGTGTGATGAAGAAAGGCAAAGTGCAGGTGATATTGTGAATGTTATACATTTAAAAAAGAACAGTGAAAAATTTGACTATTCTTCCAGACTGTTGTAGATAATCCAATTAAATAGTAGCCTATAGTTTCAAAATCCATACACCTGTAGAGGGAAAAATTGCATCTACTTTAAAGTAGTCTAGGCGTGTTTGTCATGGCTTTGGTTTTGTGTTCTTTATTCTTCTTTTTTCAGTCTTTCTTTGGTCTGTAATGTTGTTGTGTTTCATTTTCATTTTGCCATTTCCCCATGTTTACTAGTTGTTGGTTCACTCCCTTCCCCTGTGTTCTTGTTCTGTGTTCCCAGCTGTGTTCTGTGTTCTCTGATTTTTGTTGCCAGTATTGGGCAAGTTACTCAGAAATTGTAATAAGTTACTAGTTAGGTCATTAGTCCTTTAAAAAGAAATAATATTACTTTACTTATTACTGGGTGATAAAAGCAACTACTTACTTTGCTCATTATGTGTCACGATCCTGTCTTGGGCTTGTCTGGATTATATTATTTTGGCCATGCCTTCTCTGTGTATTGATTTTGGTTCCTCTGTGTCTGGGTTTCAGTTCTGTCTGTCTGTCTGTCTGTCTGTCTGTCTGTCTGTCTGTCTTGTTGAGGAGTCTGTGTTTTTGTTCCATGGTTTGTTCCTAGTCCTGTGCTTTAGTTCATGTTGTAGTATTTGCTTCTAGTTCTTTCTCTGCATCTTTTGGTTTAGTCTGCCCGGTAGTGTGTTCTAGTTCTGTGTTCTTGTTTAGGTTTTGTCTGTTATGATTCCTGTATAATAGTTGATCAGTGTTTGTCTGTTTACATGGGTTTCTGTTATTGGCAGAAGTTGTTTCCTTGCTGGTATTTTGTTACATGTGTTCTGTCTGTGTTGGTTATTAATTCTGCTCCATGTCTGCCTGTCAAGTGTTCCATCTGTTCCCACAGTTATCACTCTGCCTGCCTGCCTCTTTGCTCCCCTTTGCCGTCTCTGCCTGCCTGCCTCTCTGTTGCCCCCTGTTGCCTCTGCCTGCCTTTCTCTGTTTTCCCTGCTGTCTCTCTGCCTGCCTCATTTACCTTGATCCCTGTCACTTGTGTTGCTCCCGCCCTGCTTGTTAGTCCTTGTGTGTATATATACCTGGGCCCATACTCATAAAAAATCTTAAGGCACAGAGTAGGTCCTAGTGACAAAATTCTAAGAAAATTCTTAGAACTGTGGGCATTTACTCTTAAAATTAAAGAAAAAATCCTAGTAAAGAAAAAAGTAATTCAGAAAGCATCTTAACCCTTAAAAGAGGTCTTAAGTTCAGAATTGTTAGGAGCAAGGATGAGAACTTTTAAGACGGCTAAGAGTTTCTTTAGTAGAGGAGAAAATGGCAGAAAGATGAAGAGGGAGAAGAAATGTGTTGCAAACAATGGATGACAGTGAGTTAATCAGACGCTATAGATTAGATTGTGCAGGGATCATGTTTGTGACTGATCTTATTGGAGACACGCTAACATCTCCGACACAGCACAGGAATGCCATAGTGCCAGAAATGAAAGTAATCACTACATTATGATATTTGGCAACTGGGAAAATGCAACAATGCAGCAGTGATGATTTGGGTCTGTCACAACCTTCTGTAAGCAGAGTGATCACACAAACAATTACAGCACTTTCAGAACCTCTTATTGTGTCGCAGTTCATTTCGTTTACACTGGAAACTGCATTTATGAATATAGCAGACTTCCCTGGTGCGCACAAGCAGGGGGAATGAACCGTTAAGAGTTTGTGCTATACGCTCCCACGTCTGCTTCTCGCCCCGTGCTGAGACACCCGGCCTGAATTTTCCTTTTAGAATGATCCTGTGTTCATCCACTAACTGGGCAAACAGTAAACACTGTTCCTCTGTCCAGTTGGGCTTTCTCACCCTTCTTGGTGTTGATTCCGTGTTTGATACATTAAAACCAACATTCAAACCACCACTTAAATAGACATGCCAGCAATCAGTGTAATTGGAAAGAGTGGAACAATGCTGATGACACACAGCTATATCTTAGCACCAAACCATTCCCCCTGTGTCACTTGTTAACTGTCTCAGTAAAATAAAAACGTGGATGCCATCTAACCTAGTCAAACTAAACAGCAGCAAAACAGAGCTAATGGTAGTGGCTCCCAAGTGGATTGTTGCTCCATCTCCTCATCCCAAGAAGTATGCAAACTTGGTGTCATTTTGGACTCCACCCTCTCATTCCAGTGACATGTCAAACTCATTACCAACTCTGTCTTCTCACCTCAAATTCATCTCCAGACTTTGACCTTCACTCTTGACTTTGTGGCAGAGTCACTCATCCATGCCTTCATCACCTCCCACTTGGACTATTGCAATGGTGTCCTGTATGGGGTACCCAGCAAGGTCTTGGACAGGCTGCAATATGTACAGAACTCGACTGCCAGGGTCCTCACTCACACTAGGCAGTGGCAAGCACATCACCCCAATCCTCACTCAGCTTTACTTGCACTTGGTCAAATTTCTCATCACCTACAAAATCCTCCTTCTCACCTATAAATCTCTCCATGGCACTGTAATGGTAAAAGGCGCTATAAAACTATATTATTATTATTATTATTATTATTATTATTATTATTATTATTATTATTATTATTATTAATGTTCTTTGCATCTTAGATTGTGACACAATGATGGCAATGCTTAAAATTATGGAAAGAAAGCCTCTCTCCCTCGTTCTCCATCCTTCCTTTTTGGTTAACAGCTGACTTGAACAACATAAGGTCCGGTGCCACTGACCTGCAATGCAGTTGCATATTCACGTCAAGGATGGTGCGTTCAGTTACGCAGTAACGCAGCATTACTTGGATTAATAAAATTAATAATATTAATGTTTTGGAAAAGTAACCTGTTGCTAGTTACTGGGTAAAGAGATATTATTACAGTAACACATTACTGCCCAACACTGTCTGTTACACTTGTCCTGCTTTATTGGCACTTGATTTACTTCCTGTTTTATTTTGTAGTTGTCAGTGTCTGGTGTTCATGTCTGCCTTTGTTCCTGTTGTGTCTGTCCACTCCCTCACTGCTTGTTTGCCTTGGTATTTGAGACCTCTGTTCTGTTCTGTCTTTGTTGTGTTCTTGTTATCACTTGTTGAGTGTTCGGTCTGTGTTGCCTTGGCTTTTGGATCATTTCTTTGGTTTTTTAGATTACTATGCTCCTTTGGATATACCTTTACCTCGCATGTAAGCCTGTTTAGGTTTACTTAAGTAAATCTCTAGAACTGGATCCTGCTCTTCCGTGTCTGCATTTGGGTCCACACCTACAACTGCATTCAGCCTTTCTGAGAGCGTTAAGGTTTGTCATGTTTGCACTTTTGGATCATCTGTGTCCTTCAGGTCTACTGGTTTACGACAAATACAGAAACAAAACAATATCTCTGCCTTGAATAAATAACAGAATTTAATCACTCTGACTAGCATTTGGTTATTGACAATTTCATGGAATTACATCATAAGATTTAATCTTAAAGGCTTACTGAAGAGTATTTGCAGTGCAGTGGTTCACATAATAACTATAACATCAAGAAGTCTCTTGGAGCCCAAAATTGGACAATAACTTTGGAGTCTTTTTTCTATGATGCCTCAACTTGAGTTACTAATTGTCAAAATGTAAGAAATTGAGTTGATATGAACAAATGACCTTAAAAATGGGCAACTTAAATGGCCCACAATGGCTTTCATAATGGACAATTAGCATCTTCTGTGCCTGTTTTGTGAATCCTTTGGCTGTCTCCCCTACAGTCATGGCGCTTCAGGACTTGGCATTTGAACATGGGCCCTGGAAGACATTGGTTAATTAGTTCCTGAGGAAGGAGCAATCCATCTTCCTTAGGAAGTGATGTGTCCACTTCTGCAGCTGTGGTCAGCGCACTTTAAATTAGAATGTCTTAAACTCAGGAGACAGAAAGGAAAGTAGAATAAACAAAAAATAAAAAAGATTGTTTTCTTATAAGCTGCTACACATCAAATGCTTTCATAACAGTGCTACTGTGTTTAAAGACAAACTTAGTATGAAACTCAAGATTTGAAATATGAGCAAGATTATAGCTTCATAATTTGTATAATAATAATAATAATAATAATTTCCACATTTGTCCAGAAACATATCCCAAAGAGCAGATGATCTGAAAATACAGAGATTAAATTGAAAATTGATTATCAAAACCTCGCCTACAATGGGGGTGCTTTCTTACAGTCAGATATTTCCAGTAAGTTGGGAAAAATCATTACTATGAATGTTGCATGGAAAATGTATGAATTAACTTCACTCGAGGTTAGGTCACTTTAAAAATCTCCATAGACTATAACAGAGTTTGAGTATTGTGGAGCTCACCTCGCTGGAAAATGCCTTGCATGACGCAATATGGAATTAAAATAGGCCCTTGATTTATATTATCAATGATCTATGAGGAGCAAACATATGTGCACCATACATGGATCACCACAGTGCAGTGACATTTAATTTGTTTAAGCAATAGGAGAGTTTAAATATGCATTTTTATATGTCATTTATTTTTTAGATTTTCAAATAAACTGTTTTGCCAGGAATGACAAATCCTGATGTGTAATATCTTACAGCTCTTACAGGAACAGAATATGGTAAACAACCTGAATAAGGTGAAAACAGTGAATATGTCTGTGAATGACTTTTGTCTATTAAAAAAATGATCAGTATGTCAATTTATTAACAATTTTTGTACTAACATTATTTCATACAATCAAAAAGACAGAAAATGGTAGTAAGCCATGCAGTGAGGTGATGACTGTTGTTGAGACTGTCAAGGAATATCAGTATTAAAACGTAGATCTGAAACCTAATCTTAATAAATATTGTTTGGATCCCAAAGTGACAAGTCTGGCTTTAGACATGACTGGATAAAACTGAAAAATTCAGTGAAATTCTATTGTTTATATTAAAGTAAATTCAAAATACCATTCATTCCTATTAAACTATAATGATTACATTAATATGCCTACATGGTAAATGCAAAATATGAGTTTAATTTATGCTGTAATTGAAATGTCATGTATTCTGCCACAGCATGAGCACAGCATGTGTCCATTTAATATGAAATTATGCTTTAGGCTTTTAATGTATGGTTGAATATTATCTCACTTAGTCAGCTCTCCAAAATAAAATAAAAACCTTATATGATAAATATGACCTTATCATAAATGAAGTATTTCCAGTGTTTTGTTTCATCTAATACAAAAACACATTCACTAATCTGCTGTTTACAATCAAAAAGAGGCTAAAGGCATTTAGACTGTTAGATTGTGTCACTTCCATACATTTGGCACAGTAAAATACAGTCAGAGTGAACTGTGGTCAGAGATTTCATCCCTGAATGCAGGGTGAGATAAAGGGGGCCATTTGCAGTGAGGATCTGAGATGGAGGCAAGCAAGCAATCAAAGCTGACTAAAGGCATTACCAAGTAATGAGTCAGTGGGTGGGGGATCTTTCCCCAACTAGAGTTATTGGATGAGGGCTATTTGTGTAACTTCTAATGCTCAAAGTGGGAGTTTATTGAGGAGAAAATAAGTTTACTGTAGAAAAACTCTAAGCCTGTGTTTTAAAGGCTTCTAAAAGCAGAGAGGGGATGATAGTTTCGCTTTATCCAATTTCCCATTGCACCAATGTAACCAAAGTCACTCTATCCATTAAGCAAATACAGCAACACGTTCTCACTCCGGACTCGCCACATACTGACGCTTGTCCCTTTGTCGTCACTTTTTTACTTGGGTAGCCCTTTTGCTTCAATTATTTGCGTTAAGGGTCAAATTAGCAACGCTCAGCAACAACAAACATACAACTTCCGTAAGTAAATATGTATTAGACATATATATATATATATATATATATATATATATATATATATACATATATATATATATATATATATATATATATATATATATATATATATATATATATATATATATATATATATAACAATATATATATATGCTAACGATCCGGTTACACTTTCAAAATAACACGCTAGCGTTATTAAAGACGTCAATCGTTGCAGTTTGGTTTAGGCACAGAAAATACTTGGTTGAGTTTGGGCAACAAAAATACTTAAGGTTAAGTTTAGGAAAAGATTATGGTTTGGATTTAAATCCAAATCTATGTCAGTTAAATGTATGTCAGTTAACACGTAAGTTAACTAACGTTGCTTACGTCATAACTTACCTGAATAAAAATATTAAATGTTGACTTTTTTGTTTCACATGGGAGACGAACCTCATGATTTTAAATGCAGTGTATATATACTTGGGATGAGCGAGTACAGCGTTATCTGTATCTGTATCTGTTAACCATATAAATTATCTGTATCTGTACTCGGACTAGGCGGGGCCTAACCCGAAAGTGGGCGGAGTTTAACCCGGAAGTTGGTCAGGTTGTCTTGAAATGGACGGGACTTTAACCGGTATGTTATTTTAAGCATGCAATTGATATGGGTTGATCAGAAATTATGTGAGGCTGAATATTCTGAGCAGTTTGGTAGTATAGTATTGAAATACTAAATTTTAATATGAACGTAGGCTGTTTATTTAGGTTAGTATAGCTTTCTTAGGCCTACTACAGAGACTGTAGTCATGTTCCGTCCCACCTTTTGCGCCCACATTGCAAAAGGTGGGACGGAACATGACTACAGTCTCTGACTACAGTCTGACTACAGATGGTGAGTTTTCAGCAGCCTAAATGTTGAGATTCAGTCTTTACACTATTTGAGCTCATTTTATGGCATGAAGGGATTTTTCCGTTTCATTGCTTTATGAAGTTAATTTAGAATAATATTTGGAACACTTTTGAGTGTGTTAAATAAATTAATCTCATTTTTGAAGTGGCGACAAGTTTCTTAAAGTGAGGGAGAACAGCCTGAGTCTTTTAATGTGGAAACGCTGACACACGGCCAAACTGAAAGAATAAGGCTGATATTTTCATACAACTTATAAGAACACTTTTTATCAGCGCATTATTATAGACTACGCCTGTTCATTTAGGCAATCACACTGTCTGCGATTTTCTGTCTCCCTGCATGTGTCAGTGCTACTGTCGTATTTCTGTAGTGTTACAGTTTGATCCTCGATCGTAAAATATGACGCTCTGCTGACAGTGGATTGTTCATGTCTGTGATCGGTCATCTGCTGCTAATACTGCCTCTTTTATGTGAACGCGCTCCTGGCTGGATCGGGAAACCCTGGGTTAATTTATCGAGTTGATAACCAGCTTCGTGGTGCCGCTTATCCCGATCGCGATTGTTAGGATTAGTAGAGCCAGATGACGAAAACTTATCCTGGGTTTGTTGAACTCGCTTGTGGTGCAGGATGTGTGTGAATGAGTAGAGAGACGGAGGAGGGGGGGGGTGTAGCTTAATTTGTAATATTATTTTAAATAATTTATTTATACCACAACAATTTTTTTTATAAAATACAGCAAGAAAGTGTCAGACACAGTGCGTGAAGTCAAAAAAGAGCCAGCTGACAGTTTAAAAAAAATCTCAGATGACCGGCAGAGAGAGGGAGAGAGAGAGTGTGTATGTGCAGACACAGTCAGCTACCCAATGAGGATTTTTATTCAATCCGAGCACAGATATTGACTAGTATTACTCGTATAATACTCATACTCTGCAAAAGTGTTGTATCCGTACCGGACACTCGTTTCAGCCGAGTATCCGACTCAACTCTAATATATACTACTGTACTGTGCTATATGGGCAGGTGTGGACAAATGCTAAGTAAGAATAAATAAATTAAAAGTTAGGATACTTTTAGTAGTGAACAGAAGTAAAATCTGAATAAAATCAATATCAAATGCCTGCGAGGTCCGCTTGAGGTGCTATGAAACCAGGGCAACCTGATGAGAAATGTGCTACTGGAACAAGACATTCATGGACTAGAGCAGAAAATATGTATCTGTTGCAATGGTACTGTACAAGCAATCCTGGTGAGAGGGGTAATATGTAGTGAATGTGGGATATATGGATGCTTCGAAACCCAACATTGACACTGACAAAAAAACAATTCCTAGCTCAGTGTTCTAACATCTGCAAGAAACAACTGCTATCATAACTGGAGATTGATAAGGTACAACAAAAAAGTACCCCTTGAACGTCTGCTAGAAGATGTGAATGCAGCACTGCATATTATTTCTACTAAAACCATAACTGAGACCAATGAGCTGATATACGCCACAGCAACAGTGATCCTAGAAGTGCTTGGCTATGTGATAAACACCATAAGCCAAAAAGAGCATTATCCCCCATGGAGAAGGAGGCTATAGGCCAAGATCAAGGCAACACAGAGAGAAGTTAGTCAGCTCTCAGAGTTACAGAAAGGTGCAAGGTTACCTAAGAAATACAACAAGATGTCTTTACCTGAGGCATTAGAGACTGCCAAATCAAAGACTTACTGCTCTGGCTACCTGCCTAAAGAGATACAAGGGAGAAGCAGAAGCCAGGAGAATGTACTCTCAGTGGCAGGGTAATAACACAAAATCAGATCCACCCAGGGCTGAGACTGAATAGTACTGAAAGAACATCTGGGAGAAGGTGGCATCACACAACACCAATGTTCAGTGGCTAGTGAATCTAAAAACAGATCACAGCAATCTCCCAGAACAAGATCCAGTAACCAATGAAACGACATCCAAGAAAGAGTGTCTGGTATGAAGAGCTGGACTGCATCTGGGCCTGACATGATCCACACCTGCTGGCTGAAGAAACTACTTGCACTCCGTATATGCCTGACAGCACAAATGAACCAACTGCTCATGGATGGAACCCAGCCAGAATAGTAACCCAAAGACTGACAGTCCTGCATCATCCCCAGAAGGGAACAATCCCATGCCACTACCGGCCAATAATCTGCCTGTGCACAGCATGGAAGCTCCTGTTAGGCATCATTGCAACTAAGATGAGTAGGCACATGGCTCAATACATGGACAGGGCCCAGAAGGGAGTGGGAAGTAAAACCAGAGGAGCACCAGCTACTGGTGGGAACAGTCACTCGGGACTGAAAAAAACAGGCAGACCAACTTGTGCACCTTCTGGATTGACTACAAACAAGAAAGCCTGCGACTCAATGCCACATACATAAAACTTCAATTAATAGCCGAGTCCCAAACAGCCACCTACTTCGTTTACTGGCATGGTGTGGGAACACATTTTGACAAATAAATGCAGGTCTCAATTAAACGCCTGGTCTGTTTTTTATATAAGTTCTTTGGAAGTACTTAAACATCCTAAACCCCATCAGGTTGTACGCTTTAGCTTCTAAGATGCTTAGATCGTTGCTACAAATAGCCTATTGATGTTTTAACATATGATCAATATGTAAATGCTACACATCGTTAGATTGGTTAGATTCTTCACAATTCAATCGTTCAGTTCAATTAACGGAAAACAAAAAGCTTCAAAGACTAATACATACAGATTTAGCGGTGTTGTGCCGAAATCTGCATGTCTGCCGAGAATTGTATGTACCTCACTGCTGGTAACACCAATTTATTCTGAGGTGGATTCAAATCTCGGCAGGTAGTTTACATCATCTGTTCTGCCAAATTATGCATCTTTGACACTTTGCTGTGCACATTGATTAAATGCGGTTATCACCACATCTTTTTGCTGAATGTCAGTGAACACAAGTAGTGAATACTAGTAATTCTACTAAGTGTAATAATATATAAACGACTCTAAACCTTCATAAAATATATACTTCAAATCATTTATCACCATTGATGAACCCCACGAAGAATATTAGAGTTTAAAAGGAGTATTTGGAGGTGCAAGCAATTCTTGGCAGGCATGCAAAATCGGCATGGTACGAAAGATGAAAAGAAAAAGAAAAGTGCCGACTCCCATTACCTCTGAGGTGCTCATTAAGTTCGAATGGGTCCTTTCCTTGATTATTATTCCTCTGTAAGGGTCCACCAAACAAAAGAATCAAAACAGGATTTCATAAAAAATAATCCAAGTTAAAAATCCTGTCATGTGTAGTCCATTGCTCCCTGTCTGCTAACTTCTACCACACTTTTGTCATCCTGCACCGTGTTGTTGAGCTAGATCAATTGAATGACGTGTATTTGATATTTTTGGATAATTTTTACAATAGAAGGCCAATATTCTGTTTGAAATAAACAACGATTGATGTCTTTAAAAACGCTAGCGTGTTATTTTGAAATTAAACTGTTTCATAGTAGCCTATTTCAGTTTTGTGCAAGATGAATTAAAGGCCTGTCCCATATGGATACCTGTCCCAAATATAAGTAGGTTCAATTCAGTGATTTTAGCAAATAAAATCCCAGGCTATTAATCAAACCTTTAAAGTACATGGATACTGGAATGCTTGAAAATGTACACTTTCAACAAGACACTAGTAGCCATCAACAAGATCTCAATGGGGCAATGGAAAAAAGTCTGGAAGCCATCTCAAAGTCAATTACACTATTGTCACTATTAAGTGTGGCATATACCAAGGTGATGCACTATCCCCGCTGCTGTTCTGCATAGGCAAGAACCTGAAAAATAAGATGAATGGGAAGAAAAGATCCAAGCCATCAACACATATGCCCTGCATGTCATCCGATATCCTGACTGGTATAATAAACTGGCCAAAGGAAGAGAAAGAGGCCATTGACATCAAGACAAGAAAGGTCCTCACAATGCAGTAGGAGGAGGAAGAACCTTCATGGAGAGACAGGCCGCATAGGGGCATGTAGCACGGCTAGAAGAAGTGGCTGATTTCAAGAAATCCTACCAGTGGCTAGAAAAGACTGGACTAAAGGACAGCACACAAGCACTACTCATAGCAGCACAAGAACAGGCACTCAGTACAACATCAATAGATGCTGGGGTCTACCACACCAAGCAGGACCCCAGGTGCAGACTGTTCAAGGATTCCCCTGAGACAGTAAAGCACATAACAGCAGGATATATAATGCAGGCAGGAAACTGAGAAAGAGAAAGAGACTGAGAAGGACAGAGAGAGAGAGAGACACTGAGAAAGACAGAGAGAGAGTAAGACAAATGGGGCTGGGAGCATAATAACACGCTTTCAGGCATAAGGAAGCAAAGTGGTTACAGTATTGCTTTGGTGGAAGTGAATCAAACAAATTCTCTGTTTACCCCTCCATCACCAACTTGACACACACAAAATGATATTTTCTTTTAAGATGTGTAGTGACCCAGATGCGGTAGCTGTCTTGTTGTCTGTAAAATGATTCAGATGACACTTGGAATAGAAGGCGATATAGCTCGAATATTATGCTAAAGATATTTACCTCCGTCGACAAATTAGGTTATATTTTCACTCATTTGTTGTTGTGTGTCGTTAGCAAGAAAAGTTAATCAGTGGATTTGGATGAAATGTGGCGGCAGATGGCCGTGGGCCTAAGGTTCAGTTGCTCAGATTGTGGTGATGTTTGGGTCTGGGATGAATGCCACTGGATTTTTTTTAGTCATAGCTATTATGCTCTGTTCACATGTCAGTGGGAAAGGTTCAACTTAAAGGGCTGCTAAACAGAACTTTATTCATGTGTTACAGTATGTTCATGTTCAAAGGCAAACAGATGACAAAATGACATTCAGAACATTAATTATTTCTGGTTCTTTGATGTGAAACACAACTGTCAGGGTTTGGGTCAAAATGGTTTAAACCTCTTTAATTTCTTAATGGATGGTTGTCTTCTTCATGATAGATCATCATGACCAAAATGTTTGAGTTGTTACAGTATGTTTCTCTGAGCAAGTGTTGACATAAAGGCAATTTAAATCATGACACAGTTACTCATAATAATCCACAGAACTCATTGGGAACAGTTAGAATTATTTTTCATCAAAGTATGCCCGCCAACTATCTGTCGCTGCACAGAAGGAGCATGCCAGTGCTCACTGATGACGCATGCGCAGTTGTGACAAAACAGAAGAGAATTTAAAAAGACATTATGTGTCCCAAGCTTGGGAAGAATTTTTTTAACCTAATTGTTTGGTTTTTTTTTTACTAGTGGACTGAATATGACTGTCTTCTGCATTTTCTATTTCCAGAAACAAGGGTCATATTACAGGTTGAGCTAATTTGTCACTGTAGGCGGTGTAGATGGAGTTAGCCACTAAAATAAAGTGGCTAAGGTACCTTTTGGCAGTGGAGCACTACAACCACAGGTATGCAGCAAGTATTTCAACAACGTATGTTTGGCAAATAATTCTATAGGAAACTTCCCCAAACAAGCAGATACTGATTTGTACAGTAAATAGTGTTTTGTCTTATATTTCAGAAGTGAGGAGGCTCAGGCGAAAAATAGTTTAGCCGTTGTGTGGGTATTTATTGTGACACCATATGCAGCAACAACAACCAACATGTTAGTAACTAATCAGAGTGGCCTAGTCCAACTGTAGAGAGTTTACTTTATGCTATCCATACATATAAACACACAATTCGGCCAAATAAATATTTACAATGTATGTATGCAATGTATGCTCACAAACCAATACACAAGTATAAAAATAAAAAAATATGTATCCGGTTACCTGAGCCAAACACACAACAGACACTCCCACCAGCTCCTGAAACATGGTTGAACCAGGAAGTAGAAACAGACATGAGATCCTCAGTACACGCTTTTGCCTGAGGATCATGAAGCAGGTAAGTAACAGAGGTAACACAATGTACAGGCGTTAGTGTATCCTCAGCCTGTATGCCTGCTTGTTATGATTTGGAAATTTTACATTTAGTTTTCACCTTGTTTCTCTCAAAGCATTTTCATAGAGAGCTGCCTTAAAAAGAAAGCGCAATGTTATAAAAATATACATGTTTTATAGTTACTGGAATCATTCTATCTACCTCTAAATTGGTTGAAATAACATTATTATTATTAATACATTGGTGCTAGAAAAACTAATCAGCAGCCTAAGGTGTTTATGGATCTTTTCCTTTACAGGTCATCTTATACATATAACTTTAAAATATTCTGTACAAAAACATTTTTTGTTTTACGGTAAAATGTGTACAGTGAAGCCATTGTAAGTGACCCTCCCTCCTTTAAAAAAGTGTGTAAGTGTGAGTGACATTACTTTATTAATGGCAACAAGTATACTGCAAAGCCACTATAGGGTATCACTCTTCTCAGTGAGTCATATGAGGCCAATCGCTTCAGGAAATACTTGTAGCTGACATAGATGTTTTATTTCTCCCTATCTACGTGTGCTGCAAATAAAGCGAAATTGTGCAGCTAAAGCACGTCTACAGCTGGTTCCAACCTGGTCCACCCCGCAAGCCTGGTCTTGTCCCATTTTAAAAAGTCACCCTAATCTCTGGTGATGGTTCAGGCACACTGCAGTCTGTTCCCCACTGGCAGGCTTCTGAGTCGTCCCCCATGCATAATATCCATGCAATTCTGCTTCTGACAGATATGTGTTGTAATCTCTTTGAAAATGAGCATTTGCAACATGTAAGAGCCTCAAAGCTGTGGGCCTGAGAAGTGTGAGGGAGAAAATGACACAGAAAAACTGCAATGTAAAAAAATCCCTGCCTTAAGTCTGCCCTTTTATCCATGTTTTCATACAGAGGTTGGTATTAATTTCTTTGAAAGCAATTCTTGTAATTCATAAAGTGTTCATTAACAGCAACAGTGGTCATTTAACAATTCAATATTTGTTAATATGATCACATGGTCTGGTCTGCCTTGTTAAAACAATGTGTGCATCAGGACACTGAAACAGGTGCTATCACACCTGGAAACATGTTAAATCTGCATCAGGCTTCTGATTTTGTTGCAAGACAACTATATATCACCCATCCAACAAATGTTCTTACATCTGTCCCATCTGACATATTTGCAGCTCTCATTTTGAGAGATATAACCCGTTATTTCATCTCCATATAAGACTCACCCTTGCATTTAGAGAACACAGTTGCAGGCCCTGTAAAAGTGAGCTAAACTTGCCTTTTCAATATTTAATCTTTGCCCATCTCTTTACTAGTCTGTGAACATACATTGAATTCTTACGAGTAGAACAGTCAAATAATTACTACAGTTTTGGGTAATGGTTAGGAAAACAATATTGATCATAATCTTTTTCCCCAACTGCGATGGACTGGCGACCTGTCCATGGTGTACCCTGCCTTTCACGCAGTGTCACCTGGGATAGGCTACAGCCCCCCGCGACCCTGCACAGTGGATAAGCGGTTGATGGATGGATGGATGGATGGATGGATGGATGGATCTTTTCCCCCAGTACATTACAGTGCTCAGCCTGTCACATTTTATTAATGCAGTGGTTATCAAACTTTTTGTGACCCCCTCCCCCTATCAGAAGTTGAAAAAAGTGAATGTTCCCCCACCACAGCAAAAGTGGATTTTACTACTCATTCATTGGCAGTACAGGTGATTGAAATAGGTAAGCAGAATAGCCTTGCTAGTATCAGAGTACTTTTGTTTTATGTCAGCTTCCCCACTACTTCTATGTTAAAGTAGTGGGGAAGTTGAATTCCACAAACATTAGAAAATCTTGAACCTTTGCAGTGTTTAAAGCCACCCTCAAGCTTTGGCTGAAGCCAGCACAAATGTGTCACCACCAATGATTGCTTCTTGTTATTCTTGTTATCATACTGATTTTATCAATCTCAAATTGATGGACATAGATATTGTGCTGTTTTATGTAGTGTACTTGTTGTTCTGTGGTTGTTTGTTTTTTCTGTCTACCTGCCCATCGACAACAGACTAAAATTAGCTGCTAGCTAACTCTGGTGCAATTAATTCTTAACATAGTGCTGTCCCTGCAAAAATAAACAATAAAATAAAAATAAATAAAAGGTCTGTTTAACCTCGCCCGCCCCCCAGTTTGAGAACCACTGCACTAATGGTAGTGCTGAAGCTTTTAATTGTCTTATTAAATATTCCTCACATTAGACTATAAACATGAAAGCCATTCAGGTTGCGTAATGGAAATAATTAAAATCAATCCTACTATACCTGAGCAATTAAAGTGGTCAAAACTGAAAGATGGTTTATAGCCGACAGGGCGTTTACATTAACGACTTAAGAGTTTATATTCAGATTAAGGTTTCAGGTGATAAGAGGCAATTCACTTTCCCCACATGTGGATAGTAATTCACACTGAGTATTAACTTGAGGGATACATAGTCTATTGAAAGAGATGAGCATTGTCAAGCTGTGATATCTAATGTTCATCTATAGGCATAGTGTCCTTAAAGGGATCCCTCCCTCACTTAATGACTTAGTTGCCTCATGAAAGAATGTATTACAAATGCACTGTCTATTGTAGTGGAATGAAGCTGTCAGGGCCCTTACACACCAGGCTGATGGTGAACCATTGGGTGCCACTGGGCTCTCCTCAGATGTAGTTTCTGTGATGTGTCCAGTGTTCATATTAGGAACAACTAAAGAATAAGAAATGATTTGCAGGTGGTCTAGTGCACAGTTTCTTTTAATGACACAATTAATTTTCTTAGTGAGTAAGACAAACATTTGCTATTATGAGGTCTCACCAAGATAACATTGCAGCATACCTATTTGAAAATTAATATTTCAGAATTATTAACTCATAAACCTCGGAAAAAGGGCACCATCAGAGATTCAGTTCGCCCAGAGTCTCCGGACCTCTGGGTAACGTTTTAATAATTACACAATTATTCACTAGTGATCAGTTAGTTAATAATCAATCAGTTATCTTAAATCAATCAGTCAATCTCATATCGAAGGAGTAAATTCTCCTTTACAGTGACCTGGAGTTAAAAAATACACACACACGCACGCACACAGTTCCTGTGATTACAATGAAATGTATTAACTAACTAAAGGTGACATAAATGCGGTTAAATATACATCAAAGGAATAAACAATGGATAAACATTAACAAACATGATGTAAACAATGAGAATGTTGAGTTCTATGGTGGGAAGAATGTGATTCATACGAAGTAGGGGGAAAAAGAACTAATGAAAACAGATGATACTAACGGTTAAATTTGTCAGTGAGTTTAGGCTGGAATGGTGAAGGATTAAAGCTAATGGATTAACAGACTATTGGACATCACTGATCACAAAATGTAGCATGTTAAGCCTTACTGCTTGTTGTTTCTCCAGCCGGTTGGTGTTCGGCGGCCCCACAACTAGTCAGGGTCAGCTTTTTACTAGCAGGTTGTCGAGGGGGTCTGCCTTGGTTGGCGTATTGAAGAAAACTTGCAGGGCTAGGCTGCTAACCTTGGCTCGGGTTGTCAGTTTGATTGTCCTTTGTTACTGCTGGCGTGACAGCCCAGCAGTAACAAAGAGATTTACAACAGTATAAGTTCATTCAACTAAAATAAAGCTTGAAAGAACTTGGTTGTTGTTCAATTCAAAGTTGCACGACTGAAACTGTTTCATAACTTTTAACTAACCAAAACAGGATATAAAGCAAGTAAGTTGCTGGAAACGAGGGGAAAACCGAGATCGCGGCGTTTCACGTGTGTGGCTTGACAAGGACAAAGGGATCTACTTGGCAAGGCCGGGCCAAACTTCTTAGAGCATTGCTGGGTGATGGAGCACGCTCTGAGCACGTGCCAAGAGCAGTACAAGAGAAGAGCAGAAGAGCAACAGAAGAGAAGCGTGAGCGAGCGCGTGTCACTGCTTTTGTTTGTTGGGGTGTGTTTCCCTGGAGGGAGACGTCTTTGTTCCCCTGAAGGCTTGTTTTCTTCCGGTCCTTTAACTTTAATGTCTATTTTAAAAATCTATTTGCGCGTATTTAAATCAAATACCTTCCCACAATCAAACCTTTAATGTCAAACAATCATACCGTTCTTAGTTTTAAGCATTTGATAACAAGGAAAGGAAAGTTACTTAATTGTCGTAATATTAGAATGGCTACCAGTTAAACACATTTTCAGCATTTCAGAATGAACGAGGCTTAACTCAATATTTCCTGGATAATATTGGCTGTTACATGTTCTTATTTGAACATGGTATCAGATTAGGAACACATAAGTACACAGTGATGCGTTACACAGCCGAAGCGGCATTTCAGAGCGATGGCATATAATACGTAGTTTGTACTCTTGGGGGAACTCTGGTTCCATGAGGAGACTAAAGATTACTGATTATTTCTTTAAAACACTCATTTGCTCAGGAGCTGGGAAAATTTGTTATTTAACATTAAGTTTGAGTATAAAAAGTCAGAAGGAGCTGGAAATAAAGCATTAATTGCAAGATCACTTAAAAGAACGTCAGGGATTATTGCTGAAGATTAAAACACTGCAAAATTAACTTATCTTATGGATTCTTCTTTTCAACAACAACAACAACAAGAATATGGTAATGTAACTACTCAAATGGAGTGGAGAGACCTGCTAAGTAACTTAAAGATTATTTAATTAAACAACGTAATAGCAAGTTATAAGGAGACAGTATTCCTTTGTCCACCCAAGAATGAGCTGTCCTCCTCCGATGTTCTGGAGTTCCTCACACCTAGCTGTGGAAGTGAGAGGGCATGTTAAGAGTCCAAATTAATGGCTCTTTGGTGTTTGGAAGTAGCCTGAAAGAGGAACTTTGTTACCATGGTCATCCTGCCCTTTTGGTCTTGGGGTTGTTTACTTTATGGCTGTGCAGGTCCTCACAGTCTGGTTCAGGTTGAGGTTAGTCACTGTGTAATGTTAATCTTGTCATTTTAACAGTCAGGGCATCGAGTCTTATCTCAGCTTCACCAGAGGTGGCAAGTTTTACGATCAAACTCCCCAAAACAGCACTCAGGGAAAGCAAACCTTTCCCCAACGGAGTGGGTCCTTTGGGTCTCCAACTTTATTTGATATAAAACGAACAAATCCACACTGACTTGTCCACTACAAAATAAGAAAATACATATACTGTATTTAAGTATAGATAAATAAAAGCCAAAACTAAGAAAAAATTTTAAAGTTCCATTATAAACTACAGAGCACTACTACTAATGAACATCAAAGGAAATAGTGTATGTAGCCTATTGTGTGCAACTGCCAAACAAACTATAAATAAAATAATACTATTTTACTTTTACTAGGACTAACAATTCTTATATTACATTATACTGACAAACAGGGCTCTCCAACAGGCAATATATATTTTTTGTCATGCAGTAGCTACCTTACACGTAATGCTACAATTACTGTTTTCAATGTAGAATACTGACATTAGGTTTATCCATTTACTAGCACTCTTTAATTTATTCAAAGACATTTTTTGTTTTTATCCTGTTCGTTTGTTGTTTTTTAATCCTATGACAATTTTTCAACCACCATCTGTGATACCGTGACCCAGAGGAAAGGCTGATGTTACATGCATCTAAAACTACATGGCTGTCTACAACTAGGACTTACAACACAAGTTTTCACATTAACATTGCACTTTTGAAAGAGGACTTTGTTTGGCGGGAAGCCATGTTAGATACTTGTTCAGAAGAACATGATAAACACTATAGTTTAAATGCTCATTAATGTTAGCACTCCACTGATAAACATGGCATTAGCTAGCTTTGTCATGAATTTAGCTATGTTCAGCATTAGCTGCTATAAGTGATGTTAGAGAACATTTAGAAGTGATAAACTAAGTAACATTAATACTACTGGGACCCAGGAGGAATATAGGAGGGGACTACTAAAAATGGGAGGGTAGCAAGCACGGTCATGAATGTATTCAGGAGAGGAGAAGTAATGGAGGATATTTTTTTTATTTAATATTGTTTTAGTCATGTATTTCATGTGAAGAATGACCAACTCACCTGGAACACAGCCACTCTCCGTAGTTGTTTCTGCATGTTTCTGCATGCTCGGTAGATTCCAGTCAGTTGATGGTTTTGTTCTGTGGTGCTGCAGTGTTGTCAATAGGGGAGTTACAGAGCTCCCTCTGGTATGCAAACTATGCAACACTCATGACATGAGTGAAGGATCCGACTCTCCATATCATGAGAAACGCCATTACCAATTTAGCTCATATCAGCCAATAATATCTGCACAACGATATATCGGTCGGCTCTAATCATTTTTGTTTGATGGTATGAGTGTCAGAATTGTGCACCGGAAGTTGAAACAAGACCCAAATGCAGACACAATGCAGACACCAATCAGAGCAGAATGCAGATCGAACAGTTTGGTAACAGAAGAGCTAACCAAACAGGTTTGCATGAAAGCAAGGCAGATGTCCAACAAAGGCAGAATCCAAAAGTAATTCCAGAAACTGGACAGATTTATTCAAAATGCAGAGACCGGACAGAACATGTAAGTTAACAGTGAAACACATCAAGGACTAAACAGAGGTGAGCATTAAATATAGGGGTAAATGAGGAGGGTGAACAGATGAAACAGATAAAGAATAATCAGACAACAGAAAACAAAGCTAGACAATGAACACCTGACAGCAACAAATTCACTTAATTTAAAATAAACAAACAACTTAAAATAAACAAATAAAACCTAATAGAGAACACAGAGGCATGGAGTGATAAAACACTATCACACACTTGGAAAGGTCTAAATAAGAATACAACAAGAAATAATGGCACTAAAACCATGACGACTTTCAATATCGTCAAAATACAGACGGTCCTCTTTCAATGAAACTGATATGGAGATGCTGTACTGAGGCGTGTGCCCTTAAAGTTGGCAGGTGATGCTGTGTGAAACTGCCACGAACACGGTAACCCCCTTAACTTTTCCAGCTGTTGGTAAACACCACATACGGGAGCTTAAGCTGCCACCTTAAACTGTAACCTATACTGCACATTTACTGCTGTTATTCATGGCTCACCTTTTCCTCTTTACCTGCTGCGTGCTCTCTTTTGCTTAACCAAAAACTTACTACACACACAAAAAGGAGAGATTTTGCCACTGCGAGTGGTGGGGAAACAGGACTTACAGGACTAGTAAACAAGAAAATGGCTCTGCCCCTTTTTGGGAGTGTTTTGGGTTTAGTCCTGATGATAATTGTGAGCCAGTCAACACGGACAAAGCTGTGTGCACATCATCTGTGTTCAGCTTAGTGATGTGTCAGTGTGTCAGGTTCTTCGGCAGTAATTTATGGAAGAAGTGCACTTATGTATTTATTATTCTATGAGCCATAAGTATTTAAACTCAGCAAGACTTTTCTAAGTAGGCTAATTGCAAATAAAACACACAGCACTGTTGGCTAGTCAATGTCTTATTTGCTGCAATGACTTCTATCACAAGTAACTCAACTTTTACATTTTTTCCTTTGTTTTTTTTACACAATACTGTCAAATACTGTATACCCAAGTCAAATGTCAGGCAGGTATGAAAATAGAATAAAATGAATCCACCCAAGCCTACTTGGCAGATGATAGCAGCAGTTCCCTCATGGATTCCCATGTGATTGCACTACTACTGTTCGCAGTTTCTGAGCACAAAGGTCGCATCACTGTTTCGTGTACACACCTCACTTTAGACAACTGATTCATGTCATCTTGCTAGATGGATCCAGTGACAGATCCTTTTAAGATTCAGGAGCTGTTCCACACAGCAAGCTTAGAGCTGCGTATGTTGTAAGCTACACGTATCTGCCAATGGGCAGAGTATGCAGAATCAGGTTGATATTTGGGCTGTTAAGCCAGCATTACTGATTCAGTTAAACATTTTGTTATAAAATTATTGTAGCTGTGCTACAATAATTGCCATAGGCATTCTGCCCTGGGAGAAAGGAGAAAGAAATTCAAGCCATTGTTCTTTAGTTGTAGGTTTGCTGATATTTATATTGTTTCTTTCTAATATTTTTTCTTAGTTATACGTACTATCGGCATGTACTGTGTAAATAAATTACTTAATGAATTAATATACTTATTTATTATTCAAAACCAACAGAGATTAATCAGGCTTTTCTGATGTTCCACATATCCATAAGTCGTTTTTATTGTTCCTTATTGTTCGTTCTTAACACAGGAAACACAAATAAGGTGTATGCTAGACTAGCTGTAGAAATGTGCATGTAGTTGCCCCATGCCTATAACTTTAACATCAAAACAATATGATACAAGGAAATTTTACATTTAATTATCATTTATCATTTTGGCCTGGCAATTATTGTTTTTTGTCAGCTAGATGGCCATGGTTTCAGGTTAATAACTTTGTCTGTTCAGGATCACAAAGTCATACAGAACTGCAACCTTTATTGATCCAAAATGGCATTGGTTCAGTTGTTATGAAAGTTCAAAACGATCAATAGATGAGCATCGTCCTGCATTCCTGTACAGCTCAGCAGGATCATTAAGACATTCCTCACTGGGGTGTCACGACCACTGATCAAGGTGCCTGACACTGAAGCTCTGAAAAATAAACATTAAAAAATTTTATGTTACGGATTTTTCTGAAAACTTGTTGATGACATTTTTAGGATGTGACAGCTACAAATCTTACGAGGTCTCATAAATGCAAGTTTCTAAGTTTCCCATTCAGGAGACATGATTCCCATGATCCTCTTGACACTAAAATAAACGGAAATACATGGCCCAAAGTATGCACGTAACAACAACCGTTTTGATTTGTATTTGTATGCTTCTAGCTGTGGTTCAAATGAAACTACTGATTTGGAAGCTTTAATTTCAAGTATATGTTAATGTTTAAATGTTTTTATAAGGCTGATCACAGGAACAAACATGAGGCCATACAGTCACATGTCATAACCCTAATTCCTTAGTCTATGTTTAAACATATTTATTCCATGTCATCTAGTTAAATATTGCCTACAGTGTGTGCTCACCTCTGGTTTTAGTGGTAGAGAGTTTCATTGGGCTTGCTGAACTTTATTTGAACTCTATTTAAATAAAAACATGTAATTACACAAGGTGCTGCTAGGCAAACTAATGTGCATGCTAGTAAATCATTAGAAAAGAACTGTGTCCACCCAATAGCTATGAGTAAATGACTGACCAAAATGAATCTCCGATAGTCCAGGGGCAGTCAGCAACAGTATGTGCTCACAAAATAGTAAATTGGTTAGTGGGAATGAGATAGGCATCACAACAAAGTAATTCAAAGGGAACAAGTACTTAATGATGACTGGAAAGACAAGAAGAATGAGAGGAGACAGAGTAATCCTCACCAAGATGGAGTCGGTTCTATCTGCGTCAGGTTTCCTCCTCCTCACAAATCCTCAGATCCTAAATCAAAAGCTAAAAACATTTCAAGGCTTATTGATTTGTGCCTATGGTACAAAGAGAAAGACTAGCACACGGAAACAGTATGTGGACTCTCACAAGACTTAAGACCCCTCTTTGTTAGTGGGTTAGATGCCATATGGACAGCAACACGTTCAGCTATGTTACCCCAACAAATTGTTGTTGACACTGCCCTCTAGAGATGTGTGATGCATTAGTACTGCAGACCTTAACCAAGGAAGCATCCTCCCTACTCTGTCGGCAGTAAAAGGAGAGAGTGGGAGTGTGGGAGAGTTGCTGGCACTACATTAACATGTTCTTAAGAGTTTGAATTTATTTATTTTTGACACCTTTTTCTTTCCACACTGTTGTCTTTTGACAAACAGCTTGTTCAACATATTACTCATTATTGGACGCTTGTCATGCAGTGCAACAACACTGAACTGAACAGAATGTATGGACCACCAAATTGTTACGTGCTGAAAAACAGCTTTCTGGGTTCCTGTATAAAGGTCTTACTGGATAACTGCTACTCAGATCAATACAAGTTTATGGCCTTGATATATTGAGTCAGGTGTGCTGAAAATGGGAAACCAATGGCTTTATTCAACTGAATTCATATTTTTGGGGGAATGGATTTGGCATGCTGGTGGCTGTCTTCCTGAATCACTTATTGCCTGGACTTTGAAAAAGCTTTGAAAGAACCCTGAGGACCATTTCACAAAAGGTTTAAAGTGCTGCAAACACAATTTCAGAGCAAAAGAGAGTAGCAAACTAGGGCTAACCTTGCTAAGGTGATGCTGATTAGAATAGCATAGCCTGAGGCACCTGTCAAAGCTTGGGGAGTCTTGACAATGTGCCCGGTGGCCTCATCACTCTTGAACACTTCTTGTGATTTTGGAGATGACCATAATGACAGAAAAATTACAAATCAAATTAAACTCCCTATTATTTCAGTCTACATCTATTAATCAGATGTGACTAATGTAAAAGTGGTTCATCTTTGTGACAGCAGGGGTATGCTAATTAGATTTTTTTGAAAATGTCATTGTTATATTTAAGACAACATGTGGAATATAATTTTAATGTGGGTGTAATTTTTATGTAAGTGGCATTTACAAATAGCATTGCAGCCATTCATAGCAAGCCTATAGCCTAATGTATCATTCTTCCAGTAAAAATGGTCACTTCATCTCAGGTGGAATCCTCACCTAAATCCACACTTTTCAAAAACATGGGAAAATGGGATCCAGGTTGAAAAATACCAAAGTTTACCTTTAACCTAGTGTGGTTATCAGAACATTATAGTACTTTTTCAGTTAGCTAGCTAGCTAGAGTCTTGTAAAATATTGCTAGCTAATTAATACATGTCAGAAAATCATAACACCACAAATTCCTGTCCACCATATGTTATGTGAACCTCTGACAACAAAAGAGAATAAAGTTCGACAAAGAATGAATGGAAAAAGAATAAACCAGCAGCTGGGTCAAAGCAACCCAACCAGCTGTTCAGCTGCAAATGAACCCATTACAATCCAACCTGTGTTCACAGTAAGCCCCTACCCCAAACAACCCAGACTTATGACCCAGCATAATTAACCAGAAGCAACCCATTTTTTTGAGTGTAATGAGACAAATGATGCAGCCAATATATGAACCATAAGAGTGACCATAACCTGCCGACCAGGTCCCATTTCACACCTACTATTTAAGTTCAAATAGACTTTGTGGTGTTTAATGTTGTTCCAACAAAATATTTTTAATATGTTTATCTTCTCCAATTAAAGTTGTGTAGATTTTGTGGACTGTTAGTGGGCAACAAGGAACAAGTCCTGCTGAATGAATCTTTGATTAAGGCAACATGTAGGGGCGTGTAAGGCAAAAATAAACTGACCTGAAGCACCTTTTCATTTGCAAAGGAGTTTACCTCTTTTCGTTGGCTGCCCAAAATGAGTTTTGAAAATCAAGACATTCATTAAGCCTACATATCTTCTGATTATTAACTAATTGATTGTTTGATGGACTGAACATGGTTTGCCCGCAGCTTTAAATGCATCCCTGTATTATAGGCTGGTGCACCGGAGCATCTTTAAAACCCGTTGTTTTTTACAGGAAAAAAATATCCAACGGAAGTAAATCGGCTTAATGGACAGAATTAGAGTGGTCTGAATCCAGGGTAGGATTAAGGAAAATTGTGTGAAATAAAAGAGCGAATGATCAGGAATGACTGTGCGTCTGTCTAAAGGGCGGGAGGAGAGAGAGAGAGAGAGAGAGAGAGAGAGAGAGAGAGAGAGAGAGAGAGCGAAAGAGAGAGGGGGGATTTTCATCCAAACCTCAGCGTTGTTTCCAGAGCCTATCTCTGCTCCGTGGCTCTGCAGCCCTATTGCTATTGTCTAAACTGGGAGGATAAAAAATAACACTCCGCTTGATCTGTAATCGCAGCCACTGAGTCATTTTTTAAAAATCTGATGCTCTATTTTCGCCGCTCTGAATGCTGTATTCATTGTCAACTTCTCCGATTTCTCCACTAAGACTTGAGCTGCATCATGAATAGTTTGGGGGCACCTTTCAATCGCATACCTCTGGAATGGCGGGGATTACACAGCCGAAACCCGGAGACCATGTAAACGCAAATGGAGTTTGGGATTTATTGCAAAATAAGGGAAAGATGACCGTCTTCTCGTTGTGCTTGCTCTTGTGCGCAGATCTACTGGATTTAGCCGTCGGTAAGTGTGAACCTGTCATATAATTTTCACACAGTCGGAACCTCTCACGCAGTCCTGCTATCCATGCGTGGGGTCTAACAATTTTCTAAGTGTCAATGACTGGTTATGTGAAACGTGACAGTGAAATACCCTACTAACTGGCCATCAACAGGACAGCGGGATGGAGGCGATCGGTGCCACGGTTGCCTCATGCCAACTTTCCTCCTCCATGCCAACCAAGTCGTGGAAAAGAGATATCAATGAATAATGGTCGGAATCAGTTCAGGCTGCACAGTGCGTGGTATCAGTGTGTTCAAATGAAATGCAAGAGGGATAGAAAGAGGCCTAGTTATGTATTAAGTCTTTATTCATATGCATTGACTATCACGACCATCATGCATGGCAGCATCTACTTCTGAGCTGCACGCAACTAAATGCTGAAGCGCACTCCTCGTTGTTCTGGTCATCGTGGCTTTTGTACATCAGATAGCGCCTGTGCTCAACAGATATTAAAGTTTTTACCTTGAAAAAGATGAAAGTGCGTCTTTAAGCAGATTTCTGCTTCCAGTAGCATACGTTCTGCTCAGCTCAGCGGTGGCATCAATGTCGCGCGTTTTCTTTCTATCCAGCGTTGACGTGTTTAGATGTCAGACGATGAAAACAAAGCATTTTATGAGGTATTATTTGGATTTGAAATAATAAGTGCATACCCTAAAGAATTATTACACTGTATTGTATTTTCTTTTTGGGGAGGCAGTGGTGATTTGACTGGGGATGCTATACTGCAATTTAGGGGAAGCCAGTAGCCTATTATTCATTTATCTGCAACAGATAAGAACCTGATGGCAATAATTTAAGCATGTTACTGTTGGGATATTGCTTGTCCTCACATTTGGTCCCCATGGCATTTTGCAGAGGCATTTTCTGTTCTACATGGTGTCACTCATCAAGAGCTTACATTACAAGACTACATTTCATGCACTTGATTCGCTTACTGAGGGATATATAAAGAGTATTTAAAGCTCCTTTTCATACTGCTGGAGTTAGGCTCACACTCAGTGCACCCCTGCAAACATTGTAGTGCGTGAAGGACTTCAGAGGAGTTCACTCCTGGCTACAACATCAGAGCAGCATGACTTACAAACTAACCTGTTAACCTGCAGTGTTAGCTGAGGATTTTGTTGTTTTGAAGTGTTTTTGACCTTCGTTGACCTGTATAGAAAATCATTAAGTCAGTTGGGCATAACATAATGTTAAGTGATAAAATGCCTCTGGGTCTGCCAGGTGATGCTGAACTACACACAGGCCCTGTACTAAAGTATTTAGGATAACCTCAATAATGTAATCATGTTCATTTGAAATTTTCACAATAGCTTAGAATACTTTGGTTTTACATTGTACAGTTTAATGACCGCAGCTGCAGCCACTGAGATTTTCCATGCAGGAGTTAACATTGATCACATGTAAACAAACACTCAAAGTCAAATTTAACTGATCAATTGTTTTCGCAATCATGGTTTCTCTATTTCAATGTGTGCACCAGTGTCTTTAGATTTATTTTGTTCCCAAAGAGAGGGGCTCTGGTCAGTGATTCTACTCTCATATCCGTCTTGAAATGGCATACATTTTAATGTTTCTCAACAGCTTCTTTCATATCAAAGTTTTTGGTAAATGTTGCATGCACCTCAGCTAGTGAAATTCTATTAAGCACGTCACAGTCACTGTTTTAAGAGTATGCTACATATTTAGTGTACATACAGGTGTAACATTTTTTAAACATATTTTATGCATGCACATATATATCTACTGTATATGTCTATACACAGTAGGGTGTAAGTATTTTTTCCCCAGACACGCAATGTAAAAGAAAAACAAATATAACATTTTTAGTAAATTATACAAACATATGTTGGTGTTTTACATGACATAAAGGTGTAGTAATTGTTCCCATATCGTCTCTAAATCATTGACACCATGTTATGTCCATGTTCACAACATGTAGCTGTGTCTTCAACCTCCAGTGCACCTGTTACAGCCGATTGACTTGTGCAACATCAGTGCAGACACACCATTGTCAGGATTGATGTCACCAAAGCGCTTACCCTGAGGGTCAAACATTCACATGGAAATCATAGGCAACCAAAGAGAGTTGAACAGCCTTGGCTCCCGGAGAAACAGCCATATAGGTCAATTATTATTATATAGCTCATTACAACCCATATTTATGTTTTTTTGTTAGGCCGTGACCTCTACTGGCAAAAGATTTCAATTGATGTAGCATAAAGAGCAACAAAGTCTGGGTAAGAAGTGTAGTAGAGTTGGTGGTTTGTGTCAAGTAAACTCAGGACTTTCACTCAGGAGGTTAAGTTTTGAGTTCTGTGGGAAAGAAAGTTAAATGACAGTTCTGTATGATGTTTCTGATGACTTATGTCACATTTAGATTTCTAAATCTAAACAATTGCCTTTGTTGCCTAAACCTAACCAAACTAACACTGTTTCACAACATTTACCACTTGTTACAATGTCATGTGACGTTGGTCCTCTTACGTGTCATTTTGAGGAATTAATACATCATTACATACTAGTAAGGGCAGCAATAAATCCTAGTAAGAGCTAATAGTTTATATGGCATCAATGGGGTAAATATCTAAGGAAGTAAGAGTTAACAAAAAAGTGCAATCAATACAAGAGAATTGTAGGGAGATAGAAGAAGGCCACTGGAAGTGCATGTTAGAGGTTAGGAGTTAGAAGTGTTGTAAGAGAAAGTGTTCTCGGAAGGGATGAGTTTTCAAGAACTTCTTGAAGTTGGAGAAGGATGCCCCTGCATGGCATGTGGTAGCTCGTTCCACCATCGTGGTGTCATAGATAAGAACAGCCAGGATTGGGATTGCTTTGTGTGTAGGGATGGCAGAGCGGTAGATGTAGAGGTAAATGGGTGCAAACCCAGCAGTCTGTAAGTGTTATATGTACGCGAGTATGCGAGGGACCGGGCCGTTTGACGAAAAAATCGTTATCACAGGGTGTACACAAAGCTGTGTGTGGACATCCACATGCCTCCCATTTTATGCGACTCACTACGCTACCAGGGCACCAACCGATCTACTGCGCATCTGTGGAACGAGTCTGCCAAGTTGACTCTAGAAAGTAGTAACAGAAGTAATCTGCATCCGTGGTGTCTGCAGCAGACCTTGTATGCGTCCGCTTTGAAGTATATTTGTGGCGTAAAGCTACAGACACTTAGCTTAGCCTAGCATAAAGACTGGAAGCAGCTAGCCTGAAATCATTTAAGGTGATGCCACTTAATTTGAGCATTTTATATTTGACAATGGTGGTGACCTGATGACTTGATACTAACTTGTCTTGAGGTATTCCAAAAAGTGTGTAAGGCAATGATCCAGCTTAATCTAGCCTTACCTATCACAATTGCTGAAGTGAGATTATTTTCCAGAGTGCAAGAGATAGTTTATCACAGAGATAGTTTTCACTGTCAAGATTTGATTTATGACTGGGAAATTAATATACCCAACACACTAGAATTTAATTGGGCAAATAGTGTTATTCTTCTGGATTTCAGTTAAGGGATGGGCTTCTTTTCTATGAGGGGGCCATGTTTTCAAACGTGATTAAGTATTAGTAGGGTGGCTTGATGGATTATTGTTTTGTCCTTACAGACTTCATCTCCTCCACCTTCCAAAAAAGAAGAAAACAAAAACCTACTAATAAGTTGGCACAAGGTGGTGTTACTCTCTGTATTATGATGTCATTTAGGGAAGAACAGACTTGCTTCACAGGGCTTCAGAGATTTCTCAAAGAGATTAAAAAACGCGGATAAGAGTGTTCAGAAGCTGCATCGAAATTATATATCAAATTGCAGCTTTTTGGTGCTTTTTCTCTGGCATATTCATCCTCTGGCCTAGACTATTTTCTAAAATCAGTCTTACCTAATCAAAGTATCTCTAATGCTGTATCTCATTTCCCTTTCGCTTTTTAGAGCAATCTGTGGATGAAGTGTCTTACACAGTAATATTAGATATGTCCTTATGCATAATTCTTATTGAGGATAATGCTTTACTTGAAAGCTACAAGAATAATATCCTTCCCTTGTTTATTCTCACATCAAGTGACAATTTGCTGTCCAGTGCAATCAGTTGTCTTTCTTCAGATGCTCATATTTATATATCGTGTTTAATTGAATCAGTGTTGCAGTGTATGGATAAAAAATATGTTTTGTGCACTCCTTGCATGTCCTAGGCTTAACGCAAATGGCGAGGGGAAACTGTTTTAGGTTTAGGTCTGAACAGCTGCACGTGGGTTCAAAGAGCAATGCAGTAAAGTACAAGGCGCTCTGATTTTATGTAGGAAATGGGACAAGCAGGCTCTGGTGATTTGTTACCAGTATAATCAGGGATATGGAGTAAAATAATAACCTTTCATTGACTCATTTCATACAGTTCACTGTGTCAAATGTCAAAGGGATACTAAGCACAATGGAAAACAGACTTAAACGGCTGCTATACGTTAAAAAATGGATTTCATATCATGTACTCTTTCAGCGCAAGTTTACCCTTGTGTCCTACCTGCTTACATCACACCACAGTATTGTAGGTTGGCTTGCAGATCATGGATTATAGTATCTATGTGTTGACAGATTTAAGAGGAACTGGATCTCTGTTAGATCAGATGGTTTCCGGTACACTGTGACTGTCTGCTACTGATGGCTGGTCTTGACTCACAAGGAGTGAGAAGAGATATTGACTGGGAAATAGGATGTGGTTACGCCACTATCTAACAATCACCAGGGTTTGCATCAGCACTGCAGCTTTCAGCAGTTATATAAAATGATTATACACAGATTAGAAGCTGTCTTCATTGTTTTGTTCTGCTGTTGTGTTTGGTCAGACATTGTGACTGTTTAGAGATACTTATATAATAGACACTTCTATGTGCATTTTTCTTACATGACCAGCTTACATTATGTGCTTCTATTGACAAGTGTATTCTTACAGAGGTGATCACTGTAAAATACAACTCTTTGATGTATTTATAAATTTATTGTTAGTAACTCATTTCTAGACTATGTTTGATTCATCTAGACAATATACAATACTGTTGCATTAGTGTGTGATATTAAATTGTATTCTATCCTTTGCCCAGCAACCCTGCAAGGATAAGCAGTTATAGAGAATGGATGGATGGATCTATCTTTTGCACCTGATAGGATCTCATTTGTCTTAAATTTCTATTGTTTTTTACTGATATCTCTGGAGTGAAAGTGAGTTCAAAAGGTGTTTGGAATTTGTGGAAATTTTTTCCAGTCATTTCTTTCAGGCGGTAACTTATTAAAGGAATAAGAGTGCAGTTCCCTTGGACTCAATGAGACACAAAAGGTCATTAAGACTCTGGTTGACCTCTTGCACTAGTTGAGAGTACTTTGACTGAAATTAGAGCAGCAATACCACGCAAAGATGGCTGGGCTGTAGCAGCATCACTAAAGAAGAAGAAAATCAAAACAGAATCCATGACTTTTCTGTACAGCAGTCACTGTAGATACAATGTGTGTGACTACCAATTGTCTCCTTCAGTGATCACCTTCAATTTAAGTGTAATTCTTGTTATTCTCACCTTTTATTCTGGATCTTTTGTAACTTGAAATCCCATTTAATGTGATGAAAGAGCCATATTAAAACTTGAAACAGGTTGGTGACCCCAAATGACAGCTTTTGTTGAAGGGCTTCAGCCAGCTTTGTGCATGTAGACCCTGTGCTAAAAATTAAATGGCTTTTACTGAAAAATAAAAAAAACGACCTCACAAGGTTTTTGTGGTTTCATGTAGTCTCTGCACGACTTCAGTAAATATTTGGACTTCATTATTTGATTAGTAACTGCTTTAAGTCAAGAGCATCTTTAACTTCCATAATGTGACTTATTTCAGAGGAAAACGCAATATGTGGTCGAGATATAATTCTAAGGGGGATTTGGTTAAAACTCGATTTGATTGGATCACCCAAAAGTGGATGGTACTTAGTGAATACAAAGCAGTAGCTGTAGAGGAATGTTGGTTTCCACCCACACCATTCTCACCTATGTCGTTAGATCAGGAGCAAAAGAACAAGGGAGTAATTAATAAATTGGAGCATAACCATGCTCTTCTGTACGTTTTTCCAACTGCGATCCAAAGACATACCTCTGAGACATGATATTGCTCTGCTATCTACTACCCACAGGCTAATGATCAAGAGCGGTTAGGAGCAGGGTTAGCTGTTGCCACCACGTCATTGGATAAATGTATGTATATGCTACTACGTTCAGTATGAAAATGAAACCAAGAGGTGACAGAACAATTAAAACTGGGACACATAATTCGATTCACTGTGTCTACGAAATGAAAAAGGTTAGTGTGGAATATTGAAAACTTCAGAGGTCTAATTTTCATGAGTAACAAGTGCAGTGTTTCCTGAGAATGTTTTTGAGTTTTCCAAATTAAATTGTCAACTCCTATGAGCATCACAAAAAAAGTTCCAATCACCTCCATTCCTTTGTTGGTAGAAGTCTGAGTGGCAGAGATCTGAAAGGGTGAAGGTTTTAACTTGTATTTAAAGCTATTTTGTAAAAATCACTTTTATTGAATTGCTGAGTAAATTTATAGTGTTATTATTTGTAAAAACCTTTTTAACGCCCCGGGTACCCCTCTAGTGTCAGTTTTGCACATGTAAGGCTCCACGGTCAAGTGAGCAATAATACATTGTACATCATACATCAATAATGTTGTTGCACTTTGGTAAGGTTTAGACACTAAAAGTACTTGGTTAGGTTTAGGACAATATTATGGTTCGACTTGTCAGGCAGAAACATTATTTTATCATGAACTGGTCAATTTTGAGATTTAGGTATACTTAGCTTCCTTAACATGTCGTCTTTCAGACTAGTGGGGGGAAAAATCCCAAAATACACATTTAGTAGTTTATTTTACTACAGTTTGTGTGTGTGCTTCTGTAGATTTCTCCGAAAAGTTAGCATTCTACAGTGGTGGAAAGTAATGAAAATATTTTGTTACTGTAATTAAGTAGTTTTTTTTAGTATCTGCACCTTATTTGAGTATTTTTAGTTGTTGCAACTTTTTACTTTCAATTCGCTACATTTCAAAGCCAAATGTCGACTTTTTACTCCGTTACATTCTGCACGAGACCTTGTTACATTGGTATTAGTAGCCTATGCAGCGCACCTAAGTGGAGCAGCACTGAAAAACAAATGAAAAACTGATAAAGCTGACACGGCGCAAATCAAGTTTACCCAGTTGATGTGACACCGGCATACGCAGTAACAGTCCAGCACAGAGCTGGACGGGCCCACCTCACTTTCCTGTCAAAAGTGTTGACATGCAGGAATGCAAGTGTTTACAACTTTGATGAGATGATAAGGAGGGACTATCCTTCTTGCCACAAGAAGAGAAAAAAAACTCAATGTGAGTGAACTGCAGGAACATCAGTCAGGTAAACGTGTTCTTTCCTCTCCAAGTCTGACATAGATCACACTTAGCCTTATGTGCACCTGCAGTGAATCTCTCTGTCTTTCTGTCCTGCTAACCAGCTGAGCAGGACAGAAGCTGAGCTTGTCTGTCGTGTCTTGGTTGCTTGCCAGACTGTGACTGAACAATGTTAGAGTGAAATGCAACTTTATATTATGTTTGATAAACGCAGACGGGCCACAACATGCAGAAGCTACATAGACATCCAGGGTATAAAATGAAAGGTCTAATTAGATACTGCGTCATTTGCAAATTCAAACATAATATTTCAGAAAACAAGTAATACAAAAAATATTGTCTTAGTGTAAGTAATCAACTAGGAAAGAGTCATGGTGATATGTATTAGTAAAATTGTTACCCTATTCATCGTGGCGTGTCTTAACTTAAGTAACTCAGACTTAACTTAAGTTACATAAGTTAAGAAACTTAACTCACCTAGTGATGCTTAAGGGATTCCCTCAGTGCGTCATAAACTGACATCAAAGGATCTTGACCATGCAACGACTTGAGAGTGAGAACAGATAGCAGTTTTGAAACGGTTTTACACTTCTCAACCATGCATGCATTTGCTATTCCCACTGAGGTATGAGTGTTGATCTTGAAAGAAATTCCGGATTATAGTTTCTTCAAAAGCATCCATCCCACTAGTGTGACACCCTGAAATGTCTGAGACAGATATAAGCCACATGTGAGAGAATAACATACTCTGAGCATTAGCATACATGCTAACAATTGCTTTTCAGGTAAATGTATTAAAGAAAATCATCTCTTTGACATTTTGGATGAGCTAAACGGTGGTATTTGCAGTGAACCACTGTTTGGAATGCCATTAACATATTTTATTAACGACTAGCATCTTCAGCTATGGGTTTTTCCAAGATGGCTCGTTGCTCAGACCCAAGGGGACAACCACACGCGTATGTCTCCCAATGCAAATAATGCAGCAGAATCTCTAAACATCATGACAAATCTTTCCTCCCCCACTGCCACCTCAACGGCTTCTTACATGGAAAGTGGTAACGAGGACAATCAAGGAAAATGTCCTGAATAAAATTACTTCCCTTTGCCCAAATGGCTAAAATGCATTTGCTTTCTCAAGCAGTGATGCTCCAAATGATGAAATCAAATGATAAAGCCTGTGATTAGTAGAGACAAGTAAAGGCTTTGGGCAAGAAAGTTCAAACAGCAGAGTAACTTCCTTTTCTACCCTGAAGTCCTTCATACGTATATATAGGCTGACTTGCTGATGTCTTTTGCTTGCGTGGGAGAAAACTCTGATTCCCTCAACAGCTGGTGGTTTGCAGAGACAAGAAAATGAGGAGAGACTTTGCTCTGAAAGGTCTCAATGGGCTACATTGAGAAAGTATAACTTTTAGATGTTTGATTTACAGTTAGTATACTTATTGTCAAATAGTGTGTTCTCTTACCAGAAATGTTATCTGTAAATTATATTTTATATATTTTCATGGTTGTATACTTTTGATATCAGAGCCTTATTTTCCTTGAATTAGTAGCCAGAATAACAGGGATTTCTTGACGGGCTTTATCAGCAGTTTTACTATATTCTCCCCTCACTGTTTCCTACATGCTAATGTGGATTATGCGATTTTGCTTATCGTGTTCAAACATGGCTGCTGAATAATAACAATTGCTCTGCCACTGTGTCCCAGCATTAGCCTCCTTAATAAATACTCTGAGAAATACCTTGTATTCTATAGATGACACTTATCTCTGCATTCATGGTTCATCACAGAGGGCTTAAGCTTCCAGGAGTAACACTGTGCACAGGTGATTTTTCATACAGACATTCTGATTCTTTGCACTTTTCTTTCTTTTTGCTAGGAATGAGCGTTTTTTGGTGAACCTGAGCAAGTGGAATTATTCAACGCCACTGTGAACTCAGTTTGAAAAGATAAAACACTGGCTGCCCTTGTGTTTTTCTGTGTTAGCATACAGTATATACAGTATATCAAGGTTATGTTATAAAGAAACATGGAGGGTCAGCATGACTTGCATTAGCAGGAAAATATGCCAAATCTGAGATAACACTGGGGATAGGGGGGAAACAGTGTTGTAAATTCAGGAAAACTAAATGGGGACATAACACTGAAAACATTACTTAAATAAAATATGTGTCTTCAGTGAGCAACCCTTAGTGATGTACCTCTTCATTTAGACTTATATATATTTAGACATAATCATAATTACATTATGAATTCTAAACAACTATACTTTAATGTCACAGGCTAGGAATCATATTCTTTAAATTTTAAAATTAAAGCCCCAGTAAAGCCAACTTCCCTATACTCTCGGTATGCAGTAACTGTAAATATTCAGTTATGCCTTTTTTGTTTAGTTCTTCTATTCCTTATGTCTAGAAGTATTCAATACCTTCAATTAGAAAATGTATGCAGCAACGCAGAGGTTTCATGGAAAGTCCAGTTTAGGCATGAAAAAAGGAAGAGATGGTAAAAGAGAAAAAACCTCTAATCTGCACATTGACGTCACTCTGGATTGGTTCAAGCGGTAGAGATGGGAGTAAGGGAGGATTGTGTGGGCTATGCATCTCATGTCAACAGATTATTTCCTTTAGTGCATGCTGACTATCTCCATATGAGCCACTGAGCGACTCTCTTCCCTTGGGATTGCATCCCTACATTTTCTATCATCGAATAAATCACAAAGACATCAATTTCCAGTCACAGGAGCAGGCCTTAGTGAATTTTCACAGATAGAGTCAGTCTATGATAGGACAAGTCTCTGTTCATCCTATAACATCTGTCATTTATGATAACATTCATCAGCAAAACTTTGATCCACCGCAGAACCTGTCTTGCTAGTTCAGAGAATTAATATCCTGAACACGTGAGATGAATTATACAATGACAGAAACAGCCATTGTGCCTAGATCATAGCCTGCATTAGATATGATTATTTTACTTCACTATTTTTAATGATGAAGCTTAATATTGCAAGGTTTCTTTACTCCTGGGGTGATTACATTTAATTTTTTGCTGCTTTCTTTTACATTCTGACTTTTTAAAGCAACGATGATCCAATTTATTCTTGCCCAATAAAACTGTCAGTGTTAATTTAACTTTGACAGTGAGTGGGGTATATGCCTTTTACCTGTTAACCTCTTTGGAATCAAATAGACCATGCTGAAATGACTCCTCACAGGTGGTTGCTTGTATTGCAGTTTTGCTTGGAGGAGTTAACCTGTAGTATTAAGGTATATTATTTGGAGTCAAGGTGTGATTCTGTCCTCTTCTGATTGCAATCTCTTGATGTATGCAAGCATGAAGTTCAAAGCTGTACACTTTGAACTTTGCTTTTGGACAACAATTATAATTATTATTTAAAGGCACATCACTCATAGTACAAGGTTATCTTCCATTTTCTATTTTGTGGCCATTATTAATAACTTAAACTATATTGAACCTCCAACTCTACATTATAATTGTCTTAAATATAGTTTTCTTTCAGCTGGATAGCTTTGTAATTGGAAAGTGGAGCAAATGTTTGTCAACTGTCTTTTTTGCTTTAGTGTGATTTCCGGAAAGAAATGTTTAGCCTTAGCCTTTTGTGTGCATGTACCATCAGCTGCATGACTTTTGAGTTTTACATTTTGCAGTAGCTGTGTCAGAGCTCACAAATTGTAACCCCACATGCAGAGTAACTGTTGATGCATTATAGCATAATGTTGTTTTTTAGAACAAAGACAATACAAGCCATAACCGTATTAGTAGATGAAGACTGGGTGTTTTGTAAATAGTTTTCTACGGAACAGTGCTTGAATGACATTTAGTGGAACATATCATGAGCAAAATTAGGGTGACTGATGATATGGTGAATGTCCATATCAATTAATGTCATTTGTGGAATGTTGCCCAGCTCTAGTCCTCAGACGTATTTGTTCAGAGCATGAGAGGAAGTGCTGCTTGAGAGAGATGCCTAAGCATTTCTGTCTCCCTTCATTTATCATTTTTTAATTCTTGGATAATAATTCTCAAATGATTTATCTGACAGATGTCCAATTTCCTGTAAAGACAGTGCCCCACAGAAACTTTGCTACACACAGACTCTAATTAATAAAATTTGATTAATTCTGAATAATCTTGTACCTGCTATTATACTATTTTTATCAATATAACCTAACAACACAAACTAGCCTTTTTATTTTGTTCATTCCCTAGATCACATCAACACATTTTCACTCCCAACTCGTCACATATTGACACTTGGTCAAGACCCCTTGATGGTGTTTGTTATCGCCGTGAGTACACCATTTGCATCGGTTTTGGACGTTTAGGGCATTGCGGTCAAGTTAGCAACAATAAATATGCAATGTGTAGACTTTCAAAATAAAACTAGTGTTTAATGTTGTGAAACAGCACATTTCACATGGTTTCATTCATGTGAGTGCAAGGTGATCATTAACCTCAAAGTGCGAGCACATGTCCGCAACCTACCGTAATCAGCCCCGCCCCATTGCTAATCATTCAAAACAGTCTGACCGGCCGCCGTGAGTACCTGGAGAAATACCAGTGGGCAGGTCGCTCTTCGGCCGCTTGGGCAGCTTGTTTTACAAAAAGCAAGAGAGATGCTTCAGCAGGTGAAGCAGTGAGACAGAAGGCAGCAGGGAGAAGATAAGGAAAGTGTGTGTTTGGCTAGTTGGCTCTTTAGCCATATCAGGTGCCTTTTGTTGAAACATTCAACTGTTCATAAAGTTGTTCTCGACAATGTCACTTTTCTTCGACCAACTAATCACATCCTGAATGGGGCTAGACTATTGAAATGAGTTTGACTTGCTACAGCAAACTTTCACATGATGAACTGATTGCTCTTCATGTTATGTTATGATTACTGAGGAGTTATCATAGGCATTAACAAATTAGACAGTAACTCAACCATCATGTAGACTAGAGCATTTTTCTTACACGAACATTAATGTCTGAAAACAACTCACAAAAAAAACAACAAAACAACCCAAACTGCTGTAACTGAAATTAATATTATACTAGTGGTAAGTGTAAGTATATATAGTATACTAATATATGAAATGATAATCAATAAAGTAATATTATCCCAAGATTATATTAATAAATTACAAATTCATGCATTTATTCATGCCTCTGCAGTGGACAGATGTAGTTTTAGAGCTAGGATGGAGATCAGGTGGTTGTGGAAAGAGGGGTGTGATCTGCTTTATATTGGTTGCAGGCAAATCTAAAGTTGTTACCTTTAGCTTAAAACATTGAAGTTGCACAATAACAGTAAGCAAGGGACACAAAACCTGTGGGGACCAATGCATCACTCAAAACATTGAGGCCCTCCCCAGTTCTTATCAGACGTCATTGACTAATACTTGTGTCAAAAAAAAGTGGCCAAAAGGGTTTAGGTAGGTCAGGTTTATGAACAAATCATAATTTGAGTATAAAATAATTATTACTAACGTGACTTAACTTACTTAAGTTAAGTAAGTCTATTTACAATACTTACATAACCTACATAACTTCCCTAAAACCAATCAATGTTGACTTTTTGTTTCACACAGGAAACAAAAACCAGTCTCCTGGGCAAAACGTCTCAGCACAATGTAGGCTATATGTTAGTAATGGCGTAAAAATATAACCAATGACACTGTTACCTTATCAACTATTCTATGACTTTTGATTCGTCTTAATGTGAATCAGTTAGTTTTATATCATTTTCAGCAATTAAGCCTCTGTGCTCATGGCATTTGCAAGCTGTTTGTTCGGAACATTATTAAGTTAATTGCTTATTGATCCACTATATTTAATCAGCTTTATTGACACTGTACATGTCCAGACAGTGCTTTAGTAATCATGTATCCAAAATGCTGATTGTCCTGAGTAAACTGGCGGCCAAGCCTAACATGCTACCCTGTTTTATATATGACCTCTCACTAAGTTCAGATTCTATGTATCCAGACTATAGTGAAAGTGATGAATATGAGGTGTGAATAGAGAGAATGTATGCTTGCGCAAAATCTTTGGCTCTGATGCAGCAGTGTAAAGTCAGCCCTCGGCCATGGATCAAGTTTGTGCTGAAACACTCCCACTGGATTGTATTTAATCAAACTTAGAGAGCAGCATGGGGAAGAGATGGTAATAGGGAAAGGGAGTAGGTGGAAAACGGCCTGGAGAGCTGTGCACTTTAAGTGTGTAGTGCGTAGATTGGCAGACTGGGAATCTCTCTTTCCGAGCTTTCTTTATGAACAAAAACTGTAATCTTTTGAAGTCAAGTAAAAAAAAAAGATCCCCAGAATCCAGATTGGTACAGATCAAGCCATTTTTACCAAATGCATGTTGGTTTTTTAAAATCTAATCTGTTTTGTGCATGAATGAACTGCAGAGAATAACAAAAAAATAAAATCACAATTTTCTGTTAATGAAATACACACAGTGTATGAAAGCAAGCAATGTAAACAAAGTCATACTGGGTCAAGGCCGATTTCATCAATTTCTGAGATGTTTTTTCGGTCCAAACTGACGCTGATGGTGGAAAATTCTTTTTGAACCCCAGCAGTAAACTTTGTTTTCATGCTGGGGAGGAATAAAGACTGTCCAAACCTTCAGAATGACATTTCAGTTTCCATAAATATTACATAAAACATCATAGGAAACTATATGCTTACTGAACCCATTCTCATCTCCATATGGACGCTTGGTATACCCTTGATGTTGCTTTTTAATGCCCTGGGTACCCTTTAGTGATTTTTATTCACATGTAGGGCTCTGTTGTCAAGTTAGTAAGAATAAATATACAACATCTGGTCAAGTTAGCAGTTATGCATATGGCTTACTTTAGCTGTGCAGCTGCTTTATAAAGACAAAAACATTACTAAATATTGCATTCAGCTAGGCGTTGGGAGATCCTCCAAATTAAAGAATCTGTATTGGGATCAAATAAATTACTTGGACATTCCTAATGAATGATGTTGCTGCTGCTAAAATTACAACTGTTTGAGCAACACCACTTCTGGCCTTTAAGGGTAATGTTGCCATCACATTAATGACTTTGTTTTACTATGCATTTATGTATTTATCTTGTCAAGCCTGCATAATATTTTTACCATATGTATGAAATGTTGGTTAATGCACCTGTTTGACAAAAGCATCAGCAAAGTTGAATTGAATTGCTTTCCTGTCATTTCAGCATTTTGATTTACGTACCCATTCAGCTGTTCAGTTTCCTCATGTGGCTGCTTCTTCCAAGGGGAGCTGAATGTAAGAGAAAGCTCACATTAGTCCTCGTCACAGCTGACTGAACATTAGGCTACATTCTGCTGGATAGTGAGACCTCCATCATGTCATAGTAACACTAAGGGATAGAAAACGCCAGTTTCAGAATGTAGTCAAATTGTAGATTCAATAGAGTGTATTATCAGTTTTGTTTGCCATTTTATCTAATCGTCTTGGATGCAATAACAATGAATATGTATGCCCAGCCTCCATCCTGACTAAAAATGAGAAAAATTCAGTGCGTTTTGACTTCATTGAAATTCAGTGAAATGTCCTTGACATCAGATGTTGGACATCTGATGCCACAACAACAAAACAGATGTTATGTGATCAAAAGTAACCCTATGTTGCATTTTTATCTCTTTATTTAAAAAAAATAGAGGGCAGTGCTGTATATGTTGGTAAGCTGAGCATGAATCACTGGGAGATTATTGTGTTCGACTGACATTCTTTCTGTTGTTTGCTTTGAGGGATGGAACAAAGGTCAGTGCTTTAAATCACAGTCAAGTAGAAATGTAAAAATAGGCACCATTAGCCATTTTAGAATATGTAAATCATCTCCTTCTGGCACGAAAAATTATTTTTTTTAGAATTAAAGCGTATTGTTAAGTAGACATCTGTCACTCTCCAGAGACAGTCGGGTGATATATGTCTCCTTCCTTCTTTTCCTCCTTTCCATCACATCCAGCCACTCTCCTGAACACACTAGCAGTGTTCAGGATGATAATTGTAGAATAGAAAGTGTAAGATGAATCGTGTCAGTTGTAGTGCTTGACCATTCATAATTTTTACTCTTTGACCATTCCATCTGAGATGCACAGTGGTTAATATTAATTGTATTGCTTCTCCACCAATGAGGAAAGTCAACAGCTGAGAAAAGGATAATACTATACTGAGCCAGAAAAGATCTGCTGGAAACAGCATATTTATTTTTTTGTTTATGATCACACGCTTGTGGGACAAAAAGTTAAAATAACTTTGGATGTTAATGATATGCCTACTGGAGATTTAAACAAGACCTGCTAAGGTTAAGGTTTAGGTTTAGGTTTAGGTTTTAAATATCTCAGTTTAAACGGCAAACCAGAGGTTTTTGACAAAAACTGATAAACATAGTCTTGGCAAACTCCCTTATTGCAGATATGCAACCAATGTACAGGCAAATCTCACTCAATCATGCAGAGTTAAAGGTTGTGAAGGAAGAAATGAGGCAACGTGCTGCTTTGCCTGCTGTTAGACTCTGAACACATGCTGTAAAAATATAGCTTAAGGAAAGATGAAAAATATCAACTTACTCATCACACTTTAAAGACACACTGCTGGGTATATAGATGGATAGAAATGAATGCATTAAGCACCTTGTATCTTACTGACATCGATACGTGCAACACAAATGCATGCGCACACAATAAATGCAATGCATGCAATGCCTACATGTGTTACACATGCATAATATGTCTTTCCACTGGACACTGGCTAGTTTGCCCCATACTGAATCAATATTCTCGAATCAGTCGAATCAGTCGTGAAAATGTCACAAAGGGTATAGGTTCAATAGGATTTATTGTATGTCTTGCATTTAGGTGAAACAGGGTGCGGGGGCTGCTTCATTGAAGTTTCACCTCCTGTGACCTTTAGGCGGCACTATGAGTTTGAGTGAATATTGGCATGTAAATGTGTTCATGGAGTGACCCTTGTCAAACGTGAAATTTGGTACAGATCTGAGCGTGTACAGTGCAGTTACAACCACTAACTCTTCAATGGCGAAGCATCAAACTTCTACGCCATGCCACAGACATGCCATTAGGCAAAAACTCAAAAGCATCACAACAAAGCATCATCAATGTCTTAAGGGTTGTCTGACATACTTTTGAAGACTATGTGACTAACGTGCTAGAAGTATTTCATCACAGTAATCACTTCCTATTGCCAGTAGGTGGCACTATGACTATTATTGAACATTGGCGTGTAGATCTCTTCAGGGTGGGACTCTTATCAAAAAATAATACACAGCAGAATTTTGAAGTCAATCGGATTAACTCCCTTGGAGGAGTTTGTTAAAGTATGTAACCTGTGAATTGCCAAAAATTAGTGTTAAAATCAAAATGGCAGACTTCCTGTTGGATTTTGGGCATCGCTCCCAGAGGCTTTATTGTACATTTGGATATGATATATGTGCCACAAAAATTATTTATAACATTTCGGTGGAACGTGGCCCGGGTGCTGCTTTTAAGGGGGCGCTAGGAAGTCATTTTGCCATGCCGATGCGCAATAGCCATATGACACATAAATTTCAACTGTGCTTGAATTTTGTGCGTTTTTGAGCATGTTTAGACCATGAAAAATGGGATTCAAGAATTACTTGCATTTCAATAGAGTCCTCTTATGTGTCATGCTCAGGCTCCAACGAGATCATCAAAGTGTAATATTACAGCAGAAGGGGTTGCAGTGGAAGTAAGAGTAGAAAAGGAATGATAGGAGGTTGACAGGGACTGGATTACTACAGGTGACCAAAGCACGCATTCTCAGCTCAGTAAAGAAATTTAAATCCTACAGTAGATTAAAATCTGAGATGTTCTTAGGGACATAAAGAGAAGAGATTCATATATAAGTGGGCGTAATTATGAAGAGAATAGTGAAGGCTGTGACTTAATCTCTGCTGTTCCATGTTCCATGTTTTAATCAAAGAAAGAAAGCTATGTGAATTCCTTGTGTCTCAATTGCCAGTTTTGCAAAAGCAAGGTGCATTTGCACCAATGTTATTAAGAGGCCGTATTGTCCCTAGAACCCATTGCCAAAAGCCTTGTAAGAATTATTTTAAGACATCTGTAGCAGTATGTGCTTTTAATCATTTTTTGTAGAACAAATATTGTGAAATTGTATAAACGTGAATAATTATTTCAGCAATTCATTCAATGAATTTATTCATCATATGGAAATAGGAAAAGCAAATAGCTGGAGAACTAATCAAATGCACATTCAACAAATGAAACATAGAGCATCACTGAGAGAATAGAAACCCTGGGAGTGTATTGCAGAATGTTCTACTAATAATATGGCAAGTGTAAAGTGTTAAGCAAAGTTAATATTGGAAGTCCAGAAGATTTCATAGCATTAATGGTCAGAAATCATTACAATCTCTATACATAACTTTTGCACAAAATCTGTCATTTTCTTTTGACTGTGCCAAAGCAGCCATTGTGCATTCATTACATATGAAGAGCACACAATAATGACAGCAATTAACATAACTGTCGGGCTAGATTCATAATGGAAAAGAAGCTTATGCATAATTGTTTTTCATGTTTTTGTATGCTTCTTAACAAGAGGTTTGAGGAATGAGATGGCCCAGTCGCAGAGGAAAGGATCTGAATGGAGAAACACCAGACCAACAATGCTCTGCAAAATGTCAGATCTTTAAATTTTGTTTATATTGGAATATATGGCAGATACTGTAGATTTTTCAAGTCTGGCATAAAATGCCTCATTAGGCATGATGCAACATTCACTGCAATTCTTAATGTTGGTAGAAGTGATATCGTTTAAAGACGAGAATAAAGGCACACATTTTCAGACAGTACATCATAGAAAACATTTATGGTGTTGTACTCAGCTGATCACATGAAAAGTGACAGAAATAGTTGTGTAACAAATGACTAAATAGAGCTAGAGAGAACGTCAAGTTCTCACCTCTGCACAGCTAGCCAGTCATGGCATGAAGGGGGTGTGAATCTCAGATTGTTGGTATGACAAAGCGGACACTACCCTTCCCTTCCACCAACCCCATCAGAAAATTGTGGGGAGAGGGGGTTCCCAAAACTATTTGCCCATCTGACAAGCACTTCTGGTGCCGTATACTTGCCAGTTAATCCTAACTAAAATTATCATTGCAGTGTTAGATGAGTCTTACTTATTTAAGTGGTGTTGGTTGCCACCTAACTTGCCATGATCAGATAGTGAAAGAATATCATATTTATATACACTAGCACTCAGTTGCCAGTTTGGCAGATACATCTACACGGCTAAAACAAATGCAGTCTACTACAACAGTCCAACAATGATTCATGCCATCATGAAGATTATAACTGTCAGTTTTTGTTGAAACTATTTTAGAGAGGCTTTAATTCCATTGTATGGTCATTTTGGAGGATGTAGTTTGTGATGCTGTTGAACTTTATTGAATTAATTAAAACTGCACGTTGCTACGTGTTGATGTATTCACTAAAGTAAAGAGAGAAAGCAGGCTATGTTACTTTTTCTGAAGAGAGGACTACTGTGGACCAGTTTTCCTTGTTCAGCTACAAATAAGCATGTAATATATCAAACAGCCACATCAGCCAGAAGAACTGCGCTTTCATGTGAGGCGCACCATGGCCTCGCTATTTAGTCAAACGCGCCGCTTCCTTTCTGCACATTCATTAAAGGAGGGATTGTGCAAATGGTGGGATGAGTTTTGATAAATGTAGCTGATTATGCATTCTGTTGGATTTACTAGCATTCACAATTTGCAAGGGTCAGTTTTGTATTTGAATTTCTCCAGCTTTCAAAAGAAGGTGTAAATTTTTCCTAAATGAAAGCTGTGGTGGAGTGGGCTTTTTGTAACCGATTTGTTTTATTTTTTAAATTTAATGTATTTACATAGGCGCAAAAAACAACCATTTCTTATAAAATATTAGAATTGGATTCAATATTTTCTACAGTATAATAATTTACATTTTCATCATCAAAGAGGGGATGTCCAATGAATACTATTGTTATCCCACTTTTTAAAAACACTCCTGCACTACAACAGAGTATTATTACCTTGGGATTGTTGAGTGACATCAGCTGTATCAGGGCTGTCTGCCTCCTCCAAAGGCTCTGGAGTGAGTGTCTAGAGACCAGCTACACCATTCTTTTCCCTCTAAGCAACTTTTTTTCCTTTGTTTGTTTATGTGATTCCATTTCCATTTTCTCTTCCAAAGAGTATGTAGTAACTTCCACTGCATTAATTTTATGCTCAGTAGATACCCAGATAAGTTTACTCATGTGTAATTGCAGCCTTCTAAAAAGTTTGTTATTTCAGTATCACCAAACTGAATGTCTTTTGTTTTCTGAGCTTCTTGATGTCTCCACCTTTGGTAGATTCCAGCACGGAATAGCATGTTTGAGCTCTACCACAGATTGCCCTAAAGGCAGTCTATGTGCTTAATTAGCTGCTGCCTTGGTAAATTAGATGGTAATTTCACACAGACTTTGGGCACTAATACCATGAAGACTATACATTGCAGTAGCATCTTCTACATATTATAATCTTGCCTTTTATCTTATATTCAGTGCAGTGTCGTCACTTGTGTGCGCATTTTATCTATAAACATTTTCACCTGTACAGAGAGACCTTGGATGGGTTTGGTAAAAAAACAACAACAAAAAAAACACAAACATATTTCACAATTAAACTGGTCACCACAGGGTCTGTGAATTACTTTATCAAGGGTCACCATGTCATTATTTATGGAGAGTGATTTTGATATTAAAATTATTAATTTTTTTGTACATACCAAAAGTGGTCAGTAATTTTTGGTACTTGTGAGTACCATGGACCAAATGCCATTTAGCTCCTTTACAGTTTGGTGACGATGCAGCAGACATCTGTAAATGTTGGCAAGCCAAACGAAAGCGATAGCATAAAAAATTAGAAGCAGAAGAGCAGATTTTGACGGTGAACTGAATTGTTACTGTTGAGGTTTCTCAGAGCAGAGCAACTACCAATCAGTGTCAACAAACAATGGCTGCTGAAAAAGAACACATTTAAAGAGGTAGTATTGTGCTTTTTGGCCTGTTCCCTCTCCTTTATTGAGTTATATACCTTTTTGTGCATGTTACAGGTTTGCAAAGTAAAAAAGCCCCAAGTCCAGCCCAAAGGGAGTTCCCATCTACCACAGAAAACATTGCTCTGAACTGCCTGAAAAAAGTTTGTTTCTAGACCAGCCGCTTCCCTTTTATCCCTGTGATGACACAAGAATGAAAGCTATATGCACGTCATACCGCTCACCCAGTGGCTAGTCCAACATGCTCTTAAAAACACTGGTGGAAAAACACTGAGCTGCAGCACATCTTTCCTTTCCCTTCCAGGCAGTCAATTGAAATACAGTTGTTACTGTGATGTAGAGACAGAGCTCAGTTAAATCTTTATGGATGAAAGATACTTTTGTTATAGATAACTCACCACTCTCTGCATGTTATTGGCTAGTAGTCCTTAACTAGGAACTGCGCATGTGCAACTCCCAACAAATATCATTTAGAGACAAGATGTATCATTCCATAGCTAAAACGAAGCCTTCAACACAGGGTGAGAAGAGGAGCTACAGCAATGTACAGTATGAAAAAAAGGTGTATTTTGAAAATTAAAACATGTAAACCTGTTCTGGTACATCCCCTAAATAAAATTTTGAACCTGAAAATAGCAGAATACCACCTTTTTAACCATCTCTGGGTTAACAAAAATTAAATTAAGTTTAATTTGTAGTTTCTCTTTGTCCGGCACCTGTTCTGGATTTGTCTGGATGTGCGCATTGCCTCGTTTATTAGTAACTTTGGGCTAGCCCTGTGGTCATGGTGAGTTATCCTTATCAACGAAGCAGAAATAATTACTCCAAAACCCACTGCTCTTTCATCTTAGTATCATCTTAAGCTAATCACTCAGTTCACTCAGCATGATGCAAGATACAAAGTAGTTAATTTACTGTAAGGCTTCCATGCTGAAGTGGTAGCAGTGAAGCAATCTTGATAGATGGCCCTATTAAGAAGAATATAATAGAATTTTTATTAGTATTATTATTAGATTTCTAAAATAGTTACCGTGTTTAACTTGTTGTACCTATACTGTCGATTTAGGAATGTGCTGACAATGTCACAATACAGTCAGAGACTGTAAAACTGTGATCTCATATAAATTCCATGTTCCAAGGGCTCTGCTCAATACTTTGTGTGATGTATGAAGTCAGTGTAAGTGAAAAGGGCAGGTGACGAAGCTGAAGACTATTTGATATTCAGAAGGGTAGGCTTCCTCACACTGTCCTGAGTAAGTAGTAAAGGCCCTTGCAGTTTAGTCACTAAGGCAACAATTTTCAATGAAAACAGTCTCTCCTTATTGTAATGTTACTTCTAGTTACTTCTATACTACTTGTATGTATTAGATTTTGTTAACCTGAACTGTTCACAGCACCATTGAAATTACTTTGCAGGACCTCCTCATCTTAGAAAAGGTAATGTTGTCTCAATGAATACCATCCATGCGACCACAGGAAGGAGACTGCAATGCCAGCTGTGTTATCTGAAAATCATGTTGCATTTATACTTCCTTGGAATCTGCAAACATTCCCACTGTTGGGTTTTCTTTAGAAAATTGCATAAGGCAGTGGAACAAGTGTTATTTGGAATGATGTCCTCTGAGTACAGGGAACACTGGTCTCCAGCCAAAGCTCTCTTGCTTGGCTTTGTAGTCTGTCTTCATTGCAAAATGCTATCTTTGGTTTTCCTCTCTAAAATGCTCCTCCATCACCAGATGTATTTCTGCTTTGAACAGCACCCAGACAAAATCAACCTCTTGCCAAGTGCTCTACAGCTAAGAGTCAGCAATAGGTAATCAATAGAGATTTACAGGAGAACTTTTCCCAGCCATCAGTGCATGACATCTTCAGTGTCACTTTACTGTAGAAATGGCCAAGTTCCACTGTGGGGCTACAGTAACTTATGTAGGGTCTCTTGATTTCAGGCATCTTCAATTGGCTAGATAGTGGCTGCACGCCACCTCTAACTGTCAATGTCAGTTTAGTTAACAAGGGTTCTTAATGTACTTCGCCTAGGGGTCACAATGGAAATAATTCATGCTCCTTTTTACAGTATGTTGCTCCTGTTTTCATGGTGTTACATTCTTATAAGAGCTTTCATGAACTATCGATTATTACTGTGGTGAGAAGCTAAACAAAAATGGATTATGAATATTTTATTAATTATGTTAAACACTTGGTCTGTGAGTGAATGTTGAAACATGTTGCAGGTCTGTTTCCTTGGAAAAGTTGTAGGATTAGAACATTGGTGAGAGTGCAGAAAGGGTTTCTACACAGCTGTATGTGGTGAATTGATTAAATGCTTGATTAAACACTAGGCGGAGGAGTCTGGCAGCCTAATTCAAAAGCATATGCAAATAATCTTGTTTCGTAGATTATTGCCTTTTATGCACCCTTTCACACATACACACACACTCGTCCACACACACACACCTATATAAACAAAGTATATTGTATATAGTTTATAAACATCACATCGCACACACAGAAAAACACCAAATCAAGCAATTTCATTTCAGAGCAAAGATATATATCCACACATAGATAACACATGCAATTTAAGCAACTCTAGTAGTATTCATATTATCCAGTCTTATGCAGAAATTGTATTTACAACAGGCCACAGCATATTTTGTTGAGGATTACAGTTTTCAGTTTCAGCAAGTACATAGCCTCAGGCAGTGTTTCACAACCTCTTTTTCTGCCATGGCACTTTTTTCTATGTTCAAAAGATAACAGGGCACACGACTATCCCATTAGCCACAAATATATTACAAAATATCACACACCGTCATAGCCTGCAGATACATTGTCACTTACAAGATAAATGTTAACTTTTTTGACGAGGAAAATAAAAGACTAATATGTGGACAATAACATATTAAACATTCCATAATGAACAATTTTAAGGTAAAAGCCAAAGCCCTGAAAGTTTTTGAGTTGTGCATTAATTAACTATTAACTTTTTTAAAGAAACATAGCAGCAGTTTCGATGCTTTCCCAAAATGTAAAGTTTAACTTACATACATTTCTGTAAATGTCAACTGAGACTTTAAATAACCTTTACTTACTAATCTTTGACAGGACACTGTATTTCTCAGCACTGCATCCCAGCATGAGGACCGCTGAGCAAGTAGTATATTTCTATATTTGTATTTTTTTTTAATTGCGAGATAAATCATTCAGTAAATTTTGTCCAGCAATAAAATGTGAAACACTACAAAAGCTTTCATGAGATCCATAAGTGATGATTTGTCATGCTGTGTCATTTGCCAAGTTTGTCTCATTATTCAAGCCTGAATCCATTTTTGAAAAATCACTTTGATAAATAGTAAATGTTCATGGACTTAAGTGTGCGTGTTTGATTTCTGTTCTTCTTATTTTCACAGTACGTGTTCTGATTGTTGGTTTCCTGTTAGTGCATGGTGTAGCTTTTGCTTTTTGCTTTAAGCCACCTGCTGTAAGGAAACCAGTTAGGGCCATACAGCATTGCTTTTATAGAGAATCTTTGGAGAATCATTAGGTCTCATTGTGCAACCTTAAGTTATTTTGTGTAAGGACATGAGAATGTGATGAGCTCAGCTCCCCCTGGTGCAGCTAAACCAATAGAAAATCCTTTCATGAACTAAATCAATAATCTCCCCAGGTTCTGTATAGTCACATATGTTGTTACTTTTACTATAGTTTGCATACCAGGAGATGCCAATTACCCCCTTGGTGGTTATTGTTCTGTTTTCTTATTTTTTGTTGTTATTGTTTGATGAAGGCAGCTTTGTCATTCAGATTACATTTTTTGAAGGTCTTGTTTCAAGATTGCCACCCACAGTTTACATAAATTTTGATTTATTCCAGCCTCTGGGTAACATATGGTTTTTGTTGTTGCTGTCATTCAATGTTTTTTATTCATTTTTCAGATAGTTTAGATGGCATGCAAAACATTTCAAATCATCAGTTTCAACTTTTACAGTGTGTGTAGAATATAGTTTCCACAAAGTAATGACTATGGACAATGGCATTTAAATGACAGTTCTTGTGTGATTAGATTTTTTAAAACTGATTTATCCTTTTTATGACTTTTTATGCCTGTAAATTATGACAGGCATAAATGGATTAATATAAATAATTGATATATTCATAGATTACTAATACGGTACAGAGGCGCGCAAAGATAAATTCATCAAGTTTATACCTTTACTTGAAATGAAGTAGTCATATTAAATGCAGAGTTCTGGCAGTCCTCAATAAACACATGGGCAGTTGTAGTCTCATTATTTAAAGGTCTAAATTGAGACATCGGTATCAAAAAATGTTCATGGCAAGATGACTTCAAACAGGAAAGGTGATGGTCTACAGGATACATCTAAAACACCAGATGACTGCAAATACCATTGAACCTCACATAAAATAAGCTAGAAAGTATTTTCATTAGGCAGGAAGATTTGGCACAGTACACATATGTCCTCTGTAGAACATGATTCAATTCAAGCGCAGAGGCTGAATATGAATGCTTACCTCCTGATTAACATTTTAATACATTTTATTTGATTTATTTAATCTTTGTCCATCCTCCTCTGCAGATGCCTTTAAAATTTGATCTGAAACTATACTTTGGTGGAGAATAAGAGGTAATGAGAATAATCTCAGAATATCTTTGGGCCAAGATGGAGATAGATTTCTCTGAAACACAATGTTTAATGACTCATTATTGCGGTCAGCCACTGAAAATAGATGAGATAGACATTTTATCCTGATTAACACGCCTAATGGGTTTGCCCATAAAACCAAACTGTTCCTTCAGTGATGCATGCTGAGTCTGTCTCTCTCTCTCATATTTTCAGGTCGATAATGCATACACTAATCCATCAAGATTGACAGTGATCATTAGAATAATAAGGAGAGCAGATATTTGATATGAACTCCCTTGGTGGCTGTTGCCAGTTGAATAAAATTGTTGGAGACAAGCTGGCAACCTTGACAGCAGAAGCCAATAACTCTGTGAAATTCATAATTCTTCCCACAAAACTTTTCCATTTGCAAATAAATATAGATGTATTTTTACTAACTCTGGCACACACTCAGACATTGTTTGAGATTGCTGCCCGTTTGTCTCAGTAGAGGCATAGATACAGCTCAGACTCTATAATGTACTACGCATAAACAATCTACTGTATATTTACTAAAGTGTTATCAGCCCAGTGCTGAAGGCATAAACATAATTTGTTATGCAGGCAACAAGGGTAAGGTGTGTGTGTATGTACTGTATATTTGTGCGAATGTAGGCTTTCAGGTGTAAATGTTTGTAGGCAAACATGCATGTGTGTGGTTCAGAATTATGTGCCAAAGACAGCTAACAAATATTTATATATCTCTAAGCAAGTTTTATTTTAGCATCATATCAAATCTTAGTTTGGTGTGTGCTTGCAACTTTGCTGCAATCTTACAACTGTATTCCTCAACAAAAATGTGTAAAATAATATTATAAAGTCTTACAAAGTAACCTAACACAGAGGTACACTAAGATTTATGCATGGGAACCATACTAAGCCATCACCTCATTTCAAGACTAAGGTCAGCACTAGAGATGCACTGGGACTAATGGAACTAATAGATCAGCGGCCATCCATTTCTTTCATGCATACACTGAGTATGTGTTTATTGAAATAATGTGTAATTTAATTTACACCATGTGCTTACAAAAGTTTACCTCACAGAAAGTTTACCTCACAGTTATCAAACCTAGACTTTCTTAAGCATCAAAAGTAATTGACTCCTGTGTACCTACATGGTTAATTCAGTTTATTTGTTGCTTCATTTATTACTTTAGAGACATAAAATAAGAACATATAAACATATAAATTCTTTGTTCAAAATTCTTAAATTGTGTTAAACCAGCTGAAGATTTTGCCAAACCGAAAAAAAAATGGAATATGCAGCTTTGTCACCATCACTGGTGGTGAGGGTTATTATCTTTAAGGAAACTAGACTAAATTAATTCTTGGCTAAATTGTCTAGAAATATTGTAATTTTGTAATCCTTTGAAAATTGACATGTAAAATACAGTTCTTTCTTATTAAAATAAGATTCTAATATACACAATTTAAAATGATCTCAATGGTAGTTCATATAGCTATAAATAAATATGTTCACAAATTCACAGTAGTTTTTTATGTTACAGGTGAATTAAGTCAATACAATATATCATTTTATTGCTGCTGTATAATGCAAGGTCTTATTGCATAATACGCACTCTCTCCTCTGCAATGGGTGGCAAACTATGTGCTATTTTTAAAAGCACCATGTATCCTTTTATCATTTCAAATGACATGGCTTAATTAATGATTCCTGCCCCAAATGAGCTATATCATGAAATAAAGTGCCATGGCTGCCCTTACAGTTATTAAATGCACTTGATTTAAGTAATTCACAGACAAGAGCAATCCATTTTTGACAGTTGTTTTATGGTTCATTAGATGTTTGGAAACATGACTATTATTGCCTTTGGCTATACAATACAAAGGAATATCACATACATTTTAAAGCATACAACCCCTTTAATAAATAAATGTGACATAATGTGATGCTGTAGTTTGCTAAAGTGTAATAAAAAATCCAAAGCCTATTGAAAACACTCTATCTCCTCTTTCTGTGCTGTGAAGCGGCTGCATCGCTGTTAAAATTAACAGCAAGATTTTATCTATTTGCTAACAAGTTAGTGAGCTGCTATAGCTAAAGAGTTTTTGTTCTTGAACTACATCAGTCCTTTTCTTACACAATGCTGATGCAAATACGTCATTATTTTAAAAACAATTCCTTGACATTTTCTTTTCTGGATCAACAAGGATCAACATCAAATACAGAAGGTCTAGTGTAAATTCTATTCAAATCATATAGATAGCAGTTTGTAGGTCAGAGAAGTGGCGTATGTATGCAAGAATTACAAACCATTACAAAAAGAGAAACAAACCATTCTTAAGTCTTTTTGTCCAGCGTTTACCAGGGTTAATGTTTGGACAGTTCAGTAGAAAATTTTTTCAAGTAGCGATACATACTAAAATCCATCCATCCATCCATCTTTAACCTCTTATCCTGCGTACAGTGTTGCGGGGGGCTAGAGCCAATCCCCCAGCTTACATCAGGCGAAAGGTGGGGTGCTAAAATATTAAATGTTGTAAAATAATTTTAGATTGTTGGATGTTGACAGTTTATAACAACCTCTTTTTAATGTACATGTATTTTTGTGTGTGGTGGGATCTTTTCATGCTTTCCTCATTGCCTAAGGATGAAATTCCCTTTCCCCCCTATGCCTGCAGGGCCTGACAGTTGCAGCAGGTAGGGGTTAAGTGTCTTGCTTAAGGGTACTCCCTGGTGTGTGGATGCAGAGTGGTCATACTCAGGCCCCTCACTTGGAAATTGATCTTACTACACTAGTCTATGCAGCTGAAGGAATTTAATCGGTTGCTTACTGATAAACAAGTTAAATCTATAGAAAATGGCAGCAGATGTGATCGAAAATTTTACCTTTTGCAAGGTCAGTCACTATCAGTCATATGGCTTGTGTAAATAGAAAAAACAAAAAGGTGTTTTCTAAAACATCCTTGAAAAAAACAGTACTGGGAGAGATTTGAAGATATCTCATTCTCAAGGTACATGTTATTTGGAAATACACCCCATGTCAGCAATTCATATATTCATAGTATTTTCCTTGTTCCCTTAAGTATACATTTTCCATGTAGGTTATGAATTGGAAGATATGGAAATTGGACAAACACGTTTATGAGAGGCATTTCTTCCCCAGAATCACCCAGAAAACAGAATACTACTTTACATTGTTTTGAGGCCAAATTATTACCTTTGTTGTTAATTTTATAAACTACTATCCTCAGAAGAAACAGAAAATGTTACGTAGATAAAAAAAAATTGCCTGGGAACAGTCTCTCCTTTTCTGCTTGTGGGTACCCCGATCACTTAGTCATAAATCCGTTGTGTAGAAGGTTGTTAATCTTACAGGTGAAAAAGGAGTGGAACAGTACACTGATTTAAAGCATCATCCATGAACACAAAGTTATCTTTCAACCAAGTTTGCACACCACTCTGAAACATCCCGTCAATTTATTAACACACACCCTTCAAAAAGTCAATGACAAAAAAATGTCAAGCTCTAAAAAATTGCCAGAAAAGGCCATGGGTTCGACTGTGCTCACTTTTTTCAGCATGTGTCACATGTTGCTGTTGAGCCCCCTCATTAGACCATATAAGTGGAGTGGGTGTCATGGCTGACATAGGTATGAAGTGCATACGAGGGCAAAATTTGTCCTTGTGTTGGCACCCTGTCTTCTCTGTGACTGTCACACAGTTTGGATTGTGGGGGTGGAGTTGAAAGGCATGTTGCCATGCTGGCCCTTAGGAATTGTCACATCTTCACTGAGGCTTATCAGGCACTTCAGGATACGTCAGAGTCTGTATGTGGCGTAAACCATGCTTTAGCTTATAGAACCTGCGACAGGATGCACTCTGATTGATTGGCATGTCTGGTTTCATACCACTAACTCTCAAAGTGTTCCAGCCAATTAGCTTTAGTTAGGAGGTGATTTCCTCTGAGACACGGCAAAAAGGCATTTTACATGCCTGCTCACTTTCTGAAAAGGAAGTGAGCAGGCATGTAAAATGACTCAAATAATCAATTTCAGTGCCAAATTGACAGCATTTAGAGTATGTTGTTATATCATATCTCTCATGCTGCTTCTCATTACATTTACTTGTACACCTTGATATGCAACTTGAATCTCAAAGCAATTCTCTGCATGCACTAAGGGACCATTTGGCTCTGCCAGCAGTTGTCCAGTTATTCGAATCCTTGCTACATGTGCTATGTTAAACATGTTATTATAATAGACGGCTGTATACATATTGAAAAAGCCATTTGATTTTCAGTGACTTCTGAGTGGTCAGCAATATAATGCATCATTGTTTCTGTCAGACTGCTCTGCAAACATGGGATCTGCAGATGCTATTTTGGATAGTGAGCTTTAATGATCCATTATGCCCTCATTATATTCATTTATCCATATCAGTGTACACTTTGTGCACACTAGGACAGGCAAATCTACTGAAAAGCAAAATTGCAGTAATTTAACTAGTGCCATGGTACATATTGTACAGCAAAACCGTTAAAAATAAATGGCATTTTGAACAAAAGACTACATTTGGTATTTTTTGCTATGATATTTTAATCAATCAAAAATTAATGGTAAGGTAATCTAGAACTAATGAGGGACTGCTTTTACATTAGGGTGAAGAAAAAGAGTAGGGGTGTCCCTGACTAAGGATTTATGGAATTGTCAAGTCTTGTCTATAGTCAACTGATCGGTTGAATCACGTGTTTGTGTGGCGGCAATTGCGGGGGGCAGGGAGTGTCACACCTGGTGGCTTCGCTTTAATCTTGAGAAGCCTGCAGTTTCTTATTTATTATTCAGTGTAACTTACACTGTACATTTCCAGCTAAACTTAGGCTTATTGTTGATCCTTTTCTCTCTGCTCGCCTGCAATTCACAGAACTTGAGTAGAGTTTTGCATACTTGCCGTGCGTGCATGGTTTTAAAAATACTTAAGTAATCAAAAGTAAAAGTACTACACATCAAAATCTGTTGATCTTACGTTTATCAAACATAATAAATAGTTGTATTTCACTCAACATTGTTCAGTCACAGTCTGGCAACCAAGACACGATAGACAAGATGCGCTGCTCAGCTGGTTAGCAGTACGGACAGACAGAGAGAGATTCACTGCAGCTACACATTAACTGAACATTAGGCCACTGTTACCTGCTGACAGACTTTGAAAGGAGAGAACAAGTTTACCTTACTGCTGTTCCCACACTTCCCTCTCATTGAGTTTTTATGTACTCATGTCTAATCCTAACCCTCTTCATTGTCTCATGAAAGTTGTAAACATTCACGTTCACCTTTGACTGGAAAGTGAGGCAGGGTGGATGCAAACAGGTGGATGCAAATTTAGGCAGTTAGCCTACATCAGCTGTTCTGCTGAATTATGCATTCACCTCTTAAGGTCCTTTTCAGACACTTTGCTGTGCACATTGATTAAACATGGTTATCACCACATCTTTTTCTGAATGTCAATGAATACTACTAGTGAATATTAGTAATTCACTAGTAATAACATATTAACAACTCTAAATGGTCAAAAAATATTTACTTCAAATCATTTATCACCATTGATGAACCCCACAAAGGATATTATAGTGTTTAAAAGCAGTATTGTATTTGGAGGTGCATGCAGTTCTCAGCAGGCATGCAAAACCGGATTGGTATGAGAGATGAAAAGAAAAAGAAAAGTGCCAACTCCTGTTACCTGTGAAGTGCTCGTTAAGTCCGAATGTGTCCGTTCCTTAATTATTATTCCATTACTCTGTAAGGGTCCACCGAACAAAAGAATCACAACAGCTTTTCATGACAATGAATCCAAGTTATGAATCCTGTCATGTGTAGTCCATCGCTCTCTGTCTGCTAACTTCTGCCACACTTTTGTCATCCTGCACCGTGTTGTTTTCATTACATTGCTGCCTTCAAATTAAAAAGCACATAAGCCATCTGTCTGAGCTAGATCAACTGAATGACGTGTATTTGATATTATTGGATAATTTTTATATAAAGTAGACTATTATTCTGTTTGAAATAAATAAACTTGCAGTCTTGTGCAAGAGGAATTAAAGGCCTGTCCCATATGGACGTCTGTCCCAAATATACGCAGGATCAATTCAGTGATTTTAGCAAATAAAAGCCCAGGCTATTAATCAAAAATTTACGGTATTCGGAGTCAGCTCTTAAAAACACTAACTACATATTAAGTAATGAGTAATTAATGAGTCATTACTAGTTTTGTGTTGCTCAGTGGCTGATAAAGAGTTAATCTGGAACTACTCATGAAGAGAGTGGTCAGCATGTCGAATCACAGATATATAGATATATGAACTAATCACTATGTAATGCTTCATTAATATAATGTCCCTCAGTCTGTTCTCTTGTCATTCTAATCATTTATACAGTCCTCAATTCTGAGATATTCAGGAACTACTTATTAACAATTAATTTATTATCAGGTTGGTCCTGATTCATTTCTCACTTTTTCCTAACTTGTTCCTTAGTAACCACTCACAAATAGCTGTAGTTTGCACTGGTAACCAATGAAGAGAGGCCAGAATGGCTGTTATATGATCATTTTTTTGTTTTTGTCAAGATTCTAGCTGCAGCATTCTAAACAAACTGAAGGCTTCAAGCAGCACAATTAGGAAGACTAGAGAAGATGTGAGTCTGGAGGATACAAATCATTGATTACGGTTTTAGCAGCATGCAATGATAGAATACTGTAGGTCATATTTTAGCAATATTACTAAGAAAAATTATTTTAAAAATGTTGATAGAGCCTTGATATGAGACTTGAATACTGAATAACTTGTTGAACTTGAATAACTCTATTTTATCAGCCCTTAACAGCAAAACATTTTGTATAGTTCTAACACTGTATTTGCGAATGATGTCACCAAGGGGAAGCATATAAATAGAAAAAAACATATCTTAAATGCATTAATATTATGCATGCAAACTATTTAAAGAGGTGGTATTATGCTCATTTTCAGGTTAAAAATCTTGTTTAGGGGTTGTACCAAAACAGGTTTACATGGTTTCATTTTCAAATAAACACCTACTGTCCTTTGTCCTACTGAACATTGCTGCAGCTCCTCTTTTCACCCTGTGTGTTGAATGTTTCGTTTTAGTTATGGAGTGATACATCTTGCCTCTACATGACCTTTGTTGTGAGTTGCAAATGCTCAGTTCCTAGTTAAGAACTACTAGCCAATCAGAAGCATAGAACGGTGGGTCAGTGAGAACCTGGTAAACACGGCTTTGGTTCAGCTGTATACTCCTGTTACCAGCTTAGCAACATGGACTGGAGCAAGAGTTTCAGAAGGGTGAGTTATTAATCTGTAACAAATGCATATTTCATACTTAAAGTTATAACTGTGCACTGTCTCTACATCACAGTAACAACTTTATTTCCATTGACTTCCTGGAGGGTAGCTAGCGTTTGAAAGGGAGAGGAGGTGTGTGGTGCAGCTCAGTGTTTTTCCACTGGTGTTTTTAAGGGCGTGTCGGACCAGCTGCTGGGCGAACGTTATATGACGCACATTTTGCTTTCATTCCTGTGTCGTCACAGGGATGAAAGGGAAATGGTGGGACTACAAACCAGCTGTTTTCAGGCAGTTTAGAGCAGAGTTTTCTGTGGGAGATGGGAACTTCCTTTGGGGTGGACTATTACATGCAAATATATATAACTCAATAAAGAGGAGGGAAAAAGCCAAAAAGCATAATACCACCTCTTTAATTTCAGCTTGTCAGTAATTTAGGATGGAATACTAACCTGTGCTAACCTGTACTAACCTTATGCTTAGGTGTTTTTTGTATTTTTCCTGTAGAAGAATGTACTGCATAACCACAACCTAAGATGGTTATAGATAAATTCAATAATCTTCTGCTGAAGTGGCTTGCTGTATTAGTATTTTTTCAGCATGCAAGTGTAATACACCATGGACTCCTGCTCTAAACAATGATTATTCTATATGAGTCATGAGCAGCATTAGACAGCTTAATCCATCACCGAGGTCAAGCAACCACTCTCTTCTTCTAGTTTCTGTTGGCCTTGATGAATCTATACCACCTTTTCCGGGAGCCTCATAACTTACTTGCCTTTAATGTTCACTTCTCACTTCACAGGCCTTGTTCTTTTTTTCATAACTTTGGTGTAAAGAATGTACTCTTAACTTTAGAGCATTCAACAGCAATATGTTATTGTTTTCGATATTGCGGAAGCTCAGACTGTTCCTGACTACACAGATTCGCAGCTCATGCAAGCAAATTACTTTTACCACTCCGTCACTTTTCATGCCAGAATCCTATCCAATCCAACTGTTATGCAGTCTGTAAAATTGTATAATAATCTTGTTCTATAATAATCATTGTCATAGCCTGTCAAATGCTCTTTACAGATAGATGTAAACGGTCGAGGATGTTTTCAAAATATTTTGCTCATTTGGACCCCTATCCCCTTAGAATAGGAGGTTTTTATGGAACTGATGAAGATATGGACAGGTAGAAGTGATGCTGTACCTCTTGGAAATTCTGTTAACAGAAATTCATAAGCAAGGTCCATCCTTCTTCAAAGTTTGACTCTTAACTAAATTATATGAAACTGGTAATGCACTCTGATATGGCTAAAAAAAACCTATTTCAGATATCTGGTATGGTTTTGCAGAGTGACAGATCTAAATATCATAAGCTGCCAGAGGTCTTTTAGACCTCTAAATATGCCAGTCACAGTATACTGGATGAACAATATTTCTCACAGCATTGCACTATAAAGCTCTGCCAAATCTTAGAAACAAAGTTTATATGGCACAAAGAGATCTAACCTGTTTGTGAAGTACGAGATAATAAATCTGCTCAAAGGCAATCGAGACACCTTTCCTTAATGTTGCTCCTTTCTCTCCATCATGGCTTTCACCAAAACTAAATAGCTACCCATGACAACAGCATTGTGGATAATTAGCTGAATGATGTAATTAGGGCCTCTTAGGGCCCTTTGGTCCTGAAGGACTCACCAGAAGGTTCCCTCCTATGGAGCACAGAGATATAAGCACTACCCCAACGTCAGGCAGAGGGGTGTGAAGTAGCCTCTTGCATTCATTCATCTTGCCCACAACACAGAGGATTTTTCCTGCTCATTAGAGCTATACTTATGCTCTAATGAGGAAGCAGGAGGGGTGTTGGCCATGGGGTGGAGACGCACAGCGGTCATTTTATTTTTGTTTGAAGGTGACCACGGTATTTAATGGAGGTGCACCACATGCATGTGATCTGTCTCCCCTGAGTTGTTAAACTCTTTATCACTTTGTCTTTTTAAACATATTGTCTCCTTGTTTCTGGTCTTTGGCTCTGCCTCCCTCCGTCTTTCTGTCATTCACTCACTTAAGCTCTCTTCTGCTCCTGTGTCTCCTTCACCACAGCTGAGCTGAATGTTGAAGCTCTTCCTATCGTGAATAATGCGCATCAGCTGCAGAGGTCAAATGGAATGGGTTTTGTGAGATAATGACTGGAGTGATGGTACCTGGGCGCCACCAGATTGTGGAGTGTCTGAGCTTGTCATAAAACGACAGGGGAGGAGGACACTGGATGCTCACTGTGTCCTTTAAGCATCATGAATGTCAGAAAAAGGCAATGTCAAAATGAGCCTGTTTTCATCCCACCCCTCTACAACTCCCTCCACCTGTCCATCCAACATCAACGTCTCTTTGTCATTTTCATCTTCATTCAAGTAGAAAACACCCTTAGTTCATCCATAGGTCACACATCCATGTACAGCATTTACAAACTCAGTTGGTAACTGAGCGACAGCCATATCGGACAGCTTTGTGTCATCATGAACATCACATGCTGCTGAAAGCTAATATTTATTGCATCTGTCTTCTTGTCATTGAATGACTTTGATGCCTCTCTCCTGCATTACAAAGTCGAGGTTCACTCCCTCTTTGTGTCGGCCCCCTTGGTGTTTTCTTGAGATTTACGGCTTCATTGACTGTTTCCCTTTCTCTCGTCCGTTAAAACCCAAGGAAACATCACAAGTTACGGGAATCGGGGGCATCACTCTGCTGTCTTTCTCCACTTTGCTGCTCTAAACACTGAGTTTCAGCTCAAATTGCATCCTATTAAAAGTCAATGAGCCGTTGTCACTTTATTACAGGCCCTGGACTTGACAGCTCACAAAATAATCTATTAAAACCCATGAGTCACTGTGATGTGTTTGGAGCTAGCGAACAACATTAAAATTAATATTTGGGACACAGGATATCACCTGTCATTGGGAGCGTGGGGCCATCATTTAATAATAATAAGATGAAAAATCAAATGAATAAGTAAAATGAGAAGAGACTTGAAAATGCAGCACCATTTTTTATTCAGACAGCTGTATGTGAACTGTGACTTTGCAGACAAGTAGAACAACTTTGGAAAGAAACAGGTTGAGAACAAAGGTGAGGTATGACAGGGCCTCTGTCTTCCCCAGCACCCCAACAACAATCACCAAGCTCAAGCAGTTACACAGTTTTCACAGAGCGTCGCTGTATTAGAGCAACAGTCTGTGCCTGTAACAAGTTTCAAAGATGAGGATTTGAAGGTACACAATTTTAAGTTTCCATTTAAATCTGACATAACAATAATAATGTTAACATTTTATGTGGTGTTAGGTAACACTTTACAATACGATGCATATATAAATAAAAAATATTTTTAAAAAAAGAATATTTAAAAAGACATCACTTCTAATTTCATTTTAGCGGCTGCCATGCCAACTGACTAGCAACTATAATGTATCAGTTTACTTGGGGGTGCACAAAAATAGTATAATGAGTAAGTAATGAGTAATGAATAAGTTGTTACTAATTTTGTGCCCCTCATCAGCTGATTCAGAGAATCTGTAGTCAGTAGGCCTGTATTGATTCAAAGATATTAATGAACTAATTATGTAATGATTAATTAATATAGTATCTCTCTGTTCAATAGTAACTCCTCACTATCATCTTTAAAGTCCTCTATTCTGAAATATTCAGGAACTACTTAATAACAATTAATTAATTATCAGGTCATTCCTGATTCGTTCCTTGCTCCTTAGTAACTACTCAGAGGTTGTTTATATTATAAGGTGTCACCCATTTTTATGTGAGTAAAAGGTCAACTTGATAGATAATTTTGCAAACCAACATATCAGCCAAAACATATGTATAATCAGTTAAACACAAACTTATGTAGCTTAAAAATAGCACTATGAATTGTTTGACAGCATCAATATCTGCAAATTTTTTAACATGACATCAGTACATTGCACACTAAGCTGATCTTTACCAACTTGCTTGGTGTAGAATTTCTTACAAAAAGGTAAAGTAAAAATGTAATTTGTCCCTTTTGTCCCTCTGAGAAATGTACATTGCCAAGCTTTATTTGTGCAAATATAGTGTATCTTCAGCATCTAAATTAAAGAAATGAGACAGTGCTCTATTGCACACCATCTTTGCAGTATAGGTAAGGCACTGATTTACATAAAAATCTTGCTTTTTGCAGCTTTGTGGATTGAACTGTTTACATAATTTATATTGCCGGATATGTTCACTGAAATGATGTTTGTGGATTCTTTTCACAGGGAAGGTCAATGTTAGATTCATAGAATTGTGTTTTGAATCTGTTTTAGGTAGAAATACATCTCTGCCCTCATCAAGGTCTTGACCAGCATTGCTCTTTCATCTTTCCAAGCCACAGTACAATCCTCACTGCCTCTGGTGCTGGAGCCTTACCGAAGTGGAGGCTCCCTTAGTATAGATGTTAACACCTGATTGCTCCCCCATGACCGTAACCCAGGCCCCAGTGCGATAGCTGACCTTGTGGACAGGTTCAGGGTTTTGCCAAGGATGCCTCTCGTGTTCCTTATTTAGACCGCTTTGCTAAAGTGGGAAGCTGAGACAGATGAGCATCCTGAGTGAACATGCTGCGGGGACCCTGGGTGACAGCAGGCATTTCCATCATTTAGCTGTACGCCTTCACTACTCTGCTCCCTGACATCCACCCACACCTACTGGCTTGATTTAAACAATCACACTTACTGTTAACATAAGATTTACAGTGACAGTGCATATACAGTAAATTTACACACGTAAAATAGAAACACAGTATCATACAGCACAGGTAATCAAAATATGCCTGTGCGCAGACATTCACTGAGAATTGTGTGTACTGTTACAGTAAGACACAAGACACAACCCAATAAATAGTTAATAGGTATACTATGTCTGTGAATTAATAATGTGATAATGTTGCATGCAAACATAAAAACAAATCCCTGCTCTTTTATAGTGTCGGCTACTGTCCAACAGTATCTACAGAAGTGTGTTATAAGTTATATGAATAATTGAGTTGAAGATGTTGTGTGTGTAGTTGCACTTTCTGGTGCAGGGGGATTGTGCCTGTCTCTCACAGCGGTGAATGACGGACACATATGGCACTAAAACGCAGTAATGCTGAGCAGGAAACGGCCATCCTGACCTTCCTTGCAATTAGCATGGTTGCATAAGTGCTTGTATGTTTGTCACAGTAACCTGTGACAAACACACAAACACTTATGAACTTACTGTTGGATTTTTTTCTCAAATGTGTGTGTGTGTGTGTGTATATATATATATATATATATATATATATATATATATATATATATATATATATATATATATAATTATATTATAAACAAATTCAATTATTTCTGACACAAAAAATAATGCAGTCAAATAAAATAGTGTGAGAGTAACTAGAAAACGTATCCAAGCGTTTAGCAGCCTCTGTCTGTGTGACACATGTACCTGTCTTCTGTGGATGAAATTCCCTCATCTCACTCGCTACACACAATTATTGCCTTCTCGGAGGCGTGAAAGGAGCTGTCAGGAATAATATTGTCTTTTGAAGTTGTTGTAAAGAAAGCTTTTAAGCTATTTTCTGTTGACCAGTTTACACCTGTACTCACCCAAGTATGGGACAGTTATAGTTTGAGCTGTCCAGATTGTGATGATTTTCATTTTTATCACACCATCACACAATTACTAGATCCAAATTGCATTGGCTGAGTCTTCCAGCCACAAGGCCTTCTTGTATGTTGTACCTTTACAGCAAAGCACTGTATGTATTTATTGCATGTAGATCAGCTTTGTTTTTCAATATATGAATATGATTATTATCATACAATATGACCCTGCAAATAAGGGTCATATAAGTAAGTAAATTAGCAAGTAAATTTAGTCAAGAATGGAAAACATTTTACGCCTCACGGATTGCTTATCATCTCTGCTTAGTTCACAAACAATACCTTGTTTCTTGTAGAGATTACTGTACCAGACATAGGGTGCATTGCAAGGCTCAACCTGTTTAGCACTGGGTCTGTTTTTTTTTTTTTTTTGTTTAGAGAGAGAGAGAAAGAGAGAGAGAGAAAGAGAAAGGGGTCCTTGGAGTGATAAAGCAGTTATAAAGCAGCCATTTTGCAATTAACAGATTAGCCCACATTAATTAATTAATAAAACCAAAGTGATCATTGGATGTACCAGGTTCATTGGCAAATACTGTATTACCACAATACTGATGAATACATAAGTGAATTGTTAGTAGTTAGGACTGATTTGCTTCTCGACACCACCTGCGTTGTGTTAAAATGTTTATTAGATTTGTACCCACATAAGTCTACGTCTGTGCGTGGTGTGTTTTGTTGCATCTCAGAGAGAGGGAGTACAGCACACAAATAATGGTACTGTACTGTACTTACAACTGTGTATACTGGTTGCGTCGCTACAGGAAAAGTTAAGATGACAGGATGACTTTCAGATAACTTATTGATCTGTCTTCTGTAGTGGTTGATTGAGGACTTTACTTTGGCTTTTCTGAGGGTCAGGTATCTGCTCTGCAATTAGTAAATGAAAAGTTAAGAATAGATAATATAGGCTTAGATGTGTTGTGCAGATAAAAGTGTGTTGTTTTTGGCAAGTAGTGCATGTTATTCATAAAAGTTTTCACTGTTTGATTTAACTCGCCTAAGTAATGTATTTTATTATTACTATGCTAAATTTACATTACATGGTCATTTGAACTCTTTGGCTATGTTCAGACTGCAGGCCTTATGCTCAATTGCGATTTTTTTCCCACATCTGATTTTTTTGTTTGACAGTTCACATTATTGCTTGTATGTGGCCCATATCAGACTCCAGGCCTAAAAGTGACCTGCATGCGCAGAAGAATAACACTACACAACAGATCTTCTGTTGTACAGAACTAAGCAAGAAGCGACAGAGGTTAGCTACAGTTAGCTCATACTTGCTAGCTCCCAATTTTCATGGGAGACTCGTGTTTCATTTCTGATATGTAATAATGTGAGTCCTCACACATTACTCCCAAATTCTAAGTGTTAGGACAACTTTCTGTTCTTTTCATTATGGTTTCTGGCACAGTAACGCAACTGCACCACAACTCACTCCCTCTCTCTCTCCCTACTGTGTTCGTACGGATCAGTAGCATGCACATTACTCAGAAGAGAGCTTGCGGTCCGGTGGATTTGAGATGGAAGAAAGGGAATTTGTGAGCAGATGATAGCAAGGTAGAAAAGACAGAGAGACACATGTTTAATTATTACATATTATATATGTTTACACTTTTTGTGGAGCTTTTTTGTCACCGTGGTGCCATCTATAGCAGAACTGTGTGACCCGCTGCTGCAGAGTGACGTCAAAGTCACATCAATTCCAGTCTAAAAGTCCAGACTCCGGTCGCATTTAAAAAGATTCGATCTGTATCGGATTTGGACCACATATGAAGTGGCCCAAATCCGAACTGGAAAAGATCAGATTTCATGTGACTTGGCCTGTCACACTGTCATAAAAAGATCAGATCCGAGTCACATATGAGCAAAAAAATCGGATTTGGGACACTTTGGCCTGCAGTCTGAACATAGCCTTTGATACCACTCCAAACAAATGCTATTTAGTGCTGTGTGAATAGTAGATTCGTCAGATATTTCAACGTGACTTTCGTTCATAGTTTTGAAACTGATTCTGTGTACTTAAAAGATAAAAGGGCCATGTGGAATTCATCCAGCGAGACAACACAGTGCAAGTGTGATTTGTAATATAGATAGTGACATAGTGATTTTAATTTAGCTGCTTATCACTAAATAGAGCATGTTGCCCAGTTTACCAGATGTGCACAGGAAGTAAAAGGCTAGAGACACATGCACCGTACGTCTTCTTTGATCTCATAAACCTGACAGATGTGATTCATCCATGCCTGTTTACAACCATGCATTAATTTCCCCTCCCGTCCCTAACACAGTTTAGCCCAATTAACACAGTAGCTCTTTTACTAACAGTGTGAGGGGGAGATGTGCATGTGTCAGAGCTGCAGTTGGCCGCAGCCAAGTACCGAACGAGATCCAAAATGGAGGGACTGCTGTGAATATCAATGCTTCCTACTTCCCCTCACTCAAGACGAGTGATAGGTTGGGCTCACTTTCGCTGTTTCTCCAGCTTTCTTTTCCTCAGACTGCCATGTTTCTTTCATTCCACTATAGAAATACATCAGCTAAAAGAAGGAGATGAGAAAAAATAACCCATTAAGGCATGCAGGAGTGCACAATTAGAGGAATCATTTAGAGGCATAATGGAGGTACTGGGATTAGATGAATTTGTGTAATTTTCTAAAATCTCCCATTCAGTTTTGTGCACTTTCAGAGAAACTATAAATGAAAGGCTCTGGCATTTTCTTCCTGTCTTTAGGTTTTTCTCTTCCCCTTAAGGATCTTACACATAATATGTATTCTTAGGGATCCTTGGGTCATTCCAGTTTATGGCAATTTTCCCACTGCATGAGGCACGCCTGTAGGCATAAGAACGTCAAAATGCTTGACATCAGGACAACAGCAGTGTACTAATAATCAGGGAGATGTATGTCGCTGGGCCTTGCCCAAAATAATCCTGCATTGTAATGAATGGATGGAATCACACTACTCTTCGATAGCTTTTATCGTTTTATCTGTAGATCTTTCCTTACATCCATCTCACTGCCGGTATACCCCACCCCCCCTCTGCGTTTATGACTCTGCATTTCCAGCAAGATCTGAAAATAACTAAAGGGAAATAGCCACAGGATAGACAATGTGGCTCCTTTGACTGTCCTATCTGCCACTAGCTAGCAGTGGAAGGGGACATATAGGCCGGTAAAATGGCAGCAGAATTATAAATGTGACACGAGAGTTAATTAAGACTGATTAATGCTATGTGTAACTGTTGCCACTGGGGAACAATGTTGAAAGATGATCAAACCAGCGTCTATCTAATCAGTAACAATGCCCTTGGTTCAGTCAAAGACGACAGCAGGCAGCCTTGAAGAGGGACTGACATTTGCCTACACAAAAAAAAAACACTGCTTCAAACAGAAGGTAAAGTCATACATTACATGATGAGTACAGTGAAGCAGTTCTGAAATAATTTCATCAGCCTTATAAAGCTCTATTCAGTTCAGTCACGGTGTTTCATGCCTTTACTGAGACTATAGCATGCTAGCAGTTCTGTGAAACTGCACTTGGGTATCGCTTTGCTTTAAGCTAAATGATAATATCAATGTGCTAACATTCCTATCATGACAACGCTAATATGCTGATGTTTAGCAGGTATGTTCACCATCTTATTTTAGCTTGTTAGCATGCTAACATTGGCTAACTAGCACCAAGTAAGACTGTTAAGGCTGATGGGATGTCATCAGTTTTTGGTCAAGTATTAGACATATTTTGACCTGATGATGGCATTATATGAATAGTGGGGCTCACCAAACTTATTACAGTTCATCCTGTTGTGGACATAAATGTGTGTCCCAAATTTTATGACAATCCAACCAACGTTGAGATATTTTACTCAAAACATAAATATCAGTCTCATGATGGCACTAGAAGAAGTCATTCATCTTATGGGAACCTTGAATGTTTGTGACTATATTATCCACTAGATGTTGAGACAATTTTTCAATTTCTTTTGGAAAGTCACAGAAAATTAACATTTTATCAAAATGACATGCAATAAGTTGTCAGCAGTTACTTTAGTTTTTACACCTAAAGTGAAAAGATGATCATGGAAATGCACTGTGCACTAACTTTTTTAAGATAATTCAATGGAATAACAATCCTTAACATTTTCTTAATGGCCGGACAGTGGAATGTTGTTGTCTGGACAGGTCGGTCATCTGACCTCAATCCAGCTGAGCAGATGTTTTACTGGCTGAAAAAACACACGGAAGGTAGAAAGCCTCTAACTTCAAGGTACTCATGGTGACAGTTTTGCTGAATCCATACTATGACCTTACTGTTTAATGCAGTGCACCTGTACACAGGACAGGAAGTCAGAGTGAAGGTCACCATTTTGGCCAGCAGGACACTCTGTTCCCCAGAACAGAAAGCAGAGGAGCTGCAGTGGCAGCCTCTAATCCTCTTTAATTTGTTTTCAGATGGGGCTTTGGAATACCAGCCTGCTCCCTAAGCAGAGATCACATAAGAACGTGGGCTGGGACAGCTGTCTCCTCTTCTGGCGATTTTTAATACAGGTCTACTCACCACCCCATCCCACTATAATAATTCTGGTGCTGAGCTGAGTAGTTACTTTATGTGGATTTTAGTACAAAAAATGGGCTGCAATTCCACGTAGTACAAAGACATGGTAGTGCCAGCACGGCTATGTTGAAAAAAAAAACAACAACCGAAAAAACAGAAAATGAAAGTGGGTGGGGGTGGAGTGTTGTTTTTTTTTACTTTATCAGCAGTCATGTGGCCTTGTCCTCCTCAGCCCTCTATACAAAACAAAGCTTGTAATTGGGTTTGGGTGTGTCCCCTTTCTCCTTTGTTTGACGGTAAAGGTTGAATTGTAAAAGGGAAAAAGGACGCTCGGCTTACCTCACCTAAATATCTGTGTACCTTCATAAAGGTGAATTGTATCAATTGTAGAAGTAGAGGAATGTGTTGTCTCCTTTGCAGCATTTTTAATCCTGCAATGTTGGTCAGACGAAGGCATGATTCTATTGAAGTGATGAAGCGCATCTTGAGAGGCAGAGGGGGTTTAAAAGATGCTGAAACAAAGCATGCAGGCAGTAGGTTGGTGATGCAGGCAGGGGGCTGGCAGTCCTTTAATCCTCACCGCAGTGCTGATAAATCGGCATGTGAGTTTCATTTTTATCCCCCTTACCAGTTTGCTTGGCTCTTGAGTGAATAAACCCCTACTCACATTTGAGGCCTTTTGATGTAATATCCAACCATGGATTATGCCCTCTGCACTGGGCTAACAGGTGGATGGTCTCAGCGTCCAGTTAGCTTTCAGTGGGGAGAGGACAGTAGCCTAGTCAGAAAGCTTCATTGATGTATCTAGTTTCTCTACCTGTAATTGAACTACAATGGATGACAAACCTACAGTAACTTAAGCTTGATAAAAAGGAGAAGAAGCTAGACGAGGCAGCCGTTTTCTTTCGATAATCACTTTGATCACTCTCTATGCCTGGTTTCACGTGTTATCACAACTCTTTTTTTGCTTTTCATGTGTCATTTCGCGTCTGTACTGACTTACATTGTGCAGAGATGCCATGTCATTTTATGTGTCAATGTCAGCAAGAACAAAATGTCACTGGCGTATTTAAAGATCGACAAAGTCTATGTAGGAAAGTGGCCGGGGTGGATGGATGAGTCAAACAAACACAGAAGGGGTGGAACAAATAATACAGGCAAAATTGTAGGTACTTGTACAGCATATGTGTACACAGAGGAAAGCCCTACAATTACACCATGATGTCACCAAATAGCCTTAATAAGGGGACTATTTGTACTTAGGTGTAGTGTCAGACGTTGCTCATTACAGCTTCACACCTGCTTCTACACTAACTAGGTTAACTAGGTTGGATGGAGTGCAAGTTAGGCAGGCAGGTAAGTGTTTGAGGTACTGGTGCATATGAAGAGTGATATGTTCAACCCCTCATAAAAGAGTGATTCATTTCTGTAGTCCTTTGATTGTACTCTCATATCTCCTCATTCCATAACTTAACAAAAAAAAAAATGTTTCGCCACTTATTCTTCGCTCATACCTACTTTCATTTACAAAATTTACAAAGTGATCCTCATGCTTCTAAGTTGTATGACGATTCTGTAAGCATAGATTGAACATTATTCCACTCCATTGCATCATACACAACATGACTCCTTTGCCCTTAAATTAAGCCAGCTAGATGACATGATCTCTTTTTCTGTCTTACATACCAGTTTCTGATTTGAAGAGGGAAAAATATACTCCTCCTTAAGCAAAAAAGATGAGGATACAACAGCAGGGAGACTCCTTTTGAATGCAACTAGAGTTAGAAATATATAATACAATACTAGAAATAAGCAGAGCCGCCAGCAGAACCCTGCAGGTTGTGATTGTCAGGCAAACTCAATACATTCAATTGTCAATATCTTAATTAAGGTCACTGTGCCAATAGTTTTTCTTCCTTCCTTTTTTTGCCTTTTGGAACATCAAGGCAAACTGGATCCCCTTTTTTTGTCCTTGACACTAAAATGGTTTGGGTAAAACAAAATGTAGCCTGTGGGAGATTGTGTTTCTGAAGTGGTTGAGTGAGGCTTCAAAGTGGAGAAAACAAGTGCAAACCAGTGCAAAGATGTTGTGAATAGTCACTGAAACAAGCACAGAATGGCTTCTTGTAACTGCAGCAATTCTGCTATGATAAATTGACTCTGCAGTTTATGTTCCCTGCATGCTGGATGCGTTCCTCAAATCTACCCGTTTGACATTCAGAATGGCCATTTCTCCACACTGCCCCCGTCTCCTTCCTCGTTTCCTGCTATTGCTCATGACCTGTGGTGATGCAGGGGTCTACAGATTGAATGCACAAACAGTGATTGATACCCTAGTGAGTTTGTCTCTGAGTTACCAGGATGACTTGCTTCCTTGGTAACATCATCATGACTTCTTTGAAGCCTTTATTAGCACCCAGGTCCTGTTTACCTTATTAAAAAGAGATTGGAATATTTATTTCCAAGGCTCTGTGACATTTCATTCCGGTGAGCTCTAAGTTTATTTGTTGTATTTTTTACTAAGTAAATACAAACAAATGGCTAGGCAGCTTTTACAAAAAGCCACAGATAATTTTGGAGATTGTTTTTTATATGCGCCGATGCATTCAAGATTATGTTTTTAGGATTTTAAATTACAGAAAACATAATTTTTTTTAATTTTTACATTTCACTTATAATGTTTATTCCCGAAAACCAGTACACGTGCACACAAAAGGAGTGTGTGGCTCTGTTACAGTTTCGTGTAACTTATTCATGGCCTCTTAGACAGAATTTGAAAACTTTATATTAAACAAATTTATCTCTTATTTATCCACCTGTGTATCTAGCCATCTATTATCATGTTTTGGATGCCTGTGTATGTCTGTGTTTTTGTGTATGCATGTCACAAAAAAATTGGATTGTGACTCACGCTCAGCTCTAAATGTGTTTACTTCATGTAAAACACCCACACTCACTGTTCCAGAGGCTTTTACGGAAATGAGAATAAAGAATAGTGAATATAATCATAAAATGCTATTTGAAAAATTACTTTTTTGAGGGGTTGAGGCAGGATTTGCGAACACATTTGCTGTTTCTACTGCAGGTGTCTACTTAATTTTTCCGACAAAATAAACACTTCTAAGCAGAGCAGACACTTTAGCCACATCCCGCTTCATGTCTGCAGCTGATTTGCTTTCTTCAGATAAGCTGGATAGAACATTAAAAGTAATTTTGTTATACCACCTGCCTGTTGCTTAATGCACAAGTGTTGCTCTCTATAATTCAACGAACAGTTTATGCATAAACCTGTCACTTTCAGCTTACTTTGAGTTTGTTTAAATTCAAGTTACATTAATACAACCATCAAACACACAATGAATTAGTCACTGCTGTTGCCCTTCCAAGTTCAAGCAAAGCCCAAATATTTCATGTACGAACAACCACACCATCAAAAGACCCACATTTACCTCATTGTCTCCCATATTAAGCCCCCTGATGTGCCTTGTTTTCGAAAGCTTGGACAGATCCACAACTTGGTGTGTCACCCTGCAGCACTGTGCCAGAAGACTCTGCTTGTTGTGCACCATCTAGAATTTCCTAGGTTAAAGGTTCAAGACATGCAAGTGTTCTTCAAACAAACAGTATTTGTTCACTGACTGTGACTGTTTGGGAGAGGGCTGAGATCCAGTCAACTCACTCTTTTTTGTGAAAATAAAAAACGCTTCCTGGAGTTTATTTACATTAGGATAATGTCAGCAGACAATGGCTGACACTAGAGTCTTGCTTCTTGGGTACATCATTTGCATTATTAAAAAATGTTACTTTCAGGCCATAAAAGGTTTTTATAGCACATTTTCACTACTTTAGAGAATCATCTCATCAGAATCAAAACATCTTTCACATGCTTGTAGATGCACGACTGTTTGAGTGCAGCTGTTTTCAAAAAGCAGAGATACAGTCCTCCCTGAGCAGAAATTGGTTGATTTTGCCCTAAATTGTTGAGACTGGCAACCACAGAACAATGATAACAAATCATTTCCAGCTGAAATAATGAAGCTAGAAGGCAGATGGAAGATTTGTAATATCTTATCACAAACTAAACATGCCTTTTATTCTACTGATATGTCATAAGGTTCTATTCTCATAAAATGTACCAGATATGTCATTATAATTATATTTAGCAAGGCAGGTGGAGATTGCTATTATAATACAGCATCACTTCAGCACCATTTACAGCATCATGGGCTTTGTGTGCACTCATCCAAAAGCATAGGCTTAAGGCCCAGTTGTGAGGGCTGCTTTAACAAAAATATATTTTCTTTAGCTTACAAAACAAGCTTGATGTAACAGTTTAAATAATTTATAGTTTTTAAATATGTTTACTTGCATGCCAACAAGAGTTTGTCCTTCAAAAAACGTACACTACTTTTTCAGTTTTTTTTTCATCCACTGTACTAAAAATCATACCTGTCACCCCTGTGAGTTTTATTTTTCAGTGCATTTTCAAGCATCTCAGGGCCACAAAGAGAAATCTTCACATATTCACCATCAAATATGCCTGTTGTAATCCTAGCTCAGTGATAAAATGCAGTACTCTGCAGACTGCGGCACATCCTTTCCAAGTGTTTAGCACTGGTGCTGAGAGCAGAGTGCTGCATTGGGTTTTTTTTTTAAGTTACCTACTTTTTTCCTGTTTGTCATATACTCCAGGAATGTGAATAAACAAACGGATGATAAACTACCTACACTGATTATATCAGGCTTTACAAATCTGCAGAGGAAACACATAAGCTAATAGCACATTTATCTCTGTACATACCCCGTTAAAGAATCCACAGTAGACATGGTTGTGTGTGTCATTTTTCTTGATGGTTTGGCCATGGAAGGTCTGGTACTCCTACTCCCCAGTGGCCACTTGCAAGTTACAGCAGTGGCCATCCTCTGTCTTTATCATGAAGACATGGTTTCTGTTCAACTAAGAAACTTATATCTCTCCAGAGTGTGTTTTGTTATGTACTCAGTGGGGGAAAATAGGCTTGTTTCCCTGTTGTCATTTATTTAGTTTTGAAAATTAGAGGATTTTAACATGATATATGAAACTCACCCATCAAGCAAATGACTAGTTTCAAATCAAGTAAGGATAAATAAGGAAAAGCACCAATTCAAATGTTGCAGTTGTACTTGATGGAAGAAGAATGCTAATACAGGGATAGAAAGAAAGAGTGGAATAGAGGGATCAGAGATTCACTGCTTTCTAGTTGGCCAGCTAACTGCGGCAATGACATACACACTGCTGATCTGACTAACTCCATGTGGGAAGGCTGGCTGCATTTCCTCCCTGGCTCCAATTCTTCTCACCAATGACATGATAATTCCACATGCCTAAGGCCCTTCAGAATGAGGACCTACCGATAGGGTTCCTAGTGATTGCGATCCACTATAGCGGCATGGACTTGTGCGAGGGCGGTGGATTACAACGGACGGGTGCTGACACTCTTAAAGCTGAAGCATGTCATTAAACAGTAAATCACTCTGATTGAAAAACGCATCAGCTCCCAGCTTTCTGTTTGCAAAAGAAGACCTTCTCCACAAGTGCAGATTGTGTTCTTGGCCAGAATAAACAACAACCAGTCATCCAGATTCCTCATCCACGTAACGCTTCCTGAGCTCAGCTTGCATGTACAGTTACAAATCACTTCCTCAGATGTGTTGACATTGTTGAACATTCACTGCCATGTTCATTCATCCACACTGAGTGTCAACACTGTTAGTTTGTTGAAGGTGAGGCAGTAATAATAAAATACTTTTTAACACCTTTAATCTAATTAGAATAGCTGAATTCATTGAGCACTACAAATAAGGGTGTGCAATTAAAATAAATAATCAAATAACAAAAACAATCTTAAGTGTTAACATTTTCAGATAGTTTAAGATAATAATAATTTTAGAGTAAGATATTGATTGTTTCTGTTGCATGGGTATACATCTGTGCATGTAACTATGTATAGTTAAAAGGAAATGTCTCTTTTTTTACAATCTTGTTTTGGTAGTTTTGGACATCATTTTTGGTTATATCTCCATGACATCTGAGGATGCAGCAACACAGGTAGAAGGCACTACAAGCTAAAACTCAAAAAAATTGCTTGTGTGCCTGCTCGGACCACTCCGCTTGTAAAACTCTCACTACTAGAGATGCCACATGGCCACATCTCAGCAATGAATCAGAATTGTAACAAAACTCATAGGAATGATGGCCAGAATAAATAAAAAGACCAACATAAAAAACAGGGTTTTTTTTACTTTGAAATAAAGGTGTGATTATTCCAGTATTTAGTCCAAAAGCTGAAGCCAATGAAGGTAATTGAACTTCCATCCGAAGTTTAGTATTTAGTCATAATTGTAATTTATAAGGAAACACATTAAAAACATCAAGGCACTGAATGTTTCTCATGGGGCTTTGAAATACAGAAAATTCCCCTCCTGCTGAGGTCCATTAAAAAAACCTGCTAGTGTGTTCTTCAACAATTTAACCTGTTAAAGGGACTGTAAATCAAACATTTCAGAAGTGACCTTTTTGCTGTTATTTTTGTTTTTAACTTTTATTCATGTTGTAAGAAATAAAAGGATGATGTGGTATATGATATCTGCCTGGCTGAAAGCTTTAATAGCCGCTGAATTCGATTTCGAATTTGTGTTAAGAATAATGTGAATACAATATTTAAGATGTTCAATTTATATTATCTATTCCGTTGTTTGCTTTAACATTTGTCAAAGTGGACAACACTGAACAGCAAATCACTCACTCACTTTCCTTAATCTCCAGCCTTCAAGTCAGTCACCTGGCTGTAGCAATGCAGTTATGGGCTGCATATATTTATTACCACGTTTCCACATTGCAGAACTTTCATATAGTAGAAATCAAACTTTTATACTAGACATATTACATGTGTTTAATTACAGATATTGTATACACCTGTGTCAAAGTTATTTATTGTGCTAAAAGACATCAACAAAACTGTTGTTTGCAGTATGCTCCATCAGTGGTTGCCATATTAAAATGATTCAACATGAGGTGTTAAATTTATCCTATGTCCTTGCAATCACTTCACTAAAACAAAAACATACTTTGCTTTTCTGAAAGTCATAATGCTTAAATGTGTTTTAGACACTACAAATCAGCTCCCTTGGTTTATACTGCTTAGAGGCACATATGAAGATAACTGAAAAACTCAGCTATCCATTTTCTCATACATTTAGATGCACTGACATCTAAGCAAAGGTAGGCCATAGCCATAAATCACAGAGCACAATAACAGGCACATTTTGGGTCGGTCCATCATTGGCTGTGTTTTGTTTTCTCATTGCATCTTGGCAAATTGCTGTTATTAATGGGAGAAAGCATAGTTTGCAGCCCTCATTAGATGTTGTTCCAACAGCGCCTCTGATGGATTAAGACAAGCTGGAGGCCTTGTCTGCCTCTACAACCAGCTAATATGAGCCAATTAAATGTTGTGCACTCTCTGGCCACTCCACACTTGCTCATGTGCTCTTAAAACAGTATCCAAGTATCTGGCTTCATGGCCAAATAGATTATAATTTCAAGACAAGTAGATTTATTTAAAAGATTTTCTGCAGAACTGTATGCTTAGCCTCACATTCCATGATAATAAATTATGTCCCTTTTAATGTAGTTGGTTTCTCTGAGGATGCTCAACCTTTTCCTTTGATCAAGTGAGTTTAAATCTTCATCTACAGTTTTTAATCTCTCCACTCAGTAATTGGAGCTATTTGTGACACAAGCTTTGTTGGTTCTACCTGAGATGTGAGAGTCACAGCTGTTTTGGGGAATGTTTTAAGTATTTCGAGGTAATGTCAGCCTAGCAGAGCATCCCATTCATGAAGAAGAAGCTCATGGTAGGTGGCTGTGAGCATTATATAAATGTATCCGGGGCTTCCTTCGATTGCAGGGGTTTTAACACAGGAAGGATCGATATTGTGCAGCACTAGAATGACAACAGAATGCAAGTCTCTCTGTCAGTTGCATTTAAGCTCAGCTCAGCCGAAGGTGTTCATGGTGCCAGACATAACTTGTTAGAGCTTACTGGATATATTCAGCCTGACACTTAAGTCATATTTCCTGAAAAGGCTCAAAATCTATTGGAACAATATACACATGAGCGCATTGTGACAAATGTTGGGAGAAATTATTTTGTACCATATGTTACATCCCATTTTCAAACAAACTAAAAAATGTCCTGTATAATTAATGAATTGCTCTTTTCATTGATTAGCTGTCACTTCCCCCATTGCATTCAAGTATTTTATATAGTCTAACGTGAAGTCAAATAAAAGCTATAAAGGGCTGTTTCCAGCTTTATACAGTACAACATAGGTATCTGAGTAACTTCAATATGTTTCTTCATTGGTTGCTTCAAGTAGAGCTTGCAACATGAAGGGTAATAAAAGCAACAATTTTGTATTTTACATATGTCATCAAAGATGTAGTATGTTGGAATCATAACAATGTGATAAATTGTCATAAACATTAGAATAATTGTGCTGTATGTTTTAAATTTAATTAAGGGGGCATCTCTGTTGGTTGAAGGAACAAATAACCTGTCATATTGTTTGCGAGAGCCTGCACGGTAAATTAAATGTTGATTTTTCAGTTTTGAGTTGACAACGGCTGATTGGACACTTGTGTGTCCACTCAGAGCTGATACGGCTCTGGGGCAGCTGTCTAAACGATCACAAGTGTTGAATTATCTCTGATGGGTGACGACTTACATAAACACTTGCGCAGTGTTGATTTTTACGCTCAAGAGTTGAAATAACACTGGACTTTTTGCTGCATGAATATAGCCCATATTAGCCCATGTTATAACAAGGGCATCAAGCATAACAAGAGATATTGCTTCATTGGAACACTTTCAGCAGAGAACTGGCAAATAAAATGTGTCTAATTTATGAAGTCATTTGGATGGGATTCGATGGGTATTGAATTGTGTGGGAATTATGCCCCCCATGTCTTGGTATGTGCAGCCTGCAACTGCTCCAGTTTCTCGTAAGGATTATTTGAAATGTGAACTTCCCTGGCACAAGTGCATAACCCATGTAATTTGCTCTTTTAAAAATTCCCCATCCCTCCCCACACGCTGCGGAGCATTTTTCTGTCATTGGCTATGCTGTATTTTCCTCTGTGCCACATAGTCAATGAATTGTTCACAATTAATCCCTGCAACCACACAAGAAGACCACCTAGTTTCTTTTACAGTATTATATGTAGATATATAGATAGTATAGTGTTATCTGAATAATGTGAATAATTTTTTTGTGTAAGGATATATAGTATATGCACATACTGGACAGGACATCTAGAATTCGGAAGTGCATTTTACAATCTATAATATTTCCTTCACTAAAGGCACCCATTTTTCCCCTGTTGAGTGAGTAACACCGTGTTCCAGAGTCAGTTGACTTTTTTTTTGTTGTAATTTTCACCACCTCTGTGGAAAACTCACAGAGAGACATTTACAAGGCCAAGCTGCTCCTCTTGTGGGTTCGTAGTAAGTGGTTAGGATTTTCTCTAAGAGCATCAGCTCTGTGTTAATGACATGCAGTCTCCGGAAAGGTTTATTCATTCAATTTGACTCTAGAGAGAAGATCTCTTCAGCTTGCTGATTAAATTAAGATTTAATATGCATATCTAGGTGCACTGACATGAGAGACATGTTGATCTGTGTCTACCAATGCAGATACCCAAGACTATCTATTTTAAAGGAAAGTAATACTGGATTTCTGCAGTGCAATGTATTTGGTTCTCAGTTACATAGTTTTCTGGTTATTATTCGCCTCTTCTGCCTGTGATTTGCTGTGCTACACAAATCAACAGCTGTATTGTGTAGTCAAGATGAGAAGTTCACCATATGCACTTTCATTTCATTTGCTGTACATTCAGCTTACTGTGTATACTTTTGAATTATTCAGTACAGTCTTAATCTGTCACTATACTAATTTTATGTAAACCCATGCAATTCCGGAAATATATCCTGTTTACCTGATGCAGCATTTTAGATCTGTTATCCTTGAGAGCAACAAAGTATGATGCACTGCAAACTATGTAGACACATTGATTCTTACATAGAAGGTCTTACAAAGGGCAAACAGTCTCTATACAATCTGGGCACTGTAAAATAACAAGGGAAAACATGCACACTTCAGCAGTATTGCAGAGAATGTCTGAATAATCCTGGTTCAGGTGTTGTCTGTGGATATTTTTTAATGGAACGCAAAGAGCCAAACAGGGTAACAATGAGTGAGTGAATGAATGAGTATGTGTGTTAGTTACTAACAGGCACTATGTGTTTTGCATGCTAAAATCATGTGCAAGCAAATTACAGCAAAAAATAAATACATAAATATAAAAGCAACATTATGTAATATTTGGTTTCAGAATTTAATATATTTAGTAAAGGGTTATAGAGTTAGAGAGACGCTCATTACATAAGTGTGAGAGTGCATACTGTGCATTTTCTGAGAATGTATTGTTTATTTTAGATATTCTAATACTTGACAGTCTCTATATTACTCTATTTTCTATAGTATTCCCTTCCTTCTTTGCAGGGATCACCTGTATAGTTCTGAGACACTGGTGCCCTCATAGCAGTTTATGTTCTTTTATCAACATAATTATTGGCCATGAGGTCCCCTTTTTATGTTGTTTTATATCCATCTGTTTTACAAGATACAATTCCCTCATTAAACATGGAATGTGTTGAAACTGCTATTATGTTGGGTGAGTGTTGCTGTCTGTCAGTTGAAGTCAGCCCACACCATTGCTGGCTCACTCTGCTTATATGGTTACATATAAAGAGGTATTCTTTTCACTTATATGTAAACAAGATATATTTTAGATCTGTGTAGTGGATGTATTTTAGGACACTACTTTGATTTCCCCCAGGTTTGAGGTTTTGCTTTTACTTCAAACCATACAGTTTTTTATTTAATTGTCCCCTTCCAGTTTTTGGATGTATTTATTTTCTCAGAAGTCTTCTCATTATCAGGCTATTGCTTTTGTGTCCACCTGATATGCTGTACCACTATCACCTTGTGAATGTATGTTTTTTGATATGGAATAGTGGAACTACACCGGCAGATCTGTGTAAAGCATTGTGTAGGTGGTTGTGCCAAGAGCTGGTGATAAAGCATAATATAGCAAGGTTGAGACGCTATCTGACATTGTTTAAAGAGAAGTCAAACTTTGAATCTGTGTCTAGCACTCCATAGCTTTCCCTTGCAGTTGACCGTCCTTTCTTATTGTTCCCTTTGTTGTTTTTACTGGCGAGTATATTTGTGTGATTTTTCCATTGTGTTTTGCTGTTGTCTGTTAAGGCATGTTTTCAAGTACTGTAAGTGTTTTCAATTATTTTACAGTAGGGAAGCTCAAGGCTGTGTTCTGCATGGCACTAATTAGACAGCTGATTCTCTGATTTCTATGTATAAACAGTCCTGTCATATACAGATTATGGCTGAGCTACCCTTGTCAGAGGAAATGGTAACATTACCCTTTAAATGCATTTTCCCCAATGCTTCTATTTCATTGGTTCTGACATTTCTCATTATGTTCTTTATATTTACTGATGAGGAAAGAGAAATTATTCAAAGCAATTGAATTGTGATGCTCTTGAAATTTCTTTGCTTCTCTCAGAAGTTTATTTGACTGAGCATGATTGTTCAAGGACAAACACCTTCAAAAAACTGGTGAAAAGCTCGAATAGACTCTGTACAGCCAAACATGCTAGATAAATTCCATGGAAATAATTTAATGTGAGAAGCATTTATGTCTTACAATCAAGCAGATTAAAAATGTTTCAAGGAAGATTAAATTTGCATTTGAGAAAACAGAATAGATAATGCTACTTCTTGATATTTAATGACACTATAACAACTACAAAGTCCATGTAGCTCAGCTTAACAGTGTCTTGGGTAGAGATCAGAGAAATGGTTGCACTGTAACTAAAGTTTGTTTGTTTGAGTCTTCAAACCAGATGAAGAAATTGTGCAAGGTCACTGAAAAATAAATGATCTTCGCCACTTAACTACCACTGAAGTACTATTTACCAAGATACCTATCCCCATGTGGGAAAGTGCTTGTTACCTTTTAGGGTGAAACGTTGCGCATTAGGATGAATCATGGCATTTTTTTTCAAAAAGAATATGGACTCAGTTAATCTTAATCTTATTTAACATCATTCATGTACTTTAAATTCATGACTATATTACTGTTAAAACAAACAAAAAGCATGTATCTTGTACAGGTGTGTTTTCATGACTTATGACTTTAAAGAAATTATTTTCCACCTTTTTTCCAGGATATTTGACTGTTACCATAGAACCCCTGCCTCCTGTTGTTGTGGGAGAGACTGTTACTCTCAAGTGTAACTTCAAAACCGACGGAAGGCTTCGAGAGATTGTTTGGTACAGAGTGAGTAAACCTCTACATTTTCAATGCCATAATGCACAAGATGTTTTTTACAACATAGATTTCTTTCATTTCTGTCCATTCGGCATCTGAAGAGGTCAATGTCAATAGCCACATCATAGGTTTATGGCTGCGTTAGGAGAACAAGCATGCACTGTCATACAGCAATTGTTAGGGAACAAGCCATTATTTGGCCAGCTGTATGGGAGGCACCACTGGCTGTTGCTTGGGAATTTGATTTCTCAATCTGCTGGTCATCACCATCATGTCTTAATAGTTCACAGCTGGCGACTCAACAGATATTAAAATCCCAGTTGGTGTACTACACTGCCTAAGTGCTGCCAATATTTAGATTGCCGTTGAAGGAGAAAAAAACAAAGAAAAGTCTTTGTCTGTCCAAGAGGAAGTTTATTTGGTCCATAAAATTGCCATGTTTTAAAGTTCCGTATGAAAGTAAGAATCAGTAAAACAAATAAACAAAGAAATAAAAAAACAACAAATATTGTACTTCACAAAGGAAACATTTGTTTCACTTCAAGGGAGTCACTGATAAGCACTTGAATTGGAAAGCAGTAGCAGCTGCTGCTATAACACCCTTGCCTGACCATTTGTTTTGGCAAAAAAACTCTTATAATTCTTGAGAGCTATATAAATGTGTTTGTAGAAGCAGCAGACTCTTCACCAAGTTGTTAGGAAGTTGCTTAGTGGTGATTGGATTTGTATAATGTGGTACAGACAAATTGTAAAGCAGAAATGTTATTAATTAAGCCTTTGGGTATTCCATAAAATGCATTCTTGCTCTGTCTTGTGCCTCACATGATACTTGTGATATGATAAAAAAAAGATGGATTTCCGAAGCAAATAAGTGAACAGCACGCAGAAATGAATTGCAAGGGTGGCCTTGCTGATATACAGTCAGTATATATGCTAGAATTTGCACTGACTTCCTGTTCAGTAGATCCACTAACTTCACACAGGAAGTACAATTTATTTATCATGAGAAATACTATTGAGCCTGTGAATACAATTGTATGTTTGTTTGTGTATATATTGTGTATATAGCCCCAGAGGAAGCTTTACAACATTCAACATATCAACCTTTGATAATGGTATTTAAGGAAAATGGAAATTATCAGCTTCAAAGGAAGGATTTTACTTATGTACTGTTCTATTGAACTGCATAAGAATGCACATATTTACCTAATAAACTGGGAAATTACAATGTAAATTGGTAATTTCCACATCAATTCATATTTGAGCTCCTCATCTTGGGTTACTGACCAATCAACTGGCCCAGGTAAACTTCTCAATTTTGCCAGTATGCACTCCTCATTGGCGAATTTAGCATTGTATCATTTGATCATTTTAACATATTTGATCATTTTGAATGTACAGTACAACACTAAGGTGACATTCACCTTGGTTTCACCCTCTACCCTGTGCTGTTCATTAATGAACGAGCAGTGGTTTATTGCTTAGGCAAGAAGTCTGTCTTTAGAGTAGCTTCTGCTTTCTCACTTTTATTATTGTGAAATAAAACAGTGTCTCTAGACTCATCTTAGCAAATTCTGACCTTTCAAGGTAGGACAAAAGGAGATTTATGGCATTTTATACATCCACCTTTGTATCATAGATCACTTTCATTGCTGTGACTATTTCATTTAATCAGGCAGAGATTGGAGTGTGTTGTTTTGCTTATATTCTGTCAGATATCTGTAGTGTCTATTGATAGCTGTAGTTTAAATAACCACTCTGAGAATAGAGCTGCCCACATTAAATGTTCTCATGAGAAAAACAAAGAGGTTGTAACAGAAATCTGCCCCATATCTCCAGTGGCCACTGCTCAGCACAACTGTTGATAAATTATAAATCAATTACCAGCACTTGGCTGCCAAAGTTTTTTTTAATCTCTCCCCTTTTATTTAACTAAATACTGTTGAGTTCTCGTTTTACCTTCTGTTCAAATGGAACTGGGGTTGATACTCACCTGGGGAATCCTCGTATCTAATCGAAGCTTGGCCAATCAGACAGAGGGCTGAATAAACTGAATATTTTAGCAAGTGCTCATTTGTGGTGCCTGACGTATTCTGTTTGAAGATTTTTTAATGCATAACACATCCAAACTGCAGTCAGAATTAGCACCTCTTAGGATGTACTTAAGATAAACCTGATTATTTAAGAGAACCTCTCAGGTCACACTAACTCAAATTCTCCACAACATTAAATTTAAAAGTAGAGAGATAAAAATAATTTGTTTTACCCTATGGTATCTATTATATTAAAGCCTTTTGTTTTTCCTTCTATCCCCCAAAGATGAATATGTTTTTTAGGAATAAATATTATTGCTGAAATGTAAAGGTGCATGTAGTTGGGGCATGACATATTTTTATTCCAAAGCCATACCCTCATTAAAATTGTTACTTGACCTTTGCATATATATTTTTAAATAACTTCCTTTTAAATAACCTACTTTCATGATCGAATTAACTTAATACTGAAAACACAGCCGAAGCTAACTTTAGTTTAAGAAAGGTTTTTAACAAGTAGACCAGCTGTCCATTGTTCTGCATCTTACAGCCATTAGCTGAACACTTTTTAACTAAAATTCTTAATCTCTGCTTTATAAACTTAACCCTTGTGTTAGGGTTGAAGACATAAGCTTTACTCCGTCATTGTTTGGGAACTCCCACACCCCATTGCTGAATAATGTACAATTGCCCATTCGGTGAAGATGACCAAAAAAAACCCCACATTTCTATTATACCAAATAAGGACATCTGTCATACTTTAAGTTAGATGGACTTTATAGAGCATATGAAAATCTATCCATTTAACCACGTTTTTAAAAGGGATTGATGCGACTTCAAACAAAAGTTGTGCATAATTTTCTTTAGCAGATGATATCCTGTCATCAGTGCAAGATCACATATATAAGCAATTCTCATACTCAACAGTATTCCATACAGCAGCTGGGAAAAATGTGATATGATGATTAAATATAAATGTACTGTTTGACTCTATGAAACCAAAGTTTAAGGTATTTTAAGGTCATTCTGGTCAGCATAATAAATCTGCCCAATCCACGTGATGTACAGTACCACTTTTTATGCATTGTGGTTTAATTGGATGATTTTCTGATGTATGGAGATTCATCATTAACCTCACACAGTGGAGGATGCAAGAAAAAAATAAATGTTAAAAAATGAATGTTAACCAAATGTAGCTTCAACCAACTAAACAGCTAAATAAAACATTTTCAGAGCCTCCTATTGTTATGACTCCTACTCTTACCCTCTTAGAATAATCACAGAAAAGGATCTCCTATTATACCTCTTTTCAGTTACTCATGATGACACAAGATCAGCAGACAGACAGTGACAGGGAGTGAATGCAAGAGAGTGAGAGCAGTCCTAGTAATGGATGTTGTATAGCCCTGCAGCTAATGCTTCAAGAGCAAATAAATGAAAGCCTCTCATGTGTGTAGGGTATTGCTCTACAAGCCACATGAATGTTTTTAGTGAGTGGTGAATACTGGCAGGCATGGATTAAGGACTATGGATATGTAATACCATCAAGCTGTCAATTATGGTTTAATAGCATACCAAATAGTAATGGTGGATCATTTAATAGGATGGTGCTAATGTGCTGCCTGTTTGGAAGAATGATGTCAGCATGGCTGTGCATGGTGGTGCTCAAAGAATGCTCCTTAAACATGTGCACGCGCACAATCTGATCTCATGCTGCGCCTGTTGTAATTTATGTCATTCTAATGAGTATATACATATGGGACCTCTCCCAGTGGGCGCCCCAGGTATGCCATGCTGACAGTGGTGGAGCAAGCGGTGTCTGTGAGCTTGCCTGTTGAGTGCTGCACTGCACTATGCTTAATTGTTAATCACTGGAGCAACTGTCTCTGCTCTCATGTTTTCCCTCCTCCCTCACTCTGCCCATTATAGAATTTCTCCATCCTCCCTGACATAACTCTTATGGGAATGCTCTCTCACCACTGCAAGTGTCGACTCTTCCCTAAGACAGTTCTCTAATTTACAACTGGCCTGTCTGCTAGCTGATCTGATTCTCTGATACATCAGCTTCAGCTGTGTCCACCTCTGTCCATTTAATTATTATGATTCAAACTCACCTGTATACAAACTCCTACTTGCTGCTGAATTAAACACAACTCATTGTGCAGTATGAATACATAGTTTTACAAGATCACACCAAATATATCAGAGAGACAATTTGTTTCCTTCATCTCAACAAATTGTAAAATAATCTGCCTAGATAATTGTGAACATGAGTGTGCCAGAAAATACTACAATCTCCACATTTTGAACTTATTATTTTGTTAGATGTTTTCTTGTTTTTTTTATTTTTAATGAAAAAAGTGTGTTAAGAGTGAAGGTAAGATAAGAAGCTTTTCATTTTGCGATTTCTCATTTAAGTCCTCAGACAATAAAAAATATACATTATTCTTCAATTTAGAACAGTATATCTGTTACAAAATTGTAGATGCCATATCAATGTTACTGTTATATCAGTGCTGTGAGCTGCTCTCTAAATTATAATGTCTCTAAAAGTACTTTACTCTGTCTACTTATTTACTCAAATGATATACATTTAAGTCTTTGGTTGTTTTAATGCACAGTATATGGATATATGGACAGTTTTGTTTTAGGACAACTATTTAAAGCAACAAATCGCAGAAGTGTTTGATGAATTGCTCTTCCAACAAGAAGTGTTGGATTTGAATGAAAATTAGTGTTTAAACAATACACATAAGTTGCAGCTGTGAAAATAAATAATGAATATCTTGGCATTTAAATAATAGATAATATTTGATGTTGGATTTTCTCCCCTCTCATGTGAGTGTGTTGGTATTTGTGTTGGAGAAATACCAAATCAGTAGTTTATAATGGTTAGCAAGGATAATAACCAAAGACAATGATACTTCTCAATCATCATTGTCAAATTTTTTCGGCCGCCACAGATTCATTTCAGAGTATTGTGTCCAACAGTTGGCTTTACCTTACCTTTGGTAGCTGTGTGTAGATATGTAAAAATGAAGCTACATTTTATATCCATTAACTTTTGACCTACAGTTCTGCAACAATTATCCAGAGGCTCTATGACTCAATGATGAAACACAGCCAGACAGGGTGAGGGTACTCCATTGTTTTACGTGAGTAGTGGCATCGTATTGCCCAATACAAGGTAAAGGTTTGGTAAATGGTTAGATTTAGGCAAAAAAGATCATAGTTCAGGTTAAAATAAGTTATGTTAGTAAGTCACAGTATGTCACGTAGCGTAACTTATGTAAGTAAGTTAAAATAAGTCAACGTCCAACAAAGTCCTGTGTTTGACCCAATTATTCATGTTAGAGTCCTCCCTACAAGGACTTTGTCACTCTTTAGACTGCCTGAACTGACTTTCTCCTTTGCTCCCATCATAACTATGGCTACTACAGGCTGACCTCTAACAATAAACGTAAACATGGTTGGTAATAAGCCGCTTGCACAGACAACCTATATGGCTGTGTTTTGGGGGAGCACAATCTGTGTACATAAATGTTTGCCAGCTGTTTTTGGACACAGGCCAGATCACAGCCTTATTTGAAGAGAACATGATGTCTATATTTGACAGTGTGAAAATAGCTATGTGTGTAAAGCATTGGCCTGACTACAACTGTGCAGTCTAACTTATAGCAAGAAGCGTATTCTGGGATAATAGTGAGACATTTGATGCCCACACAAACTCTGCACCTCATCTTATTCTAATGCCCCCAACTCTTCCATTGGATCTGGCAGTGTTTGCAGATTTACTTATGGCCCACAATTTGACAAATCCCATTAAAGCTGTTGACAGTGTCAATGCACAATATGACAGCTATGCAAATGACTTCTCTCTTGTCACAGTCTTCCAAGAAAGTGCATCACCTGTGGCCAGTGTGTCATTGGATTTACTATTAGCTTTATCTGGCCATATGTTACCTCCAAATGCAATGGCAAGGATATGTTACCGGACACTCGACCAAAAAGTGGAATGTTTTTTCTAGCCAGTAATCCTGTTTCTTGACTGTGGAGAGACACAGGAGGCGTTATATATGAAATCCAAGTTTGAAATCTTCCAGACAGGGTTGCCTGGGCAACTGGAATCTGCGAGTACAGAAGAGAGCTCGCTCGACGCTGAGTGTGTACGCACAGCACACTCCTGTGGGTTTTTTGGGTTTTTAACTTCCTGCTCTTTAATCCCCAAGTGGATTGTGTAGGTTCAAATATTCCTTGTCACCTATGTTCATATGCAGTGTAGCGTCCTATATGTATAATGTGTGCAGACTAATGCATAGATTGTGCATTATTTATGTATATTTATATACCTTTTTTTATTATCTTTTTGTCTATCTGTCTTGTTTGTACCATTTCTGAAAAATTTCAAATCTTCCATTTGAAAATTGGTTGCAGACAATGTTTTATGAAGAGAATAAGAGCAATATTATTTCACAGAAATGCTTCTGGTATATTTATCTTTGGGGAAAACTCCAGTTTTAGAAATTAGAAATGTGATCAATACAGTGATTTTGCTAGTTTTGCATTGTGCTACATAATGTCTAGCAGTATCTGTAGGCCACATAAGTAACTGTAAAAACTGTCTAACTGTAAAAAGTATTGATCTGATATTATTTGCTCTGCTATTTATACTGGCTATGCAATAACATTTTAATAATTAGTGAAACTCTGTGAACATTAGAACACTTTCCACAATACTCCCATAAGGTTTTTTAAACGTATTTATCCGTCTTCATGCATAATCCTTGCATGCATTACCACTCTAGCCTCTGTCCATGGAGCTGCTCTGGCTCTCAGGGCATGTTCACATTGCTTCCGTCATCCCCTGAATCTCTCCACAGAATAGTTGAACACCAGTGGGAACAAACCTACTAATTAAACAATGGTACACACTTTTTTCCCTGATATTATGCTCAGCCAACCTGCAAGTTGTGTGTTTGACATGATGAGAGGCAATAATATCATCTATTTTTTAGCCTACCATGCAGCTTGGGCTGTAGCTAGTTAGAGAACAACTAGTGTGACTAGTTTTTCTTTTGTCCCTTTTAGGGGCATATGCTCAGTGAGTTATTGTAAGTTATAAGTAATAAGTAAGTAATAAGTAAGTTACTGTGCCCTACTTGGCACAAAAGTTTGTTGCTGTCCTCTTTTGCTGACTTCTTGTTTGACAATAGCATCATTAGACGTATTGAGCATTCCCTTGCCTTCACTTTGTCTCTGCACTTGAGTTCAACCCCTGATCATCAAGTCCATTATATGGAATAACTTTACATTGATGTGCCCTTTGAAAGCAATGCGCCCTAAACACTTTCAATTGTTTTACAAAGTGGGAAAGAAGAAATTGGAAAGTTAGTCTCCAGCATTAGATGGAAGAATAAATATGTATAAACATGATATATTCAGCAAAATGTATAACCTGTGAAGCATCTTTTATAGATTACCATGTTTGTTGTTCTTTTACTTCTTTTGCATTTTACGACCATTCAGATACAGCCTCTCAGCCTCACTCGTTCGACCTTATAGCGTCTCTCGATCAACTGTACAGCGATCAACTGTACTAAGACTTTAAAAGAAAAAGGAATCGAAAAAAGTACAGTTATGATCAATAAATCAAAATGAGTTGTATAAATGTTTTGTTCCTTTTAGGGAAAGGATAGTCAAGTAAAACGTCATTGTAATTGTCTTCTCTAGCTTTGTGTCCAAATCTAATTTTATTAAGAGCAGATCTCACAGGTGAGCTCTTTCACATTTTACATTATTAGTAGAACTTCAAGTGACATTAATTCTAGATATGACAAAGCTAGGGCACAGTAACACACATTAAAACCTTGTCTATGACTTACTTTCCTGTCTCCACAGGGGACAGCTAACTATCCTATCTGAAAGAAAAATAGAAATCACTTTTATTACTTCTAATTCAAATACATTTGCACATCCTCTTTTGTAGTTTAAAAAAATGTGGTCTGTCCCTTTAAACAGTGGCACAAACGTCTGTCATCTTTATTAGCCTGCTGCTCCATGCCGAATGGTGCCCCAAGGGGAATGGGAGATAAGGTGATATGGATCACTGCACCACAACCTTTCCCTCTGAGGATGCCACTAGGGCAAATAAGCAGCCTGTTATACATGGAATGATAATTACACACTTCATGTCAGCAAACTACAAGATGAGTCCCCTTTTATCCACAAATGCTAATAGCAACAATGGGACTGATCATTGCTGTGCCTGTCTGAGAGCTTGTGCTGCTAATGACAGTGACTGTGATGACAATGGGATATTTTGTTTCCGTGCTGCTAGTAGTGAATAATGCCTGCTCATTGTTAGCATCTCCCAGAGATCCCCAGGTATCTATCAAAAGCATACTCTGTATCTAATTAATTAGGTAATTCAACAAATGATTATGCGGGAAAAACTCACCACGAGTTCATTTGGTTTTTCCCTACTGGCTCATTTTCTCTCCATGACAATAGGATTAAATACATTCAAACAGTTACATCACATGTTTTCATCTTTATGGTAAATGTGAGCATCAGGGTATAGTATATCATGCAAGCATCACAAAAGTGTTACATGGTACCTATATTTTTTAATTTTTTTTGTGAATTGTTTTTTTTTTTCAAGCAATTTGTTAGAAAAACAGTATTAAACTTGTGTTTATATTGTAAAAGACAATGTAAAATAATTTAAGATTTTTTTAAGGAGGAAATTGATAGTTAATGATATAAATCTAAAAATGTTGAACAATGCCATGAACAATGGCCATCTGGGAAAAGGTTTTAATTTTGAAGGCAAAGTCAGCTTCTGGATCATTCTTTTTAAGGCTTACTGTAGCTCTTCCAATTTTCAACATGTCTTGAAAATTCATAATCTCCCTACCAGAATCATTCCAGATTTTGGAAATCCATTCTTACTATCACAGACGGATCAAACAAGAAAGTGATTACTTAGCGATTAGGAGTGGATCAGAGCCTCTTTCTGACATTTGCATTAGAGGTGGAAGTCATTTCTATGCCAGAAGAGTCTTAGTGGTGGCCCCTCCGCCTCAACACAGCACACTGTGAGGTCCTCCAGGGGCAAGTAAGAAGCAAAACAATTACTTATTTAGTTCTTTATATATTTATTTACTTGTTTACTTCTTTGTTTGTACATTTGGACAAACTGTGATGAGATGTAGCCTACTTATAAAGGGGGAAACATCCACATACAAATAAATGACATAATGTGAATCCTGGTCTGTTTGTAAATCTACTAATTTACTTATTATGTTGTATGTATGATTTTATATTTAGCCTATTATCAATAAATCCCATGAAAAGACCAAAACCAGCAATGGAGTGATCCTAGTCAAAAGTCTAATACAGTTTAGACTAATGTCTGCCAAAAACTACAGTGTCCAGCTGTTTAAGGAAATTATTTTGCCCTTTTTAATGATTTTGTATGCAGCCCATTTAATTTCGTGCCTTTGTCACCATACAAGCAATAAAATGTTGTAGGGAATATTACTTTGGCTTTCGCAGGGTGTTGGGCATTGGTGACTTGCATATAGAGTAGTCTTTTCGAACTAACACGGGGAGTTTATTTCATTTACTGTACTGTACACTTACTGTAAAAGACAGTTTTAAACATATTCCGGCTGGAGTAAGGAGACATCACTTCAATTTATTTTAAATCAGTGCAACAATATTTGCTGAGCATTTTAGGCTAAGTGTACTTAATACTTTTTCACCCAATTCACCATCAGTGACAATGCATAACTATGAGAGGCATATGATATGAATGACCCTAATATGATTTCTAAACTTTTCTAAGACCCCCAATTTCATGCCAAGTTGTAATGTCAGTTTGAATGTAGCATTCTTTGTAATCATTTTTTATGATAGAATAGAGAGCTCCAAATTGATAGAACTGATATATCTGTTTAAACTATTCAATTTAGTTTTTCATTTAAAACATGTCAAACAAGTAGTTTATTGCTGCCAGGTAGTTTCGAAATTGGTCGAAATTGTAGATATCCTTATTGTCACCTAACTCTTAACTAAACTGCAGTGTGTCCAGTTGGTGAATAATTTTGTGTAAATAACACAAATAACATTAAAACTGCTATTGTATCAAGATAAATCCACTAAAAAGATGTTAAAAAACAGAATTAGAAATTTCAAAGATATATCTTGTGCAGCTGTGGTGTCATTGGTGGAGTTTCCACCAATAACCATATTGAAAGTTAATATATGAAATTGTTTATACAATGTATAATAGTTAGCAGCTGACCATTAAATGGTTGGCTTTGTTTTTCCTCTCCCAGTCTTTGTATTAGGCAGAAATTCTTTCCTATCAACTTGTTAGCAGCATTATAAATTGAAAATACCACATATCAGTTTCAACCCAGTCTCCTTGCAGTGGCATTTATATAGTACCAATGTTTTTTCCCAGCTATGTTCTGGTGAGAAATATAATCTCCACCTGGTTTATGTTCACAGGCAACTTTTCCCCCAATAAGTGAGTCCCATGGGTGGTAACAGAGTTAAGGTTAATGTCAGGGAAAGATTGTGTACTTAAAGTCACTGCTATATAACCCTAACCTTAAACAAGTGCTGAAAATGCCTTAACATGACCAGAAAAGCATTTAATCAGGCTTTAGTTGCTACGAGCAGACAATGTACATGAAGATGGGATATGATGGCAGAAAACAAATGAAATACCTTGTCAGAATAAAAAACAACAACATGCAACATGTTTTAGTTTCTTTATTGTGAAGTTTGAGGTGACTTGTACAACAAGATAATAAACCTTGATTTTCATCTCAAATGTGAGCATGCTAGTGAGTTAAACACTTTCAAGTTGCAGCGACAAGCTTCTTTCTCTTCTTATTTTGAGATGTGACCTTTGCTTTAAGGCTGTGGCCAGGGCTTATATTCATTCATCCATCCATCATTTTTCTTCCGCTTCTTATTCAGTTTGATGACAGCTTGAGACTATACCATGAGTAAGCCTTGACAAAAAACACCAGATAGGTCATCAGAGTATTATGAGGTTAATCAGTGTAACAGTCGTCATCACATATTTTATAACAGAAGAAGAAACCTGTACGCAGGATAAGTGGTTGACGATGGATGGATGGAGAAGAAAAATATTTATAAGTTTATATATGTTTACATATGTGTAAGTAATTCCTTTCTAATGCTGATTTAGCATTATACACGTGCTTCATCTGTAAGTACAGATTTTTTCCAATCTTCTTTCTTGGATTCTTCATTTTAAAGGTTAAAAACATTAAATTCACTTTGGTCATGTCTTTCTTTTGGATACAGTTTGTTGTTTTGTGACACTTTTAGGTTTAGCGTTAATGGAAAGTCAATAAATTGCCCAATGTGCGTGGGTCATTTCTTTCCCATATTTGTTGAGGAAATTTTTCATGGCAAATTAAGGGAGATGCTCTTTGCACTGAGAAATACTTGTTGTTTTGAAATACAATATTATTTCTACAGAACTGTCATTCAATGTAGGATATAAGGTAGCATGGAATTTAGCTTTTTTATCTTTCTTGCTGCTGGACATTATACATGATAACAAAAAAGCAGCAGTTTTGCAAGTGCATTTGCATTTACAGTATTCTGTTCAAATTATAACCAAAATGAAACAATGAAAATTTAATTCTGATCGAAGATAGTGTAAAGAACAAGATGGTCAGATCGTCTTTTAATACAGTGTGTCCATCTGAAGTCTAAACTTAGAAATGTGCACCATGGCTGCCGTCACAGCCATACTATTGTAACTGTTTTCTTGTTGTGAGAACTACTGCAAGTGCAGAGAGATGCTATAAAGGGATACTGCTGCTTCAGTGTAACAATTTGCTAGAAGAGGTGTTTCAGCATGGGCATTTGCAGCCTGCCATTTCACAGGGACAAGTGAACGGCCATGAGAGCTGCTTGAGCCTTTTTGTCGATTTCAAAGGGACTTCAACATGGCCTTGAACATGAATCTTTGTTCTGTGGAAATAAAAGACCCAAGACGAGGTGAAGAACTTACTGAGTGGACGAAAAACATTTATAACATAATTAAAGCCCCTATTGTTGACTGATAAACATGCAGTTGGTCAGTCCATTTATTTGAAAAATTTAGGTGTTAATGCCACTGGAAACATAAAATTTGTCCTACCTGACACTTGTGTATAGAATAGAAAGTTTTGATTGTACTGTATCAATCAACAGTAGGCAGACCTGCACAATAATTCAGGCCAGGAATTTGAGTCCATCCCAGGCCATACTATTTACACAAACCGCCAAACCAAAATTTTTGTGGACTAACCCTATTTGTTGATGTAACAGGTACCAAACTAGGGATAGTTTTGCCACTATGTTCATCTACACACATTTGGGACTGATCATTTAAATAGCCTATGTGAACACTGAGTTTTTTAGGTATGCTATAGCTATGCGTGCACCCTCAAAAAATCCAGAATAACCTACACCAATCATAGCACATACAAATACACAAGGCTAGACACAAAAAATAGCCTAGGCTAGACTTTTAAAGAACAGAATGAGTTTTACAGAGTTTGCTCAAATGTCGAAATTTTATGTTTATATAGGCTACAAGTGTCACTCATATAAAAAACATCACACACACATTTTCACTGAACTTGAACATAACCTTCAACAATGAAAGTAAATAGGCCTATAAAGCAAAAGACCAAAAAGAGTGGTGCAGACTGTGTAAGGATGCCCCTGAGACAGTACAGCACATACACATACAGCACATGCGTTTAGGTGATACTTGAGACTGGAAGAACTCCTACAGTAAACTAATTCCGCATTGCACAAGGTGCAAACAACCTTAGTCTTGTCGAATTTTCCATTAGGAAGCTTCTTAAAGGTAAATTTTCCCAGAAGCAAACCCAGCAGCTTAATATGGTGCGTTCCATTTGACATGGGAAGTCGTAATTTCCGAGTTCCCAGTTGGAACTTTCAACTGGAACGTCCCCTGAAATCCGATTTCAGACTCGGAAAGTCGGGACAACCCGCACTACCCCAACTTTGTGATCCGAGATGGCTGTCGGGGTATCAAAAGTTACTGAAAGCTGTAGTTTATACTGTTTATTAGCACTTCTGTGTACTTTTGACTCATAGAAATGTTCGTACACAAACTGCTGTCCAACAGCTGTCTGTGGACGTGTTGCTACAGTGTTTAGTGTGAGTAAATACCGCATAATGCGTTTTTTAATCAACCGGCGTATCAATAGCTTACCTGGATAGTTGTAAACAAACAGCTGGCCGAGTGAGGTTATAACTGGAACGCCATCAACTTGGGTGTGACGTCATTCCCAGCTCCGACTGCCGAGGTAAATGGAACATAGCAATAGCTGCATCCACGTTAGCGTCACGTTTGATGTGGTAATTTCACACACAGGTTCGAAAACTTGTTCTTGCCCTCTACAGTGCAATTCGGCTAGGTGTACATCTGCGCTAAAATATCAACGTGAAAGTCATCATAGCTTGCGTAGTATAGACCCAACTCCCAACGCAACTTTGAGAATAGATTAACGGCGATATTTTTTTCATCGCGGAAAAGAGTCTCACGTTAACGCAGCACGTTAACGCAGCACGTTAACGGCCGTTAACGGCACACCACTAATATAACAATATAACAAACAGCATAAAAATAAACACATCTATCTTTCAATATTTTCTTAATAGGTTATTTAATGTTTTCTATAGGCCTCGTCTATAAAGAAAGTACAGTTGCAGAGATTCAGTAGTGCGCAAAAGCCATTTCCATGGTTACTACCTATAGAGCAATGTTTCCTTTAGAGTGCTTGTTTGCCTGTTTATTCATAGGCGGAGCACAGTGAGACCCCACGGATCCAACAGAGTACGCAGGAGGGTTGCTTTATACACACAAACGCTAAAACATATTGTCACCTGCGTGGAAGCTCTTCACACTGGCAGAGAAACAGAGAGATAACGGGGACACGGTGGATGCGCCGATTGTCCTGCTTGCTATATTATAAAAAAACTTGCCATATTGGTCAAGCTGACAATTAACAAGAGGCCAAAACGGCCCTCAGGCCACTGGGAAATGTCCCGACTCTCTCGGCCAATCCCCTAGTGCCACTTACCAATCAGAGCCATAATGTGGACTAGGTTCGCTCATAACCAGGCCAGCTCTGCAGTCAAGGAAAAAAACAATTAGAGAAAAGCCTTTCCTCCCCAGTGGGTTTAAGGCAAGTTGAGAGAGATAGGGTTTGTAATAGATTTTTGTCCGTGTAAAATGAGACGCTGACCTCTAGGTCCAAGACACTCAAAGACATCAGAAGAGCAGGACGGCACACTCCCAGTGGGGCCAAAGGATATTCATTCAGGACATCATTTTCGTGCTTAGTGTGAGTCATACTTCTAGCCATGACAACTTCTCCTCATGGTAGTTACCGTCAGAGAGCCTCTGAGGGTGTTCAAAGTCGAGATTGCATCTATGCAATCAAGTTCTTTTGTAAATGCCATGAGACCCCAGCAATTGACACTGGCAGCCTCTGTGTAGCTGTTGAGTTGGTGTTGTTAATCATGTCATCTTGACGGATTAATGAGAAGGCAAATTTTGAAGAAAAAAAAATGATTTAGAAAAGCTAAATATTTTTAGTTTCTCTTTCCCTTGTTTTTATTATTATGATTTTAAATAAGCTTCTTAGGGATTTTTTACATATTAGTCAGTATTTTTTCTGAATAAATTGAAAACTACTATAATTGAAAACTACTATAAAAAGCAGATAACTTGCAAATGTATTAGATTGATTTTTTTTCAGTTCTTTATCTACATATTCCCAAATTTACACAACTTGCACCATTTTTTTGTGTTTCACCATTTGATTAAAATAGTACTGCAGTGTTCATTATTCAGATATATTCATTGAATCCCTTACATATTTGTCAAAGTTCTTGTGGCTCAATAGAACATTAAGGTGTGTTTGAATCTAGGTAATGACTTTTGTCACTTGCAGCCTCTAATTTTTCTTCCATCTCAATGCAGTCAAAAATATTTTATATATTACATAAAATATTTAATATGTTTAGTTTTAGTTAGTCTGGACTGCTTTGTGTTAAAGTTGTGAGAGAAGACTGCTGGAATTTGAAACTCTTTACTTTTATATGATCTTTAGCAGTGTGCCTGTGATATTGTTCATTTTAATTTTCTGTCCTCACTTTAACTGTGGCCTCTTTCTTCCCTTTAGGCAGTCTTTGGCATAGTGTATCTTAATGAACCATTATAATGTTCCCAACTGTGTCAGAACTCCATCATTTTATTCCTCTCTATCAAAACAAAATCTGGCATCTCATGCATGTACAGGATGCTAATTATTAGAGTTTGGTTTTGCTCATGAAAAGTTGAATGGAAATGTTTATTGTTAGGTACTATAGCATTTGTAAAAAAAAAATAAAAGTGAACACATGTTTATTGGCACATGATTACTCTTTGGACTGAGGTTTTCTCTACATTTTCCCCCTGGTGATGGTGAGAATTTAGATCTGTATATTGTTTCCTCACTATTTCAAACAATAGTCCTGAGTTTTTTCTGTTGAAATGGTAATATTATTTTATACACTTAAATTGATAATTGCTCATTATTGCTTTTTGTTATTGTTTAATGATTTAGTGATTTTAGAAGCATTACTAATGGGCACACGAATGTAGTTCAGAATAGAGGCTCCTTATATGTAATGGAAAATATATAATCTTTGGCAAATCATTTTTTTGTTCTGTGTAACTGCTTCCTCCATTGTCTCAATAACATGTGTATATATTATATAGTCATGGTATGTATATGGATTGCTTAGAGAACAAATTATTTGCCCATTTACATCCCACACAGTTATGGATTCCCACTGACATTAATCAGGTGTAGCTCATTTATTGAAGCTGCCCACATGCACATTTTTGTTGTTTATCCTGAAAATCAAAGGTCAAAAATGATGATTTTTATTCATTTTCTTATTCTCGCTAAGTCATAATTGGAGTATTGGAGTCCAAGTAAACAACAGCACTGTGCAAAGAGCATCTACATCCAGTGTGTACATGTCATAGAGCATGCTAACTTTTAGTAGAAAGTTGCACAATTGGTAGCCTAGATGTCACAAATTCTGTGGTGGTCCTGGCATTGACTGCACCCCCCACCCAGCTACAGCACAAAACCTCTATAACTGCTGAAAATTACAGATCATTCATAGATCATTATACTAGATCATTATACTAACTGCCTATAACCCTAACCTTACCTGCCATCTAATTTATCTTGATCAACACTTTCATCCCTGTAGACAGACATTACATTAGCATAAAAATCACAGACTTTTCCAATGCAACAGATACGAGACAAGGAGAGCACAAATATTATCTGTGAATACTTTGTTTACAGTCAGTCTAAACACAAATGTAGAAACATCTAGAAGAAATTGAGACCAGTACATGTGACCTTATCTGCAGCTCCTATCGAGCGTTTTTCAGGAAGCTGTTTTCAGTGAAAAAGCTCTAAAACTCAGTGTGAACCACCTGCTAGGCACCAAACTGCAGACAAAGTTGTTGACTAGCTTGTGACCACAATGGAGCCTGTGGCAGCTAAAGAACCGGACATTTCCCCTCAGAAGTTGGTAGCAGTGTTTGGAATAACGCTGTTTAGAAGAACAGCGTTAGGTAACGACGTTATTTTTTCAGTAACGGGGTAATCTAACTAATTACTTTTCCTGCCGTTAAAATGCCGTTATCGTTACTGGATGTTAAATGCGGTGCGTTACTATTGATTGAATAAACTGTTACTGTTTGTAACAATGATCTATCAGATGAACTAGCGCTGTGCCTGTAAAACCTAAACACAGTTGCAAAGGATGAGAGACTGAGCAGATTAAAACATTGCATTTTGCGTGTTTATGCTTATTAAACAGGAGTGTTGGTAAAGTAGGCTGTCAACTCTTTACTGCACCACATACTCAAGGAGCATAGTTGCTGTCAACATCGTAAAGTCCGCTGATCAGCTGGCCGACGTGTGCGCGTGTGGAGTGGTGGTGCTCTGCAAACACACACAGGAACGGAGAGGCTTCAGGTCGGGCAGGTGAGCCCGACGCACAAATATCTGGGTGTCCACCTGGACCATAAACTGGACTGGTCAATACATGTAAATGCAGCTTATAGGAAAGGTCAGAGCAGACTCTTTTTTCTTAGGAAGCTAAAATCCTTCCAGGTATGTAATGAGACGCTGTACCTATATTATCAGTCAGTGGTGGCCAGTGCTGTGTTCTTTGCTGTAGTGTGCTGGGGCAGCTGTATGACAGCCAGGGAGGGGAACCGACTTGACAAGCTGGTTAGGAGATGTGGGTCGGTGTTGGGGAGGAAGGTGGACTCTGTGGGAGACTTGGTGGAGGTAAGAATGAAGAGAATGATGAAATCCATTCTTAGCAACAGGAGCCACCCATTGCACAACACTGTGGTTGCTCAGAAAAGCAGCCGCAGTGACCGTTTCCTCTCTATGAGCTGTAGGACTGAGAGGTTCAGGAGGTCATTTGTGCTGGCTGCCATTAGACTGCATAATGGATCTTGAAGTGCACGATTTACTTACTTATTTATTTATTATTTATGTATTATTAATGATATGTTCTTGTATGACTTTTATCCTATTTTTAGTTTGTTTTATATCTTGTACTGTTACCATTTGTGTTTTATGAGTGTATTGTGTCTGTGGGTAGACAACACACATTATGGGCCGTTGGACATTTGAATTTCCCTGTGGGGATGAATAAAGGTTTTATCTATCTTATCTATCTATCTATCTATCTATCTTTATTATACAGTAATTCAGCTACTAACTCAGTTACTTTTTGGAACAAGTAGTGAGTAACTATAACTGATTCCTTTTTTAAAGTAACGTTCCCAGCACTGGTTGGTAGAGACCAAAATAGTGTTTCATCAGAAAAAAATGTCAAGTAAAACCTTGCTAAAATAGTGTAAAAATAACGTTCTCTTTCTTTTTTTCTGATCAGCTACCCTGTCCCTAGTTTCGTCTATATTATTTAAGCTTTGCAAAGCAGCCCATCACTGCATTTTTTTTCTATAAGGACCTAAGCTGTCCAGTCAATCTCTCCTAAGTAATTAGCTGTTTACATACAGGATCTACTAGAGCTGACCTGCACAATGATTGATGCCCACTTCGATACATATTTCACAGTCAGCTTTGAAGAACCAGTTACTATTGAATGTTCTGGAGGCTCTTTATTTTGACATGTTTTTACACTGCAACCTACCAAAGGTGCCAATATATATTTAAAAAGACCACAGACACACCACTATTATGCAGACATTTCAATACAGTACACACAGGACTGTAAGTACATTTACTCAAGTACTGTCTAGTACAATTTTAAAGTACTTGTAATTCACTGGTACTTTATACTTATACATGACTGCATTTCAGAGGGAAAATTGTACTCTTATCTGAAAATTATAGGTTACTTTGCTGATTATTACAAAATGTGATGCATCATTAGAAGTTAAACTAAATGTGTATTAATGCATCAGTAATAATACTCAAATTCTCAAAAGTGGCTACTCTGCCCCTGTGTCCACTTTTACTCTTGATACTTAGAAGAGTAACAATGCATTACATTTTAAATACATTTTGCAGATAATAGTGTCGTATTTTTACAGAAGTGATTTATTGTATAGCACAGAGTGGTATTGATACTTTTACTTAAGTAAAATATATGGGTACTTTTTCAACCACCACAAAGTGCATTAAGTCTCTGCTTTGAAGTAGTAATGTGAACATGACATATCAATGCGGTGGAGTCTTATATTGTATAAAACTAGTGGTAATACAGTATGCCCTCAGCATTTTAGTGTTTTATTAGCTGAGGCACACTCCAGTAACTTTGAACCTGGCTCGATCATCTCCCCGTTTTACATGTGTAAAACGGGGAGATGATCGAGCCAGGTATACTTTGTGCTCCAACACCCTCTGATTTACAAATTGAACCCTTTGTTTAATCCCCCTTTATCCTGATGTGATCCAACCATTTAAAATCAACAGCCAACAGAGATATCTGTGTAATTTAGGTTTTCATGGTCTCTGTCTCTCCTGCTGATGCAGCACATGTGTGGTGGACCCTGATCGATCAGCCACAGAGGCAAAGTGTTATGTCAGTGGTCCCATTAAACAAACTGAAGTATTGACAAAGCTGCCCACATATTCTACCTCTAAAAGGCTTATGTGGCTATGGATTTTAACATTTTTAATACAGCAATGGCAGCTTTATGTAAACTTAAAGCTTTTAATAGTAGATGGATAGATGAATGATAGAGTGAAGAGATAAATAGAGCTGAATCCTGTTTTACTGCCTTTTTATAAGTCTCAGTAAAGTTTATGGTGGGGTCAAGCAGACCTGGCTAGACAATCTAATTACGTGTTAATACAAAAGAAACCTTGATAGTGAATAATACTGCAACCTGCACCAACACGTATCAGGAAAAAAAAGAGATCAAAGCATGGAACATTATTAAGCAGCACACGGCAGTCTGAAGGGAATTTCATCATCTTTGTGTATAGAACTATAGTAGTTAGTACTAGAAGTAACAACAGCATATTTTACAGCAATCAACACATACTTAGGTGTTTGTTCTGCTAATGCACATACCTAAAGGACAGGCCTTGTTAGTTCAAGGTGTGAAAACCGTTCGATGAATAAGGACGACAGTTCCTGCTGTTAGTGATAAGTAAAGTTCATACCCCATAGAGTGAAACTACTTTGAGGTGTCCTAGTTAAGATAAAAGCTTGTTTCAAGTCCTTGATTTTGGATTCGCAAAACTGTGGGAATTTTTTTCCCTTTTTTTATGCAGTGCCAGTGTAGTTGCAAAAAATTGCCTTTTAGATTATTGCCGCTTTAGATGTAAATGACACAGGCTGAATTTCTTACATTAAGTATACAGTACGTACGGATATAGTTTTCCATTTTATAGTTTGATTTTACAGGTTGTTAACCCTGTCAAAAATCAGTTAAGCCCAAATCACAAACTATATAGAATTGAAACCAGATGTTACAGCAGAGTTGAGTTTGCATTTCATGCAGCACCAAACACTTAGGGTAGCATAACTCTTGAGTATTATTGGCATTAAAGAATGGTAGACATTTGTTTTTTTGAGTTTGTTAATTCACTGCACCAATCAACTGTAAAATACAGTTCCGTTAAATGCCATCACATCCTCTGAGCTCTGCTTTCTTTTAAGTGAGTAAGAAGATTCAGATCATTGCCAACTGATGCATTTTATAATGTTAATGAACTTGCCAGTCTGGATGATGAGCATCAATGAAGTAGCTTGCTTGCTCTGACTGTTTTTCCTCACCTCACCTCACCAACTCTTAAATATTAAATATAGTTATGTTAGCCAACAGCCAAGGTACCTAAAGAAATGAGACAAGTGTTTTAATTAATTGTAACTGAGATGATGAGCTTGCCATGCAACAACAAAAGCTTGTACTCTTTTTTATTACCTTTCTTTGAGCATTGTGCCATTGTCACAGTTTATCGTTAATACCAGCCAATCAAAGGCTTTCAAATAATTTTTTTTTTAAATTTCAGAAATATCACCTTTGAAATGTGCTAAAAGTCTAAGAGCTTTCTTTCATCTAGGGTCTTCCTCATAATTATTGAGAAAGCTGTGATACGGGGCTGCATTTGGAGGCCAGAATCTCAGCTGGGATTTTATATGGTCTGGGTAAATCCTTTTCCTCACCAAGATAAAGACTAAGGCATTCTGAGCCAGACAGCATCATGCAAAATTAAATTCTTCATTTCCCTTTTTTTCCAAAAAAGCACTGTCTGCCAAACATGTTTAGATTATTTGCATTTTGTTTTAGCATGGCCCTAATTTGTTAACAAAAAAGCTTACTGAAGCTCACCCTGGTTGACCGAGTCACAGCAGAGTGAGCACAGCCAGAAGTGCAAAGAGCACAGAAATCATAGCCAAAAATGCCTGGCAGTGATACAGTTTTACTGACCACAGTCTCCATGTGAGTAACCTATCGATGTTGTGTTTCTGGTTCTTAAAAAAATTATTCAAGTTCATACCTGTATCCTGTCATGTTTCCTGGTAAGCCTGGCATGTCTGATCAGCTGCCTACCTGTTTCACTTTAGATATTTTTTAGCTCACTGACATAATCACTGTAGACATCATGAAGCATACTGTACATTAGGTTTATGAAAGGCGCTTGCCAGGTATCTGCGAGAATGCCATCACAGCCGTATTCTCAATTAAAAGATATATGTTCTAATTTTGTTTGATGCAACCCTGACGTAGCTTTCCTGACATGTACACTCGGCCGGGAAATCACTCATAGATAGACTTCCATAGATGGATCGATAGACTGCGGACAAGGCTCTAGATTAGTTTCAGTGCTACAAGTAAACAAACAACAAATATCAAGACTATCACATAGCTATACTGCAGCTACAACACAGCAGCAATGTACTGTTGTCTTTCAGTGTGTAATCTTGAATGTTTTTTTCTTTGTGTTGTATTTTTACATAATAACATGGCCAGAGTTAATTGCCAGTCTTTCATCTACAGTATTGCCGGTGAGAAAACAAAATGTGCATAAACCGTATAAACATACATAGAGTGCATATCACGCCTTCACTTAATTCAACCAATAATTTTGAATTGAAATTACCCATTGACAACTTGATTCACATGCAGAAGAGTGCCTTGCCAGTGCAGATCAGGTATTTAAAATGTCTTGTTGTTTACTGGTTCAATTACACCGTTCAAATGGGCACATAAAAGGCAGGGATACATAAAAAACAGTTAAAATTTATGGCATTAGATAAATCTGTCACATGGTTTCTTTATGTTTTTTATGCATCTTTTGAAAGCTGTTAAGCGATCTCTGAGGCAAGCCACTTTCTCCCACTATCAGAAACATGCTCTGGATGTACAGCTCAAACAAACTCCCTGATAAATTGAGTTGAGAACAGTGACAGAGAGATAAACTGAATTGTAAAGCAGCTGTGATGCATTGATAGAGTGCTCTGACGCCAGCAGTGCTTTGCAAACATCTCCACCGAGACATTTTTAAAAGATAAAAACATCTGATTGCACCCCCTTCCCTCCCCCACACATACTAACACACACACACACACACACACACACACAAGTCTCTTCAGCACACATTTGATTGCAATATTTCTGTACTTTGAAAATATGTTGACACGTCAGTTTAATCCCTGCAATCCATAATATGCATATGTAGAATACTGTATCAAATGAAATGAGCTACCCTGCTCTGTGAAACTAGGTGACTGTGTGGGCACTTTCACACGTTGATATCCCGCAGCTCTTTCTTTGTTTCAGATTTGCTCATCAAAACTAAATTCTTGCGTGGTTGGCTAAAAATACAGGGCCTTTATTACAGAAACCCACAGTATAGGGGGAGATTTATAGCAAAACATTTCTCCTTCTGCTGACAAAGGTCAGAAATCTGTCATGCTAGAAAAAAAGCATGCCATTGAGGTATTCCCTTCCTTTTCTGCCTTTTTGTTGTTGAACTAACTGTATTCAGCTATATGGGCTGTCAACAAAATAACAAAGCACCGACTACACCATATGAAAGGAAAAATAACCATTTTAATTCAGTGTTTTCTTTCTTTTATTCAGCTAATTAACAAGTAGAAGTTTTGTACAGACGTATGGACAGATTAACTGCACAAGGCTATAGGCATCATAGATTGAGCAAAGATCTTTGGTAGCTTTTCATACATTTTTTTTGCAGTTCACTGGTTTTAGCTGCATACATTTAAAGTGAGTCTAAGTACCTCCATCACACAATTAACACTGACAACCATTGACAAAAAAAGAGGTTGCACTTATAGGACCACAGCTCCTTACCCCTGTTTGATAAGAGAAAAATACTTTTTAGTTTTATTTCCCCCCAGTGCCTTGTATAGGTTTTTGCAGCAGCAGTCTGTGATTTCACTGTACACTAAAATATTTTCCTAAGGCCTCTCTCAGTAAGGAAACAATAGCTTTTTTCCCACATATGCATTTGACAGCTCTTGCTTGCAGCAGACTTGAAGCAGTGTGCACAACACAAGGAAACAAACTAATGAGAGGAGATTTGTGTAAGGGGGAGAGTGAAAGAAAGAAGAGACAGATTCTTTTCTGCTGCACTCGACTCCCTTTTGTCATGTTATTATTGTCTGCTGCTTCATTAGCCAGTGTTGCTTCATCACACAGCCTTGAAATCCCTCAGCCCTTACCAGATGACCAAAACCTCCTTTAAACATGCTTTATATTGCTTTAGTCCCCAGATGATAACAAGGTCTCACTGGCACTTGCACTCTTTTCCCTTTTGCATGGCAAGGCTGTGGTTTCTTGTTTCATTGTTCCAAGCAAGTAAACATTTATGCCTTGACATACTCACATTGTTTTCCCAAGCTTCTTTTCTCTAATTGGAAACCATTGTCTTTGGTGACTCTAAAGACCGGTTCCCTTTCAGATGAACTGCGCTAATGAATGCACCTCCTTGGACTGCAGATTTCAGTGCATACAGGAGTGGGCAGCAAATACAAAAGCTTGAAAGGGGTGTGCTTGTGAGGGATACTCTACCTTACAAAGTGCTTTGTACAGCGCTGCTGTGCTGAGATGTATCTGGTTCTTGTCATTAGGCCAGCTGATGGCTCACTGCGAGGAGAATGTGCCCAGGAGTAAAAGGACAGAGATCAAATGGGCAGCTAGTCTCCCAAGTCTTGTCTGATTAGTTGTTCTGACCAGACGGCTCATGCTGAGGGGCACACTAAGTCTGGCTTCCGTGTCCATCTCAGCACCAAGAATGATGCAAGGCAATGACATGCACCTCTGGCAGCCAGGGGCCTCATTTTCCATGCTCTTATTGTCCGCTGAGTACCCCACATCATGAGCCAGGTTATCTCACTAGCTGATCATTGCAAGAGGTGTGTTTTGCCACCAGACCCAACAGGAAGCACTAATGTGGACATATTTAAATTCTATCTGCCTGAAAGTGTCACAGATTTTGGTATGAAAAACAATTTATAGAACAGCTAACTGGCTTTTGCTACTAGTAAGCAAATTCAGCAAGCAAATTTCAAAATGAAAATCATGTGTATTTTTACATTTTACATATGTAATGTCGAAATGGGAAATATGACAAAATATTATATACCATGACATGATTGTGAGATGTTAATGGTCAACAGGCAAAGTTTCTGTCCTTTTAAACGGACCATGTGTAGTTTTCAGTGGCCTCTAGCGGTGATGTTTCAGATTGCAATGGCTATGTTTCCAAGTGTGTACTCTTGTACTAAAGTTTATTTGTATAGCACCTTTCACAGATAAAAATCACAAAGTGCTTCAAAATAAAATGTAATACAATACAACAAAGTAAAATAGAATGTATAAGAAAATTTAAAAACAAATGGAAAACATAGAACAAAAAACATATAAAACCCTTGTCTAACTAGAAGCCTGCTTGAATAGCAGTCTTCAGTTGCTATTTAAAAGAATTAGCAGAATTCATACAGTGTAGAAATGGAGGCAATGCATTCCACAGTCTGTGTGCCACTGCTTGGAATTATTGATCTCCTCTGGTTTTAAAATGAGTGCGAGGAACAGTTAAGAACCTCTGACCTGATGACCTCAGACTACGGGTTGGAGTATGAAGCTGTATCAACTCAGAGATGTAGGGAGGAACTTGACCATGCAGGGCTCTAAAAGCAAGGACCAGGATTTTAAATTAAATAGGCCTACTATACTGGACTGAAGTGAAGTGATGCTAAAACACGTGTGATGTGCACTTTTTTGTTAATGTGAGTTAAAAGCCTTGCAACAGAGTTTTGAACAGCCTGGAGACGGTATGGCTCAAACAAGCAAAAAGACTGTTAAAGTAATCTAAACGAAAGGAAATAAAAGCATGAATGATCATTTCCAACTCACCTGTTGAAACCAGTGTTCTTTATTTGGAAATATTCCTTAGTTGGAAGAAACAGTTTCTGACTAATTGTTTAGAGTGGTACTCCAAGGACATCGTTGAATCAAAAACAACACCTAAACTCCTGTGGAGTGAGGGTCGGCTGGACAGACGAGCCTAAGTCACCAATATGCTAATAATAGTGATAGTGATAATGATAGTGTTTCTGTTTTCTCTGAGCTCAGAAGCAAGAAGTTGTCACATAACCACTGTTTGATACTGGTCAAGCAGTTAATTAAAGAAGACAATTTATGGAACTCACTTCCTTAATTGAGCAGTACATTTGAATATCAATTGCATACAGATGGTAAGATATGTCGCTGAACTGACTAATTATCTGTCCTAGAGGAAATATATACAAAAGGAACAGGATGGGTCCCAAGACGAAACCCTGAGGTACTCCAAGTACTTCTTCCAGAAAGGTACAATGAAAACCATTTTAAAACTGATCCAGACATCCCAAGTCGATCATGGAGTCTATTTATCATATTACTATCAACAAATACCAAAATTAGATGAAAGGTCCAAGAGGACCAAAACTGTGTATTCCTTAGAGTCAGCTGACATCACAATGTCACTAGAAACTTTAAGTTATGCAGTTTCCGTGGAGTTGCATTTTACGGAAACCAGACTGAAATTTGTCAAACAACTTCTGATTCTCTCGGAAAAGGAAGAGTTGCTCTGCTACAACTTTTTCTAGAACTTTTGACATGAATAAAAGTTTGGATATTGGCCTGTAGCTCCTAGGAATGAATGGATCCAAACTGGGATTTTTAAGTACAGGCTTAACAACAGCATGTTTTTAAAAAAACTAGAAACGACATCAGTCAAAAGTGAAGTACTAAGCATCTCCATAATACAGGTGTCAATAGAATCAAACGCATGTAAAAATAGTACAGTAGGGAGAACATCCATAGGATAAGATGAGGGTTTCAATGTATGTAGCAGAGAGGTGATGTCACGTAATGTCACAGGTTTAAAAGAGGAGCAAGAATGAGCGGGAGAAAGGTCACATGCAGAGTTTTGAGAAAGTGATGGTGAGATTTTGCCCTGACATCTCTGATCTTATTTACAGAGAAGTGAAGGAATTCAATGTAGCCTGATTTAGAGGACACAGTTGCTTGAAGGGCAGAAGGAGAAATTATTGCATTAATGGTGTTAAACAAGATTTTAGGATTGTGCTTATTCGAGGATATAAGCTGGGGAAAAAACATCATGATTAATAATAAGCCTTTGGGCTCTAATTCTCAGGGGCGCAGGATCCAGAGGAAAGTTAATGTATAAGAACACACAGCTATGATCACTCACATGAACATCTTCCACACATGCATTTACTATATCACGACCAAGTGAGAAGACAGAGTGAGAAGACGTACATTGATTAAGAAGACAGAGAAACTGTGTATCTGTGTATCGGTAAAACGACAATAAATCTAAATTTATTGTTCGTAAGGCAACAATGCCAGACCCATTGTAATGTAGCTGGCTGCCCCTGCCTTGCATCACTAGGTTAGTTTCAACAAATTGTTCCACTTTTATGGATAGGAATAAATAAGTAACATGGATCACGTTGGCTGGTGAAGTAATGTGGGAAAAAACACAACTGTAGTATTTTGCAACAGATGCTGTTAGCATCTGGTCAGTGTTAGTCCACAAGCTAACGTTATATAACGTGAGCCAACTAAGCATAAAATCACAATATATTTCACATGCTTTATAATAATGTTAGTTTACCTGTCAAAAAGGATGAAAGCCAATGCTAGGTTGTTTTTTATGTCCAAAACAAAGTAGAAGTCTCTCCAATATTTCAACACCTTTCTGATGTTTGGCCTGACACATTGGTGTAGTCTAGATTTTTCTAATGAGTATACTGTGATTTTTCGATCCCAGCCTCATACTCACCCGTCCCAGAGCGATGTCCCATAAGCACCACTACACTCCTATTTACAGTATGCATAGACATGTAATAAAGAGCATTCTGAAGGACTGCTTAGGCTATGTGTTATCAACAATGCAAAGACTTTAACAGCCAATAACAGTTATAGGTGGGAAAGGGCGTCACTTTGTGATGAAAAGTGGTGGGAAATTTTAGGGCTCAGATTAGAGTTGTGACACTTGGCATATCAGACGTGACAATCCAAAATATTGGGGTCACAAGATGAAGAGTAGAAGATATTTTAATAGTATTTAATGAATATTTATTGATAAATACACAATGGGGGGTCTGGGGGTTCTCCCCCAGAAGACTTTGAGAATTAAACATTTAATTTCCTGCATTCTGGAGACATTTTCTGCACCAATTTTTTGGTGAAATGTCTAATGTTTAGTGTTAATCACCATCTATCTCAGTTAAGAACTAAATTTACTCTTAGATGTTATATGAATCTGGTTTTATGCTGGTTCAATGTACATTTCACAGTGCAAGTTGCAGCTATTATTAACAATAATGGAAAGCTGATCCTTATCAGTAGTAGTAATAACAATAAATCTATATGCTATTTTCCCTCACCAGGTAACGTAACGATAACATCAGCCTCATCTGGCTCGTTTTCTGTGTTTCAGTAACAGATGATGATTTTTGTTGTTGTTGTTGTTGTTGTTTTTTCAGGATGGTCTTATATCTCACCCTTGGAGCAACTCAAAATAATGCCACTACCTCCTATTTGACACCACACCAGGGAAATGCAGAATGAGTTGTTTCAGAAAATAAACTGTTATCACATTGGTGACACTTTTATATCAACAGAGATGGTGTCAATATTCCCACAGGGGAATCATTTTATATTATAATTATTACTGCTAATACTATTTTGATATAAGTAACAACTCTTAATTTTAATGGCTTGAGGGAGATTTATCTCAGGCTTGTGTGTGCGTGTGTGAGTGTTAGTATGCGTGTGTGTGTGTGTGTGTGTGTGTGTGTGTGTGTGTGTGTGTGTGTGTGTGTGTGTGTGTGTGGGTGTAACGTGTTGACACAGCACAGATTAATTTATAGGACAACAAATAATTGGCCTCCGTTGTGAGTGCCTGGTATCCTTGCTATTGGACACATTATATATAATTTCCTACACTACTCTCCCATTTGACCCTTTGTTTACATTGAGGCAATGTTAAATTTGAATTTTGTTTTCTCCAATCAGCAAAATATATTTACCATTCCAAAATAACATTATTGTACTAATAGAACTAAAATGCAGCTGTATCATATGAAACAAATACTTGTATAAGATTTTATTTCAACATAAATGTTTCACAGTGATGTGAGATAAACAATTGTATTTTGAAAACATTACTGAAAGTGTAAATAGCCAATTTTGAGCTCCTGATTTGACAATTTGACATCTGTACAACATTTGTGAAATAGAAGGCTTCCATCCCAAAGTAAAATATTTGGGTAAAAAGAGGCCTATGAAGATTTAGAAAAAATGTGGGAACAAAGTGTTTTGTGGCACTTTTCCGTTTTAGCAGCATAGAAATAAACTTGAAGGAATAAAAGTTGTAAATGAATCACAGTTTAACTAAAAAGAGAATGTTTTTAATTTCATTAATTATTTTTTTGTTTGAACATCATGAGTTGCTGGAGGTACAATGCTCCAGCTGGAAAGAAGTTTTGTACTCACAGTGGCTAATATTAACAGTCTGATTCTTAATTAATGTTGTGTCATCATGGCCCCTAAGTGTGTATATTGAATTTATACTGTATATACATTTAAAGTCTGAGTACAATAAAGGTATCAGACTATCGTCAAATCCTGTCTGTACTGCAGACACATCAAGACAAACAGATAAAGCAGTGGAACATGAGATTAGTCGTGTAGAGTAAATGAGAAAAATGGCAGGATTTAATATTAAATTAGAATTTTTGTTCCTTAGTACTTAGCTCAGTTGAATGAGAAGACAAAGTCACCCTGGAAACAAGCATTAGGAGTAAATAATATGAGCCACTGTCTGCTTCCTCAATTTAACTCAAGCATGTCTTATTAAAAATGGAAAGAGGGCCCATGCCACATTAAGGATTAGAAAATTGTATTCAAGTATGAAATGAGCCGTATGCTATGTATAAATGGTATAGACAGATCAATGTTTGAACCAAACCAGAATACTACGAAAGTTCAGTGGACTTGCATGAAACATAGGGAAATTGTATTCAATTATTTACATTAATCCCTCATAACCTGTCTTAACACTTATTCACCTTTACAAATAAATCATAACATATTTAAAGAAACATTCAACAAAATTTCTAAAATGTTTCTTCATACGGAAAGCAGTACTGACATTAACTGTGTGGAATTTTGTAGATGAAATCAATCATTCAGCCAGATCTTGCTTTAACCTTTTAAATTTGTCCTGCACAGTAATCCCTATGTGAATTTCTGCTTTCAACCACTTTCTGTCACAGGAGTGTTCCAGTGATAAATTTTCTCACAGTATAAAGACAGATACTGCTTTATCATAATAAACTCACTGGTAAAATTTATGAAGAAAACAAAAACCTTTTGTCTATTTTAGCATTCTGCCAAATTCAGCATTCTGTTGTGTGCTCACGACCTGCTTGATGATTTATGTGTTGAAAAACACTCCCCATATATCCATCAACCAGCAAATGCAGATGGTGGCTCCAGTAATCTGGAGGATAAAGAATAAAAAAGGGAGGGGGGGGGGGCTGTGAAGCTGCAAACATATGCAGACTTGTTATGTCCACAGTGGCCCTGATGTCTTCTAAGACCATCTGTTTTCCAACTTCTGTGCCCTTGTGAGCCAATACCCATCTGTGATATAAAGAAGAAAATAGCAAAAATGTTGTTGGACATAGGTTTGGTAAACAAAACTTCATCATTAAATAATAAAGGCAAAATTATATTTCTTTGTTTCACTATAATTTGCTGGTGTCTAGCTGTGGGGGAAAGAAGTACTAAGATCTTTTACTTGAATAAAACAAGTAATACCACAGCGTAGTAATACTTTATCTTTACAAGTTAATGTTTGCATTACACATTTTAGGGTATGTTTTGTATTTTTTTAACCTGGAAATTGGTCCAGTATTGAGCGAGTGTACTGCAGTCAGCAGCACAGAAACAGATCTGCAATAATCCTCTGACTGAATTATGAAGACCTCACTGGTATACTGTATACATGCATTTGGGTGCCTGTTGACAGTGGTCACATCTGTGCTCCAGTGTGACAAAAATTCCTTTTTTTGTGCATGTACTGTATTTAAGGTGACTCTAATTATTACAGGGTAAGGAATGGGAACACAGAGGTTTGGAGGAAAACGCAAACAGAGTGGTAAGATGTGTGATGTTTGGAAATCTTTACAGAAATGTCAGCCACTGGGAAAATTGAGGAAAACATGATGTGCATTCTAAACTAATGATTACTGCCATTATATAGTTTTTTTTTTCAGCTGAAGAAAGTGAGTTTATAGTGCCTTATTTCTTAAAAGATTATAGTTCAGCTCAGTTGAGTGTGCTTTATTGGTATGAATGTTTCATTTAAACCATGTTGCCTTGTTACCTTAAAGTTCTTTGAAATCTGATATTGATAGATAGAATTTCTCAAAATATTGCTCTCTTATGCTTATATCTTTATCACATTTCAGGAGAAAATGTATCTGTCTCCACCTCACCTGTCTTACAGTGCTCACATACTATATATTCTCTTGGTAACCACCTTTTCAATTGCAAGGGTGTTGTCAGTGAGTCTGTACTCGGTAAGAAGCTGCCTCTCCTTGATTTCTCTGACAGTAGAGAGATATCCAGCCATTTAATAATTTCTGTTCATGGCCAGATAAATTCTAGTTTGTGTTTTTTTGTTTCTTCCGACCAATGTTCTGACTAAGTTTTTTTGCTTTCAGTGATCATTTGGTACATATATATAATATACAATATAATAATAACAACAATATACATAATATATATTACAATGTCTGTATCTGTTAGGGGCCACTGTCAACAGCTGAATGAAATATAGGTTGTATTAATGATTCATTAACAAATTTAGACATTTTTAGTGGCTTATACAAGGACTTAATGGAAACAGTTTTTATATTCCTTGTATTTTTTTCTCATCAATGCCACTTCAAGTTTCTCTTCACTTCTCCTTCCGTGTCCTACAGTACTTGTTCAGCCTGCCAGCTGTCTGATAAAGACATTGTCAAAGGAAGGCGTGAACGAGGAGTCACTTAATGTACATTGATCAAACAGATTAAGGACAAGTGCCCACAATGATGTTCTTCCCTCTGTGCTGAATTTCATTACCTGCCTGTCCTTGATGGAACTCTTTGATACGTACTGTAGCTGAAGTCACTGTATTACATAATATGCCACTAATTGCTGAAGTTATGCAATCCTCTCTTGTACTTCTGCCTTTAAAGCGGGCCATGATTGGATTATTTCAGTTTGAAATGTAATGCCTGCTTTTGTACAGTTTGATTGTGTGTTGATGTGTGTTATTTTTTTTTCAGTTGTCTTAAGCATGGGTCATTTTTGAGAAAAGTATTTACTAATAAGGAGAAATAATAAATACCATAATTCTACACATACCCATGGTTTTTATCATGGAGCTGTGGCAACAAAAAGCTTCATCTTAATTTATCAGTAGGAGAGGCATCTTCTGAAATGGTTAGCATTTACAGAAAACTGCCCAGAACAACCTCAGTTTTCTATTGTAATCAGCTTCACTGAGCAATTTGGTTTAGAAGTGCTTTGCTTAAGGGCACCTCTGCGGTAATCGTTGAAGTATGAGTGATTTTTTGCCTTGATTTTCTAAGCCACTCATGAACAGGAACCATGCCAGTCTTGCATGCATTTTTCTAAACTGTAGCACCATATTCATTCAGAAAAAAAATCTGCCTTATTCATTTTTATGACACTAAAGTTACTTAAATGTAGAGCATGCACTGATGCCCCTACTATATACAGTAACAATATATTAACCAATATGCTATAGATCAGCAGTCTCCAACAAGTCTGACCTGCTTTGATCTCATCACCTCCTCACTGTCAGCCCACAGACAGCATGTATCCCTCAGAATGACAGCCATAACAACCATCTCTGGTTGGCCTTGTCTCAGATGGCTTTAGATAACACGCTTGCATAACGCTTAACTGCCTGAATTTATACCCTGGCTGTGCCTGACCCTCACCCTGCTACCTCCAGGGTGCTGCTGAATGCAGCTGGTTTGTTCCTGTTGGTGGCACAGTTTTCATGGAGCCGAGCTCTAATCCTTGTATGTAATCTGGCAGTTCCAGCAGCAACCAATCACAACCTGTTTGTACTCTGTTATATTGGAATGAAAATGCCTGACAGCAGAGTGGGAGCATGTGACACCAGTAACGTGCCAGATAAAATGTCATCTGTCATGATGCTGTCCTTCTTTAGTTTGTGTGTGCATATAGACAATAGTACTGAAAATACTAAAGTACCACACATAAAACACATATTTTTGTGACATTATACAAGAAGTAACAAAAGAGATAATTGTTGCATTTTCATGAACCTGGGCAAGTCTGTCTCTCTAATAAATGTCCCAAACACCACTGAATGTGTTAAAACCTGTTTAATTCAGTTTAGAACTCATTTTTCTGTAAAGGTATTGCTAAACTCACTTTTCCTGCAAATTCAGCATCCATTTAAATGAGCATCACATATGTTTGCATCATCAGTTAGCTACCAGCTTGAATTAGCTGTGGCTCCCCATTGAGAGTAGTGACAGACAGAGGGAGGAGAGGAGCCCATCATTTGAAGCATGAAATCCCTTTAACCAAGTCCTCTGTCACTCAGCAGCCAGTAGGGGAGCACAGCATGCTAGGCTGTAAACGCACAGGTTAAGAGGCAGGGCCACCAATGCCGCTGGATCTCCTTACCGTGTTGGATCAACATTACACGGCACATCCACAGACATAGCCATCACTTATGGACCTCCTCAGTCAGCAGGCATGCCATATCAACACCTCAGCGTTTCCCCTTGTAACACTGGGCAGCTCTAAGTGCTGTAGACTAATAAAGTTAATACATGATGCACTTTTATTCTGCTGCATCATATTTTGCTTGGTTTATTACATATTTTTTAGGGACAACACTTTTGCACCACTTTCTTCTATGCTGTCCCTAGTATATAATGCTTTGTACTCCATAAAAGCAATGGCAACAATTTTAATCTCTTACCTCACTGGGGCATGGTCCGTTATTGTTATACCTTAGCACTCCCTTACCTTACCTACTGCATATCACCCAATGTGTAGTGCTGTTGTCTGCCTGTTTGTTATAGCAGCTCAAAGGCTCAGAGATAGCTTGTTGTTATTCTGAGTTTAATGGAATGGGAAGACCTGTGCTATACCACCTAATGTCAATCATCTATTTGCTGATTTTCTAAATATTTTCATTTTTTCTTTGCTAATGTTTTATATATTCCTGAGATGCATAATTTGGATTTCAATAAGGTCCTGACAAGACCTGACCTTACAACTCACCAACTATGCTGTGCTGTAGACAACATTAGAAGAAAAAACATTACAAATGGTGAACAAACAAAAAACCAAAATAAACCCCAAATCATTGCTATAACACAACTTCAGAAATAAACATTAGAAGGAAAATGTCTTGCACTTTCTGTACAACTCTGGTAGGTATTGTCTGGATTTTGCATTAATTTTCTTGCACACAGCAATTATTGCAATTTTACAAGTAAGACAATGACTACCGATGCTTCTGTCCTGTTTCAAAAAGACACTTTGTGAGATAATAATATTAGGCAAATTAGCATGGATATGAAGGGAAGTGCCAAGTCGGTTCATGACAATGCTCTGATCATCTCTTTTGTTGCTGCTTGTCTAAGTCTTTAAATGAGGGACTGAATGGGAATAAATCTCATTAAGACATGATTTGAGAGCCATGCTGCTGTCCATCTTATGGAAGCGTTAGAATTGTAGATTTGGATCACAAAGAATTGCTAATACAATATGAATGATTTTTTTTTAAAAACCATTATCATCTACTTATAAGACACCGTGTGAAGAGCATATTGTTATTACTCAAATTATCTTAGCATAACATTAAACTCCATGAGGTCTCCCATATCTTTGTACGTGGAGATTAGAATATCTTCAGAAATGTCATGCATTTCATATTTAATCTCTCTTCCTTGCCAGCTTGGAAAATACTAAGAAAAGACTTGCCGTAGTGATTCTCTGACTGCTGTCTGAAATTATGAAGCAGGATTCAGGTTGAATCTCTCACAATTGGCCTGCAGTGTGTTATGTGAATTTCCTCCAGTGGCTGCTGATGCAGCTGCAGCCTATAAATAGGACCACCCCAGACAGGCAGAGGGAGGAGGGCTTTGGTTAACCCCTGAGACCCAGTCCTAATCTGACCCCATTAATAGGCAGCATCATTAAAGACTCAGCTCAGCTGGCTGGTAAAGAAGGATACAGCCCCCATTTGTCTTGAGAGATCTTGGAAATATTACATCTCAGGAAATGCACACGTCCCTATTTTGAGCACCTTCAAACTCACCTCATCGTCAACTACCTGACGTTGACTTCTCTTTCGCCTGCTGGCTATTGCTCTCAGCCAATATCCACTATCTGCCACAATGCAGACAAGGGAGGGGTATCTGACTCTCTACCACCCATGCCTGTCTTTTCATATCTCCAGATGGCCGAGTGTTGGAGAGGTTTGGTGCCTCTGTGCCACATATGCATTGCATGGCCTGGATACAACAAAGCAGTTGTAGCAAAGCTTTGCTTCCCCAACGGTGCTTTTCTGTAATCAAAGAGTATTCATCTCCCTCTTGCCCTCCCTCTTGTATAGCCATTTTGGCACAGTTTGGATGTCTTTTTTCCCTCCCACTCTCTCCCTTCCTACTGTTCTATTCCCTCCATAGTCAGTCATTTATACCACAAACAAGTCCCCTTGTGGGGATAGGGAAACATCCACTGTGCAGATTCTGTCCGATTTATTACCAAGGAGTGTACAGGTCAGTCTTAATTAAGAGGTGAAATCATTAAGGAGAGATAGATAAAGAGAGGGTGCCACAGAGATGACCTGTCTGAAGGAGAAATCTCCTCTCTGGTCCTTATGGCTTGAGACTACTAGAAATCTGACACCATGCATTATCTACCAGGTTTTTCAGTGGGAGAACAGAAGCAATTGTACTGTCTGTTGGTTTAGATGTGCTGTGGAAGAAGAGATGTCTAGAAACAATACATCCTCATACCTAAATGACTAACTAGGTCAATTGTCAAGTGTCCCAAAACAACATAAAGGTTTCTCCAAAGCAACATATACAGTATGTCCATTGGAAAGTACAACAACATATAATCACCATTCCCCAAATTGACATGTACGAGCATTGGCAAGTACCACACAGTGGCATGCGTATCGTACCTTAAGTACGTTACATTTAGCACCTTTAGCAGGTTACACTTGGTTGGATTTAGAAAAGATTGTGGTTAAAAAAAGTTGTAGTGAACCTACCATAGACTGTATATAAGAAATGGACGTAGTCATTTCACTTCACACGTTGGTTTGTGGACTGCCGCCCTATTGGTCTCAAGTCTGGCCAATAGGGCGCCACCATGTTTTTGCGTCCGCCATGTTTTTGCAACCAGGAAGTGTCCGGAACTGACGATACAGCGGAGCTAAAGGCCGTGTGTGGAACTAGCTAGCTTGCTTAGCTACGTGCAACTGTAACTCACATTAACTGTCATTTTAACAGGGCTGATGAAAGCCCTGGAAAAGTCCAAAATGACTTACATCTGAGAAACAACATACAAGCATTAATAAAGTAAAAGATCTACAAGTGACAACAAATACTAGTAAGAGCAGCAATAATACTAGCAGGAGTTAATAACACATAAGGGAGAAGTTACGGGTAACAGACCCAGTAGTCACTCTGTATCCAGTGACTTGAATTTGATTCAGGAAGCCATGGGTAGCCAAAGGAGGTTGCTGAGTAATGGCGTGACATAAGTCCTTTTGGGCTGATCAAAAACCAGATACAGTGCTGCGTTCTAAACCAAGTGTAGGGCTTTCACCACATAAGCTGGAAGACCCACTGGGAGGACACTGCAGTAGTTGAGCCAAGAGAAGCTGGGTGTTGTACTGAATAAGGTAGATTTTTCTTATATTGTATAGAGCAAAGCGATACAAACGAGAGACAGCAGCATCATGGTCTGTAAAGGATAGTTGGTCATCAATCATGACACCCAAGTTTCTCACCACCCAAGTTGGAGTGATGGTTGAGGAGCCAATATGTATATCTGCCCAGTACATATAAAGCAAGTGTTATATGTGCGGGAGGAACCGCTAGGCTGACAAAAAAATCGGCATCACAAGGTGTACACAAATCTCTGTGCGGACATTGGTGAGCCTCCCACTTTTTGTGACTTTGTGACTCACTACGCTACCAGAGTACCAACTGATCTACTGCGCATGTGTGGAATGAGTCTGCCAAGCTGACTCCAGGAAGTAGTAAACAGAAGTAGTTTGTGTCCGTGGGATCCGCAGCTGTCTGTGCGCATCCGCTCCAGAGTATATTGGAGCCTTTACACAGAGTGTGCCTTTACTGACTTCTTCTGCCACAAAAGGTCACACTCTAACAAAAGCATACATAATAAACTATGTAATAATCATACTATACAGCCATTCTTCCGGTGAGGATCTGCTGCTAAAAATGTCTCCAACTCACCTCAATACTTCCATTCGTGCAGAGCATTTTTGTAGCCCTGTAACTCTAAAGTCAACTGCAATGTGTTTGCATGACAAGGGAAGTGAGCTGTCTTGCAGGGGAATTGTAAACCATTGCTTAAAGCAGTTGCACTTGCACATCTGTGCAAATAAGGACAGCCATGTCTTTTTTCCTTTATACCATAATAGTTTTGACTGTCATATCGTTAGATGGAAATAAATGACTTTGAAACACTGATAATGTGAATGTCACAGGCAGTCTTTCAATTCATCTTTTCTGAACTAATGATTAAACTAATGAAATCTGAAAAAAACCCACAAATATACTATCCCCTTTGAAGAAATAATCCACAAGCTCTTCTTCTATCTTTTTAAATTGTTCTTCATTGCTATGGTGTTTTTCCACTGCACTTCTAGGCGATCACTTGGTAATTAGACACTCTTATGTCTTTTTCTCCTGGATTATGGTAATGATGTTTGAGTTTCTGTTTGTGGAATGCTTTGCCTTTTTCAGCCTTGTTAGCTAAGGTGATTGCTGCTCACACTAACTACCCAGTTCTATTTCTGACATTGGAAAAGCTTTTACTTATTGTGAATGAAAGGATCTTTCCTGGAACCCTACCCTCTGTATTATGCAGTGCTTGTTTTCATAAACCTGAATATCTAAGGTGTCTGCTACAATGATATAAAAGCTGCCATTTTGGCAAGGTCATTGGATTTAGCCAAGCTTAGCTCACAAACACATACAGCAAGTCAGTCCTATGGAACGTCTGTGTCATCTTAGACCTGACCAACACCCACATGATGCAACTACCTTAGGGCCATCATGTTAGTGCCAACTAACATGCAGCTTCAACAGAAGGGATGCAGTTGTAGTACAAATCTCAGAGGAACCAGTGCTGGTGCTTCTATAAAGGTCCATTGGACTTACAGGAAACCACACCAATGTCATTTTGCATATGACTAAATGTAAGAAATTGAAATGTTTCAGTGATTAATGAAATGTGTTTCAAGGTGAGTCGATAAAATCTTACTGTTAGCTGAATGAGCTTAAATGTTAAAAATCTAAAATAAATTAATAAAATCAACCCAAAATGCATGACATGGTAAGTGCCATGTGAAAAGCCACACAGTGGATTGTTCAAAACTGCTGTTGCCTGAGGGCCGAATACTTTGATGGCTGGTTTAGGTCAGCTGGAAGGCTGCTGTTGCAGAATGTGTACATGCCTACACATGTGCATGCACATACACAAGTTTCATGCCATGTTGGCTGTCTTTTTTTGAGTGTTTTTGCAATATTTTTTTGTCTGTTTTCCGGAGTGTCCTAGTTTGGTGTGCTTTTATGTCCCACTCCAAAAAACCCTGTTATACAAATACCCAATGTGAAAGTTAAAATTTTAACAGCTGCTTACATCTTCATGATGCATAAACCTAAAACCTGAAGTGGCTGTTCTAGTGAAAAACTTAAGGTTGATCAAAACAAACAAGCAAGGAAATGAGCATTTATTAAAAAAAATTATTCTTGTTCTCTGCTTGTTCTCTGTCTTTAGTTGCTTACACGTAATGGTAGCAAATTATTCTGAAACTGACAGGTACATAAGCATGTGTTTTTGCAAACAGAAATGAGTAAGTAGAAATGAGGAAAACCCTTTTGTAGAATGGAATTACATTTGATTTAGTCTCACAGGTGCTTGCTCAAGCACTATCCCTGTGTGAAATTGAGAAAGACAGAGGCAAGTAACTGGATATAAACCATTCCAATTGCAGTGACAGTTTTGCTGAATAATTTGTATTATCTTGTCTGCCTCATACTGTACTAATCTGTAATGTATATCACTTTATCACTTCTCTGTGACATCCCATTATTAAGTGCTGTCTCTCAGTTTTTCATAAAAACAATGCATCAAGAAAGTTTTCTTTTTAAGCTCTGTCGAACCGCTTTCACATAAGGTGTTGTACAGTCATGTCAGACAGAAACGTCTCTTGACTCCCTATGGTGATGTTTCTAAAAGGTCCATTACTGTAACTACAGTGGTGGCACAAGTCTGGGTGGTTGGAATGCACAATTTTCAAACATGGCTTTGCTTTTAGAGGCTGACCTTTTACTGTTGCCTCTCCCTGTTCTCTACCTCAAAACAAAGCCACATCTTTGCTCAGTGTCTACACACCTGAACTGATATTAAAAATGAGCAGATGGCCACAAGCTCAGGTCCTTGACAAGGGTGCCAAAACCTTTCTTAGCAGAACTGTGTCAAAACAGTCTAAAATCATTTGCTGAAGTGGAGGGATTCTGCTTTAAAAAAAGCTTTGCAAGCAAGCATTTTGACCTTTTAAATCTGTAAAAAATATCCACAAGCCTCCATCTGATTAGTTACAGGTGACAAAGGTAATTTATTTCCACACTCCTGCTTTTTGTTGTTTTAGCATTGTCAACGTCCTGCGCAGTAGCACTTAGCAAACTAAGCCTAAGGCAGTGTGTTTTCTCCAGAGGCAAGAGGTTATATGAGTTACCTCACATTCAGAGGGAACAATTGTTTGCTCATATAAATACAATTAAGCTTTGTCTCTTCATGTGGCGTTGTGTACATTATACATTATACAGACTAATCATGAAATGCTTTGACGTTGTTTACCTCACTGAAGGGATTGAATTGGATCAGAACGATAGCATCTTCACTGGCAAACGAAAGAAGGATCCCTGGCCCACTAACAATTTCCTTCTTCAAAGCAGCATTAGTGGCTCCATTAAAATCCTGTCACCCTTTTTCCTTTATGGCTTTCTGTGGCTTCTGAGGAGAGGAGAAATCACAGTCATTCAAATGCTAAGTGACTTTAACACTCCTGTGAATATTACAAAGGAAAGAACTACTCCATCATCTACCATGCAAAGAAAAAAATGAGACCAGTGTTTTGAAAATCCTATCCCCCTACCTCTGCAGTATCTCGTCACAAGCCATTACCTCTGCAGAAAGCAGACCGCTTGACACATACAGAACACCGTACTGTGTCAGTCTTCATTAAGACTTAACCATGTGCATGGACACATACTGGCAGCTGCCTAAGAGATTGCCTCGCTGATGTTATCATGTCAGCAGGTTTTCAATCTCTTGCTTTTAGACATTATAAGGAATGGGCTTATTATGACTGCAAATGAATCAGTGAGGTAGATGCAGGCAGGAGTGCTATCTACACTCCATACCATTGGACAACAGTTTATGCATAGGCGGTGCTCTAGGGGCAAAAAGGTAGGCCCTGTCCCATCCATCATTAGAGGAATCATTTTATTAATGACCTCTCTTTTTGCTTCACAGGTCACAGATGGAGGAACCATCAAGCAGAAAATCTTCACCTACGATGCTATGTTTAATACCAATTACTCTCACATGGAGGACTACCGCAGGCGTGAAGACCTTGTGTACCAATCAACCGTCCGGTGAGCCTCAAAATCAATTAACTTTAATTTAAAACAAGACTACTTACTTGTTTAACGCTGCTTTTACTGTGTTAACTGCTCTTCTTTTTGCTTCATCCGTTTTTGCAGTGAATTGTAAACTTTTAAACTTATAGGGATAATCAAAAAGCCTCTTGATACTATGATAGTAAATGCACCAAGATGAACTCCTGCTCAGTGCTACACAACATCATTCCCAGCCATCTGTTGTTGGTCAGACCAGGCCAGACTGGAGTGACCGGGCACATGGGTCAGTGCATTATTACATGAGGACAGGAGGCATTGGCGAACTCTAATCAGCAACCCAGCTCAGGAGTTTAGTGTTGAAGATTTAGCCCACATCTGGCCAGTCTGGTCCTTATTGTAGCAATAGTGGTGCATATATTCCAGGTAGAACCACCCTGCCCAGGCACATTATCATGGAGGTGAACATACACGCTTTCATCACCCATCTTTCAAGCCTCTATGATCCAATGCATACACAGCCACATTGGGTATGCATTAACAGGTTTTACTGAGAGAGCAAGAGATGGAGAAAGTGAGAGTAGTTGCATGAGGAGTCATCTGGCTCTGGTTGGCTTGATTACATGTTTAAGGCATCCTGGGGACTGTCTTCTTTTACCCCAGGCCTCAACAATACGGCTGGCAGCTGTCTGCCCATCTCCTCGTTTCTTGCTCCCACTGCTCTGGATCTCATCCTACTGCAGATATTCCTGTCTGAACATTCCACAACACAAAGGATGTGCTGGCCATACATTGCACCCAAAACTTAATTTTAAACTGGAATGCTTTACTCTACGTTTGCCATCTTATCCTTGTCCTGTTGCTTTTTTTGTGATTCCATTCATGTACATTTCTACCTCTTTGTATTTTTCTTTGTATTTCTTTTTTCCTTCTTTATTTCTCATGTGTGGTGTGGCTGCCCAGCTGAGGATGATTTATCTGGACAAGCCTACTATCCCTTTGGGATCAAAGAATCACAATAGAATGGTGTACACACTTACATGCACATAGACATGAAAACATGAATATATACATAAACTGAAAACATATCTACCCCACTGGACATCGACACATATCCATATACACACAGACAGAGGAAGTGAGAGAGAAAAAGTCTAAAACACCACAATGCACTGACCTGTATCTGGATCCATATCAGAATGCTTAGCCAGTGTTAGTCAACCAGAGGGAAATGTGGACTCTGGCGACAGTCACACCATTCTTCCATTCAAAAAAAAGATCCCTCTGACTGTTCACGGCCCCACTTTCATGGTATTACACAGTAGCTCAACATTACTAAGAAATTCAAAAAGCTGAATTTTTACTCGCTATAATCTCCCATTTCCACCTGAGAATGATAAATCTTCTGTACAAAGCCTTAGCAGTCTGACAAATCCACTTGTACGACTAAAAATGAATGTCTCAATATTCTGTATCTTTAATAAACTCATTTTATAGAAAAATATATTTTTAGCTTTTCCTTTTTTCTTTCTGTAGAATACTTTTTCTGACAGCCATATGTGATTACTGTGCTATAATAGAGTAATAATAATAGAGGTGATTTTGCTCCTCATATGCCAGCTTTCAATAATTAGATACACACACACAAGTGACATTGATATTGACTTAATCTAAGATTGCCCCTTGTCTGGCTTTGATAGCTATTAACCGTAATCTTTCAAAGATTGGAAGCAGCTGTAACTTTCTCTGTATTCAAGTGCCAATGAATAGATTAGTTCTTCTAAAACGAATGGCAGATCTTCCATGTAGCTGATGATACTTGAAGCTTGAAGGACCTCCACCATTCAAGCTCAAATTGTGAGAGCAGGAGTCCTTTAAAATGTCCTTTAAAAAGACAATTTTTTAAATCTATGGCTATGTGTTTATGTGCAATTTGTTTCCCTTTCTCTGTCATATGCACACTCACCAAATCGGCTGCTTGTTCTTTCTCTGAAGCAGAAGTGTAGCTAGCTTAAGTTATAGCAACACAAACTTTTAAAGAAGAAGGTCAGGGTGGAGGGTTGGGCATACTGTAAAAAGTGTCTGATATTGACACTGGAGACGGTTATTAGCACCCTTTCTCCTGCTAGCAGCCAACATTGGTTACTTTTAATCATGTTAAAAGTTTTTACATGTTTTTCCATTAAACTAAGGATGGAAGATCAGAAAACCCTCCTATGAATCATTTATGTAACAATCATATGAGTCATTTTGGAAGTCAATTACAAACAACCTATCATGTTGTATTTTTCCCTGAAAAAAATTGTACCATTCACAAGTAAATAAGTTATGTGTGCTGTGGATAGTGTTGTTTATAATAACCTTTGAAATACTGACAGATCACGTATTGAACTATTGATCCACTTATAGGAACAGTAGCTAACATCATAAAACTTACATAAGCTATGACTATGAAACATAAGTCCCTACTTAGTCTTTTTTTCTTAGATACAAATTGAGAATACATCTGATAAAAGGTTGCAATTTGGGATACACCAATGGACTGGCTGGGGACTGGAATGGGCCGGTTTTCAGTTTAATCGGCCATTATGATGAGCATCAAATGTCTGATTTTCTGTTGGTCTGTGTTTTACGTCATGTGCACAGTGGCAAAGTCAGTAACCGGCTATCATCAAAGCCACACCCACATATACACAGTGTTGGGAACGTTACTTGAAAAAAGTAATTAGTTATAGTTACTCACTACTTGTTCCAAAAGGTAACTGAGTTAGTAACTGAATTACTCTGTAATAAAAGTAACTCGTTACCAGGGAAAGTAACTATTTCCGTTACCTACTGTTAAAAAAAACCTCTGCTGCTTCATCGAATCTCTGTTTAGCTGGTGTGTGTGTGTGTGTGTGTGTGTGTGTGTGTGTGTGTGTGTGTGTGTGCGCGTGTGCTGGCATGTGTGTAAAAGCACTGGCTCTGATTAGCTACCAAGAAACATGACTCTGCCTTAGCCAACATAATCGCTGGTTGAAAGGCACCGAAGCTTCTCTTGTCCCACGTTTCTCCCGCTGACAGAGTTTAACAGGCAGGCGAACGGGAACAGGTGAGCGCCACGCTATGCCAGAGAACCTGTTATGGAGAGCGCAGCGCACCGGTCCACTTCAAGCACTAATTACCTCGTTATTAACCCACCTCCTGACTAGCTGTGAGCCAGCTGGTGCGCTCGATTACACAGTTTATAGTAACGCTACTCGCATTTAATCGACCAGTAACGTTAACGGCGTTGTAACGACGGGAAAAGTAATTAGTTAGATTACCCCGTTACTAAAAAAATAACGCCGTTACGTAACGCCGTTCTTTTAAACGCCGTTATTCCAAACACTGCATATACACACATATACCAAAACAGGTCGTAGGCGTGGAAGTTCTTCACTGTGAGTGAAGAAAACATAACGCTCACAATTTACACCTGCAGAGAAACACACAGAGACACTATCTTATTGGTTACATTAGAAGACGCAGACATGGTGGAAATTGTTGTTGTTATAAAACTGCTGACAAATAAAATCAAAGTGCAAAACGAGTCATCAACATTTTTTTCATTATTTTCCAGGGAATGACTCACACTTACTATCATTGATGGGCCAGATACTGTCATATTGGTGATGTAAAGTGCAAGGCAATTCATATAAAAACATTTAAACATTGATTTTGATTTCATGGGAATGGGAGATTTTTATTAGTTTTTCTACAAATACCCTGAGCAGACAGCACACTTTTGATACTCTCTTGTCTTTATTTGCGTATTTGGTACGGAAGTAATCCAAAAGTAACTAAAAGTAATCATTTACATTACTTTATATTGTGGTAGGCCTACTTGGATTATGTTACTGATTACATTTTTAATAGGTAATTAGTAATTGTACCGGATTATATTTTTAAAGTATTCCTCCAAATGCTCAAAATCAATTATAGTATTTTGCTCTGGATAACGTTAGCAACTGCTCGGTATTAACCGGCAAGCTAACATTATCTAACTTAAGCAACTAAAGCACAAAATCACAATATATTTCACTTGCTTTGCAGTAATGTTAGTTTACCTGTCCAATAGGATGAAAACCAATTGTGTGACAGTTTTGTCAGTTTAAAAAAAAAGCGGCAGTCTCAACATCGATTTGATTCTTGCTTGGCCTGACAGGCTTCAGCACACTTCATTGCTGGTTTTCATTTTATGTGGAGTTTGTGTTTGAGTCTGTGTTGCGCTAGCAGCCTTTTCAGCTAATGATTCCTTTTCGTTAGCTGCAGTGTTGTGCTGATTTAGCAAGAGGCTTGGGACCATACATGCACAGAACCCAAACCAGAGGACATACAGGGCTCAGATGAAAAAACTTTTCAAACGGTCAGCATATGCAACGTTATGGAATGTAATGTGGGATCAGTATGAGGCCAGAGTAGATAATTACAAATTATGGCATGGGAAAACTATTGCATAACGGTGCATCAAAAGGTTGGCTTAGGCTACTACAGAGTCAACAATACAAAAATACAATACTGCAGAACCATCAAACAATGCCAAAACCACATCTACTGTGGAGAAAGCAATTGCAAGTCATCTTTGCAATAACAGGCCTATCCAGCATCATTTCCCTAAAAAATAACAAAGTAGAAACACCTTAATGGTAGCAATGTTAGCTAAAGATAATGAAACAACCTTACAATTGAATGTTGAGTTAAACCTTCTTTTTGTTTCAATGCTGCATACTTTTTTAACGTTAGAGAAAAAACACAAACCCGACTCATGAGCGTGTCATGTTTATAGGGAGAGAACAGAAAACTTGGACAAGAAGAAACTGCTGTGTCAAGAATTTGTTAAAGTTGAGCGCATGTATGTTTTTGTGTCATTTTAGAATCAGTAGGTTTTGCTTTTTTAAGCATGAGTTACTTTTTGGACAATGCACATTTTCTTCTATATTGACATTGCTTGTGTTCTTATTGTGCAAATGAACTTTTCTCAAAGTATTTCATTTGTTAATTAACATTTCTGGGTGCAAACTATTTTCAGAACATTTTTAACAAATTATGTTTTTTAAAAGTGATGGGGACAACCATTGGGACACCTATGCTTGTGACAAGCCTTGTTGTATTTCAGGTGGTAACACAGTAAAGCATTTCAGTAACTGATAAATATCTCCTATGAGAAGTTGTGTTAAGAATGTCTATTTAAATTTTTTTCTGATTACTTTTGCAAATTAAAACTGTTCACTCTAATATCTTCCCTCTCAATCTTAATTTGAAGGTGAATGCATCCACGGAGGCATCATACATAAAAAAAGGGAATTTACCTCTGTGGGTGTATTTACATTTGGGTGAACAAAAAGATGTGGTTGCAAATTCATCCCAGTGAAAATGAAATCATGCCAAATGACTTTTTGAAGATATGTAAGGATTATCTTTTTAATTTTTGAGGTGTAAAAACTAAATTTGAGTATGTAGTGTAATGAATATTCTAAGAAAATGATAAAGTCTTTGTGTCTTAAATTGATAATGAATAAGTAAAACATAACCTTTTTAATGCACATTGAATGGGGCTTAAGAGCTACTGTAATCAGCAAAAAGTGTTTTTTGTGAGGTTTCTTTGTGGGCCCTTACGCTTCTAGTAATACCTCCATGGTTTCTGCCTCTTTATCACTGAGCTCGCCTCTTTGCATTTGTGTGGATTTGAATCCTCACACAGCTTTGTGGATAAGAACAGAGAGATGAGCAACATCAGCACTTCCAATAATGTAACCAGCCAGCACAAAGCCAATCACACCTCCCTTGGCACTCAGAGAATCACAGCATGATCCTCGTCATTTTATTTCTTGCTCATTCCTTAAGGAAACATTGGTGATTACACACTTTTCTTTGCATCCCGTCCTCTAGGCAATTTGTCTCTGCTTTCCATCGAGTGTATGCTGACTTACAGTCACCATGCAGTCCTGACTCATTCAACCATAATGCTTCAGAGCAGAAAGGGTATCTGACAATGTGCTAGATAATTTGATGCAAAGATTGACTGGATGCGCTATCAGTTGCTGCTCTATTAAGACTGCTCTTTTTCACTCTCCATCTAGGCAGTTGCATTTGCTTGCATTTGTAGGCAGGAGGAGTTCTGCATGAAGGCCTACTTAACAGGAAAGAGCTTTCAGATGCAACTCCTAGGGGACAATCGATCTCTCTTTGCGGTGTGCTGTTTTTGCTACTCCTCCATGGGGGCCTATTGCTATCGATCTCCACCGTGTATGTGCTGTTTTTTGGTGTACAGGGGAGATAGTGCGTTTAATGTGCTTTGCTGGAAATTGTTTGTATATTAAATGACTTTCACTTTGTTGTGTGTTTACCATATCTACATTGAGATGATATTATTTTTTGTTTGCAAGGCTGTGGAAAAGACTTTTTTTATTTTCTAAGCATCTACCTTGGTATGTGTCATTGATAATCAGTTTTTATAACTCACTGATTAAAGAAGTATGCAATGTGAAAATAAAGTAAAGGACAAAAGGATTCATGAATTTTCTCAAAAAAACAATAAAACACGAACAAATGGTAAAAGAGGGAGGTGTGTAGGCAGAAGAAATTCATCTGGAGGATGCTGGGGGCAAGAAAGAAGGTTAAGTGGAAAATACAGAGGGAATTGCTAAAAATGTGGCATGTGAACAGGAGACATGCTTTGCACAAATGTAAACTGGAATAATGCATTGTTACTCTTTGGATAAATCCAGTGCTACTATATTTTAGTTACTGCAGGACTCAAAACACTCATAAATGTTTGCTAAACAGTTTGCTTAAGTGCTCTCAAAATGAAGGTTATGATAGGGTAACCCTAGTTCTATAAGCCCAGGTGGAGCCCTCTAATGGACTCTATGGGTACTACCTCTTCCAGTCATACACACAGACTTGCCCACTGATATTTTTTATTGTGCACATAGCTGACGAATAGGACGTCGCTAACGATATATGCATGACAGCCTGGGTTCCGTGAAATCATTATTCCCTCTGAAATGTTGAGTATGGTTTGTTAAAAAAGTAAAGTACCACTTGAGGAGTAAATAGTTAACATTCATGTGTTTAAGTTTGTGGATGAGCAAATGAGGCTGCAGAGTGTTAAAAGCTGAGCTAAAATCAACAAACAAAATGCGTGCATAGGCCTTGGGGTCCTCAAGGTGTTTACTGACCAGAAAAGAGATGGTGTTAATAGCGTCATTTGTGCTACTCCCTTGCCTATTCGTAAACTGAAAAAGATCTAAAAACCCAATTACCTCTTGCTTAAAAAATGACACCATTATCCTCCTAAGACATTTCATGACAATTGATGTCCGTGCCACAGGCCTGAAATCATTATTCACCTTTGGACAAGGTTTTTTAGGTACAGGTGTAATTACTGAATTCTTCCACAAGGCTGGGATGGTATGTGAGTCTACTGATTTTTGAAAGATGGGGCACCATGAACGTGGCAGCTCCTCTGCACATGTCTTTAGCAGGAATGCAGATATTCCATCTGGCCCAGTGGCCAGAAAACAGTCTGACTTCCTGAGGTTCTATCACCAGTCTTGCATCCTGTTCTGTGACAGAAATTGTCTCTAACAAAACATTCTTCCATTCAGAGGAAAAGTCCCAAGATTCAAATCTCAGATACAAGTCATTCAGGTCTTTAGCAGGTTACCCATGGGGTATTAAAAAGTCTTAAATTTAATATTCTAAAAATGAGGCCTTAAACATATTAAATGTCATTTACTATAAATTTTATCTTGTCCTTTCATATGATTAAATAAATCCTGTAACATCATAAATACTTTTTGCGTGTGTGACTTTACAATTTACTCCATTTGATGTGACTTGGATGTCAGGCAGTACAGGTAACGGTACTGTTATGTCAGTGCTAACAAGCTAATGTTAGCTCGTCGACTCAGAATGGGCAAGTGTCTGAAGTTCAGAAGGCCAGAGATACGGACAAGTTGGGGGATGAGCATGAGGGCAGTGATGTGCGAGTCTGTCACACTGTAGTGAGCACTAATGAAACAGTGGAGCTGGTCGACCTGCTGCAGGTCTGGTCAGTGAACATTAGAACAGCAACGGAGAGACTGTTGTGTCTGAGACAAGGATTGTGTCTGTATATCGGCGCTGCACCACTGTTGTAGAGTATTTGAATGGAAACATCCAACGTGCTAATGCACATTAAATTTACATCTCCCAGATGTGCCGATCACCGGGACAAGGAAAAAGCAAACCAGGGCTAACTCCTTATCAAGTCAAGGTATAACTAATTGTAACAACCCATACTGCACTATTTATTTTGTGTTTCTGGTTTCACACCATAAGAGTTCTTAGTGTGACAAATATTGTATTCATTTCATGGGTTTCATTGACACTGGGGATTCTTGGGACATATCTCCATCACTTTTTAAAAAAGCATTTGTTAAATTTGCTTTCAGTGTGAACACACCTTAAGAGTAGCTTGTTTCTCGGCTGCGGAGCGGACAGTCAGGCTAGTGAGGTGGATGCCCGGGCCTCACCCACCGTCTCACTCGGTTTTGTCCAGGAGAGCGGTGTGGGCCATGCCGGGACACACTTCTATTTATACGTCACGGACTTATCGGTAGCGACATCCTATTGGTCAGCTACATGCTCAATAAAAATTTCTGTAGGCAAGTGCATGGGTGTGATTGGAAGAGGTAGTCCCCATAGAGTCTAGGCTGTGTGAGATAAAACTGCTATTTACTAAGGTTATACCACATGCTTATACCTGTGTGGCATAGTCAATCCTATTCTTGTTTTTTAGAGGTAAGCATATCAATTATTAAATATAAAAATATTAAAAAGATATCCACAATAAGTGGTATATTCTTATATTATATAGTTATATATTTTTTTGTCAATTATTCCATGTGAATGGTGATTTTATTCCAATTACGATTTCAAACATTAGCTGACCCATTCATAGTGAATGAGAGACAGCTGTAAAAAGAGCAGAGTACTCACAATCACATGCCGTTTTTGTGAACAGAGTCTCAGAGGATTAGCACCTCTGGAATTCATGACATCTAAGATTAGAGGGGGTGCTGAAAGATGGATTCCTCCAGTCTTAATATTTAACAGAAGTCTCAATGTTAGGAGTACAACCTTTCCTCTTTTTCCTTGCCTAATTCTGATGGATGTGTCTTGCTTTCAAACTGGTAGAGACTTCAGAAGCAGGCAGCCACTCAGAAATGCTGTGGTTGGGGGTTTCTTTATGGCCTCCTCACCCTTCTTCCGGCAATACTTCCATGCCTTGAATTATCTTATCTCTGGATTCTTTTCTCTGCACTTGTCTTGGTCTAAATCCACAAATGCAGCAGTCAGAACTGTGGATAACAGAACTATACCTTTGTTTTCTAAAAAAAAGCAATGGGCTACATCAGCGTTTACTATAATGAAGCTAAGACAAAGCCAATTACCTCCCTTACCCACCACCACATATAGAGTCCCCGTGCTATTCATGTGATGAAAAAAAAGACTTACTCATTGTATGCTTATCCATCAAGCACTTGTGGAGACAACCTCTGTTTATATCTCAAGATGCTCACTTTTTTTCGTTTTCATACTTTCCATTTTCAAACATTTGTTTTATATTGGTTTTTCTGCAAAACTTGATCCCTTATATACTCTCTGCTCATTCAGTTCATGCACTGAAGGCTAGGTCAGACTTGATGGTTTTTATTAATAATCCCAACTGTCCTTGATTCAGGGCAGCAATAGGCAAATTCTGTATGTCCCCGTCAGGTTTCATTAGGATTTGCAAAATATTTTAACATGTGTATATATAACGGAAAAACTTGAATCTTCACATTTCTATGGTTCCTTCCAAGCACATGCAATATACAAACCAAACAAAAGTTTAGAAGGGGAAATAAATGTATGGACTTCTCAAAGGTAATACTAGGGATAGGAATAAGCTAAATTTACTCCAGTGGAATCCTTTAAACTTTTCAGTTGAGGTTAAAGTTCCTTGCTCAAGGGTAGTTCAAAGATAGCTGTTGAGTGAGGAGAGAATATATATATCTATGGTGGAAAGATTTTTGGCGCACAGATCTGACTGCTCTCCAAAAGAGTGATTTCCTCTCCTCCACACTCAAACACACACACACACACACACACAAATACACAACCGTGCACGGATGTACCCCCGGCCCCACTACACACACACACACACACACACACACACAGATGAACTCATTAAAGCCTGGCTGCTGTGAGCACCCTGCTGCTGTTCCAACAGAGGTCCCCATCTGAAACACCCGGGCGGCAAGGACAATTGTTCCTGTTTTGTGGGAATAAATCACAGGGGCTAAATGTGACTAGTGGTGTCTCACTTTGATTATCACTGTTGACATATTAGCCAAGTGCAGAATACAGATTGCGCTCCCTAGCTGTTTCAAAAATGGTCATCTGCTATCACTGACTGCATAATTGTTTGCTTTTGTTGCTCTACAGAATTGTAATCCAAAAAAAGGTCATCAGTCAGTGTATTCAATTGAAAACACAGTACTTAAAGGTTCAGTGTGTAATATTTCAGAGGATCTATAAAGAGAAATGCAATATAAGATCCATAACTACGTACTCAGTGTTGTGCAAAGACCTTATATAATAAACCATTATGTTTTTATTACCTTAGAATAAGCCATTTATAACCGCGGGCACCCCCTTCCATGGACGTCACCATGTTGCATCGCCTTGTTTCTACAGTAGCTGAGAACAGACAAACAGCGCTACAGAGTGTGTTTTGCGTTTTTATTTACAAATATGGTTTCGTCACTAAGTACTTTTTGTTCTACTTCTGGTAGAATTCAGGCAGTCCAGACACTCATCACTATGTTGAATATGTACGTTAGAAGAAGAAGAAGTAGTAATAATATACTACAGGGGTCTGCAAATAAGTTAATCGGAGCAATAGCTTCAACCATTAGATGGTGGATGAGAATATAAGCTGTAATATTATGTTGCCAAGGCATGTTGTTCTGTTAGCTCAGTCAGTAAGCTGTAGGACCCAAGGATTATGGGTTTGATCCCACCTTTGGATGTGTTGTTTTCTCTCTCTTCAACAAATTAATTCTGCAGCAAATGTTTCTTAGATCACGGCATGTGCTGCACTTTTTGTTTCGGTGTTTGAACTGCATCCATCAACCTATGGACGCTTTTGCTAAAAAACTTTTACGTAGGAGTCTTAGCTTAAGAGCGATCAGGGACTGATCTGAGAGCAACTGCTGAGAGAAAAGACAAAAACTTTTATCTTAGTGAGGAGGCGGGGTTGACCCTGTTGCTATGTATGACACAGTATTTGATTGACTTGGAATGATAAAAATTGTTCCACTCTTGCCAATTACACTGATTGCTGGCGTGTCTATTTAAGTCGTGGTTTGAATGTTGGTTTTAAGGCATCAAACATGGAATCAACACCAAGAAGGACGAGAAAGCCCAACTGGACAGACGAACAGTGTTTACTGTTAGCCCAGTTAGTGGATGAACACAAGGCCATTCTAAAAGGAAAATTTGGGCCGGGTGTCTCAGCACGGGGCGAGAAGCAGACGAGGAGCGTATTGGACAAACTATTAACGGTTCATTCCCCCTGCTTGTGCGCACCAGGGAAGCCTGCTATATTCATGAATGTAGTTTTTGAGCCTGCAAGGTGGGAATGTTCAGTGGAAACGACATGAACTGTGACACAATAAGAGTTTCTGAAAGTGCTGTAATTGTTTGTGTGATCACTCAGCTTACAGAAGGTTGTGACATACCCAAATCATCACTGCTGCATTGTTACATTTTCCCAGTTGCCAAATATCGTATTGTAATGATTACTTTCATTTCTGGCGCTATGGCATTCCTGCGCTGTGTCAGAGATGTTAGCACGTCTCTAATAATATCAGTCACAAACATGATCCCTGCATGATCTAATCTATAGCGTCTGATTAAGTCACTGTCATCCGTTGTCTGCAACACATTTCTTCTCCCTCTTCATCTTTCTGCCATTTTCTCCTCTACTAAAGAAACTCTTAAGCCTCTTAAAAGTCCTCATCCGTGCTCCTAACAATTCTGACCTCTTAAGAGCTCTTTTAAGGGTTAAGATGCTTTATGAATTACTTTTTTCTTTACTAGCATTTTTTCTTTAATTTTAAGAGTAAACTCCCACTTTTCTAAGAATTTTCTTAGAATTTCATCACTAGGAGCTACTCTTTGCCTTAAGATTTTTTATGAATACGGGCCCTGATTTCTTGACTGGCCACTCTCTGCTGTCTCAGAAGAGACATCTTTTGTGCTGTGTCAGCTACCGTAGCTGTCCTATCCTCTTTGAAAGGTTAGGGGGCAGTAGTAGAGTTGACAGAGTGTTGTCATTCACAACCCTCAACACTAAATCTTACACACTGAACCTTTAAGTTGTAACTTTAGATCTGCTTACTGGTAATATGTTAAAATTATACTATTAGCATTTTGGAGTATTTTTGGCTTCTAAAATACTACATAACAGTAGTTTGGAGTGTTTGTTTTTCTGAAAGTGGCTAATCAAAACCAGGCATTTAGATCCATCATGGACAACACAACATATCTGCACAATATAGCTCTAAAACAGCAGATAAAACTGCTGACTAGCAAAAAGCTAAGTAAACACTTTATTTGGATAGTTTGCTTACATATAGTATACAGAGTATTTGTAATATGTCAACTGTTTTGCTTCACTGTTAAATAACTTAACTTAATTAATTAATATTGTAGTCATCCACTTAAAACTTTCTTATTTAGGTATGGTGGAAGTAGGTGATTCTGGTCAACAGTGCCTTGTGACACTGTGAGGTTACAACAGCACTTCTGTGAGAATAAACACATCATTTTCCAATGTCATGTCAAGAAGAATAAATCCACTGAAACATTTTGAGTATTAGGAGTTAATGTCTGGCTGATGACCTGAATTTAGCTCCTATATACAACGCTTTGTGCTGTGGTAAAGCAATCTTTTATAATTTCAAATTAATCAATGTTAAAATATACAAATTTACATCCCTTATGCACTTACTAATCAAATGTCTTTGTGCATAGTTGTGTCTATTAAAAAAAAAAATTAATATAAACTCAAACGATAACTCTGTATCTATTCTTTTATATTTTATAGGCTCCCAGAGGTACGGATCTCAGACAACGGGCCTTATGAATGCCATGTGGGCATCTACGATCGGGCAACAAGGGAGAAGGTTGTCCTGGCTTCAGGGAATGTTTTTCTTACTGTTATGTGTGAGTACCATCACTGCACTTAATCTATATTTTGAACCCAAGGAAACATCCGTTCAGTGGAGTCTTGCTTATACAGTATTCAATGTATTTCTGGTTAAAACAGGATACTGGTGTGGGACATGCAGTGCATGGGGAGGGACTGTTCAAAGACAGCTGGTTGCACAGTATGACTAAGATTGAAAAACTGGAAATGGCGCAGGCCTGCAGGCAGGACACAAAGCCGTCTTGATCACTGTGTGAGGAAGCTTCATGTGAGGTGCTAGAGGGGAGATGTTTTAAAACTGATAGTAAGTTGTATATACTGTTTTCCAGCAAGTAAAAAGGAATTTTGTACAGAGCTGAATTGATGAGTTACAAATGTACAGTCTATTACAAGTTGTAAACACAAAACACCGACAAACTCTCATGAAGAGTTTAGGATCGGTTCATAGATCATGGTTTATGTTTGTCCATTTTGAAGGTTGTTTTAATTTTGATTGTGTTTTGTGTTTACAAATTGTAATATATTTTTTAGGGCTGGGCACGTTAACGCGTTATTATCGCGCCGACGATTATTTTACCACACGTTAACGCAGTTTTAAAAAAATGATTATTATTTTGAAAGTCCGTTGCTCACTGGCTATGAATACACATAGGCCTACTGCCAAACTATGGGTTACAGGAGGTGTGGGAAGTTGTGCAGCCTGCAAATCGTCTACCCAAACAAGCAGTGGAGGGAGGCTTCAGCAGACTGGATGCAGCGTGAGGGAGAACACCACACGCAAGACAGCGCTAGTAAACGGCAGGCGCTCTTTAAAGAATAACCATGGCAACAGTTTCTGTGCACTACACAACTGTAGCCTATTTAACTTAAATTAAAATTATAGGCTACATAACTTTACCTGATAGGCCTACATCTAGTTTTGCCGGGATGCTCTGCCATGCAAATTCCCTACTACTGATGTCTTATTTATTAAACAGTAATAGATTCTAGAAAGGCACAAACGCCGAGGGTCAGTTTCTCTTCCAATGATTTGTGCTGCGCATCTCGTACACCTTGTGGGAGGGGATTTACTCAGTGCCACTTCACCTCACTCTAACAGGGACATTTGCTACCAAAATATAGACTGTTTTAAACTGCTCCCTGATAAAAGAAAAATGTTTCTGCTGACAACTGGACTCTGATGGTAACTTGCTCCAACAAGTTAGATAAAGGTAATGCCATGGCAGTGCGGATAGCTTTGGTTTAATATTGATTTCGATTACATTAATTTTTAAGTTGAGATTTGCAAGAAATATTTTATTGCTTCTGCGTAGAGGGATTACTGCTGGTAAAAAGCACAGTATTTGTTTAAATTGTTTACAAACCACATGTTATTGCACTTTTGTGTATATAGCAGTACATTAAATGTGTACAATACACTACTTTAGAATCATTATTCAATTTTGCGCATAACAATTTGATTAATTGCAAGACAATTATGTGATTAATTGCAATTAAAATTTTTAATTTTTGCCTAGCACTAATATTTTTGTGACTCATAGTCTGTGCATTTACAGTGTTATTGACATCAATTTACCCCCATAAGGTTGATTTTAAAAAATGTTAAAGAATGTAAATAGTGTCAACTTATTAGTATTAACTGATTCTCATATCTAAAATCACCAAGTGAAGCTTCGCCTTGCTTAAAGTGGCAATAATTGATATTTTTATAGTGTATGTGACAATGTGAACTTATCCTTCGAAGCTGCGGCTTAACATAGTTTAATAGCAGGTTTTAGCACATTATTATGCTGTCCGACCAGAAACTTTACAGCAGACGGCTGTTTTCAGCAAAAACAACTGCATGCTACCTGCTCAGCACCAAATGGCAGTCAGACAAATGAATGATAATGTTGCTATGTAACTGCTGAATGTGCTCAGTTGCTAATCTCGACAACCCAGATGTATTCTAACTTTGGATAGAGCAAAGCTGTGTTCATGAGAGAGAAAGAGAGAGAGACAGAGGAGGTGCTGCATGAATATATGTTCCTCAGTACAGCTCCTCAATCAAATACGATTAAATTGAAAATCAATATGTGGTGGTAAGCTTTAATAATTATCCTATATATTGATTTATTTATGAGCCGCCCCAAATAAATCAGTATATGGGAAACAATGCTTTCAGTACTACCCACAAACAAAGCAGTCTCTCCGGACTTTTTCAATAGCCCTATCTTATTCATAACAGCAGCAAGTAGTATGTTTTTTACAAAACGCAGGCTATTTGTTTCTCAACGCCACCGGCTAAAATAAAAAAAAATAAAGCAAGTAAATCCCTACTACTGTTTTTCTGCACATGTAGCCTATTTATAAGAGCAGTATTCAGTATTTTTACAAAACATTACGTTAACGCCGCTCTCTTCCGATGAGTCCAAGCATCAGTGACAGTAGCTGCTGGAGTTTCTTTCTATAAGTTTCACGTTGCTGTGCTGCTTCAGCAGATGCTTCAGTAAATTGTTCGTGGTTGAAAGCTTTTTTGTTGGTTGCAACAAACAGCAATGTTGAGTATGCAATATTCGGCAATGTCCTTTGCATCTTAGTAGCCAGTAGCCACAGTAGCTACAGTAGCAGTAGCTACTTACAGCTATGGAAAGAACACCTCTCTCCCTCGTTCTCCTTTCCTCCTTTAGTTTTTGGCTATCAGCGGACATGAACAACAACATCCAGTGCCACTGACCTGCCACACAGTCACACATTCACGTCAAGGGTGGTGCGTTAGTGGCACGCAGTCACACAGCGTTACTTGAATTAGTAACGCGTTACTGCCCAACACTAAAGATATCAATTAATTAATGAACACATTTTCTTGAATTAGGTTTGATTCTAAATCCTAAGGGTGTGTTGCAGGGTCAAGAAACTGATGCAACTGAAAATTCAAGTTGATAGGAATTATATAATTTTGCTGTAACAGCAAGTGGTAAGAAGATTTCGGTGTTGGTGGAAGCATACGCTGTCTGGTGCTGTTGAATTTTACAGGATTTACAATTTTAGGCAATACACTTTTTATTGTCTATCTATTTGTTTATGTCTATCTGCCTATCAGTCATATGGATTTAATAGTGATAAATCTTTGTTTCTTACATTTACTTCAAACATGATTGCCTCTGTCAAACAACCACTATTACCATTATTCAGTTACCATGATATCTCATTCAGTCACTGGAGGAGGTTGTGTGCCTGTAGCCTATTGCTCAGTCTCTGCTGTAATTATTGTATTTAAGTCCCCCTAACGACAGCTGTTTCCCTTTCCTCTGATGTATCAATTCCAGAAGCAAAGACATGCTGTTCTCCATGTGGTCCTATGGCTAATTAGCAGTGGTGAAATTTTTCAGTGGAACACCAGAGAGAGACACCGTGTGACAATATTACTCCATTATCACATTTTGTGCCTCAGAGAACTGCCTATGGTTTTCATGTTTAGTTTTAATTTTAACGTAGACATGTTTTTTTTTTTTTTTTTACTAAGCCCTTGACCCTCTGTTCTGTTCTTTTTAATGAACAATTCCATGCCTTTGTTTGAGCGTGTCCCCACACCAACGTCAGTGAAAGACTTTATCAATGGGAGGGGATTTACTCAGTTAACTGTTTCTTGTTTCAGCTTTGGGTGGGAAGAAGTGAATGATGTAGATGTGGGATAGCTGGAGCACCCTAACTCAGCTGGGTCTTAAATCACCACTCCACAAAAGAGGAAGAAGAATGGCCTCTGGCATTGTGGCTAATTGCCGTCTAAACTGAAACAGAATTATTCATAACCTATTAGTGTGTCAAGTTCAGTGGGAAGTAAAGAAAAAAGTAGAGGAGAAAGAAAGAAAATGAGAGGAAAAAAGTTAATTAATAGGACACAGTACACGGAGAGTATTTTAATTTTTTAAAGGGCTTCATAAATAAGAATTATCATTTTAATGAATCCCCTGCCAAGAAATTCAATCATCTAGTTTTTAAAGGCTAAACCCTGAACTCTTGGTAACTCTGCTACTGTCCTTCACTCTCTGGAAAGTTTGGAAAGTCTGTGCTTTTCTTCTTGCACTGCATGACCATATGTTGACTTTATTAAGCCCAACGGCATATAGAATCTCTCACCCAAATGACTGCCATAGTCATACTGTGATGTCCAATTTAGCTCAAGCTATATCCAATGTTGAATGCAATGCAAAGTTATAAATGACTGATTTCTGAAATGACAGGAAAAGTATCATGCACAATATTAATGTTTACATGATTGCAGTATCAAAATAATTGGGGAGTATTCTGTTTTGTTTTCCTGTTTTAGGTTTTTTCTAAATATACACTATATACCATATCCCGTGGACAATTGCACCAACAAGCTTTTATCTTGATAATGAGGAACATGAATAAGATGCAGTACAAGGATGTACCCATATCTAGGGCACTTTATTTTATGTTAGCAAATATTTATCCCTTAACCTGACTGAGTTGTTATGGTGCTCTGTGCCACTAAATGTAATTACTGGTGCATTACTGTATGGTAATTTATGATGAGGCGCTCTGTTGTTATCAAAGTTCAAAATCAACATCTGAACTGAAAGGTTATCAATGAGAAGTTCTGTTTGAGAAAAAGCTGAAATAAGCTGATGGACAGAATCCTTATTAGGGCATTGGATTTACTGTCAAATCATTATCAGTCTCAGTCTGCAGAGGATACGTTTAACAAGATGTAAATACACAGTGGGTAGGGAATTGACAATGTTATACAGTTTGGCCTTTTGACCTACTTCCTCTCTGTTTTAGTTTCATTGAAGAGCCCAGCCGAATGACATCAGAGAACAAAACATTCAGTTCTTTGATGTTAAGACTGGAACATTTAATGTTAATATCATGTTTCCAAAAAATGCTTAAGATATCATAAAAAGAATGTTGACCATACTTCATAAAGAAAGACTTCATCATAGTGCATCATAGTCATAGTGATCATTGGCTACTCCTGTTGAATATGGGTCTGCCAGCAAAGTAGGACATATAAGGCTTGAATATTTCCCTCAACAAGATGTTCTTTCTCTCTGGTTACTGTTGATAATGTGTCAAAACTTGAAAAGTACTATTTTGTTATTGTCATTATCCTTAGGCCAGTGTTACAGAGGGAAACTGTGCATGCAACCACATGATCAAGTTAATATAAATGCGTTTTTATTTGCAACATTTCGAACAGAATCTGTTTGCTTAGAGCAACATTAATGTATGGTAGAGGACTGCAGAGGTCATTGGTTGCACATGTTCAACTGTTTTGCTGAGTTGCATGGAATGTTTCTGTACTGTAATCTCCTTTCTTTGCCTTAGTAAGATAAAAAACAGACATTAGCCTACCCTTTGATAGTAGTACAAATTAAAGTAAGATTTTGCTGCAGTCACAGCAATGTCAATACAAGTCACTGTGTAATACCTGGATAACACCTGGATTTAAGCAAATTAGGAAAACAACTGAGAGCTGAATTTTGAAATAGAAATTATTGGGCACTTTCAGATCTTTAATTGTTTTCTTTTAACAGTTTGTGTTTGTCGAGCATTTCATTTGTGTGGTAGTTGTATAAAGTATTGGAAAGATACATGTTTAGTAGGGCTCAACGATTAATTGCATTTGCGATGTTATCGCAATGTGATAAAACAAGATTTTGTAATTGCAAAGGCTTGCGATTACACTCTGGTCACATGACACCCAAGACTAAAACAGTCTGCAAAGGAAGCATCAACTTTGCACATTACGCTGTCCCTTGACTTGTTGTTGTACAATGGCATTAAGTTTGACAGAAGCTGACACTACAGAAACTTTAGTGCCACACAGAGAATGAAAGTAGCAACCGGCAGCCACGCGGGTAACTGGGTGGGTGAAATTGTCGGGCCGTCCACCGCTTTGACAGACAGGAAAAATAGACAACAGAAAGACACTTGTTGTAAGGTAAGCGTATTGTGGCAATTGGCACCTGCGTCACACACAGGTCAGCTCAGGAAATATCTGTGAAATGGCGTTTCAAACCAAAAGCACAAGCCTGAAAGAGGCCCAGCCTGGATACAGCCAGTGTGCTGCTTACCAGCATCGGAGGCTGCAGGGGAACTCGGTGTTGTTGGAGAATTACTAAGCTTTTCAATTAAACATGAGAGGCATCATTTAGTTTTATTGTCATTGGCCTTTCAACTTTTTATCTGAACCTCCAACTGATTTTTTGTTTGCTTACTGGGATATAGAAAGATGGACTCCTAGGAGATTTGAACTGAGATAAGGACTCATTAATTAGTGGTTGAACTGTGGGTTTTGTATTGAGCGCTTACTATATAATCCACTGTGGTGAATTTAGTTTTTCTTGTGGTCTGTAGGTAGGCCTACCTGATGATATTATATCATTATTTAATGCCATGACTTGACTCAAATTATCTTTCTCATATTATTAAAATTTCTCATATTATTAAAAAAAATCACCTAATTTCATCATAACCCAGGCTTGACCCACAAGAAAGAATAGTGTATGTTTAATCTGTCTAATATTGTGTTGGTCATACTATACACTGATTTACTGCTTGTCTGTTTTTAATAATACAGAAGGTAGATAGCTTAAAAATTAATTGCTTATTAAATCGCAATCGCAATATTAGAAAAAAAAATCATTAGATTGTTGAAATTAGGTTGTTTTCCAAAATTTACAGCCCTAATGTTTAGCCAGCTAACGTTTTTGAGGACAAAATATGTGATGTTATTACAGTATAGTAGACTCACTATTTCAGCACTTGAGGGATAGAATTCTGTCCCATCACCAATCATATAAAATAGATATTTCATTCTGCAAACACTGACATATCCATCCCTGTAAAGCTAAGGTCATAATTTCAGGCTTTGGTGGGTGAAAGAAATCAATACCTCTTTTCCCAATGGTATAGATAGGGTCATTATTTGTTATTACCCAAAGTGATTCCTATGCGACATTCCAAAGATTACAACGAAAGGTTATTTGTCTCTTCAGAATGGAGCCTGACCTTGGGAAACCAGCTCCTGGTTGATCTGTGCATAGTGTCTGAGACAACTAAGGTTGTTGTTTTTGTTGTCTGTATCAGGTGACTGTTGCGACTCCTCTGGATGAAGTACATCTTAATAGCCCTTGTGTTTGAACATCATGTCACGTAATTCCAGAAATCTTCAAACCTTTTGTAAAGTGTGAGGATGCAATTTAAAGGATACCCTTCATGAGGCGGCAGAGCTGGTATTTATAACCTCTAGACAGAAATGAGCGCTAAGGTGTAGAGGGACTAATTACCTTCTCATCCCATAAAACTGGGATTCGCTTCAATAATGGATGCCCAACTTTAATTAAGCACTGTGTATATTTAGGCGCCCGTTTATAAATGGGTGGGATTAATGGCATACGAGCCAAGACCAAAGACAGCAACGCCTGCAGACATAGCAATTTGGTGTACTAGTAGGAAGAGATTAGAGACTGTGTGCAACTGTATACATGCAAGTTTGCATGTTTATGTGTGGAGAAGCTTGGTTGGGTGGCGGGTTGTGATGGATTGATAGGGAGAGGCTGCTCCCTCTGTGTCCCATACTTGTTCAAGAAGTCAAGAGAACATCTTGGCCAGACTTAAGGAATGATTCAAACACAGTTGCCTAATTCTCAGCTCTCAGAAAGGATGCCAATTTTGTCAGACTCATCAGTTGTATTCTTAAGTGCTTGCCGTGTCGTCTTTTACCGTGCCTTGTATCACCATAGGGGATTATTCAAGAGTTCTTGATGTGATTCTCCATTACTTTCTCATTAATCCTGTGTCACCTTCCTGCTCATCACACTTAATGTCCTACAGTATGCTATCAGCATTACAACCTGTTAAATTTTGTGCAAAAAATTTTAATGCGGGAGACAAAAACATTCTCCGTTTAATTTTGTAAGAATATTGTGCATTGATTGTTGCCCACATGGAATTAGCTTTGTCTTTTTGTCAACTTGTTCATAATTACCTATATTGGCTTCCCTCTGAGAAAATTCTGTCTGGAAACTAACAGTTCCTCCTTTTAAAGAAATTTTGTGACCACTTCCTACTCCTTACCACTACTATCATTCAGTTTTGCTGACTGGGAGCAGCTTACAGCACCAATAAAACATGTTGGCCTGGAGCACATTGAAGGAAAAAAAGAATGAAATGAATTCAAAGAGCAGATGAATTATTAAATATCTGTCTTTGAGCTAAACCCTGGGGTGATAATTGAGGCAAAAATAAACAACCCATGGGCTTTGTCAAGGATTTCTCTACCCAACATTGAACGGGTAGTATGTGCATCACTTAGTCTATACTAAAGAATTTCTGTCAGATTTTTTGTCTGACTTTAATGTGAAATGGAAATTATATGTTTTTATTCCAGAACACATGCTGTCAGAGATTTGTCAGAAAAATATCTGTTTTCCCTTTTTTGACTTCTTTGAAAAACCCACTGAAGTGTGGGATTTCATTAATTTAGTAGCAGAATTTGAAACCTTCATCATACAAAGCATGAAATCTATTGCTGCCATCTTGATTAGCTTCAACTGGGTTGTGACATAAACTTGCAATCATATTTTCTGTAATATTTTGTTCTGGGAAACTTTTTTCCTTCACATGAAAGGAAGACATACATTGCTACCAGCTTGGGTGTGCCCATAAAGCTAACATAACGAGTCAATGCCACATTTACACATTTATTGTAGTTACAATTAAAGCATATGAAGGAAATTATCATTTTTAATGAAGATAATAATAATATTTTTTTGCCTTTAAGCCCTAATATTGGGATTTCATTTCTGAATTGCTAACAGCCAAGTAGAACACTATGCTGAGTACTTTATCCATTTTTCCTCTCCTCACTACACCCACTTAATGGCAAGAGACCCTGCAGGCACATTAAAAGTTTGGCATTTCATTTTAAATGTAGGCATGTCCTGTGTAGACCCTGCTGCTTTCACCACCATATGGCATTATTGTTAAAAAGCGCAACTTAAGGCTGTGAAATGAGCAGATACCATTTTGAGATGCATGACATCATGGTATGTTTATTATACCCTGTTAAACACAGCATTTCCTGTCATGCATTAATCATTTATGAATGCCTCTCTCCAAATACATAATCCCAGTCATGGCAGAGCTGCAAGAGTGGAGGACATCATGCAAAGAATATTTTGTACCATGCAGTGTTTCTCTTCTAATGTTATGCCTGATAAATATAATATATGTTGAAGTAAATGCGTCAGTTCAAATAATTGTCAAGCCAAAGTTGTTATTTCCATAAGCACAAAGCGTATATTTGTCAGTGACATGGATACCCTGTTTTTAACAAGAAGAAACTTTCAGCAAATCAGCATTTTTTTTTCAAAGCACCACACTAAAACACAGAAGTATACATCTTCAAATAGTTCCAAGAGTCTTTAAACACTTATGAATAACCTTGTGATGTCTTTCACGATGCAGCCCTTTCTTGTTTTCTTGGGTAGCCTTCCTTCCTTCATCCTGAGACGTGCATGTCTGATAGTGAACACACTGCATCCCCTGATGTCTCCTTGTGGTTCTCGCTATGCTGTGAAGTGTAGGTTTCATTCCTTGTGGCACAGTCTCCCTCATTCCCCTCACTCCCCCTCACTAAGGATGTCTTCATCACTTGCTGCGCTCTGCTCCCCACCAAGGTCCCTCCTTTTGAGCGTGGTTGACTGAGGAGGCGACAGAGGAGAAACAGCTTTGCCTCCCCAGAGACATGCAGCTGATTGTAACAAAGGATGAGAAAACCTCTTTGTTACCTACCTTTTACCTCAATATCACCTTGCTTGATAAGTCTCCTTTCCTACAAAGTGATCCCCCTAAAAATAGTTTCACAGGTTTTTTTGAGCAAGTTTGACAAAACTTATCAGACAGTGTTATCTTTTTCTCTGTAAATGAATCAATTCATTCACTTAAGGAGGTTATGTCTTGTATTTTAAATTGAATCCATTTCTCAAGAGTCTAACCCAAGGGCATCTGTAACTTGAAAAAGGTCAACTAAAAAGAGCCAGACAGAATGAAAAGAGCCAGAATGGCTCCCTAGTTTGTAATATCATTCCAGCCCTGTGGAGTAAGTATATGATTTGATTTATTTTTAGCTTGCCCCAATGTGATGGTAAGATTATTTTGTAACTACAGGGAAATACATAGATGTGAGATCACCTGTCAGTCATGTATATATAGTCTATTTACTTTCATCTCTCTAACATTTATTTTGTGAACTACTTGCGCCCACAGTCCCTTGTGCTCCCTATAAAAATATTTCATTATGTCGACTCCCTTAAAACTGTTTTGATGCATAGCTCACCAGAAGGGATCTCTCATAATGTGAAGGGCCAAAAGAACACAAAGCAGATGAGTTTTTCAATTTCTTTTAGTCTTTCACAACAAAATATTGACAAGAAAAGATAGTGATTACATTTTCTTCTCAAAGAGGCTGCATTTATGCTATTTGGAAGATAAATTCTATACAGAACGTGGTTGAAAGCCTTGAAAGACAATACCTCTGTGACTGTTTTACACATTGCCATCTGTTAGTTTTTGTAAAAGTGTAAAAGTCAGAATGTGTACCTATTTCTTTACAATCATACTGCCTTGGAATTTAGAATGCCTCTACTTAATGTGTTTGGAAAAGATTATTATGGTATCATTGTATAAACACTTTTGCTTTTAACCATTAATAAACAGATCCTTTTTTTACTCCTCCCACACAGATGGGGTTTGTGAATGTCATTGAGTTTAGTTGATCTTTCCAGTGTCACACTTGGAAGGTGGAAAGTGGCAGATATTTCCAAAAGTGGTGCTGAGTACCCTTCATTGTGGTCTTAGCTCTTTGAGATTTGACACTCATCTGTGCTGCTGCACAAAGGACTGTGAGACAGGCGATAAATTTGTGGGGATAGAAGAAATACAGGTTTAAGAGGCCCTGAAAGCAGCCTGTGGGCATGGATCGAATGGATTTCTTCTCAGTGTGCCCATTTTTTAAACTTGAATATGAATCAGAGGAGGAGAAATTGAAAGGAAAATTGAAATGGGAAATTCATATTATATTGGGACCTGTATTCTGCCTTGTCAAAATTCATTAATTTAAGGGTAGGTAGGGTAGCCTGCATTAATTGTAGTGTGTGTAGCCTGATCTGAAACAGCCCTCATGACATTGAGAGATTTGTGTTGATGTCTTTGGAGGAATAAATTTGCTCTTATATATTCCTATATAACCTTTAACTTAGGGGAGGAGGCAGGCATTGTATATATTCAGGGCTTAGCCCTAACCTAGGGTGGTCCAGGTGCATGTTCCCCCTGGGAGATTTTTTTCCCATTGACATCTATATGCATTATTTTTCAAGCCATCTGCGATAATAGAATGCCTAAAAATCTGTACATCATTTGGGATAAACAAAATATGAAATCATCCTGTAGAGCCTACATCCAATTTTGTTCTGCAACTGCCTTCATCATTCTGAAGTAATAACACAACAAATGTTGAGGATTACTAATTTTCACTCCTGCCACCTAAAAAGATGTAAAAAAAGTGTCTGTCTCTATTTTCAAGTTTCATAACATAGATAGGGTGTGTAGAATTTGGCATAAACATTATCAATCTATTTTTGTTATGCTAAGCTGGAGGAGAGTTCACAGAATAATGTTTAGTTGACAAATCTGCTTAATTTGAATCCATGCCATCATAATCCGGGCTGCTCTAATAGCAAATTAAGTAAATATGGTCTCCGATACTCTGAATTGAATATTAGACGAAGAACATTTAGGCTACTCAGCAGACACAGTGACATCTGGTCACTTGTACTTATAGCAGCCCTTCACTGGGGCTTGGGCTGAAGCATCACCATACCACACTGGTATTAACAGTTTTAATCTAATATGTGTGCTATAAATCCAAAACGCCAGCCTGTTATTATTAAACCTTCTCAAAATACTTTTGTTAAGAAGGGCTGCTTTTAATATAGACATATATATTGTGCCTAGATAAAAGATTTTTGCTGACACAATCATGAATGTAGTTTTTGGTGTAGTCTAAATCAGGGCTGCCAACTTTTTCTGTATTGGAGGTCGATTCATTTTAGGCTTTCTGTGTCATATCCCACCGCAGGCGTCGGGATCACTCTTTAATCCTGCATGCTACAGCCACATGTATGTGTAGATGAAAAGCCAAGTCAATAATCATGATCAGATCAGTGTGGTCAATATATTTCCTTAAAATTCATAAAGCCTTTTCTGTATCAATTTATGGTGAATTGATTTTTTTTGAATGATTTTTTTTTTTTTGAATGATTTTTTTTACCTGGGCTATGTCAATGGAAACACAAAACTCAGAAAGAAGGTGACCCTTTGAAATATAAAATATACCAGAATTTAATTCAGTAGGTGTATGGCTTTCAAGCAATTTGTATTTCTTTTTCTTTCATGATTTGTTCTTCCCTCCCCCTTTGTGTCTTTGTTTATGGAAGTTCCTCTTTAAATGTGGCACATTTTCTCCTCAAGAATAAATTAATTAATTCATTTTAATTCAGTTAGAAATTCCTGGACTGAATTTTCAAAACTTTCTGCATATCTATCCCACATATCTGTGTAATCTGACATCTCCAGAAAGTTTTTTTATGAAAAGTTTTTAATCACAATTCCTAATATTTTTCAAAATATCCCTGTCCTATAATCTGTTCATTACTTGCCCTGCTGATAAGATAGAATCCCAGACAGACAGACACAGTACCTGTTGGGGCTGTATAAATGAGACCTGTGCAAAACAAAACTATCTGAAAACACTTCACTAGAAATCCTCACGTTAACTTCAGCAGCGTTGTGCAGCTCACTTTCCCAACAGAGTAAGGCTGAGCTTCAGATCATACATTTTGATATTGTAAAACTCTACCAGCTACGTTACCTAATCACAAACTGTCTGCCACTCACTGCGCAAGAGCGGGTTCGCTTGATTCCTTCCACAGTGCCGCCGGTGTCACATCAGCTAGGTGGAGTGTAATCAGTTATAGGCTACATTAGTTTTTCCAATGCTTGAGAAAACTGATGTATGACGTGAGGGCATGTGAAAAGCGTTAATTGCATGACTCTAACACTCAATGCATGAAAGCTGGCAGCTCTGTCTAAATGCAACTGTGGGCTCATGTTTTTTTTTAAACTTTGTTATTTATGTAACATTTCCTGAGTCACAATGTGAATAATTTAATTAATCAAACTAGTCTATTACTTTTTTACATTACTTGGTATCAGGAGGAAATGTTTTCATACCTAGGATTATGTCATACTAATGTACATTGCCATTTTCTCATTTATCTTCTTATTACACTAATGTGCTCATCACAGAGTTTAGCTGTAACTTTCAAAATTGTCAAAATGAATAAAGCCTTTCTAAAGCACCAGCTGCTACTGTTTGAAGCTCTGGATGTACATCATTAGTCACGTGATATTCTTCATTTGACGCATGTTCCAGCACAATTCATTCCCAAGTGTGCTTCAAACAAGCTTCTGACCCTTGATATCATCCACTTATTTCAACTAGTGAGCTAACTGCAGCTAAAATTAGCTAGTCAGCTCACCAACTTACACACTGCTTAGTGCCTAAGTGTTACAGCTGTAGATTCACAAACCTAAAACAGCACCTGTTCACTTGCTGACATTGATGTTGCTCCACTAGGAATATAGTTAAGATATTCTTACGAGCCGGTTCTTTAAGGAAGGGCAGTAACATGATTGGGATTGAAAATGAGGTGGAATAGGACAACTGGAAGATTCTGATCATAGTCAAGGGTTTAATGAACCAAGAGAGTGCATGTGCACAAAAAAATACAACAAAAGGAGGTTATACAGGTGCTGACAAATACACAACATGAAACAAAAGAGAGTCATTACCAAAGACAGTTACTTAGCTCAAAAACACTAAGAAACAAACAGAGGTCAGCACCGATAAGCTTACAGAAATACAATTAACAAACGAGCAGTTATTCTGCAAGTTAGAGTTCTCAAACAAAAGAGTGCCCAACTCTTGGTGCACTATATCACACTATGTGATTTACAAAGGTTCTGAAGCCACTCAGTCAGGCAACAGACAACAACCAACACACTAAATATTCTCTACTAACTAATCACAATGATATGCAACCAGCAGCAAGGTGAACTGACCACCAGTTCACAGCTGCCCTGAACTGTGGGCGCACAAGCTATTTAAAGTGCAGCTGGGGTTGATTGAAGATGATGATTGGTAGGTTCAGGCATATCACAGGTACACCAATCACAGACACCAGCGAACAGCACCCAGGAAGTAGGTGATCTCAGCTCCAGAGGGACCATTCCTCAACAGGGAATCACACAGCTGGACTTGCATAACAGTCACAATCTGACATAGGAACACAACAATACTAAGGCAGCCAGCGGCAGACGTAACAATATCAAAAACCTTATTCAACAGTAAATTTAAAATTTGTATTGGTCTGGCAACACAAAGGAGGCTAACCCTAGCTGCTAGCACGGCCGATGTGTAAAACTCTAGGGTTAATCGGTCGGCATGCATGTAATCACTGACTTAGGTTTAGGCACCCTTGTGATATGTTACGTCCTGGGGTGTCTAGGAGTGTCAGGACATAAACCAGACGTTTTTGGTATTTGAGAGGATGTTTATTTAAAGTAAAGTAAAGTGTCACAAACAAAGAAAATGGGCCAATGGGTGCTGTGGAAATCAACAAATATAACAAAAAGAGGATTGCTATTCTAACTAGGGAAAAATAAAAGGATAAACCAAAACGCTCTCTAACTAAAGGATTTGCAAAAACCAAAACAGAAAGCACACAGCACCCCTGAACCTAGTGTAAACATAAAACAACCTACAGTGAGTGCAAAAAGTTTGTCAATAGTTTTTGAAGCTAAAGCCTGGCCCACTTCCTTACCTTGACACAATGTTACTCAGTGTATGACACAAAGTCTGCCAATGCTAACAAAATACAATCCACACAAAAGCCCTGCGGAACCTAACAAAGACAAGGAACGTTGGTTACGTATTGTAACCCCAGATTCTATGAGTATAGGCGTAGCCCTCTAAGAGCTATCGCTATTGTCTGATAGCTGCCCCTAACAGCAGATTGAGCAGGCTTTTAAGCAGGCAAGGGTGGTCAGTGGTGCTCCGTGATTGGCCAGCAGAGGGAAGCCGCACCAATGGATGGCAAGAATCACCGAACCCCAGGAAGTAGGCGGGTTCATCCCTCGAAGTACAGCCAATCCTCCGTGTGTGTTGGCACAGCCAGCTTAGCATAACAGATGGAATTCTCAAGCACTGGTAAATTACTGGTGGTGCCTGTGGCAGCAGTAACAGATAGTTAAGGTTAGGGTAAGAGGCTTTGGGGAGCTGTCAAAGCCTTTTACACTAGCGCTTCCGGTCTAGACAGGGCGTCTCATAAAGACGTGCCTGGGGAGCGTCTTATACGGACCCTGAAGGGAATCTTTTGCGTCAAATTTGTCAGCCTTGCTGAAGGCGTCAGTAATTGACACCCTGAGATAACAGACAACAACACCAGAGTAATTATGAAGAGGCACTTTTGTGGTAACCTTCTTTGAATTACAGGACCACTTTTGCACATGTGCAGATAGAGATCGGGGAACCAGTACTGATTAGGCACTGACACCAAGCGGGAAGCTTCCAGTCAGCAATCTCATGCAAATGCGGAAGTCCCTGAAACCTGCATTCTATCGAACGGCCAGCAGGGGGTGACTCTTCTGGTTGCAAAAAGAAGTTCGGCTCCATTAGAAATAAGAGCAAAATTACCTCAGTAAACACTTTTCTGATGAGTTTAGGTCTCAATTGCTAGTTTCATATCTTCTTCAATACTAAATGATGTTCAATTAGTAAATAATGGTCCCATTTATTTTAAAATAGACCATAAAGCAGAGTATATTTCAGGGCGGGATTATCTATGATTGACAAGTTGTTACCATGTCGACCTGTCAATCAGGTTAGAGGCGACTCCCTGTTCGCTAAACAAAGGTGTCAGCCCTGTTAAATGACAGTTAACGCGAATTACAGATGCTAGCTAGCTCCACACACAGCCGTTAGCTCAACCGTCTCGTCCAGATATGGTCACGTCCGGTGCCACTGGTTGCAAATACTCAACATGACAGCGCCCTATTGGCCAAATTCGAGGCTTCAGAACCACAGTCGACAAACCAACGGGTGACATCACGATAAATACGACACACACAACAAGAAACCGACTCCCTTTTACAATGTAAGGGCAGACCTTCAGGCTAGATGGCGATATTTCCCCTGGAATAGACCTTTTCCTCCATTTGCTGGTCCAGTTAGAGAGACTGACGGAAAATGAAACAAAGTTTAAGTTATTTTTAAAATCTACAAGATTCTGGGCTTTTCAGAAAACATTCAGTGCTGGAACTAGGAAGACAACGCCCCCTGCTCTGCCTTTCTACAACCTATATAGGTACATGGGCAATTCTGGCCTAAATAGGGATGCAGCGATTACCGTATTGCACTATTAACCGCAGTTTAAAACGTCACAGTTAATTAATCGTAAAGGCTCCGCTACACCGAGTGTTTCTGTGGTAGGGAACGAAACTCTGGAAACTTGCACAAAACGAAACAAAGTTACAGGAGCGGTGCACCAGCTTAAGTGTCATGCTTATCAGAGGCTCCTGCACACCAGCTAAACTATGGCAGAGGGACCAAACTGTGAAGCTTTATTTACACTAAAGAAACGTCTGAAGTTGGCAGTGTGGGCATACTCGGGTGCACCAGGTCTGACTATAGATGATGGATTACCCGTTCAAAAACTTGCTGTTAAAAGATTCCTGCTAAGGGAGCGAATAACTAGGCTACATTAAACGTGATCCAGCACCTGCGGGATCACCACCCAGCTTTGCACGCCCAAGTAAAGGTTGACCAAATACATTATAATAAATAACATAGCAAGTTGGTAAGGAATCCAATATAAACGTGTCACTTACAATCGATGCCGTAGTGGTGAGAGTCGAGTTTTCAGTGTAACGTGTAACGTGTAACAAACAAGATAGATAGATAGATAGATAGATAGATGTTTATTAACAAAGCAGCTGTAACCTTTCAGAACCACCGCAACAATGCGCTATGAGGCCCATTATTTTCAATGGCTTGCAACATTCCAGGGTGATTTGTTGTTGCGTCGAGCAATGTGCATAGCACGGCGAGAAGTTGAACTTTTGCCCTAAGCAGCTTCCACGAGGCTCAAATCGCTTCTTTTCTGAAAGGGCCTTTATGGAAAACAGAACGTAGTCCTCTCAAGGTCTTCAGTCACTGAACATTTAACGTTGCATCCTGTTGTCTCCTCCTGTCTGTGTTGAGAAAATGTTGTCAGGTGTAAAACACTAACATACATCAGGAGCTTAAAGACTTTCAGGACCGCAGGCTACAAATTAACTGCATTTCAGTTACACTGCACTCAGTATCTTTCTCTCATTTTCACTAAAACATATGTAAGGATAAGAGTTAATGACAGTAACAGTTCAGTTTATTCCCCTAACAATTTCCCCTGGGGGATAAAAGTTAATATTCCTCTTATTAATAATATTTACATATTATAGAAATATAATTAATCTAATTAAATATTAAAAATCAACTTAAGTCATTAGCCTACTAGTGTTTAGTAGTGTGAAATTAATTAATGCATAATAATCGTGAAACCATGATTATTTCTCTGACAATAATCGTACCAACAAAATCTGTAATCATTGCATCCCTAGTTCTAAATAGACTTAGTTTTATTCTTGAGAGAAAGTTGTTTTTGGCATAAGTGCTAATTTACAAAGCATTCTAAAAGTTATTTTCTTGTGGTTGACGAACATACATATTTAGGTGTTTCAAAGGGCAGAAAACAGAACTCAGATAAATATAGAAATCAAAGTGGTTGTGAAATGTGACAGCTTTAGAAGAGCCAAATGCCAGATTGATGATTCTTCTTTTAGGAATTACCACAAATTGGCACATTCTAGTTAGCTAAACTTTCTTTCTCTGTGACTTCTTCTACTTTTTTTATTATTTTATTAGCAGTAATTGTACCATTGGGAGTTCTTTCACAAACATTGTGGCTTCTTGATGTGGAAACCATTCACTAGATGATTTATATAGGCATGGATAACATATTCTAGCATGTGACACTACCATATCCCAAGACAGAATGAATTAAACATGTTCAGACCACACTGTTTTATTATGTTACTTTTACCTTGACACCAACTATCATACATCATACACAGATTGTGTGCAAGTTAATTTGAGTTTGTTATATGATTTGGTAAGCTCTACATGGGGGAGTAGCCTATATTGTGTTCACTACAGCTGTTGGCCTCACAGGAGCAGCGTCCTTGTTGCTGACACATTCACTGCAGATTTGCTAGAACAAGGAAAGATTGTTTCTGGAAATGTGGTCACACAATCCATCTATTTTCCTATATTTACTGCTCTGCTGGAGTGTGTGCTTCAGCTACAAGAAAGCTGCTTAATTGACCGCTGTCCTGACCTCACTAGACCTCACAGTCACTGTCACAGCACAATGCGGAGGAATGTAATGGAAGTAAATCAATACTCAATTAAAATGTATCTCCTGTAATATTATTTTAAGAGAGAAAGCAGTCAAAGCCTCAGTATTGGAAAAACTTTGTGTTCATACAGAACCAAGATCAAAAAAGCTCACCGGCCAAAATGGCTGGTAGGATTGACACAGGGTGTGCCAATTTTTATCCCATATTTGGCAGGTTGGCAATGTTAATGTTAATTTTAAGCCCTGGTGGCACAATATGTGGCACTGGCATGGGCTGTAGTAGGCAGGTGTTGCCTGTGTGGGAGCATAAAGATCTAAAATCCTGTTCCAAAATCATATATTCAACCGCTGAAAAAAGTGAAACCAGTTCGTAAAAATTGATTACACAAAAGAAATATAATACTGGGGAAAAAAGGATGGAAATCAGGTGGGACTTTGAGATAAAGTGCTTATTTGATTTGTAAATTCTGGAATTTTATTAAAATTAAACATAATCTACTGTATACTGGGTTTCAATAAAAGACTATATAATAGGTAAATATTTAAAAGCCTGTTTAAAAGCAGTCCATATAGCACGTACATGCATAGATAGACAAAGGTACCTTAAGAATCCATGCTAAGACTGATTGGAGGTGCAGTAACCTCTTTTATTTGTTCCCGTTAAAACCTTGGCAGCAGCATACTGGATGAGCTGTTGTGATTTGTAGACATTCTGGAAAACCTGAGAGCAATTTTTTTAGAAATAGTCAAGCCAACCTGTAAAGAAAGAATGCTCTTCTGCATCTTGGGGTGAAAGAAAACCCTGACCGTTGTAATTTCTCTCAAATGATAGAATACTTTGAGAGTGTTTTTTGAATACTGCCTACTGGAAACCAATCTAAAAATATGTGTAAGATTTGGATAATTGTTTGATTATACTGTATTTGTAACAAAAGGTATAGTTACGTTTTGGAGAATCCTCAAATCCTTTACACAATGAGGCACATGAATGTGGCAGATACTCCAATATTTTTGACCTGATAACTAAATCTGCCTTTTTCTATATGCTATTATCCACAGATCCATATTTTTTGAATATCAGTAGAATAACTTGAACTCAACACTTAATGGATGCTTCAGGTATTCAGCTTGTATTTTCACACTATAAGAAATGTGAGGAAGCAGGCAACACTACAGCTAGTGAATTAAGAGTACAAGTCAATGTTTTGTACTCGCTGAAGTCATAAATTGATGTCAAGTCCACAAAATCTAATAATTTTCATCCATCACCTGTTGGTGTGAAATTCCCTGTCTGCAAGATAGCAAGATTTACCCCCCACCACCACCTTATAACTCAGGAACATGAACTTATAGGCTTGCCATAGATTGTTTCTGACCTGCAGTTTATTATTAGTAGAAATAGGATTTTTAAATATTGAGGTAACTCAACCTCTGTTCTGATAGTGGATGATTCAGTTTCAGTAAATTGTTCAAGAAGTCATACGGCAAAAGCATATTTGAGCATATTTATTTAAACTGATATAAATTCTTGATTTGGGCTGGTAGACGGTGGAAAAACTGTATTTCAAACCAAACAGAAAACCAGACAGACATTTTCTCTTTGCAGAAGCTGGACTGCCAGAGACGACAAAATCAGTTGAGGCAATTTCTTGAATAATGCATTCTTGAGGATTATCTCATAATCTCATTAAGTAAGCAGTGGTGAAATGCTGATACAACACAAAACACAAAAAAACTTAATGTATATCATACTTTGCATTTCCCAGGAGATGAGACGATGCACACTGCACTGTATTGATAATAATTTTCTTCTAAACATGGAAAGCAAATATCCTCTTAAAATGCACAATATCCAACATTTTACGAGGTGCCAGAATGAAAGCTTGCTACAGAGCTGAGACTTCACCTAAATCAAATTATGCCATAATGGAAAGTAGGTGCAGAGATATCTGCAACCTCATGTGTGCCAAAGTCAATATGTTTGTCAGATTGCCCCTGAACAGAGTAACAGTGCTCCATAAATGATTCCTTGTTCTATATAATGAAGACTCTTTCAGCTGGCTCTTGCTGCTGGCTGTGACTTTGCCCAGGAGCACATTCTCACTTGTTCTATCCTATTGTGACTGAATGACTGTGGAATAGAAACAGGCTCACAACCCGACTTACAATTATAGCTGGACTGTTTCTGTCAGGACATAAGAGGTTGTCTTTGTCCCATGTTTCTGCTCTGCTGATATGAAGACAAACACAACCAGATTTGTTAATTCAGTTAAAATTATGCCCTTTTCCTTCAAAAAATGATTATGTGAGGATCAGTAAAGAAATGTGTCTTCTTACCCATATTTCAGTGAAGAGTAAATATGGAGTTATTTTAGTGGCAGCAAAAATTAAATCTATATTTACTAGTTTAGAATTTGAAATGTCAGAATATTGTATACTAAATTTGAAATTGTCTTTCACTGAAATTTAATGTAACAATTTTGAATTTGAATTGTTCAAACTGAAAATGCAAAATTTGAAAATGTATTTAATAGATTGAAATTGAATCTATTGGTTTGAAATTGATGTTTGATGGTTTGAAATTTTGGTGAAGTTCCAAATTCAGTTTAGAAGTCAGTTTTCAGTTTCAACTAAGAGGTACTTATCTGTGGGCACTAAAATAACTCCATAAGTAGCCTTTCATTTTAAAGCAATTTCACTCTTGCACAGCTCTCTGTGAGTTCAAAATTAGAAAGCTGGAGAGTATGTATTGATGTCTCTTTTACATGTGGTACAGCCCATCTTAGCAAAACAAAAGCCTCCATGGCTGCTATGAACGAGGAGAGTTATGATACCATGACGTAAACAAACACATATCCCCACTGGCCCTAAAAGTACAGGTCAAAGGAATCAAGAATAATCTGAACATACCCAACATGTAGTGGTCCATGGACAAGAAAGTGTCACCAGAAAGTGAGTTTTCTGGTATATACAGTATATGCCTTAGTTTGCCACTGAGGAAGTACACTAAACAAAGCCTGAATGCAAGCTAGACACAGGATCTGATTTGAAAGTTTGATTTTGATTTTTTTGCCTTATGTGACTATGAATGTATTGTTTAATTTCTCATTTACATTTTCACCCTTAAGAACCATGAATCACTGTCGTATTTTTTGACAACTTTGCCCTTGAATTTTTCAGGGTCTTTGAAGAGCCATAATATTAATGCCCAGACTAGTTATAAATGTGACCAACGTGTGATCAACATGACAATACTGTTAGCCATAAAGAAATAAGAGCATGCATAGCACTAATCTCAACCATTTAGGGCTCTAATGAATCATCTTCAATCTCTTTACAACAACAGATGTACTCCTCATGAATCTGTCAATGTTGTCACTTCAATGTGTTTTATCTAGAACAGATTGGAAATATGACGAGCCAACGGTTTGAGGGGTCAGTTTGTCAAGCATTGTATATTATTTATTTGAAAACACTCAATTTTATCTATCATAATAGTGTAATAATATTTTATTGAAAGAAGCGATAAGGATGCTTGTGCAGAAAATTGTGAACTGAGCTTTTCCAGTGAGACATATAGTGGCAGCTGTGGTAATATGGCAGACCCTTTTTTGCATTGATTAGAACACATCACTGCTGACTCCTTAAGCTTCAGTATGGTTTGGAATAAAGACCCCACAGTCCTCTCTAGATGACCAGAAGTCTGAGCACTACATTCAAAGAATTCTGAGGTTTTTACATGCAAAACAGCTCAATTAAAAGCTCCAACTAGAAATATGTATTTTTTTGTAAGTATCACCTGTTTCTTCATCTGAGACTGATTTAAAAAAAATCATAGACCATTAAAAAGTCGTCTAGACTTGAAAGTACTGCCACCTTCTTTTTGTAGTTTTGGGATAGCAAAAACAATGGCAGAATCTTGAGACAGTGCATGTAACAATTTTGCCTAATGTCTACTTAAACAATCAATATTCTGTTTGTGATCCTGGCCTTCATTTATTGGAGCATCTCTGATATGTGATGGTGTCCTTTTTCAGATTCAGTAAGAAAATTAAAAAAAAAAAATCTTTAAAATAGTACTCACACAGATTACATTTTATAAAGGATTAGTTTATTCTATAGTTTTTTAAAGGTACAATGTGTAAGAATTATCCAGAATTTTACTTTAAAACATTAAAAAAGAACTAATGTTATCAGCATGTCAAAGACATTTATGATTTGTGTTGCATAGATATCTACTAAATTAGCATGCAGCGGTAGATTTCCCATATTTAGACGATCCCCATTGAGGGAGGACCCAGTTTTGTCAACAACTAATTCAGTTTTCATCACTATTCTCCCTATTTCATTATTCAGTTTCATAAAACACAAACATGTCAGTTCAGGGTGCTCCGATCAATCGGTCAACGATCATAATCGGCTGATAATGGCTTTAACTAGTTTGATCGGTGGTCGCTAAAAAGGCTGATCAGATGATGCAATACTCGCCAGACAAATTTTCAAGGGCAGCTAAAATGTTTCACTACGCTGTCTAAGAGGTTTTCAAAGCTAGCTAGCACCAAAGTCCTTCTTAGAGAAAAAGAGATTAACGCACCCACATAATCATTTACAATTAGAGTTGAGCAGCAATCAGACAAGTGGAGCAACACGCAGGAGCGATCATGTGAAACTGTCGCAGCTGTGCTCATCTCACACACACGCCACCTGCAACCGGAGTTTCACAGACACAGTGCATCAGGCAGAGATTGATCCTGTGAGTTTCCTGATGCAAAGAGCGATGCCACTCAATCACCTAAGTACCTCTCTCTGTTTTCCTTACAAAAAAAAGAGACCTTTTGCTACGTTTCCGCCTCCCATCCGGATTAAAACGGTGAATCAGAAGATGTTTGTTAGAAAACGCTGCTGACCCAGTGGACAAGAGGACTTCATAAAACGATGACACACACTCACATTTGGCTTTGTGAGTCGGTGTTATCAGTCATGCAAAGCAAAAACACGATGCTTTACAGAGTTTTAGTTTTGGTATTTTTATTAAAATATAAGTACTCTGTAAATAACACTTAACTAGCCTAGCCTACTGTGCATGTCGCTGTATTTACTTTGCGTCAACTCACAGTCTGTTTTCTGCTGTCTCTCTCGTACTCCTGTGTTACTTTCAGTAACAGTTGCACTTCTTTGTCGCAAAAAAAAGAGCCTGGTGTGGTTCTTGGTCTGTATTACTTTCTTCTCTCGCTAAATCGTCTGTTACTGCGGAGTAGACCATCTGCTTTATGTTTACACTGGCACGCGCATGCCCATTGTAGGCTACCTGAACGGCCACTATAGATGTGTTTTCAGTCGTTGTAATATAGACAGAGATCAACTCTGATACGCAGCTAAAACGCTGCTGTTGACGGAGAAGATCGTTTTCGTTATAAAACGTTTTAAAAACGCAGCAGTGTGGATGTAGCCTCACATTACGCCACTCCTCTCTCTACTCCTGTCAACCCTCCCGTTTTGTGGGAATTGTTGGGCTTCTGTAAATAACTTCAGAGTATGGTCTAGACCTGCTCTTTATGAAAAGCGCTGTGAGATAACTGTTGTTATCTATATAAATATAAATAAATATATAAATAAAATTTAATTGAATTGAATTGACTTTTCCCTGACATTGTCCCGAATTTTTCAGTTCTCACCCGGTATCCACCCGTTAAATGTTTCCCCGTAAATCTCTCGTATTTTTAACCTTTATGAAATTAAATAAAAACCTTCTGGCCATATTTAAAGTGTTTGCTACTCTCCCTCTGGTAAAGTTGGTGGCAGCATGTAAAATATTTAGACTGTGCTTCTTGCACAAGGATAAAAAATGAAAATAAGCCACTGAAATGATATAAGGCCTATAATCTACTAACGGCAAACCATATGAAATTATAATGAATATAGTAGCCTATGTAATATTAACAATTGACTGTATAATATGGAATTTACATTGTAGGCTATTTTTATTTATCTAAATTTTCCTTATTTTCAAATCAACAAGATTTCTCTCTGTAGCCCTTCTCCCTCTCTCTGCTCCTCCCTCCACTCCTCTCTCTGCCCCCTGAAGCCCTCAGAACCTAAAGCCTGAGCTTTCCAGGACAAAAAGCAGCTATTTCAGAGTTTATCATCGACTCATGATGCCTGTGCTCCTTTATCTCCTAAACATTTTGGCTACAGCCTTTTTTGTTTTGTTTTTTGTAGTTTTATATGTTTGAATTAAAATTATAAAGATGCTGTTTGTTCTGTTTTTATAGTTTATTCCACAGTAAAACTACATTTGTTAAGCTATAAGATGTTCACGGTAACCAGGCAAAGGCTGTTATGGTTTAAGTCTCTAACACAGATTGAGCGGAATTTGTTGCCCATGTTTCCTGGCAATAAAATAAACAGGACCAACTAAATAAATATAAAGTATACTGTATAATGCTACATGATAAATAAAAGGCTCCAAATAGAACCAGTGATCGGTGATCGGTATCAGCCGATACTGCTTTCAGCGATCGGTTATCGGTAATCGGCTCAAAAAATCCTGATCGGAGCACCTCTAATGTCAGTATTTTAGAAGTAGTGTTCACTGTCATCCTTACTTTTTTGTTAGAATTTACATTCTTTTCTCATAACCTTACTAATGTCCTCAAATGGTTCTTTGTGAGCTTTTCACATAATATAGCTGATATCACAAATTTGAGGTCTATTGTACTGCTTGGGAACTTTACCTGTTAATCTTTTGTTAAAATGCTAAGCAACATCATAAAAACAAGCCACCCACTGGACTGCTCCTCTACTCATCCAAGATCGCTAGCCAACATCACATCTATAAAAGAAATAGAGTGCTGTATGCATGTAGAGAAAAATGAACCCTGAAGAGAAGAGAGAATGCACTTTTATTCAAAAGGACATTTAAGAGTGTTTGTATCAAACATGTCATATGAATATGAAGATTGTGTTTTGTGTGAAGTGTAAAGGTGTATCTTTAAGTTCAACTTTGAATCTTGAACTTTGAGTCTGCCGAGGAAACAAATAATAGGATTTTGGAGCAAGCTACAATATTTCACACATTACCTTTTGACAATCAAACTTTATTATGTGTAACTCACGGCACAAGCATTTGATTTCATTCTCCTCAGATTAGCAATATAAAGCCCTAGATTTACTCTTCCACCCTTGTTCAATGAAAGAGCTCTATTTGAAGGATTGATTGGTGATCTATTTGATAAATCTCATCCTGCCCAACCACCTATTCCTGTCACTGGAGAGGCATGTGCACATCTACCTGCAGTTTACACCGTTGAGATGAAGAGAAGAACAACGTGATAAAGCACCACACGCATTTACATTACTTCTAAGTCCAATGCAGTGCTCAGTAACATTAAAAGTACATCCATTAAAAACAGCCAGGGAAGAAACCCAGGCACTTGGCTGAGTAGATCTAAGAGATCTACTCAGGTGACACAAAAATCACAACCTTTTGTATATACCTTTCTTTTCCCAATAACACCATTGTGTCACTTTTCCACACCCATGCCGCACAACTATATCAGACAACAAAATACACCCCTACTGACACATGCTACCCCCAAGCTCAAATGTGATATCAAATTGAAATATTCACTAGTCTTAGCGTTAGTGCACAGTTTTGAGACTTTTGAGCATCCTAAAGGCATCAATCAGTTGTTAAAATGGTTAAAGTGACACAGGAAATCCAAAATGGCTTCCCTCTCTTTAAAGAAACTTTATGATGTGGGCAATAATCACCCAATCTCTTGCAGATCAAGTAACTTTATCCCAACCATGGCATGTGTTTCGGGGGCCACTATAGAACTTTCACCAGTTACAACAGAAGAATCATTATAATAATTATCTTATTTTCAGTGGTTTTGATGTGGCTGTTTTCTTGCTACTATGGTCTTGATAAAACTGAGCTAAGCAATAAACCACAAGCTGACACCACACGTGAAGATTATAAGATAGAAGTGGCCAGTTTTTCAGTTTCAGCAGATTATATCTATCCCACTAGTATTAAAATTTTACTTTTACAAGCTTTGTCTGGTTTGTTAAAATGAAGGACCACCTAGAAGACCCGTGATTACATTACTTAATTATTTTTAGACACGTCTTGCAGGGGCATTATGGAGTTTCAAGCGGCCACCAGCGGTGTGATTTTAAGATTGCAACCAGGTGTGTGCTCGTACGCATGCTCGCTAACTCATGAGCGAGCAGAATCCGAAACACAACAGCTTTCATACAGAAACCCTGCAATAAACGCACGAGCAACAGCAGCATGCAGGCTGTGGCTTTTCACTCAGACATGTTCAGGCTCTGTTACTTCAAGGTTCCCGTCTCAGAGACGGATCAACACCGGCGCCGTAACGTTACTTCATTCAGCGCAGCGAGACAGCGGCATATCGGCACAGTACTCCCCGAAAAATGGCAAAGTGAGAGCAGCTATAGGCAGGTGGGGAGCCAGCTTCACACAACATGGTGGTGGAAACTCAGGGAAACTCCCACTGCAACGTTACAGTAATAGTTTTATCAGCTGCAGGTTGAACTAATCCAGGCTCGCTACGTGATCACGGTACATTTACTGCATTTAGCCGACATGCTACATCGTTAGCTCACCTGCTGCTTTCAGTAACTATCTTTACTATCTGTGAATCTGTCACCGGAGGCTCAGCAGTGTCAGCACAGCTACATGTAAATGAAACGGGTAGTGAGCTGGACTGAATATTATAAGATTGTGTCACACTTTATAACAGACCGCAGTAAGTAAATTTACTGTAACTAGTGTTAGTGGGTGGCTCTTCTTCCTCTGGGTTGTATATTATGTGGGTCATGTTAGTTACAGCGACTGAGAGGTGGAGAAGCTGTGTACCCATCAGTAAAAGGCAGTAACGTTAAATCTAAATTGAACGTTACGAAGCAAACAGCGGTGGGTCTGAGCTAATGTACCGTTAGCTAGCTGCTCGTGGATGCATCATTACGGGATAGTAAACAAATCGCTCCACATTAGCTTTTAACCGTTACATCATTTCTTGCAGGCTTTGACAAATTGAGTTTATGTTGGAGTCTGTGTTGTGCTGGGAGCAGGTCTTTCTTAGTGTTAGACTCCATGTCGTAAGTTGCAGTGTCGTCGCTGCCGAGAGCAAAGTAGACACAGCGAGAGGCTCGGGAGCGCGCATGCTGGTGTCAGTCACTTGATTTCGCGGAAAATCCGATCCGGAGCCTTCGAATAGGAATAGGAATACCTGCCTTCAGGGTTAATGGCCAAACCTGGCAGGTGGATCGTTTAAATGTCAGATTACAACCCCTTCATACACAGGCACTAAGGATTGCCTGTGTATGAAGGGGTTGTTAAATATTGACTCTTGGCAAACTGGGCAATTGGAGATAGTGAGTCTAAAAAGGGGTAGTGGTCTGGGATGGTGATGGTACAATGGATAAGACACCTGCCTTTGGTGTGAGAGACCCGGGTTCAATCCCACCGTTGTATCCCTGAGCAAGACACTTAACCCATCGTTGCTCCAGAGGCATGTGGCCTCTGACATAATTAGCAATTTTAAGTCGCTTTGGATAAAAGCGTCAGCTAAATGAATAAATATAAAAATATTAATGACAATCTTCAAAAATCCCTAAATTAAAGTCTTAAAACACCTTGAATTTATGTCATAAATAATTAGAACAACTTTAGAACTTTGAATAAGTGTGTTGATCACTGAATGGCAAAACTATTTTGATGAAAACCACAAGTTTGGAAATTCATGCTCTGAATGTCTTTATCTGCTCTCCGCATATCCTGGTGTGATGGTTGGCCATTGTATGTTATAGTAATGATTGAAAGCAGAAAAGGCTTTTATCCTGCAAATTGTTGTTTTTTCCTGGCTAAAAATTAGCCTGGCATGGTACCTTAGTGGGGACTTGGTAGTGTTTTTACAGTTATTCAGAAGTAGCAACACATTCCATATCTTCTGAGTTTGTTTAGTCATGAAAATTTGAAATCTGAAAATGAGCCTGAAAATTAAATAATTATAACATGAACACTCACAGATGATTCAAACACACTTAGACACTCCAACATACTGACAGACATTTGCATCTATAAACACAAATACATGCAAATATATGTATTCACACAAAATACATTCACACACAAATACAAACACACTTGAGCAGACCAAATGGCAAGCTGAATCAGAGCAATTTCCAGGGTGAATCAGGGCAATCTGGTCACACTAATTGTGACGTGCTTTATGGGAAACTGTGTGGTCCTTGAGGAAAGCTGTAATCAAAACCTCAGGCAGCAGGGTGCTGTGATGATGTGGCTCTCTACATGTGTAGTCAATATGAAGGCTTGCAATTTCAAATTCATGACCCTTGAATGCAGTATGCACCAGGCATGAGGTCAGTACTAGTCTTTTTCTGTCTCTATAATTTCTCATATTGAGAGGAACATTGCAGAGGTCTTTTCCTGCCTGGGATTATTGGAAACTGGATTATTATACAAAGAATCTGAAGCACAGGTGTAGTGCAGTATTGCACAATTGCTTAACCTGCCTTTAACAAGGGCCACAACACATAAATCAAGCATCAGACCATGACTTTATAGTTCATCCCATTTTTCCTCATTTTACTACATAGTATATAGCTGAATAGAATATTACATGGAATTGTACTATTAGTATGGATAGACCATGCAGGCACAAACGAGGGCATGCGTGGACTCTTAAGGCATTTATTTTGTCATTGTCACTCTCAGAAGTGCTTCACACATTTCTCAGCTTGATCTTTCTGTGTTACAGTGCTGGTCAATTCAATGATTGTCATTACCCTTGGAATGTCAATGTGATTTCTAACTAGTTTAGCAATTAAAGGCATCCTTGAAACAAAACCCACCATGTCTTGGAGCAAAAGCTTCAGATTTAATTGCAAACGTTTGCCAATCTGCTGACTGTGAAGTAGCTCAAGTAGAAAATGGGATTTTTGGCTGTAGTTATGTGACGGAATTAGCTGCCATAGGATGTTATGACAAATTCTCTCAACTGCCATGTTAGAAGATTCAAATGTCAAATTAGAAAGAAAAATAGATAGAATAGAAAAATAGGCAGGGAACAATCCATTGGTATAGTGAAAAATGCCAAAAGATATGTACTTTGGTGTTGAGCACAGGCTAGTATGTTACTTTTTAGAAGATTTACAGTACATTCAATTAATGATAAAAAGTTTAGAAGTAGGAAGTTGAAAACTGTGTTTCTTTATGTCACAGAGGGAGGCCACGAACACCAGGATTAGTCATTTCTAGTTTGAATAGAGCTGCTGCACCATGAGAGATCAATTTATTTTGAAAATGAAAGAAGTTTTCAGCCCCTACATAAATCTAATATTTTTTACAGCTAAATCAGAACCAATGCATTTATGAATACTTAGAAATTGGAGATGTAAGGTGTAGCCATGAAGTAATCAAATGTAATTTCCATTTTAATGGTGGTGGATTTACATTTGTTTCACATGTTGGAAATGCTGAGATCTTATGAGGGTGTATTAATTTATTAATTCATCGATTAATTAGTTAATCATTCATTTACTCATTCTTTATTTTTATTTATTATATCCATATTATATGTCATGTGTATTTCTTTATTATAGAATGTCAGGTGTGAAACGAATGCAAACTTTTTTTGTTTGACAAAATCATTTTCATCAAACCTTTCCTGAATATAATACACTGTAAATAGGTTGTATTTATCTTGAGCTTCCGATTTGAATCTTTCTAGTGCTTCATGTAATCGCCTCTGACACAGACAAACAAACAAAAAGAAAAGGTAAACCAAACAGTTGTATGACAAGATAAAGCAGAGGAAAGTGCTTGGATCAACAGACTAGGCTTAGTCCTTTGAGAAATTAAATCATCTTTGGTTTGTGGATTTTATCTTTTTGTGAGGAGGAGTGTGAATGTCAGTCATAATATTGGCTGTGCCCAGTAAATATTGATAGATGCACCGCAGTAATGAAGCTGAGAAAACACAGGTGCACCTAGCATGCCTATTTTGGGGTACCAAGGCCGTTACTATGCATCCTTTGGTGATTTTCAACATGAGTTAACTACTCTTAGAATGAAATAATGATGAAAATCTAAGTAAAACATTTAATTAATCACTTGCCAGCTAGTAGATGCAATTTTATTGTGGTTAGTAGGAAGTCCAGTAAAGCATTGATTAAATTAATATGATTTGTACAGTATCTGTGGTCCACAGCTAATGTATACTCTATGAAAACCACCTCCTTCAGCTCATTAAATCCCTGCAACCATCTGCATGTGACAGCGCAAAAATGTTGACAAATCTGCAGCCTCTGATTTGAGAAGTGCTGCGTCAGAGTGCAGTGCCATTATCCATGACTATTCACTGTGTTTACCTTCAATAAATCAAATGAAAATGACTTATTTTTATTATTGTAAAATAATAAAAATAAGTCATTCGGCTCCATGTTTGTGATGCTGTGTGTTGATGCTGGGCCGCTCTGCACCAGCCAGACAACAATATGACTTCCTGGAGAAGCGTCTTTCCATTTATTTAACTGTTGTTTTCATGCTTCTCTGTGACTCGTAGAGCTGTTTCAGAGTGGTGAAACTAGTGATGTGACTGGCTGAGAGTGTATTTATTAATCACTGCACCCTCCGATTTATATTCCCTTTCAGCCCACCGTTTTGCACTTTGTGCTGCTTAGAGACACCCACACAATCCATGCAACCAAGACATATTGTTTCACACCTGTCGTTGTGCTTGCAGTTTAAATCCTTTGACATAAATCAGGTGGCCACAATGCTTTTTAATTAATGAATAATTTTTGCTTTTTTGTTTTTTATGGTGTAAAACAAAAAAGCAGCATGTTTGACTGGATACACTCTCTGTGATTAAGACATTTTTGCAAAGTTTTACACTGTTTGATTCTATTACATAATATTTTATTTTATTTAGTTTAAGCATCAATCAAAAGGGAACATATGTGTTCAGTCACATATTCTAGCTTTATAACACGTTCTTTTAGCTGTAACACAATAGAGTAATACCAAAAGGGAATAGCACACAGCTATGACATGACTACTGAAGGACTCTATACATCATTATATTCTAAAATACTTACTCAATTTAGCATATGTTATAATTGTGCAAGAAATGTCCAGCCCCATTAAGAGTTTTAATGTGCTGCACACTTTAATGAACATTGTTGAAACATGCCATCAGCTATAAGTTTCCATTCTTTCCAGAGTGCATTACTCACCAGATAGAACCCATCAATCAAGTGCAACAGCAGGGACATTATTCACACATGATAAAGCTTTTTTATCCCTTTAATGTGTGAAGTTACTTCAAACATCCCATTCTGCCCATGCCCCTAAGGAATGGAATGACACTATAGAGAACACACTACCTATTGTAGTCACTCACTGTTAACTAATTATTGACCCAAGTTCAAGTCGTGGTGATGGCGGAATGGATAAGATGCCTGCCTTTGGTGTGAGAGACCCTTTTTCAATTCCCCACTGTGACCCATCCACCATTGTGTCCCTGAGCAAGACACTTAACCCCTAGTTGCTCCAGAAGCATGCAACGTCTGATATGTATAGCAATTGTAAGTCGCTTTGGATAAAAGTGTCAGCTAAATGTCAAGTGAAGTTTTGGCACGCAGGATGGAATCATTTGTAAGGGTTTAATTCAGTGAACCAAATGATTTGTCTCTGTTTTTTCTCAATTTCTCATGTAAGACACATTGCAAGAAACATCCAAGATAGCCCATCATACTAGGGCATATATGAAAGACAAAACGTTTTCTCTTCACAGCTGCAGGTATCAGTGCAATAATGTGACATCAGAATAGTACATTTTTTGGTATGATTTATAACCCAAAACAGTGATCATGCTGAGGTGGAGCATGCTAAAAAAAAGACAAACATTAAACAAAACAATAGTGATAAATTCAGAAAAACAAAGAAAGCTGTAGTTTGACTTACACCGTAAACAAACATTTTTAACATGTCCACAATGACTCTTTTATTCTTTAAATAAAACATTTGGCAGCTTATGTGTGCCGAGAACCAAGGGTGTCATTTCGTGTTAAAAGTGGTAGGAACATTTAAGGGCTCAGATTAGGGGTTTGCCGAAAAAAATTTGCCATGAGAAAATACAATGCACAATTTTGGGGTCACGAGAACAAGACAAGAGGATATCTGAAATATGAAATATTTGATGAAATATACGACTGAGGGATATGGGGGTTCTCCCCCAGAAGATTTTGAGCATTACACACATAATGTCCTGCATTCTGGAGTCCTTTTCTGCACAAATTTATGGTGGAAATGTCTTTATTTAAACACAAAATTCAGGTGGGAGGTGACAATTCAAAATAGAAATATAAATATACTGGAGTATTACGCAGTAATCAGTATCTTGTTTTTTTATCTTAGGTAACTTTTTTGGACAACGCAGATCTGTTTCTTCTATATTTACATTACATTGCAATTCTTACTCAATTATTTTGTCCAAATAAACCTTTGTTATCGCATTTTTATTTGTTATTTAATATTTTGTTGCAAGCAATTTTTCAGAACATTTTTTACAAATGCTTTCAAACAGTGACTCTCATATAACTGCCAAATTACTTTGATTTAATAATTTACTGTGCAGTATTTCTTTACATAGATATCATTAAGGAAGCTGCACTTTTTTAAACACATGCACGTGTACACCCGAGTCTGCAGCCTACTACCAATTATAAACTGTGGAAAGACCTCTTGAGATTCCATAACAACAATTAGTTGTAAAAGTAAAAGTAAAACGTAAATTTATTTTGATATTTGAATTGATCCAATAAACATTTAAATCCTCTCCCAACATGTAAACAAAGTAAGAAACACACATTTTGTTTAAAGACACATAAACTTTCAATAAGCCCTTATTGAAAGTTTATCTTTCTTCAAAATACAAAATATTTGGAATTTTGAGACATCAATATTTCGTGGTGATCACCTGCCATTCAATCCAAGAGGAATATTTACAGATGCCCACTAAAATTACACTTAAAATTTCCACTGTAGTAACTCACTGTCAAGTCCATCCATCCATCCATCCATCGTCAACCGCTTATCCTGCATACAGGGTCGCGGGGGGCTGGAGCCAATCCCAGCTGACATCGGGTGAAGGGTGGGGTACACCTAGGACAGGTCACCTATCCATCGCAGGGCCACATATAGACACACAACCAGTCACACTCACACCAAGGACAAGGACAATTTAGGGTCACCAATTGACCTAGTCTGCATGTCTTTGGATGGTGGGTGGAAGCCGGAGCACCCGGAGAGAACCCACACAGACACGGGGAGAACATGCAAACTCCACACACCTACTTGCTGTGAGGCGACAGCGCTAACCACTGCACCACCATGCCGCCCTCACCGTGAAGTCTCCTCACACAATTGAAATAGGTATAGTATGCATTTAAGTGTGATTACTGTTTGGAGGCTGCATTCACCTTCAAAAGAGCGCTTTCACAACAAATGTAAGGATTACTGGCTGCATTTTCATAAAATGCACCTACAACACAGTACTAAAATAATGGCAGGATATATTTATGATTGCCCACCTGCAATGAACCCTGTAAACAATACTAAAATGTGTACTGTTCTGTATGGTTGTTTTTTACCAAGCAACTCTTTTAACAAATAAACCTCTGTATAAAAAGTCTGTTATTTTCTTCAGTTAAATGTACCTCTTCTCACCAGAGTGTATTAATCGTTCAGTGCACTATAATTTAGCCAAAAAAATAAAAAAAACAAACAAAACTGTGAAGTGAGAAGTGAGAGAATTAAGATATGAAATTCTGTCTTAATAAAATACAAACAGTATATCATGTCAGTTAATCATGGCTCTGAGATGTGGTTAATAGCTGGGAAAATGATTGCTTTTGTGCTATGTGCCACAGTGAAGGCAATTTTAGTATATGTAAATGACTTTCTGAGTAACAAGAGGATTGTCATAAATGGTTTAGAAGCATATTTAAAATGCAGCTATCTTATTGGATCCAGTTCATTTTCAAAAGAACATCAGGGATATTCCTGAGTTGTGTAATGAAAGTACAGTAGGCTTTACAATTATGTCAAAGAATGTTATAATATTTCAGCAGTTTACTACATATCACACCAGGATGGTCATTATAGATATTATTTATCTGACCACTGATGATAACTTAGAGATGTTTGCTTAAAATATACACACCAGTGTTGAGAACAGGTTAAACATGTCAATGTAATGAAAGTCAGCCTGTTGTATTTTTGCCCATTTTAAAAAGAGAAACCCTTGATGCATGGTCATCCATTTGTCTTTGTCATAACTGCCCCATCAACAACCCTTGCATGTCAGCTTGAAATATGAATTCTCCTCCCCGTCCCTGAATGCTGTGTATACTATATCGACATTTGTGGAGCTTGTGGGTGTCTGGCTGCAGGCATTTGATGTAGATTTTCTCAAAGACTTCTTTGGGGATTGTTCTTATGGTCTGGGGCCAGAACTGAAAATTGAATGATGGATACTTCACTACCTCAAGTGGTTTTCTTAGGCCTCGTATAACTTTACAGCCTCATTTTACCCCCTTGGTCTGTAAATTAGGTGTTGTAAAAAAAGAAAAGAGAAAACATCTAAACATCACAACAAGGCCTCACTGCCACACTGATCTCGAAATGTATCTGTGACACCAAGGCACTGGAGACCTTAAAGGTGCATCCATGTCAATGCCCTCTGAATTACCAAGCTGCCAAAAGGGGCATGGGTAAGGCTGGAGAGGGCTAGAGGTTAAGGGGCCAAATTGTAACAGATTGCCAACCCTAAACCCCTGCCCTTAAGCGAAGAATTGACTTTAGGGATGAGGGTGCCAGTCACAGCATAATTGATGCCCGGCTGGTTACAGGGTAAGTCCCATCTGCCACTGTCTGCTATTTGGGAGACAAAAAAGCTTTCCCGTTTGTCCGGTCTCAACCAAGCCTTCAAACTGTGCTGGCAAATCCTCTCTTCTGTCCCCCTTGTCCTCATTATAAGCACAAAGCTGTAAGTCCAAGCCTGGTTTACCCTCAGAGAGTGGCAGCCCGGGGAAGGAATGGGTAAAGCCATATACAGCCATGACATATTGTATTTCCTATCATATGGGCACAAAGCAGCAGAAAAAAGCTCAATTGTGCCTAAGCTCCCAAATCACTCCCTTTAGATTGTGAAAGATTTTTTTAGTGTAATTTGCCTCCTATTTTTCAATAAAAGCTATATGAACCTGTGAGATTTTTTTTGTGGATGACTCTGAATAGCACTATGTATTATATGTGTGGGTGGTGCATATCTGTCAGAGTTAGACCGCAGTATTATGGCCTCTTGAGAGTAGGCCACTTTCTAGACAGTTTCTATTGCTCAGTAATGCATCAAAGAACCATATGTTTCCACAGACAACAATGCATTTCTCACTCTCTTAAACACACAGACCAATCAAGCACACAGGCATGTAGTATATGTGCTCGCTGCATTTTCAACATCTGTATGATTAATGGGCTTTGGAACTGGGGAACTTGTTCAATGTGACACAAGCTTTTGTCTCTGTGTTTCATCCCCTTCCTCTTCCTGACAGCCACCGGAGTCTCCCTCGCTTTGCAACCAGCTACTGTTTTCTGGTTGGCTGGGGCGGGAGGATGCGATATGAGCTGACAGCACAGTAATAACCCATGCAAATTAGCAGGGAGGGGTGTAAATGCAAATGCTTAAAACACAAAAGAAATGTGATTAAATAGCATTTCAGTGTATTTTATCTCGTGGTGTTGCTCGTGCTGGGGAATAAAGGCTTTCAAAAGAAGCAGACTTAGGTACTAGGGACTCGTGCCAGTGCTCATTTCGACATGTCTTTTTTCCCTCTTGAGAGGACTTAACTCTGATTGTTTTTCAGGCTGCCTTCTATCTCCCCCACTGCCACAATCATATCCCATCCAACTGTGTGACTTCTCAAAATGAGGGATATAAGCACTTTGGCAGTGTTTTATGTTTCACTTTGCTTAACACAGTCTGGAATGCATGTAGGTGTCCCCCTTTCACAAGAAATGACTCCTGTTTCACATGCATGCGTATGTGTCTTTACACAAATATGAATTTACATATAACTCTCTGCTAGGAATAAGCTTAGCCTTGGAGAAATAAACCTGCAACAGGGCCAGTGTTGTGAACATTGCCAAGGGTTGGCAGTGTAACATTTATTTTGATTTTTTGATGCCAGAATCATATCCTCAAGCCTAAGTAAAGTTGAGATCATAGGCCTGGCTCAGGAAAAGACCAATTAACTTCCATTCCAGACTCTGCTGGGATGGATATTAGGTGAAAGAGTCAATTAAATTGACATTTTGAATATCCAGTTGCTTAATTTGCTGTAATGTGGCATGGACCACTGTTTTCACCTCTTACTTATGTTTTTTTTATGTTTAGGACCAATTGCAAATGGCATTAAGAGCAGCTGAGCAATATGCAGTCTAAGCTCTAAAGTTTCTAGTGTCCTTCTTATAGTGGTTTATTCTAATTTGGAACACTTAATTGAACAGTACAATAAATGTACATGAATTTGTCTTGTTGGCATTGATGGAGAGGCATATTGACAACTTAATGAGTTGAACAGTGTATGAAAACACAAAAGGAAAAGGAGAACAGGACATCACATGTTAGTGCCGGACACATAAGGTGAAACAAGATGAAGTGGCTGGGTGGTATAGTGAGAATGTTCTTCAGCTGGAGCGGACAGGTTCAAGCACCTGTGTCAGCTAGCATTAGCATCTGCTCTGTACAACTGTCTCTGAGCACGTAATTGTATCCTTGGCAGTGCTTGTGATGCTGCTTGCTTTGTAGCTGGCCCTGACCTCTGACCTATTGGTGGAGGGGAATTCAAAAAGAAATGTCGGTCTAGGGTTAAATAAAAATACCCTGGCCAAAGAGGATCTTGCAAAATGCACTACATCACCTTAACATGTGATGTTTGCCAGCCTTTCCTCTCCCTCCATCTGTTCCTTCTTTCTTCTTCTTTCTTTCTTTCTTTCTTTCTTTCTTTCTGTAATCTCAGTTTTGGAGGCGAAACATGCTTGTAAACTCACCAAACTTTGCACATAATTCATTTTATGGGTTTCACGCATGGGTGTGACAAAATGTCTCGCTAGTGCCCCCTAGAGTATGATGGAGTATTAGGGCCACATTGGGGACTAAAAAAAATCAGAGATTATGAGAATAAAGTCTTAATCTTATGAGAATAAAGTTGTAATATTGTGAGAATAAAGTCATAATAATACATGAATAAAGTCATAATATTACGAGAATAAAGTTCCATTTTTAAGATAAATGTTAGGGGAAATATCAGAAGAGCAGCCTGCCGCCTCCATGCATTAAAATGTGGAGCATCTTGTGAAGTTATACTTCACTAATAGTAATATTACTACTTTATTCTCATAATATTATGACTGTATTCTCATAATATTACGACTTTTTCTCATAATCTCTGATTTTTTTTACTCCTCAATGTGGCCCTAATACTCTGTCATACTACAGAGCAGCCCCCAGGCCTACGTGTGTGAAATTTCTGTGGTATGTGTATCATGTCCAGACATACAAAAAATTTAAGCAATTGCAATTTTAGTACCTGTTATGGGTAATTTACTAAGAATTATCGCGTAGATGACAACAGGAGCAAACACAATGGAGGCGGGAGTATTTAAATGAGGGTTTTGTGTGTTTTAATGGATACCGCCATGGAGAGTAGGGAGGGAAAGCAGCCACTGTGTAAAAACTCGGTTTGTTTTGTTCAGTGCATCCCGAGTAGCCTATGTGGAAATCGTATGTACCTGCCCGTTTTGCCTGAGATTGCAATTAGTACTTGGTACAGCACACCTGGAAAAACTGCTTTGGGAAACCCCATCAGAAACACATACAGTATGCTGGAATGGCCTAGACGCAAGGAAATGCCAGTGGAGAAAAGAAGTCAGGTCAAAACGAAATTTGCTTTATTGCCGTGAATGTTAATACAACAGTATTGCCAAATAAAAAAAAGGAAAATACAAAAGAAAATCTATTTATATAGTTCATCAAATAAATAAAATAGAATAATTGTATTTCAATACATTGGATATAGAATAATATTATCTAATATTGTTAATTTCTCTACGTTTTCTTTCATTATGGCCGTGTCTCCTTCTGGCAACAATACCAGAAGCCACAACACTTGGTGGTGTGCACCTTCCTTTCAAACGTAATAAATACGGAGGCTGTTACACTCACATGAAATTGTGTTTAGGCTCGGTAGATCACATTGCGTGTAGTAAATAAATGTATTTGCATGTTATACCCCAAATTGCATATTTATTAAATGAATGTACTAAATGAACAACAGGTGCTATCTTGCACTTTTGAAAGACGTCATTCTGCATGCACACCGTTAGTAGATCAGCTTACATGCTAATGTGCTGGTGATATCAAGTTTGCACACGTTTTTACTCACGCAAACCTTTCAGGCCCTAAGTACTTTAATGTTGTAAAATTAGTGAGTTTTCAGTTAATGATGTGGTGATGGTGTGGCGGCGAAGATATACGCTTCGCCATGACACAGTAAGTTGTTGTAACTTGACTGTATAGGCTCAGATCTGTACAAAGTTTTCATAGCGCCACCTGCTGGCAACAGGAAAATGACCTTTAACGAAACAGCTCCTGTGGCACGTTTCAACTACATGTATGAAATTTCTGTGGCGCATGTATAATGTCCAGACCATAGACTGTATATAAGAAGTGGACATAGTCATGGTGACATCACCTGTGGATGTCACCATAACTTTTGTGGACTGCTGTTTTGAAGCCTCGAGTTTGGCCGACAGGGCGCCGCCATGTCGAGTTTTTGCAACCAGGAAGCGCCCGGCAGTGACGATACGGCGGAGCTAACGGCCGTGTGCAGAGCTAGCTAGCTAGCTTAGCTAGGTGCAACTGTAACTCGCGTTAACTCTCATTTTAACAGGCTGATAAGTTTGTCTAGGGAACAACAGTCTCAAAACTAAATGTACTCACCAGAGAAAGTAAACAGCCGACTCCTAATAAGCTTTTTCAACGGCGCTGGTTAAATTAACACAGCACCGAGGGTATGAGTATGCTCTAGCCTGATTGCCATGGTAACGACTTGTCAATCATAGATAATCCCGCCCTGAAACATTCTCTACTTTGTGGTCTATTTTAAAATAAATGGGACCATAATTTACTAAATGAACCTCATTTTGTATTGAAGAAGACTTGAAACTAGCAACTGAGACCATAAACTCATCAGGAAAGTGTTTACTGCTGAGAAGTAGGTTCATTTTCCCATTATTTCTAATGGAGCCAGACCTCTTTTTGCGACCAGAAGAGTCGCCCCCTGGATTTTCAATAGAAGGCAGGTTTCAGGGACTTCCGCATCAGCTTCATATTGTAGACTAGAAGCTTCCCGCTTGGTCCAGACGTACCAAAAAATCTCTTGGATCGATGTCCTAAACCCAACAGGAAGTCGGCCATTTTGAATTTCATGGTCATTTTTGGATGATTTACACACTCCATACTTTAACGACCTCCTCTAGGGATTTAGTCCGACCAACTTCAGATTTTTGTTGTGCAGTCTAAACCCCTTGACAATTAAAAGTTGTACATATGGTGAGTTTTCGTGGAACAGCGTGCCCGTAGTATGATGTCCAAAATTCCCTCTTAAAAAGTTAGTTGTTCAGTCTATATGCTCATATCTGCACCAAATTTGGGATGCATTAAAAGAGTCTCGCCCTAATCACATCCACATGCCAATATTCACTCAAAGTCATAGCATCACCTGCTGGCAAAAGCAAATGATACATTTTGTGCTGTAATGTTCTACTCCTAGCAGGTTGGACATATCGACTTCAAAACGGTCCCAGAGCTCCAGGATCTGTAACGCGGCCACCTCACACTGCTGCTTGCAGCTTTAATATTCTTTGAGGTCCAATTTAAATTCTTAAGAACCTCTCAAATTCAGACATGAAATTGTTTTGCATATTGATAAGGGCCTCTTTCCATGCTATTTGAAAAAGTACCGTGTATTCAGAATACATGGTTATATGCCAGGATATGGCTCTTGCTGTATTTGCTGTACCTGCTTTAGAAACGTCAAAGCTACTTGAGCCTTTTTAATTGGGAAAATAAATCCAAATAAATGGTCTTACAAATGCTGATGGAAATTAGTATTTGAAAGCTTTATTAAAAGCAAATCTCTGCAGTGGAGCATTCAGGACAATGTTTCCTTTGTGACTAAATGGCATGCATCCACATAGGATAGTTGGTGACTCAAGCGCAAGTCATGCATAAAAGCTAATATGCAGTAAAAAAAGATAAAGCCTTGGCTAAATGATTGCACTAATGTTCCTTTTGTGATTGTGATTTAAACTGACTTCTATTTTAATTGTGGGACAAAGATTAGCTGCTGCTTAGGTATGTCAGCTTCCACATGTAAGTATCAGGTCATTTGAAACTAAACCTATAATGTCATTTATAACATTGCTGCGTTATTTTGAAACTTTTGTTCCATCCATTTTCTGTATCCACTCATCCTGTTTGGGTTTCGCAGGGGACCGGAACCTATCCCAGCATGCATTTGTCAGAGGCGGTATATACCTTGCACAGGTCACCAGTCATCAGAGGGTTTGCACAAAACAAAGACAAACACATTCTTACCTACAGGCAATGTAGAGTTTCCTAAATACATGTCGGAACAAAGTGGAAAATGTTAGAAGTTCAGTTATGTTATGAACTGAACATTGATCTTTAGGTTTCATGTAAACTATTTGTGAAGAAAGTAATCCTCCAGTGATTTTGATAAGATTACACTCATTTAGCTTGGTGGAACCATTCAAAATTCATACTGATTACTTTGGGACCCTTGGGCTCACAATAAAAAAGTACAGCTTCATCAAATACTTATCACTGAATTACTGTCAGTAAAAATAAGCCAAGTATGACCTTGGTGCCTTTTCTATGCTACCCCCCCCAACACACACACACACACACACACACACACACACCACCTTCCTCCACTATAAATAAACCCCATGAGACGTGAACTGGAGGCCAGGGTGCTTAGTACAAGGGGATGTTGGGAGTGTTTCTTGTGAGTCCAGCTGTCTCCAGAGCTCTAAATCCCTTAATTATGAGGCCAAGGAAAGCAGTCTCTTGGGAGCATTAAACATCCTCCTGTTCTGCACATTCACCAATCCCATTTGCAGTTTATTTTTTTTTTTTTTTAAACGATAGCTGAGTAATGGTGCTTGAGGATACAGAACAAAAAGGAGGTGGTAAACGAGAGATAGAGAGAGAGATCATTATTGATGTAACTGGCACAGCAGTACTACCAGGGACAAAAGGAAGTAAATGCTGCTTTTAATGCAGTGATGTGCAAGTGAGCTCTGAACACTGGAAAAAGAAGGAATGGCTCATGGGATATATGCCTCACATTTTTACACATTTGCAGTGTCCTACTTTTAAGTTTCAGGATCTGTATTCATATGATACAATGGAATAGCAGTATATATATTACATGTTTGGCAGAGCTAGGCATACAATATACGTGTTTCTCTTTTAGGTGAAATTGTGTTATAGTCATGTCAGGTGAAAGGGCAATGGCCAAGTTGCTGAAAGTTTTAGCTTGATTAGGCTTTCTTTCAATAACCTTTGAAAATGGTCCTTTAGCCTATGAGGTTAAAAAAATTACTCAACCTAAAGAGGGAAATAAAATAGGTAAAGTGTAAACATCAGAATCGCCAAAATTGGACATACTGGGTTAAGTGATTTTTCTTGCTTTTTCAAGACCCAAACCAAAAATACACATTGCAAGATTCAAATCAATTCTGAGGGGAAAAAAAAACTTTTGTGGCAATCAGAATGCCAGGCACATACAGCAATAATACTTTTATGTACGATGTGTAGCAGTGCAGTTTTCATTATGTAAAGGAAAGGAAGAGAAGGTGAAGAGAGGATTTGGATTTTTTATATCTGTACTTGAATCTTTTGAGTTTTTAAAGAAACCCAGAGAAGAATGTCAAAGTTATTGACAATTTCATTTTTTCTAAAAGTTTTTTTTCTCAGTAAGTGTTTGGACTGAGTGGCAGAGACCCCCATTTAACACACCCAAACAGACAGCTTAAAACAAAGAACTGCAGCACAAAAAATAAGGGGAGAATTAGCTCAACCTTTAGCAAGTGGGCGAAGATAGAGCTGCAATTAAATGATGTATGAAAGGCTTAGACTCCATCATCAAAGACAACCATCTTAATCCTATACAGGGTTGTTGTGTTTGCAAATAGTGTGCTGTGCATGGTAGTTCTTGTAAAATATTTCACCAAGGTTTATTGCTGTCTTTCGCTTTCACTCCCTTAGGTGGACCCTGACCCATAGGGAAAAAAACAATGAGCACCATGATCAATGTGCAGCTCTCCTAAACTAATCTGAAGGTTGTGTTAGTTGTTTTATTAATCCAACTAAACAAAGCATCTCCTTACTACTGCTTTGAAGAAGTGCGTGTCGGGGGATTATCAATACTTATCAGTCAAGTGGAAACTTGCAATTTGACAGTAATTACTTTTAATCTAATAAAATTGAATTTCATGAGATTATTTTTGTCTAAATTAAATGTGTGTGGTTAAACCTCCCTACTGATTGCTGCAAAACTCCTTGATCTCTTTGTATTTACAGCTGCTAATATTGTGGAAATTAATCATAAATTTAAACTGCAAAGTATAGCACCACTTGAAGCCCATTTTCAAACAAAAAATTGACAATGTTGTTAAAAATATATTTAATGGGCACCAGAAAGCTTTTACAAAGTGATGTATATAGAATAGATTATTATTATTATTATTATTATTATTATTATTATTAGGAATAGAGTAATCAATATTATAAATCTATAATATAAATATCTAAAATAAAATCTATCCATATTGGAGCAACTTCACCATATTAGAGCCACTTCACCATTTGACACTGCTTCTGTGTCAAGTATCTGAGCATGATTGGTCAGGAACAGACACCTCTGACAGCTTATCATATGCTAGGTTGGGACAGGCTTGTCACTAAGCTAATGGAGTGTTCTAAGGTTAATTTACTACCATATGAATCCCATCAATAAGCAATTAAGAGGTGCTGAAACACAGAGGCACCCAGGCCAGCAGCTAAATCCCACCAACTCCCATCTTTAATCAATTAATTTCTGTGACACGCCTGTTTAAAACCGTCTAATAGATTTACATATAAAAGTGAGACATGACAAAGTCAGTGCTCCCTGCATGATCGTTCTTGTGTCATTATCTGCCTTAAAGCATGCCTCATGGATTCAAAAATTGTAACATCTGAAGAGATACTTCTCTCACCTCACACAGTCAGATTTCACAAACACTACTCATTCTGATAAGAGATTGGGCCAATTGAAGTACTCTTAAAACATTGCTCTCCTAAATCTGGAGGGGGGAAAATGCTCCAGGCAACTAGTCAATGCCTACGCACAATGGTGCACGAAAAGCTTCAAAAAGAAAAGACATGTAGATACACAGAATACTTTGCATCTTAAAGCCACAACAAACTACTACTCAGCAGTCCTCATCAAAATTCAAGTGGTCCTTGTGCAGCTGCCCATCATCTGCTGCAGTGTCGTCCCTTAAAACCTGCTTGTTGATATTTCCCTGAATCAGCCACAGAATGGTCTATGAAGTACTCACATTCATGTTTAAGTCACCATACAAGGACTAGAGTACTGCATGTTGAACAGCTGATTTTCAGGGGGATGTGGGAGATTTCCATTCATTACTTCCTTCTCCTCCCAGTGCTTCTCTATAATGCATAATGAGGCCATGCTCACATGTTTTCTTTTACACTGCCATGACATACTTGCTGGAATCCCTAGAGAGATTCAGACAGGGGGTTATTGATATGATATGCATTCGATTTTCTACCTTATCAGCCTCATCTGACTCACAGAAGCCCTGGGGAGCTCTGAACATATTGTCCCAACCATTCAGTTACCATTTTATGTGGAGATACTCTCAGCAGGTTCTTGCTTTCTTTTGAAAACAGAATTATTCTGCAGATAGCAGGCCTGCAGATTTGTTTTAGTCATTTTATTTTAAACCTCTGGGCACAAAAAACATTGCTCTTTCCCGGCCCTCACTTTCTTGCTCTTACTCTGCTGTCAGTATTGTCAGTGCTGTCTCCTCCTACATGTATAACCCTAAGAAGGCATTTCATCACAGACTAACTCTTGGAATGCACTGAGCGAGTGAAAAGTGATGTTTTTAACAGTTTAAGAATATCTGAGGATGCATTTTGTGTCTATCAATATTTTTGGATATTGTTTAAGAAAGCTTTCCCCCATGTTCTCCACAGCGCCTCCAAACAACATATCAGTGGTGGCAGAGAACACTCCAGCCCCATTCAGTCGATACCAAGCCCAGAATTTCACTCTCGTCTGCACTGCAAAAGGAGGGAAACCAGCCCCATCGGTGAGTTGTTGTTGAAGATAAACCACGCTGCTCGTCCACTAAGGACCTGCCGTTACAGCATGCAGATCCCTGTTGTTTACAGAAGAAAAGGAACTGTGTTGCATGTTGCTGACAAGGATTTTTTTTTTGAGATATCAGCACACAGACCTCTAGGAGTTAGAAATGTATTTAACATTCCAGTAAAAGCTCTTTAAACAGGGTTCAAAAAGTTGCATGACAACAGCACACTCATCTTCATTCTTCATTGCATTTTGCAGACATTCAGCTTTGTTTGCTCCACACTGACCACGACACTCATGCTGTAAAAACACAGATAGTGTATATCTGCGACAATTTAAAGTAGCTTTTACCAGTACCTTTATTAAATTCATTACAGATTGACATGTGATCGATTACCAGCACTAATTCAGATCAGATTTAGGAAACAGACACATTAGTGTTATTGATGGTCATACTTAGGCCAATTAATCTAACCGCAATGACATGATAGTAATGATTGCAGAGAGAATTATCACTGTACACCAATGTGCACATGCATGTAATCAAGCACATAAAAGCGCGCACACATTTCAGAGTCACACCTACACACACTTTTTTTCTTAAATTTTTGAAGTACAAGACAAGGTCTTACAAATATCTCAAGCGTATGCTCCTGTTTTTGGTTGCATATGAGCTTACAGAAGCTGTTTGAGAACGGTTGCTTGCTGTTTGTTCCCAACGGGTCATTAATCATCAGCCATGGGTGTATGGTAATGGACTCTAGACCCTGAGCCCACCTATCTTCTGCAATTATGAGCCCAGTGAGAGGTGAACACAAGGTGAATATGATTTCCGCCTCTCCGGTACTTCCTGGTTGATGGTGTGATGAGTGAGGTTCTACCCTGTTGTGATTTCACAGGGAGCCATAAGCCATTAAAGCTCAGCACAGCTGGATCCTTTTTCTAACAATTAATGGAAGAAAGGAGATATGAGAGGTTTGAGCTTGTCAGCAAGGCCCGACAGTTTCTGTGTCAGCAACCATGTTGCACTGCTGATAATAGCTGGTCAGTAACTCAGCAAGCAAATGATCAAAGTCATTGACTTGAAATAATAATTAAAAAAATATTCTTTCACCATTGTGTTTGTAGACTGCAGAAAAAAATGCTTTGGTATAAGATATATTGAAAGATTTTGATATTACTATGGTAATTTAATCAGTCAAGAATTTGATGTAGAAATGCAATCTAAAATATTTGTTACGTATACTAAATTATAATTCTATCCTGTAATAGAGAAGATCAGTTTTCAATAGAAAGCTAGCATTTCTTGTTATTCTTTTATTAAACACAAGAAAATGCGCATATGACATTTGGGGAATTTGGGGTTTTTGAAATAAATCATAAAAAAATCATCATAAAAAAAGCACATTATTTGCAGGAAGAAGCACAGCAAAGTAAGATATAGTGGTGCACTGAAGAATGCTTTGGTGAAGGAAATGGTGCAATGAGGACATAGCAAGCTGAGAATTTTTATGTAATGGTACAGGGTGTGGAATATTCAGTGAAAATGCATTGTAAGTATTCAGTACATAAGAAAAGGTGATATACTGTATCTTAAGATAAAGCTACATAACCACAAATGAAAGCTGAATAGTCGACCTTCTTTGAGGCTATTAAGTGTGAATGTTTAACACACAGCGGCAAAATCAGTAATAGTGGTAGTAATGGACAAAACCTGTTGAATTAATTCAAAATAATGAGCTATGTGAGTTGTGTCCTCCTCAGACATATAGGAAACTGATATTGTGAACCTTTATCACAGTAATTATTTTCAGTTCGTCACTGAGGCAGCCTCCTGACAAAACCCTTTTCAAACAATACTGGGGGCTTCTGGACAGACAGACATTTCTCCTATCTTCAGATTGTCATTTGTTCCCAACAGGTGTTCTCAGTGATTCTGTTTGAAGTTGGGTACAGCGAAAGCATGGTGACAGTTTGCTAAAGTAATCAAGGCCATTTATTTATCATTTTACAACAGACGGTTGCACAGTGAATGTAAGTTGTAGCCCATCATGCTACAGACATACAAATATTTAAATTAATTAAAGAATAAATTAAATAAATAAAACATATATGCAGTATATATACACAATTATTTACATACATAAACTGTATGCCTATACATATATCCACCCGAAAAGTAACAATTCAGTAGTCCTTTTGTTGAATTTGTGTCTGGAGGAATGTAAACAGCACCAGCAAGATAGTGTTGATAATGTGGGCAGCATCTTCAAATTTAAACCACCATATTTATACTGTTTTAAAATCATGATGGTATAAGTTGCTCCATCTTGTTAGATGAAACAAAACTAACAGGAGAGTCAGATGTTAGTCTAGCACTGTTTGTACACACCCACACGGTCCTGAGAAGAGGTTTAATCAGCCAATATAAGTGAAAACACCTGTGTGTGAGCACAATGAGTGTGAAGGGCCTTTAATGTTCCTAGTCCTCTCATAGCATTGAAATCATTTGCTAAAATTATTTTTGTGAGTCAGTCCGTGAGCCAGAAATCTAAATCTTGGAGGAAATTAACTTCTATGTCTTGCACCTTGTGCCTGGATGGAAACTAATTTCAGGGTTGCTTATTAGCCTTATACAATATTCTATAGGCAAACAGACAGTGTTTACACTAGAATCAAGAAATATATGAAGTCAAGTCAGCAAGAAAAGTAAGAAAGAAAACACTTTCAACTTGGAAAGCTGCATTGGTTCTGTGGGGAATTGATCGTGACCTGTCAAAGTTGCCTTGTACTGTTGGACTAAATCAAAACCCAGTAAACAAACTCTGACAAGTTTCATGGATAGATTTTTAGAAGTGCACACTCACTAGGCTCCCCAGTCCTGCAAACTTCTCTTTAATCTCATTTGAGATGTCATACTGTGGTCCTTAGCCAGTAGAAGGAAATATTAAATCATTTGTAAATAACTTGGGGAAAACTTCAGTCCCTTGTGAAGCAGAACTTGTTTTTTTTTAAAATCTATTTTTGGTATATTCTCTATTCTTGGTTGTCAAAAGTGTTTCTATTACATCATAGCAGATTACCTCCATGCATAACAAACTATATGTAGTAGTTTAATGTTGCCAAATCATTTGTCAAATCTTGTCAAAAGTAATAGTTGATATAAAATAACCAAAGCTAAACTTATAGCTGCTGTCAAAGTTAATTGAAGGAGGAGGACAATTACAAGATAAAAATAATACATGTTGTGATGTTATTCTTAATTATCATATAGCCAGCAGTTGACTTGACCCCCCATTCAGTTTTAAGAATGAGCACGAATAGCACATTTAAACTGTGACCATTTATTCGATTTATGTTGTTGTCCACAGTCATGCTGCATAACAAAACCTCATTATTAGGCTTGTAAGTATTTGCTTGAATGTTTGCTGCTTTGGCCCAGTTGTGTGACTGCAACTTCAAACGGCTCCCTTTGCTTTTTGATGAAACTCATTTAGTCTTTGTCGGTGCTGCTGCCCCAGGGCTTGTTGCAAAATGAGCTGTTGTCAGCTCTGTTTTCAATGTCATATCATTGCAAGCCTGGTCTCAATAGTGGCTCACAACTTACAAAGAAATTGGCTGGATTTATTGAGCCAGTATTTAACAGCTGCTAAATATGACCACTTTAGTATTAATCATTTAAATTGTCTTTGGTTATAGCTATAGAAAAGTATATTTTAGCATACTTTTGTCTATTCCTGAATGAATTCCCTAATACACTGAATATAAAGATTGTCCTACATGTGACATGTGTACATGGATTTAGGTTAGAATGAATTTTATATATACTGTATTTTCAACCCTACAGCATATACAATTGTGTGTCATATCTTTAGACATTTATCAAAATGAAGTTTAAGTCATATTGAGTGAACATTGAAAATACCAGTAATTTACAGAAAGTCATAAATAATTTTCAACGTGCAGTAACCGCAAAATTGTTTTGGCCACAGAAGAAACGAGTTTTGAACACAACATTGACATATCCTAACCTATTAAGTTAATTTGTCAAACTTTGCGAAAATTAGACAATGACAGCAAGAAAAAGAAATAAATATATAATCAAAAACACTGCTTGGAATATGGCTGCTGTTAATAGAAAGTGAAAAGAAAAATGAGTAGGAAGGGCGAAGTGCTGATTATGCTGCAGATCAGCCTTCAAATAATTAAAACAAAACAACCAGTGAAGCTACACAGTGTTTGCACTGAAATTGTTATTTTTATTCTCAGATTTTCATATAATTAAAGTGTTTTTTATTTTTACCTTTTTGTATTTTAGTGTTTAAAAATAAGCTCTGAGAAATTAACAGATTTGAAGAAACAAAAATAATGAGCAACATCAAAACTGTGTGTGTATGAGAGACAGAGAGTGTGGGAGTGTGAATAGAGAAAAAAAAAAACCAACACCTACTTCACCACTGCTTTGCACTCACTTAACCATCTCTCATGGCTCTCAAACCTGAGCTTTATGGACCTGACAAATTAGTCTTGAGACCTCTTGTTCTATACTTTGGGTGCTGAACAACTGCATATCCTGTATAGGTACAAGGTCACCACTGCCTTGATTTTATCTCGTATAGAAAAACCTCTAGTGCTTTCAACATCATTTAAAGGCAGGGTAAACAATTTGTTGCTAAAACACTTTTTGCCATGATGAAACTGTCTTTATATACCAATACATATTAAAAAGTTAGGTGCACTGAAAAAGAGATTTAAAAAAATGTAGTGTCTGTATTCCTCACAGGGCTGCAATTAACTCATTAACAGACTGTCACTCAACCTTGCTATCATGGCTGCTAGCCCTGCTACTACAGGACACCTACAGACGCCTACATGCGCGCACATGGTCACTCGGACCCAACGACAATGCAAAGCTAGGAGAGGTCAAACTGCAGCGAATATTGGCGTGGTTTTTCAACAATGGCGACAACTGGGGGACCCCAAGGTGCAGACCCCAAGGTGCTTTATTTCTGCTGACAGGTAATCTAGCTTTTTCGTTTGGATGGTATAGGTGTTAAATTATCAGTAGCAGCAGGTGAGTTGTAAAACAGCAGCGCCGCTGTCTTGGAGAAGTTAGCAAACGCTAATATTAGGTAAGACAATGTAGGTGTAGACTGCGCCGGAGAGCTATTTATAACTTATATAAACCGTGCGTTTACCATTAGCTTATGTCTGCAGCCGTTTGATTGAATTTTACTCTGTTATATCTTTGAACAAGAGACACAAGTGGTAATGAAGCTTATTTGTGTGTTTTTGTAATTATGAAAAGCGACACATCAACATTAGTGTACATAAATAATGCTGGCTAAAGGTCCCCAAGTATCTGTGTTTCTAGTATATAAGCTACCTATCATATAGCTTGATATTGTAAATTGCTAAACCTACTGTGTGAAAACACTGTAATATTGTAAATTGTTCTGCTTTACCATGAATTATATAACCAGAAAGGAAAATTACTGCATGTGTTATTTCTACTGTGCCCTCAGGTCATATGTAGATTTGGATTCTTCCATAACTATGTACTTCTCACCAGTGTACACTAATCGGACCATGCTTGCTGTCCTGGATTACAACCACTGTGTCCACAGATGTCCGAAATTTTGCATTTTCAGTACTCTTATGTATTTTACTCATTACATATATAAGTGATGAGTCAAAAAATATTGAACAGTGAGGAATACAGATAGATGGTGCTGACTTTTGTTTTGATTGTAGTTTATGTGGAAATGCTAACTACTGTTTAAGAGAACAATGTCAGGTATTACAAACTTCACAATGGTGATACTCCTTTCTGTATTACCAAATATGGTAAGATGTACAACAAAAAGTCCAGGAAGTGGAGCTTGTACTCACTGAAGGTGTAGAAGGACTGTAGTTACATCGCAGACCTCCACAGTGCTCTCCTCCTCTCCGTCAACATGGTGTTCAGGTCTCCCTGCCTAAATTGTATTGCTAGTGTTACGTCCTGGTGTGTCTAGGGATGTTAGGACATAAACATAAACCAGATGTTTTTGGTAATTTGAAAGGAGGTTTATTAAAATAAAGTGTCACAAAACAGAAAATGGGCCAATGGGTGCTGTGGAAATCAATAAACAAATATAACAAAAGGAGGTCCTCAAAAGGAGGATTACTACTCTAACTAAAGGAAAATAAAAAGAAACCAAAACACTCTAACTAAGGGATCTGCAAAAACCAAAACACAAAGCGCACAGCACCCTGAACCTAGTGTAAACTAACATAAAACAACTATGGTGAATGCAAAAGGTGTATCAGTAGTTTAAATGCTAAAGCCTGGCCCACTTCCTTACCTTGACACAATCGTTCGATACAAAGTCTGCAAATACTAACAATCACACAAAAAGGCCCTGAGGCATCTAACACGAGGCAAGCAAATCATGGTCTGAAAGCTGCCCCGAACAACAGACTGAGCAGGCTTTTAAACAGGCAAGGGTGATTTGTGGCGCTCCGGGATTGGGCAGCAGAGGGAAGCCGCACCAATGGATGGCAAGATACCCCAAACCCCAGGAAATAGGCGGGGCCATCCCTCGAAGCATCAGCCAATCCTCTGGGTGTGTTCGCAGAGCCTGCTTAGCATAACAAATGACAATCTTCAAGCACTGGTAAATTACGGGTGATAACAAAATGTAATGTATTTGGTTTGTAAAAAAATAATGAAAATATTATAAATGAAATATGAAAATATACTT